>CM038672.1:22892445-23570672 GCA_021605145.1 Aegilops bicornis
GAATGAGAAAGCCTTTGGCAAACTCCTTGCAAATCTGTTTTTGCCTGGCACAATAGACATATCTGCTCAGTCACAACATAAGGAACCCCCAATGTTCCTCAAAGCCTACCCGGCGACAAAACTCCAAACATGTAAGAATCTACCTTGAAGCAAGGTTTCTACTGGTTAATGCGTTCCACCCTATTGATGACAGCTAATGTTACTAAAAGCTTAGATGAAGAAAGAGCTTACGAAATAAGCTTGTTGGCTTTGGTTGTTGGCGTGGATTATCTTGTTAAGCTCTGCAGAGATGGTGAGCGTGAAGAAAGGACACTACCATCAAAGAAAGACAGCTCTCAAATGGATTTGTTGGTCTATGATGACCAAGTAGAAGCATCCGTTCCACATAGGTGATTTTTATAGAAGCATAGGCGCAAGCTCTTCTCAAAAGATTATCTGAATTCATCCCCTGTTTAGTTTTGAAATCCCATTATCACTGACCAATTGACGGTGTTTAGGTATCATCTTCTGAGTAGTAAGGACCGACGCATCATTGTAACTTCTAGACTAAAATTCCACAATCATGTTGGAATAAACGACATTTCAATCATAAGTAGGTAAAAGTTGCATGACTCCATCGAATTCAAGCAAAGCAAAAGAGTAACTATAAGGACACCTTTGTTCAACTTCCACGTGCACTTCCCCCTTGAAGATAGTATCAAAGATATGAAATCTGCATCATTGCTCAAGTGAAATTTGCAAATATACTTCATCACAAAGTAGCAAAGCCAAATATGAACTAGTAACGCATAGGAGCACATGAACGGAACTAAGAAAAAAATCCTTGTAGAGAAGGAATTGCCATGTGGTAGAATCTCCCTGTCTTTGAACGAACCCTATCCCCAGGCTCGGGATGGCGTTTGCAGAGAAGGAAAGGGGATTGGTCTGAAGCGAGGCTCTGCTCAAGAGGCTGCTGAATCAGGCCATTAGGGGAGGTGATTTTAGTCCATGAGCTCGAATTCAATGAGCTCTTAAGTTTGCCTTAAAACAAGGTTACTTTGTCAAGGTCTCTTCTGTACAAGTATACTTCTCTTGTGCATTTTTTTCTTTTATGGAACAAGGCAAAAGATTTTCCATTTTCATCACTAAAAAGAGGAGTACACATCACTCTCGCGGCATTACTACATCACTCAAATGCTGCTATGCGTGACAGCGTCGACCTCCGCTCCGCCTAGGGCTCGTACTGTGCGCCGCCGGCGTCATGACTTGGGTCTGCCGCCCCCCATCGAGAGGACGGCCGAGGTGTTCTCCGTCCTCCACTCCACCCCTGCGATGCTTCAGGAAGCCGCCCTGCTGGCCTCCAATGCTGCGGTGGCATGGCTGGAACGTGACCAGCGTGCGTCAAACAGATGAGATCGCCGCGGCCGCCTGCGAGGCGCTCGGCGCTCTGCCTGGAGACATCTCCGTCGTCCTGCACCACCCGGAGGCCTTCCTTCCTCCTGCGCTTCATGCATCGACACTACCGCGCCATCGCCGCCGGCCGCGACCACCTGCCGTCCGGCTCCAACCGCCTCCAAGTGCGTGCATGTGCATGGCGCGACTCGAGGCGCACGTCGAGAATGTGGATCAGCTCCACCACGTGCGGCTCTGCCTTTTTTTTTTTTGAGGGTAGCGTGCGGCTCTGCCTGGAGGCCGGAGGGCCTGCCGCTGCATGTGTGACGGAGACCAAGGTGGTTGGTCTATGGCCATGGGCCTGGACCGCGTGCCCCAGCCGCGTCCCGCATCAACTGGATTAGGCTTCCGGCTCGCAATGGCGGCGAGCCGGCGTACGGTCGCCGCGACTTGGAGCACCGTGTGCTGCTCGTCCACCTCGACATCCATGAAGATCCCACCGGCGGCTCCATCCGCTCCAAGAACAGTGCACCCGTGGCGTTTCAACTGCGTCGACGGCGAGTCCAGGCCGCGCGACCGGCGGGAGAGGATCTCGCGGCCCGTGGACAGACACCACCGCGACCGCGACCGCCGCCGTGGCGTGGACCAGGACCGTAGGGGACGGGACGCTGGGCGACCCCGCGCGACACTGACGTCCGTCGTGACTCTCGTGGAGATCGCGATGGTGGCCGTCGTCGCCCGGCGGATGGTGGCCTGCAGCCCTGCACCCTGGTGGATGGCGCTATGCAGGCCAGCGCCCCTGTGTCGGGCATGCTGTCTGTCAGTGGTGCTTTGGCACGCGCAGGGGAGTCCACCCTCATCAGCCCCGTTGCGGAAGAGGAACGTGGCCGCTGCCCCGCGTTCATGTCGCGCGGCGCCGCTCCAGGGACAGCCTAACTCCCCCTCTCTCGCCCACCTCGGTCCTCCCCGCGCAGCCCTTCTCCAAGCGGGCTGAGGCGCGTGCTCCTGAGATGGTTGAGCTATGCTGCTCCAGCCGGTTGCATCTCCAACACTCTTCCGCCCGCCCGGCTTTGAGAGCTCTCCAACACCGCCGCTGATGGAGGATGGACCCCTGCAGCGCGCCCCATCCTCGTCAACGCCCGTTCTGCCGCCTGCTGATGCTGCCGCCCGGGATGCACTGCTGGCTGCCTTGGACGCACTCTTTCTGCCGCGCCAGGAGCCCCTCCTTCCTTGGCCTGGGTCCACGCCCCCAAGGCCACCGGCTGCTCGCCGCAAAACCTTGGCAGGAGTCGTCATCTCCAACTCCGGTGGCTTGTCGCTGCGACGGACTCCCGTGGTGCTGCGGCCAAGAAAGCACCAGCGGCAAACTCAGCCGAGCTGCTGGTCTGCCGCAACCTCGGCGTCTTGCGTGACGGCCAAGACATTACCGCGGCGGCACTGGATGAATTTGCCGCCATGTTCAAGGAGCAGCTGTCTCCTGAGGCCATTGCTGCTATGCGTGCTCTGTTTCGGCTGGAGGACGCGCAGGCAACTGCAGCCGAGGACGCCCTCGTCAGCCATGGTGGTGCCGATGCCGTTGACCACGAAGATGCCTCGGCGACGGAGCCGACGGAAGCAGTCTGATCACTTAGCTCTGTCTCGCCCTGCAGCTGGTTGTTTCTCATGTTAGCTACTCCGTCGTTGCCCTCTCGACGACGGAGCCCTGTCGAGAGGGCTCCGTCGTTGTTTGGTTGGAGCTGGGCTGGCTACTGTAGCCTGGTGTGCTCTGTTGTTGTTGTAGGTGCCTCCAAGCAGTGGGTGTGTGCGTTCCCAGCTTGTCTTGCAAGCGTCCTGAAGCTGTAAGTGTTGGCTGTCCTAGTTGGTCCAACTATTGTGTCACCTTGCAATGTACTACTACTCCTCCCTCTCTTCCTAAATATAATAAGTCCTTCTAAAGATTTCACTATAAACTACATACAGATGTATATAGACGTAGTTTAGAGTCTAGATTCTTTCATTTTGCTCTGCATGTAGTCCATATTGAAATCTCTAAAAAGACTTATAGTATTTAGGAACGGAGGGAGAGAGTCCCTTGTTTTCAAATGTCAGAACACAGCTGTAATGTGCCCAGCTGGAATGTTAGAGGTTTTAACTGCCCGGACAGACGAGCAACTGTCTGCGAGACGATTGCCTCCTTTTCCTGTCAGGTTGTCTGACTACACGAAACTAAGGCCAATCCCACCGCACGACCCCAAACGGACGTCCGGATTGGCCGGATTTTGTCCCTTTGGGGCGCCGATGGATACGCCCGTGTCCGGCTATGTCCATTGGGTCGTAAGGCGCACCGCTACGTCAAGACCCCAAATCACGTCCGTGTCGAAAAAAAGAAAACATAAAAAATGACTAAAAAGTAAATAAATGCAGTTTAATAAAAGATAAAACTTAGTTAGGGGTCCATGGCCACAAACGCCCAGTTTCGGCCACATTAATAATTAAACATAAAAGAAAAAAAGCGTCGCCGCCGGCGCCTCCTGCCGTGCCCGTCGTTGCTGCTGTTGCCGTGGCGCTCTTCATCGCCGCCCGGTGTAAATGCCGGACGAGGTCGACGTAGGCCGGCGGTGTCCACAGGTGGGCCGACGGTGCGTCCGGTGCCTGGTAGACGGGGGCGGGCTGGACGGCGGGAGGTGCCTGCAACACCTCCTCCCGTGGCGACCCCTCCCGCTCCGGTGACTGCGGCGGAGTGGCGCGCTGGCCCACGCCAGCCGGGCGGCCATCTCCGGAGCGATGCAGACCAGGCCCACCTCGTGCCCACCACCGCCGGAAGGCGGCCGCTCCTCCTCCATGGCGCCCTCCTCCTCTCCTCCGCTAAGGCCGCCATCTGCAGCCCGGAAGGCCACGCCGTCGGCGGCAGCAGTGCCATGGCCTCTCTCAAGCCGCCCCATTGCCGCTGCAGCGTGCGCGCATGGAGTCCTCCATGACACGCTGCACGAGACGGGCTTCCTCCTCCGCCGTCATGCGAGGAGGTGGTGGTGGCGATGGAGACGGCAACAGCGTGGGCGTGAGGCCGTGCACCACCCTACGCCCGCGCTCCTGGGGAGCAGCCGCTCGGCGCTCTGGGCGTGGCCGCCGTGGCCCCGCCGACGCGCCGGCGAAATAGGACGCCGCCGCTGCCGTGTTTATCGCGGAACTGTGTGTCCCACAATGGCGAAGTTGGGGCGACTCGGGTCGTAGTAGAGGTCGCCCGGAGGAGGCGGCGGCGGCGCTGATCTCTGGCGGCGCGACGGCCGGTCACCGACCGGCGGGATCGCACGCTGATCGGCCGACAAATGCCGCTTGTTGGGGAGGTGGGCGTCGCTCGTGGGATCGGGCGCCTCGTCTCCCAATAATCGCGTACCTCGCCGCTGGATGTAGTGCCGGTCGCGCCGCCGCGACGCTGGGCGATGGAGAATGCGGCGGCGAGGGGCCCGCGTGGTGGCGATGGCGAGGCTGCTCCTCCTTCTTCACCGAGCATGGCGACGCCCGACGAGGAGCCAGCCTCAGGTTGTGCTTGCCTTGCGGCCGTAGTTCCAGAGCCCCATGGTCATGGGCGGCCGGTCGGCGAGTTCTTGGCTAGGGTTTGGGGCCTGGGGCTGTCGGGTTTCGAGGAGGCCGCGGGGTGGCGTGGGGCAGTGTGGACGACGACTGGTCCACGCTTCCCACTTAAAGAAGGACGGCGACCCTTCCATGTGTGGATGACAGGTGGGGCCGCCCGCCCGTGCGCATTGATGTGGGCGGGAGGAAGGTAGGTGGCCGCCTGCCACGCGGCCCCGACGCGGACGAGGGCGCGTCCGTTTGGTGTCCGCCGCGACCCAAACCCGGCGCAAGTTTGCGCTCGAAATGGGTCGGCCCAGACACAAAACGGACATGATGGGTCCGGGCCGTCGCGTGCTGGGCCGCCTCCTTTGTTCCTTTTACCCCAAACGAACCGGGGCGGACAGGACAGGTCGCGCGGTGGAGTTGGCCTAAGCTCCACGTTGTCGACCAGTTCACCGCAGCTTTCCTTGGGGGGAATAGACTGCGCAATTTCGCCCAGAGGCCGGCCATTGGTAGTAATTTCGTACGTACAGTACTAGACTAGAGGGGGCATACTGCTTCTATGGGACGATCATAGTGTCGAGGTCTCAGATATCAACTGCACAGCCTACTGTCTCTCTGCCTTGATCCACATCCGTGGATCCGACATTCGCTTCAAGATCACTACCGTGTATGGGCCCGACCGCCTCCTCATGCAAGGATTCGTTTTTTGCCGAGCTTGTTGCTCATAAGCCAGATCTTCCAGGCCAGAGATAAGAACAAGCGCAATGTCAATATGAGTCGCATTTCTCGCTTCCGAAATGCCCTAAAAAGTTGTGAGCTAAAGGAGTTTCATTTGCAAAACAAGCGTCTCACATGGAGCAATGAAAGAGTGAACCCGACCTTAAGCAAGCTCTCCTCTTTGCTCTTTGTCATCGCTATTGACCCTCTCCAAAAGATCCTTCAATTGGCCACTAGGAAGGGGCTCGTTCACAAGATTCGAGGATGTGGTGCAGTGGTACGGACCTCCCTATATGCAGATGACGCGGTGGTATTTATGGCATCCATCAAAAGAGACATTGATAATCTTTCTGGCATCCTCAAAAGTTTTGGTCAAGTCACGGGCCTTTGTACCAACTTCCATAAGTGCTCGGTCGTGCCCATTCGGTGCAACCACATTAACTGGGACCACATTCTCCAAAGCTTGCCGGCCGCAAAGACGTCCTTCCCTTTGCGATACTTGGGTCTCGCGCTACCGGTTTGGAAACTCAAAACAGGGGACTTGCATTTTTTGGTAGACAAGATGGCCATGAAACTCGTCCCTTGGGAAGGCCAAAACATCACAACCATTGGACGCACGAGCCTCATCAAGTCGGTGCTTACCTCCCAAGTGGTGTATTTTATTACATCACTCATCCCCCAAGCACGCTCCACAACACTAACAAGCTTGAAAGGGCTTTTCTTTGGTCCGGGTCAGACAAGACAACCGGTGCAAAGTGCAAAGTTAATTGGAGCGACGTGTGTTGCCCCTTGGCCTATGGGGGTCTTGGAGTTTTCAACACAAATAAGTTAGCGTGGGCACTTAGATTGAGATGGCCTTGGTATGAATGGAAAGAACCGAGCAAACTTTGGGTGGGCAAGGGCAACCCTTGTGATGAGGGAGATCTTGATTTCTTTTACGCCTCCACCACCATCACCATTGGGAATGGTGCTAAGACCCCATTTTGGGACTCCCCTTGGCTCCCAGGGAGGAAGCCGAAATATATAGCTCCACTCATTTTTGAGGCGTCTACAAGGAAAACGTGGAAAGTTCGGGAAGCTCTCAATGACCATGCTTGGATTTCAAAAATCAAGCTAAGCAATGCTTTCTCTTGCCACCACGTTCATGAGTTTGTGGCACTTTGGTCCCTAATCCAAGTCGTTCACTTGGATGAGCATGTGGAGGACGATATTACTTGAAAGTACACATTTAGTGGGCATTACACGGCAGCGTCCGCTTACAAAGCACAACTTTTTGGATCCACATTCTTCCCTATGGAGCAAGCTGTTTGGAAGGCTCCCCCCCAAATGCCAAGTTCTTCACGTGGTTGGTAATTCAAGATAGGATTTGGACTGCTGATCGCTTGGTGATATGTCTCCAACATATCTAATTTTCCAAACACTTTTGCCCTTATTTTAGACTCTAACTTGCATGATTTGAATGAAACTAACCCGGACTGACGTTGTTTTCAGCAGAATTGCCATGATGTTGTTTTATATGTAGAAAAGAAAGGTTCTCGGAATGTCCTGAAAATCCACGGAGGCACCTTTTGGAATTAATAAGAATTTCTAGACGAAAGAAATACACCAGGAGGCCCAGGGCCTGTCCATGAGACAGGGGGGTTCCCCCCCCCCCCTATAGGGCGCGCCCCCTATCTCGTGGGCCCCCTGGACCTCCACCTACCTTAACTCCAACTCCATATATTCACGTTCGGGGAGAAAAAAATCAGAGAGAAAGTTTCATCGCGTTTTACGACACGGAGCTGCCGCCAAGCCCTAATCTCTCTCGGGAGGGCTGATCTAGAGTCCGTTCGGGGCTCCGGAGAGGGGGATTCATCGCCGTCGTCATCATCAACCATCCTCCATCACCAATTTCATGATGCTCACCGCCGTGCGTGAGTAATTCCATCGTAGGCTGGCTGGACGGTGATGGGTTGGATGAGATTTACCATGTAATCAAGTTAGTTTTGTTAGGGTTTGATCCCTAGTATCCACTATATTCTGGGATTGATGTTGCTATGACTTTGCTATGCTTAATGCTTGTCACTAGGGCCCGAGTGCCACGATTTCAGATCTGAACCTATTATGTTTTCATGAATATATGTGTGTTCTTGATCCTATCTTGCAAGTCTATAGTCACCTATTATGTGTTATGATCCGACAACCCCGAAGTGACAATAATCGGGATACTTCTCGGTGATGACCGTAGTGTGACGCCCCCGATTCAATCGTACACTAATCATGCACGCAAATGCGTACGATCAAGATCAGGGACTCACGGGAAGATATCACAACACAACTCTAAAACATAAATAAGTCATACAAGCATCATAATACAAGCCAGAGGCCTCGAGGGCTCGAATACAAGTGCTCGATCATAGACGAGTCAGCGGAAGCAACAATATCTGAGCACAGACATAAGTTAAACAAGTTTGCCATAAGATGGCTAGCACAAACTGGGATACCGACTGAAAGAGGCGCAGGCCTCCTGCCTGGGATCCACCTAAACTACTCCTGGTCGTCGTCAGCAGCCTGCACGTAGTAGTAGGCACCTCCAGCGTAGTAGGAGTCGTCGTCGACAGTGGCGTCTGGCTCCTGGACTCCAACGTCTGGTTGCGGCATCCGAGAAGAAGAGGAAACGAGGGAAAAGAGGGAGCAAAGCAACCGTGAGTACTCATCCAAAGTAATCGCAAGCAAGGAGCTACACTACATATGCATGAGTATATGTGTAAGGAGGCAATATGAGTGGACTGAACTGCAGAATGCCAGAATAAGAGGGGGATAGCTAATCATGTCGAAGACTACGCTTCTGGCAGCCTCCGTCTTGCAGCATGTAGAAGAAAGTATATTGAAGTCCTCCAAGTAGCATCGCATAGCATAATCCTACCCGGTGATCCTCCCCTCGTCGCCCTGTGGAAAAGCGATCAACGGGTTGTATCTGGCACTTGGAAGGGTGTGTTTTATTAAGTATCTGGTTCTAGTTGTCATAAGGTCAAGGTACAACTCCAAGTCGCCCCGCATCAAGATCACGGCTATTCAATAGATTAACTTCCTGCAGGGTGCACCACATAACCCAACACGCCGATCCCATTTGGCCGGACACACTTTATCGGGTCATGCCCGGCCTCGGAAGATCAACACGCCGCAGCCCCACCTAGGCACAACAGAGAGGTCAAGACGCCGGTCTAAATCCTATGCGCCAGGGTCTGGGCCCATCGCCCATTGCACACGCAGACGTTGCAGGGCGGCCGGAAGCGCACCTAGCCTCCCTAATACAAGAGCAAAGGCGTTCCGGTCCAATCCGGCGCCCGCCTGTCAGCCGACGCCAAGAAGGCTTCACCGATACCACGACGTAGAGTGCCCATAATCGCTTCACAGAGTTGGTTAGTGCGTATAGGCCAAGAGCTGACTCAGATCAAATACCAAGATCTCGTTAAGCGTGTTAAGTATCCGCGAATGCCAACCAGGGCCAGACCCACCTCTCTCCTAGGTGGTCTCAACCTGCCCTGTCGCTCCGCCACAAAGTAACAGTCGGGGGCCGTCGGGAACCCAGGCCCACCTCTACCGGGATGGAGCCACCTGTCCTTCCAGCCCCCACATCGGAACCACTTGCGGGTACTCAATGAGCTGACCCGACTTTAGTCACCATCTGTATAGGATACGTATGTATAGTATATACCCGTGATCACCTCCCGAGTGATCACGATCCGATAGTATAGCAAGGCAGACTGACAAGAATGTAGGGCCAATGATGATAAACTAGCATCCTATACTAAGCATTTAGGATTGCGGGTAAGGTATCAACGACTGTAGCAACAATGACAGGCTATGCAACAGAATAGGAGTAACCGAACAGTAACATGCTACACTACTCTAATGCAACCAGTATAGAGAAGAATAGGCGATATCTGGTGATCAAAGGGGGGGCTTGCCTGGTTGCTCTTGAAAGAAGGACGAGTCGCCAACACCGTAGTCGAATCGGGGTCGCCGGCCCTCGGAGTCTATCGGAAAGGAGTAATGGAGAGGGAACACAATAAATAACAGAGCAATCAAAGCATCACAAAGTGTAACAAGACAATACATGGTGTTCGGCATCCCCTAACGCGGTAGTAGGTGATACCGGTGAAGGGGGGAAACATTCGGGAAAGTATTCCCGGTGTTTCGCGTTTTCGGACAGACGGACCGGATGGGGAAAGTTGCATGTTTGCTATGCTAGGGATGTGTGGCGGACGAACGGACTGCGTATCCGGATTCATCTCGTTTTTCTGATCAACTTTCATGTAGAAAACTTTTTCATCCGAGTTATGATTTATTTTTTATAATTTTTCAAAGTTTTAAATGATTTTCTAGATTTTTTTATTTACTTTTAATTTCAAAAATCAGCAGTTAAAAACTGGGTGCACCCGGTGCAGTGCACCAGAGGTGCACCAGTGAGGCTGACGAGTGGGTCCAGTCAACTGCTGACCCAACAGTTGACTGGTCCACGGTTGACCAGTCAAAGGTCCTGTGGGACCCTGTTGTCATACCCTGTAATATTTTAACAGTGTCTAGTTAATTTCTAATTAGGCTTATTAGAGAGTGGCCCACCTGTCTTAAAGCTATATCTAATCTACTAAAAAATGAACTTAATCAAATGGGGTCCATACGTCATATTGTAGCAACTAACCTAACTAGTACTACCAATTAGTCCTAATCTAATTAGCACGGCCGACCACTGTTGGCTGTGCACACCACGAACACAACAATGCCGCCATGGTCATTAGCAGCAGCAAGTAGTGCACAGTAGCGGCAGCAGCTAACAATAGCATTAGCGACAGAAGCTAAGAAGCTAAACATAACAGGGCAGCAGCTAAGCAGCGGCAGAAACAGAAGGCAGCGACAGGGGCGGCGCTAGGCGGCGGGCGGCAGCAGGAGCGGCGCTAGGCGATGGTCGGCGAGCAGCGGCACGCGGAGGCGAGGTCAGGCCGGGCGCAGCAGCAAAGACGCAGCAGGAGCAGCTCACGCACACACGTATGTATGCGCATACAGCGAGCTCGGATGTGCTCAGGACGGCAAACGGCGCATCAGACGAGATGGGGAAGAAGGGATCTGGAGGAGTTGCTCACCGCGAGTCCATTGGCACGCCGGGAGGGTCGGGTGGACCGGAGAGGCGGTGGTGATGGCGAGACGGCGACGGCGGATGAAGAAGACGAAGATCGTCGGCTACGCAGCTCCGCCTCGTTCAATGCCCCGAACGGACGCGGTAGCGCGCGCCAACCTCCGTGATGTGCTCCCGTGCACGCCGGAGAGGCTGGTGGACGCCACAATGACGGGCGAGGCAGCGGTGACCGTGGTGAGCTTGCGAGCTCAAAATCGAGCCAGAGGAGAGGGGACGATGGGGATCGAGGGGAATGAATGAGGCGAGCTAGGGTTTCGGGGAACGCCTTAGTAGGCCGAGGGACGGTGCGGATGGCGGCACGTGGCCCTGGCGCCATGGATGGCCGGGCACGACGGCAGTTGCCTCTCCTCTGCGAGAGGTAGAGGAAAAGGCCGGTCGGTTGGCTGGGCCTGCATGTTGTTAGTACTGGGCTTAGTGAACATGGGGGTTTTCCCCCTTTATTTTTTTTTGCTTTCTGTTTTTTTTTCTTTTTACTTACTTTACCTTTACTGTTTTCTATTATTTTCAATATAATTTAGTTTTAGTAAAATATAAAGTTAGTTCCTAAATTAGTGTTACTACATATTCTAATGCCACAAAAACTTGGGCAACTAGATAAAATAGTTTAATATTTTATTAATCGTAAAAGGCATAAACTTAATTGTTTTAGCTATTGTTTTATTCATTTTAGAATATTTAAACATTTTATAAAAATGTGGTTGCTACACCATAATTACCTATGCATTATTTGGCACCACCCGAACATTTTAGTTTTAATATTTGAAAACCTTTATCATTTGGCTTTATTTTAAATTTGAATTCGAACGAGTTTTAAATCATCCCGAGATTAACAACAGTAATCGTGGTGACGTGGCATAATTAGTAGAGGGTTACTGTAGCTTAATTGTCCGGGCATCACAATTCTCCTTCACTACAAGAAATCTCGTCCCGAGATTTAAGAGGTGGAGTAAGGGGGAATGTTCTGGTTATGAAATTCTAACGGATCTTCTCGTTCTTGGTTGCTCTTCTTGAAGAGGTCGATCCATTACATTGACGTCTTCATTTCTCTGCTTCAGGTCATCATGGTGAAGTTGTCCTTTTTTTTCGGGAAATCCAACGTACTTACGAATAGGTAAGGGGCAGCTCGGCTACGATAGAATGCTTATGCGGGAAACAATCTAGGGTTAACCCATGAATGAGCAAAAGAGTATCTCTCGAGTTGAACCTATAAAATATATCGAGAGTAAGGTACGAAGGTACAATAAGAGGTTCCAAGCGGATAGATAGTTGCTCGAAGTCTGAACCAGAGTGAGAAAGGGGTTCAGAGCAGCGAGAGTAAGTATTACGTCTGATTCCAGAATAGAGCACTAGGAAGGTGGCCCGTGAATTAAATACGAAGCCAAGTGTGAGGAATAATCATTAGAAACAGGGTTGTACAGGAGAGTCAGGTTTCGATCCTGTGGAACTGTGGGTTATGGGCCCACCATGTGGGTTAAAAGTAGGAAGGGCGCAGACGTCTTGTGCGATCATGTAAGCAAGGCATGTCAGAGGATAGCCTGCCATTTATGTCGGCAACAACATCGGTACCCAGGGCGAGGGACGAAGAGAACCAATATCCTGCTCGTTAAACGAGGCGGACCAATAGGCAAAGTTCTCGTCCATCGGTGGCTACCGGAATGTCATCAACAATAGTAACAGGGTCTTGCTGACAGAATTGTACACCGTGGTGTTTACATAAGCAGGAGAATAATACTGCTTAGCTCATATAGATCACAAGAAAGGTTAAACCAAACAATGGAAAGGAAAATATGATTATTAGATTAAATCGAACAATGGAAAGGAAAAATGTGTTTAACACATATTTCAGGGACATATCATTCCCAAGGACAAGCAGGGCCTGATATCTGTGACAAGATATAATGTAGAAAACCCTTTACGTAAGGGGAGAGAAACTTGATGACATTACCCATACAGCGGTGTTTGGATAATTTGAGCAAGAAACATTAGCATTGGGCTTTTAAATGTTCTTGTTAAAAATTGAAGTACCACAGACATGCTTTGAGATAGCATTGACATGTTCTTCAAGCAAAGGTCGGACTTGGATATACAAAGGATTCATCAGGAACAACTTATAGAATAAGTCTCACAATTTCCTCATGGAATAATGGTTATCCTTGCAAAAGAAATTATAATGATAGGTCCTCTAGCCAGGGGTGCTAGGCATGACATCATATTACTGGGTCATCAAAGGACCAACATCATAACTCCTGGAAAGTTGTCTCAACCATCATATCTGACTGAGATTCAGATCCGATTGGTGTCATGATACCTCAGACTTAGATGCCTGAGAAGAGAAGGTGCGACACCAATTGACGAGATGACAATGTAAGATTCTCGGGAAATGAACTATGGAAGTGAGTTCTGAGACAAGAGTTCATCATTAAACCAAGGAGAGAATGAGGAGGTGGCTGATGAACTCAGCGAAAATTCATTGAGATTTCCAAAAAGATGGATCTCCACAATTATGTGGATAAGGAGATAACATTTGTCATATCAAATGATATAAGGAAGTAAGCTCGAGGAAAACATACACAATTAAACATTGGTTGAAAGGTGCGCCCGAAATATGGGTTGGGTTGCACGACCAATGTCAGAATGGTGATTCAATAATTAATAGTCTAAGAATGAACGACCGACCATTAACTTCGAAGCAATAGGGTTGCTAGAAGTGCAAAATCCAAACAACACCGTTCACCTGTTGGTACCCCGGTTGGAATCAACATGAGGACCAAGAAAGAATGGTGATGGTGAGAAGTATCACTATACCAAGAATTCTTAAGAGGTGGAGTAATCCTCACGACATTCTTGACATAAAAGATGGTAACACTCCAAGGTAAGGAAGAATAAATGCTGGATAGCAAGGAACTCAAGGTATAACACAAAACACGAACAAGTTTGTGTTGGCGGGAAGGCAATAAAGTGGCCGATGATAACACAACTCATCGAGGGCAAGGATGGCATTTCTCTTCATGAATCCGGTTGATATCCTGGAAGAGCTCACAAGGTTGATGATGATCATGACACATTTGTCGAGAGATTTCATGAAGATGTAATCAATTAGCGACGACATCAAGTCAAAGGAATGACGAAGCAAGAGGTTATTGGTACCATTAGCCACGATTACACAAACTCGAACTCAAGCTTGTTGTTTAAGGTGAAAGGGTATGACGAGGAAAATCGACGTAAGCTTAGCTATCGTCGCAAATTTTGCTACGGGAAGACGGACCAGGTAGCACAGTTAAAATCAACACGAATAGATATAGCAGAGCTGGCTAGGAATGACATGATCAGGTACAAACTCGTACTTAAAGAAGATTACTGAAGAGTTGTTGAACCGTAGTGCGGACTCGGTTCAGTTATCGGTGTCTTGGAGTGTTTAATAACTCAGAGCCCGTGAAAAATTGGAATCCGTGAGAATGTAGAACTTGATGAAGAACTCATAAGAGGTTATGCAGTTCCATGATAATCGCGAGATACCAGGGCGTAATACTTGACTACAGATCAAACTAGAGGTTGGACTGGGGTATTGCTCTGCAGAAGACAAGTGCTTAAACTTGCACGAGAAATGGTATTTAAAGGAGAACATGGTCGGAACCATGATTGGAAAAGGCCATATCCCAGATATAAGATGAACTTATACCAAGGGAATAATTAATTTTAAACGAAGCTTCGACGAGAAGATCTACATCGTGTCTATGGGCATGAACACAAAGTTCAAGGTCGACTCCCACTTCTCCAATGCATAACCTTTCATTTTCTTCTCGCGTTCGATGAAGTTTTAGTGTTGAAATTTTATCTTGGTAAAATACCAAAAGAGAATGACTCGTGAAAACTTCCGAGTTCACACATATTAAGGAAGGCATAGGTTCAAGCCATTGGGGCTTCTTAGAACATATACCACAAACTACAGGAGCAAATGACTCCAGCTCGGAAGAAGAGCATGGTTGGCCAAATCAGAGAATAGGATTTACTAATGGCATTATGTATCAGGGAAGAATTCACAAGGCGATTAAATATGAAGGACATTGCCGAATAATAATCCAAGAAAGGATTTGACGGTCGATAGGGGAGATGATGTGAGCATCGGCACATAACCAGTTGAAGAAAGAATGCAAGGGCATCATATTATAGAACATCTGAATGATTCGATGTTTCGATATCAAAGGAATTATGATTTCCAAATCGAAGGATCAGAAGAGGACGCTCTGATCAAGGGTGGATAAGTTCAATAGACCTAAGGGTACAATTGACGGAAAATAGATTGGTCGAGAACAAGCTCATGTTTAAAATGTGTGAGCCGGAAGGAGGAATTCTAGGATCTGATTGAGGATTGTGAGCATTCGCAACATTTTGAATCAATGGACTCAAAAAGACAGTGACAAAGGCTAACAATAAGATTACTATACTTGTGGGATTAACCATAATTCAAGCAAGCAAGAATTTCAAGAGCAATATGTTGCTCAGGATTTTCGGAAGATAGAATGGTATTTCGAAGTCTTTTGCGAAACACATGAACAACTGGGGAGAAACATATCCTCGGTAAGTGTGAGGATTAATTTGTAGGTGTAATCAGGCGACAAGAAACTACAAGGCAGTAATCACAAAGTTTTCTCGGGGCAATAGAGAGAAGTTCGTGGTATCTTGTAATAACAAGTCCAACTGAGAATAAAGGTAATAACGACTGGTGTATGCATTTATCCATAGTGATGTTTTGGTGGTAGGGAATTGCAAAAGCAACGGGGACAAAGTCTCGAGAGAACATCGGAGAGTATCTTCAGGATCTTCTGATGCAAAGAAAGTACCATCGCATTAAGGGCTCTCCGGGTGGAAGTGATCACGAGATCCTAATGTCAGAGTTAGCAAAATTCGTTTAACCCGAGTAGAAGAGAGTTCAGAGTCCCAGAGTAAAGGCCGAGGAGTAAAAGATCCTAATACCACCCAATGCGACGTGGGCCCGTAAGGCACACAGCCAAGTTAGTAAAAGTTTTGTAATAACTAGACTCGACTTCGGCCAAGGAGTGTGGAAGGGGATTCTACAGGCAATGGGCTCGATACCAACTTGTGACGCTTCGATTCAATCGTACACTAATCATGCACGCAAATGTGTACGATCAAGATCGAGGACTCACAGGAAGATATCACAACACAACTCTAAAACATAAATAAGTCATACAAGCATCATAATACAAGCCAGGGGCCTCGAGGGCTCGAATACAAGTGCTCGATCATAGACGAGTCAGCGGAAGCAACAATATCTGAGCACAGACATAAGTTAAACAAGTTTGCCATAAGATGGCTAGCACAAACTGGGATACCGACCGAAAGAGGCTCAAGCCTCCTGCCTGGGATCCTCCTAAACTACTCCTGGTCGTCGTCAGCAGCCTGCACGTAGTAGTAGACACCTCTAGCGTAGTAGGAGTCGTCGTCGACAGTGGCGTCTGGCTCCTGGACTCCAACGTCTGGTTGCGGCATCCGAGAAGAAGAGGAAAACGAGGGAGCAAAGCAACCGTGGGTACTCATCCAAAGTACTCGCAAGCAAGGAGCTACACTACATATGCATGAGTATATGTGTAAGGAGGCAATATGAGTGGACTGAACTGCAGAATGCCAGAATAAGAGGGGGATAGCTAATCATGTCGAAGACTACGCTTCTGGCAGCCTCCGTCTTGCAGCATGTAGAAGAAAGTAGATTGAAGTCCTCCAAGTAGCATCGCATAGCATAATCCTACCCGGCGATCCTCCCCTCGCCGCTCTATGGAAAAACGATCACCGGGTTGTATCTGGCACTTGGAAGGGTGTGTTTTATTAAGTATCCGGTTCTAGTTGTCATAAGGTCAAGGTACAACTCCAAGTCGTCCTGTTACCGAAGATCACGGCTATTCGAATAGATTAACTTCACTGCGCAGGGTGCACCACATAACCCAACACGCCGATCCAATTTGGCCGGACACACTTTCCTAGGTCATGCCCGCCTCGGAAGATCAACACGTCGCAGCCCCACCTAGGCACAACAGAGAGGTCAGCACGCCGGTCTAAATCCTATGCGCGCAGGGGTCTGGGCCCATCGCCCATTGCACACCTGCACGTTGCGAGGGCGGCCGGAAGCAGACCTAGCCTCCCTAATACAAGAGCAGGCGTTCCAGTCCAATCCGGCGCGCGCCGCTCCGTCGCTGACGTCAAGAAGGCTTCGCCTGATACCACGACATCGAGTGCCCATAACTGTTCCCGCGTAGTTGGTTAGTGCGTATAGGCCAGTAGCCAGACTCAGATCAAATACCAAGATCTCGTTAAGTGTGTTAAGTATCCGCGAACGCCGACCAGGGCCAGGCACATGTCTCCTAGGTGGTCTCAACCTGCCCTGTCGCTCCGTCACAAAGTAACAGTCGGGGGCCGTCGGGAACCCAGGCCCACCTCTACCGGGATGGAGCCACCTGTCCTTCCAGCCCCCACATCGGAACCACTTGCGGGTACTCAACGAGATGACCCGACTTTAGTCACTATCTGTATAGGATATGTATGTATAGTATATACCCGTGATCACCTCCCGAGTGATCACGACCCGATAGTATAGCAAGGCAGACTGACAAGAATGTAGGGCCAATGATGATAAACTAGCATCCTATACTAAGCATTTAGGATTATGTAAGGTATCAACGATCGTAGCAACAATGACAAAGCTATGCAATGTAATAGGAGTAACCGAACAATAACATGCTACACTACTCTAATGCAACCAGTATAGAGAAGAATAGGCGATATCTGGTGATCAAAGGGGGGGCTTGCCTGGTTGCTCTTGAAAGAAGGACGAGTCGCCAACACCGTAGTCGAACTGGGGGTCGCCGGCAGTCTCGGAGTCTATCGGAAAGGAGTAATGGAGAGGGAACACAATAAATAACAGAGCAATCAAAGCATCACAAAGTGTAACAAGACAATACATGGTGTTCGGCATCCCCTAACGCGGTAGTAGGTGATACCGGTGAAGGGGGGAAACATTCAGGAAAGTATTCCCGGTGTTTCGCGTTTTCGGACAGACGGACCGGATGGGGAAAGTTGCATGTTTGCTATGCTAGGGATGTGTGGCGGACGAACGGGCTGCCTATCCGGATTCGTTTCGTTTTTCTGATCAACTTTCATGTAGAAAACCTTTTCATCCGAGTTACGATTTATTTTCTATATTTTTTCAAAGTTTTAAATGATTTTCTAGATTTTTTTATTTACTTTTAATTTCAAAAATCAGCAGTTAAAACTGGTGCACTCGTAAAGGCACCGTAGGTGCACCAGTGAGGTCGACGAGTGGGTCCAAATAATCACGACCCAACAGTTGATCGTCCACGGTTGACCGACCAAAGGTCCTGTGGGACCTCGTTGTCATACCCTGTAATATTTTAACAAAGGTTCTAGTTAATTTCTAATTAGGCTTATTAGAGGGTGGCCCACCTGTCTTAAAGCTATATCTAATCTACTAACAAATGAACTTAATCAAATGGGGTCCATACGTCATATTGTAGCAACTAAACTAACTAGTACTACCAATTAGTCCTAATCTAATTAGCACGACCGCCACCGGGTGGTCAGGCACACCGTATCACAACAATGCCGCCATGGTCATTAGCAGCAGCAAGTAGTGCACAAAGAGCGGCAGCTAACAATAGCATTAGCGATGTAAGCTAAGAAGCTAAACATAACAGGCAGCAGCTAAGCAGCGTAAATGTATAAGGCAGCGCGACAGGGCGGCGCTTAGGCGGCGGGCGGCAGCAGGAGCGGCGCTTAGGCGATGGTCGGCGAGCAGCGGCACGCCGGAGGCGAGGTCAGCCGGGCGCGGGCAGCAGACACGCAGGAGCAGCTCACGCACACACGTATGTATGCGACAAAGCGAGCCTCGGATGTGCTCGAGGACGGCAAACGGCTAATCGAATCGAGATGGGGAAGAAGGGATCCGGAGGAGTTGCTCACCGCGAGTCCATTGGAACGCTCGGGGAGGGTCGGGGTGGATCGGAAAGGCGGTGGTGATGGCGAGACGGCGACGACCGGATGAAGAAGACGAAGACTGCGTCGGCTACGTAGCTCCCCGCCTCGTTCCAATGCCCTGAACGGACGCGGTAGCGCGCGGCCAACCTCCAGGATGTGCCCCCGTACGCCGGAGAGGCTGGTGGACGCGTCAACGACGGCGGGGCAGCGGTGACCGTGTGAGCTTGCGAGCTCAAAATCGAGCCAGAGGAGAGGGGGACGATGTGGATCGAGGGGGGAATGAATGAGGGCGAGCTAGGGTTTCTGGGGAACGCCTTAGTAGGCCGAGGGAGGGTGCGGATGGCTGACACGTGGCCCTGGCGCCATGGATGGCTTCCAAGACGCGACGGTTTGCGCCTCTCCTCTCATGAGAGGTAGAGGAAAAGGCCGGTCAGTTGGGCTGGGCCTGGTACAGTGTTAGTATTGGGCTTAGTGAACAGGGGGGATTTCCCCCTTTCTTTTATTTTGCTTTCTGTTTTATTGATTTCTTTTTACTTACTTTACCTTTACTGTTTTCTATTATTTTCAATATAATTTAGTTTTAGTAAAATATAAAGTTAGTTCCTAAATTAGTGTTACTACATATTCTAATGCCACAAAAACTTGGGCAACTAGATAAAATAGTTTAATATTTTATTAATCGTAAAAGACATAAACTTAATTGTTTTAGCTATTGTTTTATTCATTTTACAATATTTAAACATTTTGTAAAAGTGTGTTTGCTACACCATAATTACCTATGCATTATTTGGCACCACCCGAACATTTTAGTTTTAATATTTGAAAACCTTTATCATTTGGCTTTATTTTAAATTTGAATTCGAACGAGTTTTGAATCATCCCGAGATTAACAACAGTAATCGTGGTGACGTGGCATAATTAGTAGAGGGTTACTGTAGCTTCATTGTCCGGGCGTCACACGTAGTTTGAGGAGTTCATGTATTCACTATGTGCTAATGCTTTGTTCCGGTTCTATATTAAAAGGAGGCCTTAATATCCCTTAGTTTCCGCTAGGACCCCACTGCCACGGGAGGGTACGACAAAAGATGTCATGCAAGTTCTTTTCCATAAGCACGTATGACTATTTACGGAATACATGCCTACATTACATTGATGAACTAGAGCTAGTTCTGTGTCACCCTATGTTATAGCTATTACATGAGGAATCGCATTCGGCATAATTATCCATCACTGATCCATTGCCTACGTGCTTTTCATATATTGTTCTTCGCTTATTTACTTTTCGTTGCTACTGTTACAACTACTACAAAAACCCCAAAACAATTATCTTTACTTTTGCCACTGTTACCTTTATTATCATACTACTTTGCTACTAAATACTTTGCTGCAGATACTAAGTTATCCAGGTGTGGTTGAATTGACAACTCAACTGCTAATACTCAAGAATATTCTTTGGCTTCCCTTGTGTCGAATCAATAAATTTGGGTTGAATACTTTACCCTCGAAAGCTGTTGCGATCCCTACACTTGTGGGTTATCAAGACTAATTTCAAGGCCGTTGCGGGAGCATAGCTCTATTCTCCGAGTCACTTGGGATTTATATCTGTTGATCACTATGAAGAACTTGAAAGACGAGAATCCACGATTTTGCCCTCATCTACGAGGGGAGGTAAGGAACCGCCATCTAGCTCGCACTAGATTCTCCTTCCGTTATTAGTAGGCTTATACACCTAAACATGCTACTGCTATGAATTCTGATATGTTGCATGTTATTGATGATGCCACTTCTGCTATGCATGATGAAACTACTTCTGTGTGTGAGACTACTTTGCCTTTAGGTGAATTTCTTGATGAACAACTTGCTAGAGTTAGGGGGAATGAAAATATTGATGATGCTATTATTGATGATAGTGATGATGAAAATTCTCCCAATGATTATGTATTGCCTGTTGTTCCTGAGGGTTATGTTATGAATGAAGAAGCTGCTAGGGAAATCTTTGCTTGCAATGATAGATATGATCTTAACAAATTATTAGCTAAATGGAAGCAGCAGTCTCTTAATGCTAGAATGAAACCTGACCCTGCTTTTGCTACTTCACCTATCTGTGTTACTGATAAGGATTATGAATTCTCTGTTGATCCTGAGATTATTACCTTAGTTGAATCTGATCCTTTTTATGGCCTTGAATCTGAAACTGTTGTGGCACATCTTACCAAGTTGAATGATACTAATGATGAGAAGTCTCACTATTATTATATACTTAAGATATTTCCGTTCTCATTAAAGGGTGATGCTAAGACTTGGTATAATTCTCTTGCTCCTGGTTGTGTGCGTAGTCCCCAGGATATGATTTATTACTTCTCTGCTAAATATTTCCTTGCTCATAAGAAACAAGCTGCCTTGCGGGAAATATATAATCTTGTGCAAATCAAAGAAGAGAGTCTCCCACAAGCTTGGGGAGGCTTCTCCGGTTACTTAATGCTTTGCCTGATCATCCTCTTAAGAAAAAGGAAATACTTGATATCTTTTATAATGGACTAACCGATGCTTCCAAGGACTACCTGGATAGTTCTGCTGGTTGTGTTTTCAGGGAAAGAACAGTCGACGAAGCTGAAATATTATTGAATAATATGTTGACTAATGAAAATAATTGGACTCTTCCTGAGCCAATTCCTGAACCAATTGAGCCAACTCCTGAGCCTATTCCTAAACCCACTCCGAAGAAGAGAGGTGTTTTATTTCTCAGTCCCGAAGATATGCAAGAGGCAAAGTAATCAATGAAAGAAAAAGGTATTAAAGCTGAAGATGTTAAGAATTTACCACCTATTGAAGAAATACATGGTCTTAATATACCGCTTTGTTGAAGAACCACATTGTCTTGATAACCCGGCTACGTAGTAAAGGTAAATTCTCTCTATAGATATGATAAAGTTGAAATTCCCTCTACTAAATTTCATAGCCCTTGCTTAGATGAATTTGATGACTTTATGGCTAGACAAGAAAGTTTTAATGCTTATGTTGGTAGAGAGTTAAATAATAATGCTTTCGAGGTGGGACGTGTGAGCGATAATATGGCTAGAGTTAAAGATGAACTCAAACTTGTTAGCAAATGTGCTTCTATGGTTGCTACTCAAGCTGAGCAAGTACTTAAAGCTCAGAATGATTTGCTTGAGGAATTAAATAATAAAAATGACTTTGTTGTTAGAGTGGCTACTAGAACTGGTAGAATGACTCAGGAACCTTTGTATCCTGAAGGCCACCCTAAGAGAATCGAACAAGATTCTCATAGAAATAATTTAGAGGCCCCTAGTTCTTCTAAAAAGAAGAAAAAGAAAAATGATAGGACTTTGCATGCTTCTAGTGAACCTACTGTAGACACACCTGAGAATCCCAATGATATTTCTATCTCTCGATGTCAAACACAATCAGGTGATGAACATGAACCTAGTGATAATGTTAATGATAATGTTCATGTTGATGCTCAACCTAGCAAAACAATGAAGTAGAGATTGAACCTACTGTTGATCTTGATAACCCACAATCAAAGAATCAACGTTATGATAAGAGAGATTTTGTTGCTAGGAAGCACGATAGAGAAAGAGAACCATGGGTTCAGAAACCCATGCCCTTTCCTCCTAAACCATCCAAGACAAAGGATGATGAGGATTTTGAGCGCTTTGCTGAAATGATTAGACCTATTTTCTTACGTATGCTTAATCGATATGCTGAAAGTAAATCCTTATGCTAAGTATATGAAGAATATCATTACAAATAAAAGAAAGATACCAGAAGCTGAAATTTCCACCATGCTTGCTAATTACACTTTTAAGGGTGGAATACCAAAGAAACTTGGAGATCCCGGGGTACCAACTATACCATGCTCTATTAAAATAAATTATGTTAGAACTGCTTTATGTGATCTTGGAGCCGGTGTTAGTGTTATGCCTCTCTCTTTATATCGTAGACTTGAATTGAATAAGTTGACACCTACTGAAATATCTTTGCAAATACTCCCTCCGTTCCTTTATATAAGGTGTATTTGTTTTTTGATAAAATTCCAGAATGTAAGGTGCATTTCTTCTAACTCCTCATAATTCCCTTGCTATCCCTCCAGAAAAAGGGAAAGTATCTCTCTCCTGATTGTCTGTATCTCTCCGTGTAGCAAAAGAAGGAAACTATCTCTGTGTCGATTGCATGTATCTCATACTTTCCTTGACTAACTGATTTACTTGCCACTAACAGATAAATTTGCCAAGGGTAATTTCGTCCTAACATGTCTATAATTATGTGCCTTGGTCCCCGTGCCAAAAATAATACACCTTACATAAAGGAACGGAGGGAGTAGCTGATAAATCAACTGCTATACCTGTCGGTATTTGTGAGGATGTGCCTGTTGTGGTTGCAAATGTCACTATCTTAACGGACTTTGTTATTCTTGATATTCCCGAGGACGATAGTATGTCTATCATCCTTGGTAGACCTTTTCTTAACACTGCAGGGGTTGTTATTGATTTCAACAAAGGCAATGTCACTTTTCATGTTAATGGTATTGAGCATACGGTACACTTTCCGAGGTAACAATCTCAAGTTCATAGCATCAATTCTATTGGAAAAGCTCCAACTATTATTATTGGAGGTTTTGAATTTCCTCTCCCTACTGTCAAGAAAAAGTATGATATTCTTATTATTGGGGATTTTCATATCCCCGTTGAGGTAAATTAGTGTTATTCGAAATTTCTCTGGTTCCGTGTTATTCGGAATGAGTTTGTTAACAAGACTTGATCAACCTTGTTACTGGATTCATTTTGATGGTCATGAGATGGATGAAACTAGAAGGCACAACCTTTTGTACCCTCTTTCTACTTTCTGTTATTTAGAATAAATAAAGCAAAAATAGTATTATCTGTCTGTTTTCTGATTTATCCGTGCATTAAAAATTTCCCAAAAATAAAAGTGCTCCAAATGCCCTTCAAATTTAGTATGTTTTTTCTGGAATATTTGAGGATTTTAGGCACTGAAAACAATGCTGGAGGGGCAAGCACTAGGCCACGAAAGTGGAGGGCGCCCCCCCCCTATAGGGCGCATCCCCCTGTCTCGTGGGCCCCTGGTGGCCCCCCTCCACTTATGCCAGCACCCACACACTTCATCTTCTACCCAAAAAAATCCCATCCAGCTCAAGCACGAGTTCTAGCTCATTTTGCTGCGATTTTCGATCTCCTTGCTCAAAGCTCCATTCACAAAACTGCTTGGTATGTGACTCCTCCATTGGTCCAATTAGTTTTTGTTCTAGTGCTTTATTCATTGCAATTTTTTGCTGCATAGATGACCATGTTCTTGAGCTTGCATGTTAAATTTATGAGGTCCCAAGCAATTCTAATGCATGATATAGGCTCTAGGTACTTGTAGGAGTAGTTGCTACCAATCTTGTTTAGTTTCATTCACTTTTATTTTGAAGTTACTAAAATTTCAGAAAAAGAATTATTCTTAGAAGAATGTACCAAGGTGGTTCCTCGGCAAAGAAAGGGCCAAGGATTGCTATACGTGAGCAAGATGTTGAATTGCCGAGGGACGCGGATGTACGACCTTGTGAGTGGCCATCCGATGATTTTATGGTTGAAGCAGGCTTCAAGGAGGAATTTGACGGGTATGTGCGTAATGCTGAGCTGGAGGACTTCTTACAAGATAAGTGTCCTCAGTACTATCAATTGACTGATTCTTTTGTGCGGATGTTCAAATATAACTGTGCGCGTAATTCTCCTAGTGTCATATTTGATATTTATGATACATCTTATACCATGGATTTAGAGGATTTCACAACTGCTTGCAAACTCCCGCAGTGGCGTAATATTAATGATCCTCACAAATCTGAATTTAGAGATTTTCTTGCTAGTATTACTGTGGGGGAATCTAGGGACATAGCACAAGCTACCATAGGGAGCATTCATTTTCCTGCCATGCATTATTTTGCTCTCTTTATTGGTAGATGCATTAATGGTAAGGATGAAGCATGTCACATGTGTGTTCCTGATCTGTGTGTCCTCAAGAGTGCTGTGTTAGGTTATAAAGGTTATAACTTGGGGGCAATAGTTGCACGTAGGTTGCAGAATAATAGTAGAAAGGGAAATTTATTTGGAGGAATTTATGCAACCCGTGTGGCTAATTATCTTAATATAGCCCCACGAGAGGGGGATATGATTTTACCTCCTGTTTATTTGGATAAAGAAGCTATGTTCAATCATCAATTTCTTGCGAGGAATGAACAATTCCTCCATTATGGACTAATCTATGACAGACACAACGTTGTCCACATTACACTTCCTGCCCCCTACCTTTTTGATTACCAGGCAAAAGGAAGATATATTGTCACCAGGGAGGAAGCAGCTGAACACGAGAGGAGAGCGGAGGCAGCTCGCCAACACGCTGCAGCTCAGGAGGCGGTTGCCGCTGCATCTCAGTATGACCCCAGTTTCACTTACAGATATCAGCCAGGCGGTCCTTGGTATTAAACCAACTTAGGCCAAAAGCCTAAGCTTGGGGGAGTACGTATTTCTCACCGACTTTACATTCATGTTCACACACTAGTCATCGGTGCTCATACTCTTTCGTTGTATTATCCATGCTAGTTTAAATTTCTTTTTCTAGTTTTCTGCTTGTGTGTTTGATAAACTTTAAGAAAAACCAAAAAAAAATTTAGTTAGTTTAATTTCCATGCTTGTAGTAGAAATTAAAATGAAAACCCAAATAGATTTCTAGTTCTTCTTCTTACTTGTTGGGAGCTTTCCCATGTATATAGTTTTATTCTCTTTTCTTTCCTTTGGGGGTCGAGAAGACCATATTGAAAATGCTTAGTGGCTCTCATATGCATGATTTTTTATTTAACTTAGAGCCCATATTACTTGTCTTCGCTCTTGAGTTGAATGCTTGCAGATTCCAGCTTAGTCCAATGCACGTGCACTCTTATTATTTACACATCGTTCGGTCGTGCGAGTGAAAGGCAATAATGACGATATATGATGGACTTATTGAGATGACAAAAGCTGGTATGAACTCGACCTCTCTTGTTTTTGTAAATATGATGAGTTCATCGTTTTTGAGTCAGCTTATTATGAAGTAAACATATTTGCAATGACATTTAGAGATTATAGTTGCTTGTGCCATGCTTGATTAGCTATGAGTTATAATGGTTTACCTTGCATGCCAACATGCTATTAGAATGATTATGATGTGGTATGATGGAATGGTATCCTCCTTTGAATGAATTGAGTGACTCGACTTGGCACATGTTCACGCATGTAGTTGGATCAAATCAACATAGCCTTCATGATATTTATGTTCATGGTGGATTATATCCTACTCATGCTTGTACTCGATGTGAATTAATTTTAATGCATGTTTACGACTGTTGTCGCTCTCTCGCTTGGTCGCTTCCCGCCTTTTGCTAGCCTTCAATTGCATTTAAGAGGGAATACTACTTGTGCATCCAGACTCCTTAAACCCCAAAGTTTTTCCATATGAGTCCACTATACCTTCCTGTATGCGGTATTTACCTGCCGTTCCAAGTAAATTTGTATGTGCCAAACTCCAAACCTTCAAATGAAATTCTGTTTTGTATGCTCGAGCAGCTCATGTTTCAACTAGGGCTGCCTATATCTTCCATGCTAGGTGGGTTATTCTCAAGAGGAGTGGACTTCGCTCCTCATTCACGAGAAAGGGCCGGTAACCGGGATGCCCAGTCCCATGATCCAAAAAGATCAAAGCAAATCAAAATAATTAAACAAAACTCCCCAGGGCTGTTGTTAGTTGGAGGCATTCGTTGTTTCGAGCAAGCCATGGATTGATGCTTGTTGGTGGTTGGGGGAGTATAAACCTTTACCATTCTATTTGGGAACTGCCTATAATGCATGTAGTATGGAAGATAAAGCCATCTCATAGTTGTTCGTTGACAGCAAAAGTATGTCGCTCAAAATGTTATTCAATCTCTATTTTAAAATCGAGCTCTGGCACCTCTACAAATCCCTGCTTCCCTCTGCGAAGGGCCTATCTATTTACTTTTATGTTGAGTCATCACCCTTCTTACTAAAAAGCACTACCGGAGAGCACACCGTCATTTGCATTCATTACTATTGGTTTATATTGGGTATGACTTGACTGGATCTCTTTTACCATGAATTACAATGTTTAGTCAGTCCTTGATCTTTAAAGGTGCTCGTGCATTTATGTTTTGCGGTCTCAGAAAGGGCTAGCGAGATACCATTTTGTTATATCATGTTATGATTGTTTTGAGAAAGTGTTGTCATCCGAGTTTTATTATTATGGTTCGCTAGCTGATTATGCTATTGATATGAGTAATTGTGAGACCTAAGTGTTATTGTGAGTATGGTTAGTTCATAGTATTTGCTAAAACTTGAATGCTGGCTTTTCATGTTACAACAACAAGAGCAAACAGAGTTTGTAAAAGTTTTTCTTTATCACTTTCAGTTTATCAACTGAATTGCTTGAGGACAAGCAAAGGTTTAAGCTTGGGGGAGTTGATACGTCTCCAACGTATCTACTTTTCCAAACACTTTTGCCCTTGTTTTGGACTCTAACTTGCATGATTTGAATGAAACTAACTGGATCGACGCTGTTTTCAGCAGAACTGCCATGATGTTGTTTTATGTGTAGAAAAGAAAAGTTCTCGGAATGTCCTGAAAATCCACGGAGGCACTTTTTGGAATTAATAAGAATTTCTGGGCGAGAGAAATACACCAGGGGGGCCCAGGGCCTGTCTACGAGACAGGGGGGCGCCCCCTATCTCGTGGCCCCCCTGGACCTCCACCGACCTCAACTCCAACTCCATATATTCACGTTCGGGGAGAAAAAAATTAGAGAGAAAGTTTCATCGCGTTTTATGACACGGAGCCGCCGCCAAGCCCTAATCTCTCTTGGGAGGGCTGATTTGGAGACCGTTCGGGGCTCCGGAGAGGGGGATTCGTCGTCGTCGTCATCATCAACTATCCTCCATCACCAATTTCATGATGCTCACCGCCGTGCGTGAGTAATTCCATCGTAGGCTTGCTGGACGGTGATGGGTTGGATGAGATTTACCATGTAATCAAGTTAGTTTTGTTAGGGTTTGATCCCTAGTATCCACTATGTTCGAGATTGATGTTGCTATGACTTTGCTATGCTTAATGCTTGTCACTAGGGCCCGAGTGCCATGATTTTAGATCTGAACCTATTATGTTTTCATGAATATATGTGTGTTCTTGATCCTATCTTGCAAGTCTATAGTCACCTATTATGTGTTATGATCCGACAACCCCGAAGTGACAATAATCGGGATACTTCTCGGTGATTACCATAGTTTGAGGAGTTCATGTATTCACTATGTGCTAATGCTTTGTTCCGGTTCTCTATTAAAAGGAGGCCTTAATATCCCTTAGTTTCCGCTAGGACCCCGCTGCCACGGGAGGTAGGACAAAAGATGTCATGCAAGTTCTTTTCCATAAGCACGTATGACTATTTATGGAATAGATGCCTACATTACATTGATGAACTGGAGCTAGTTCTGTGTCACCCTATGTTATAGCTATTACATGAGGAATCGTGATCCCGCATAATTATCCATCACCGATCCATTGCCTACGAGCTTTTCATATATTGTTCTTCGCTTATTTACTTTTCCATTGCTCTTGTTACAACTACTACAAAAACCCAAAAACAATTACCTTTACTTTTGCCATCATACCTTTATTATCATACTACTTTGCTACTAAATACTTTGCTGCAGATACTAAGTTATCCGGTGTGGTTGAATTGACAACTCAACTGCTAATACTCAAGAATATTCTTTGGCTCCCCTTGTGTCGAATCAATAAATTTGGGTTGAATACTTTACCCTCGAAAGCTGTTGCGATCCCCTACACTTGTGGGTTATCACTTGGCCAAGCATGGATGGCCTAAGTGCGACCTTTGTCCCCTTTGCAAACAAGAACAAGAATCCGGGACACATCTCTTCTAAAAATGCCGTTTCACTCTTCGCGTATGGAACCTTTGAAGGAAATATGCCCTAGAGGCAATAATAAAGTTATTATTTATTTCCTTATTTCATGATAAATGTTTATTATTCATGCTAGAATTGTATTAACTGGAAACTTAGTACATGTGTGAATACATAGACAAAACAAAGTGTCCCTAGTATGCCTCTACTTGACTAGCTCGTTAATCAAAGATGGTTATGTTTCCTAACCATAGACACGTGTTATCATTTGATGAATGGGATCACATCATTAGGAGAATGATGTGATGGACATGACTCATCGGTTAGCTTAGCATTATGATCGTTACAGTTTCATTGCTACTGCTTTCTTCATGACTTATACATGTTCCCCAGACTATGAGATTATGCAACTCCCGAATACCGGAGGAACACTTTGTGTGCTATGAAACGTCACAACGTAAATGGGTGATTATAAAGATGCTCTACACGTGTCTCCGAAGGTGTTTGATGGGTTGGCATAGATCGAGATTAGGATTTGTCACTCCGTGTTTCGGAGAGGTATCTCTGGGCCCTCTCGGTAATGCTCATCACTATAAGCCTTGCAAGCAATGTGACTAATGAGTTAGTTGTGGGATGAAGTATTACGGAACGAGTAAAGAGACTTGCCGGTAACGAGATTGAACTAGGTATGATGATACCGATGATCGAATCTCGGGCAAGTAACATACCGATGATTAAGGGAACAACGTATGTTGTTATGCAGTTTGACCGATAAAGATCTTCGTAGAATATGTAGGAGCCAATATGAGCATCCAAGTTCCGCTATTGGTTATTGACCGGAGCTGTGTCTCGGTCATGTCTACATAGTTCTCGAACCCGTAGGGTCCGCACGTTTAACGTTCGATGATGATATGTATTATGAGTTATGTGTTTTTGATGACCGAAGTTTGTTCGGAGTCCCGGATGAGATCACGGACGTGACGAGGAGTCTCGAAATGGCCGAGACATAACGATTGATATACTGGACCATGTTATTCGGCCACCGGAAGAGTTCCGGGAAGTTTCGGGTAAAACCGGAGTGCCGGAGGGGTTACCGGAACCCCCGGGGGAACTAATGGGCCACCACCTTAGTGGAGAGAGAGGAGGGCCGCAGGAGGGCTGGCCGCGCCCCCCTTGGGTCCGAATTGGATTAGGGGAAGGGGGCGACGCCCCCCTTTCCTACTCCCTCTCCCTCTCTTTCCCCCTCTTCCTTGTGGAGGAATCCTACTAGGACTAGTAGTCCTAGTAGGACTCCCTCTCCTTGGGCGCGCCCCTAGGGCCGGCCGGCCTCCCCCTCCCTCCTTTATATACGGGGGCAGGGGAACCCTAGAACACACAAGTTTCTCTTAACCGTGTGCAGTGCCCCCCTCCACAGTTACACACGTCGATCATACCATCATAGAGCTTAGGCGAAGCCCTACGCCGGTAACATCATCATCACCGTCGCCACGCCGTCGTGCTGCCGGAACTCACCCTCGTCCTCAACTGGATCAAGAGTATGAGGGATGTCATCGAGCTGAACGTGTGCTGAACGCGGAGGTGCCGTACGTTCGGTACTTGATTGGTTGGATCGTGAAGAAGTTCGACTACATCAACCGCGTTATTGAAACGCTTTTGCTTTCGGTCTATGAGCGTACTTGGACACACTCTCCCCTCTCGTTGCTATGCATAGATCTTGCGTGATCGTAGGAATTTTGTTGAAATTACCGCGTTCCCAACAGTGGCATCCGAGCCAGGTCTATGCATAGATGTTTTATGCACAAGTAGAACACAAAAGAGTTGTGGGTGATAATAGTCATACTGCTTAACACCAACGTCTTACTTTGATTCGGCGGTATTGTTGGATGAAGCGGCCCTGACCGACATTACATGACCGCGTTCATGAGACTAGTTCTACCGACGTGCTTTTGCACATAAGTGGCTGGCGGGTGTCTGTTTCTCCAACTTTAGTTGAGTCGGGTTTGACTATGGCCGGTCCTTGTTGAAGGTTAAAACAACACACTTGACGAAAAATCGTTGTGGTTTTGATGCGTAGGTAAGAACGGTTCTTGCTAGAAGCCCGTAGCAGCCATGTAAAACTTGCAACAACAAAGTAGAGGACGTCTAACTTATTTTTGCAGGGCTTGCTATGATGTGATATGGTCAAGACATGATGTGATATAATTTGTTGTATGAGATGGTCATGTTTTGTAACAGATTTATCGGCAACTGGCAGGAGCCATATGGTTGTCGCTTTATTGTATGCAATGCAATCACCATGTATCACTATAAAAAAAGACACATCCGTGACATTTTGGGCCGAACGAATTTTTTTCTGTCATACATATGACACTTCTATGACGATAATTGTGACAAAACCCGGTATCATCATAGATGTGGTGGGCTCCTACTTCTATGACAAAAAATCATGACAAAAATGGGCTTTTCATCCCGGCGGGCCGGAGACGCAGCTGCATGACATTCTTTGGGCCGTCCATGACGGAAAAAACCGTGGTAGAAGTGAGGGGAGGAAAATTTCGGGAGTTGCGGTTATGGTGGGAGGTCGGGGCCGAGCGATGCTGCTTTCTCTCGTACACGTGCGTAGGCGTTGTCTCTAATCGAACCCGAAGCGAGGCGTTGGGCTCTAATCAACCCGGCGACAGACCGCAGCTACGCGTTATCAACCCGAGCGATCGATCGATGGCTGTTAATCGAACCCGATGGAGCGATTCTTCGCTCTGCTGCTAATCAAGCCGATCGATTGATGAACAAAGTGAGCGCTATGGGGGTTGGATGAACAGTGAGCGGTGGCGTTTCCTCTGGATGAACAGGACCCCGTGGTGTGGAGGGTTGGATGAACAGTAGACGGTGGAGGGGTGGCCGTGGAGGGGTGGTTGAACATGACCCCGTGGTGTGGAGGGCTGGATGAGCAGTAGAAGCGGTGGAGGGGTGCCCGGGAGGGGTGGTTGAACAAGTAGTCGGTGGAGTGGCGCGGTGGAGGCTGGATGAACAGGAGCCCGTGGAGGCCGGAGGAGGTCGACGGTAGCCCGTGGAGGCTGGAGGAGGTCGACGGTGGAGATGAACAGATCTCGTGGAGTCCTGCTTTTGCGGCACGCCACACCCTCCCGATGAACATGACCCCCGCTTCGACTGCATCGCTCCAACACAAGTCCGCTTTCGTCCGCTTTTGCGGCACGCCACACCCTCCCGATCAACAGGACCCCGTTTCGATCGCAGGAGGTCCGCTTTCTCCGCTTTGCAAGACGCCACACCCCTCCCGATCAACAGACTCCACGTTTGACCGTAGGGAAGTCCGCTTCCTCCGCTTTTGCGGTACGCCACACCCTCCCGATCAACAGGACCCTGCTCCAACGTAGGAGGTCCGTTTCCTCCGTTGTGCGGTACGCCAGGCCTCATTTCCATCGCCTGTTCCGTCCAAGCCAGTTGCCTCCCACGCGTTCCGTTGCCTCCTGATGAACACGACGCATTCTGTTGCCTCCCCATGAACACGACGCATTCCGTTGCCTCCCCATGAACACGACGACGGCTCTGTTTCTCAGTTCCGACCCAGCCATGTACACAAGCCCTGGCCGTACGTATGCGCGAGTAGGCGTTCGAGACCCCGCCCGTATGTACGTATGTGGCCGTATTTTCTTTCTTGCACCCTGGCCGCTGTACGTACGTGTACATGCTACGTGCGCGCCTCTACTACGACACGTACGCGCCTCTACTACGACACGTGCGCGCCTCTACATCGACCAATATATATGTAATGCATACACGTTCGCGACTAGAATGACAACGCTACGTACGCTTCGACCAGGTGGGTCCCGACTGTCAGGCACTTCCTTGCCTGCGAAGATGTAGCTGGTGGGTCCCAGCAGTTAGGGGGGCGAATAATTTTTTTGCTCGGACGCACTTCCTTGCGTGCGAAGATGTAGCTGGTGGGTCCCAGCAGTCAGGGGGGTGAATCAATTTTTTGCCCGGACGCACTTCCTTGCGTGCGAAGATGTAGCTGGTGGGTCCCAGCAGTCAGGGGGGCAAATCGTTTTTTTCATGAAATACGGTGGCCCGTCCGGTAGGTCCCCGCTGTCAGGTGGAGGAATAATTATTTTGCGTGTAATAAGGAGGCACTTCCTTGCTGCGGCCGTGGACCAAGTTGTCAGCCTCTCCACGTACAGTCCACATCCGATGGAAGCCGTTCCTTGACCACGTTGACCACACCGCGCCGAGAGCACCAGGGCAGTGGACGACGGCGAGGCCTAGGAAGGGGACGACGCGGAGCCGGGGAACACGCGGCGGTGGATGCCCACGCGTTGAGGAGTACGAGGGTTCACTGGTTCGCTACGGTGTGAGGCTGCCATCGCCGCAGAATAACAGGGGGTGTGGGTGAGTAGAGGGATGGCCTGGCCAATGGTGGGAGTAGTAGGGGGCGGTGAGGCCTCCGCTGCATCGCAACCGACCACGGGAGGCAGGAGCACGAGGCACGACCGGCGCTGGTTTGGGCGGCTGGAGCAAGAAGACCGGAGGTTGAAGAAGAACTACGGCCGTTGGATGGATATTGTACGGTCACTGGAGCTAGAATCGTGCATATTGACTAAGTTGACAAAACGCTCCATCCCCGTCAACTTAGTAGGCCCACAAGGCAGCCTGCCACTATACTGGGTCCCAGCTAACAGGCGGAGTATTCATTGTTTTGTGCGTAATAAGGAGGCACTTCCTTGTGTGCGAAGATATAGCTGTGGGTCCGAGCTGTCAGCGGCAGTAACATTTTTTTCGCGAAATATAAAGGCCCTTTTGGTGGGTCCCTGATGTCAGGTGGAGGAATCATTATTTTGCGCGTAATAAGGAGGCATTTCCTTGCGTGCGGCCGTGGACCCAGCTGTCGGCCTCTCCACGTACAGTCCACTTCAGATGCATGTCGGTCGTCGACCACGTTGACCAGGCCGCGCCGAGAGCACCAGGGCGGTGGACGACGGCGAGGCCTAGGAAGGGAACGACACGGAGGCAGGGAAGACTTGGCAGTTGTTTCCCACGCGGAGGGGAGTACGACTGTACGAGGGTTTACCGGTTCGTCTGCTGTCACCGGAGAATAACAGCAGGTGTGGGCGAGTAGAGGGATGGTTAGGCCAGCGATGGGAGTACGGTGGGGTGGTGAGGCTCATGCGGCAAGCAGAGCCGGCCATGGAAGGAGGGAGCAGTGCAGTCCCACCGGGCGCTTGTTTGAGCGGCCGAGCAGAAGAGCAGAGATTGAAGAAGACGACAGCCGTTGGATGGCCATCCAACGATCCGCTTAAAGGCCAACCTTTTTTAGGAAAGCCTCAAATATGTGGAAAACAACATACAACCCATCTGCCATTATTTCTAATAATTTACAGCCCATTTGCTAATTCTTAAGGTTTTTTTGGAGCTCATATTATTTTTGTTAGCATTACAACCCATATTGTGGCCACGGTTAAAAAATTATACGAAATTTTGCATATTCCGGTGCGGTCCGAACTGTTTTTAATCCCGAAATTTCGACTCACATTCAAACTGATTTTAAAAATAAATGTATATCAATATAAAATCCAACAAATTCTCCACGCATAAAAATTAATGTAATGTAAAATCTCGAAATAAAAAAAAGATATTTGAAACTAATTGTCGGTTTGATGTGTTTTAAAAATGTACATCCCATTTCTCATTACTGATGGGCCATTTTCTCGGCCAGCCGAATGAAAGCTCTCCTTGTCTTCAAAGATTTGTAGCCCAAGAGGCCTGACAAAGCGACTTACTTGGCAAATCACAAAAAAACTAGGCTGTGGTCGCGGACCCAACTTTCAGCGTCTCCACGTACAGTACTCTTCCGATGGAAGTCATTCCTTGACCATGTTGACCATGCCACGCGGAGAGCACCACGGCGGTGGACAACGGCTAGGCCTAGGAAGGGGACGACACGGAGCCGGGGAAGACGCGGCAGTGGAAGCCCGCGCGGACAGGAGTACGAGGGTTCACTGGTTCGACTGCGGTGTGAGGTTGCTATCGCCGCAGGGCCTGGCCAGCGGTGGGAATAGTAGGAGGCGGTGAGGCCTCCGCAGCAGCACAGCCGGCCACGGGAGGCAGGAGCATGAGGCACGACCATTACTGGTTTGGGCGGCTGGAGCAAGAAGACCAGAGGTTGAAGAAGCACTACAGCCGTTGGATGGACATCGTACGGTCACTGGAGCTAGAATCGTTCATATTGACTAAGTTGACAAAGCCCTTCGTCCCCTCAACTTAGTAGGGCCACAAGTCAGCCTCCCACCAAGGTGGGTCCCAACTAGCAGGGGGAGTATTCATATTTTTGTGCGTAATAAGGAGGCACTTCCAGTGGGTCCGAGCTGACAGCGGGGGGAACATTTTTTTCGCAAAATATGGTGGCCCGTCAGGTGGGTCCCAGCAGTCAGGGGGCAAATGTTTTTTCGCAAAATATGGTGGCCCGTCCAGTGGGTCCATGCTGTCAGTTGGAGGAATCACTATTTTCTGCGTAATAAGGAGGCACTTGCTGCGGCCGTGGACCCAGCTGAGACTCTCCACGTACAGTATACTTCCGATGGAAGTCGTTCCTTGACCACGTTGACCTTGCCGCATTCCATTGCATGCATCCGTCCATGGGCGTGGTGCGTCCCCACTGTCAGCCTCTCACGTACAGTCATCTTCCGATGACTCTCGGTTGTTGACCACGTTGACCACACCGTGCCGAGCGCACCCAGACTGGAATGACCCGGAGATGGGGAAGACGGTGCAGTGTAGTCGCAGATGGAGAAGAGTGGGAAACTTCACTGGTTGGTCTTGGCAGCACAGCAGCAGTGCATACGGAGATGTGGAGCAAGAACAGAGGTTGAAGAAGGAGCACGGTGTTGGATTAACATCCAACGGTCCAGCTACTAGAATCATTTGTTGATTAAGTTGACAAAGCCGCGTGCGTATCGCCCCGCTTAGTAGGCCCACAAGTCTGCTACCAAATCGACGGGTCCCAAATTGTCAACGGGATGAATAATTTTTTCACAAAACAAGGAGGCACTTCCTCCGTGCAAAGATACAGCCGGTGGGTCCCGGCTGTCAGGGGGAGGAAACATTGTTTTTCAGCTTAATAAGGAGGAACTTTCCTTGCGTGCGACCATGGACCTCGTGGGTCCCAGCCGTCAGGCTCTCCATGTACAGTCCTCTTCCAATGACTCTCGTTTGTTGACCACGCCGCACCAAACACAGCGAGGCAGTGGACGACGGCGAGGCCCCGGACGGGAACGACTCGGAGATGGGAAAATGCGGTAGTGGAGTCGCAAATTGAGAGGAGAAGGGTTATAACTGGATTACATTGCGGCGTGAAATGTAGTCATGGAGAATAACATGAGGTGTCAAGGGGTGGAGGGATAGCCCTGCCGGTGGGGTAGCGCCGCAGCGATGCGTGCTAAGCAGAGCCGCTTAAGCCGGAAGCCGGACCAGGCGGTCCCGGCGACGCTGGAGGAAGAAGACGAGAGATTGAAGGTGCATGCCGGCCATTGGATATAAATCCAATGGCTGTGGATGACACAATCATTTGTTGACCAAGTTGACAACGCCTTGCGTGAGGTTTTCACCTATTGGCCCACATGTCACCTGCAAAAATGTGGCATATATTTAACCCATGTTTTCTAGAATGTACAGTCCATTTCTTTGGGCTGGGTGAACAAATAATTTCAATCAATCAGGCCCATTTATATTTTCTAAGAAATCCCAGCCCATTTGCACTTCCTTGAAATACACGTATTAGGTGGGCTTGTTATATATATATATAATGTTATGTTAGAAGGAGCAATTAATATCAAAGAATAAACCGGAGAGGCACATTATATATATATATATATATATATATATATATATATATATATAAAATTAAGAAATTAGCGAGTTATTGCTCAAAATAAATTGGACACATCATTACTTTTATAAGAGACCTACGTTTTATACCCCATAGTAGGCATACTAACAAGTTCACACACAAATACAACAGAAAAGGTAAACATTCATATCAAACTCATTTTCACAGGACATGTTCATATTCATAGCCAACATTCACTATCAACAACTCAAAAGATTCATATATACACAAGCTCAAAGATATCTATGCATCCAAATGATTGATAGATCACACGACAATATTCATACATAATTCACAAAAGATTCAGATATACACATGTTCAAGATGTTTATGCATCCAAATGATTGAGATCACAGCCAATTTGATACATTGACGAACTTTAATTACATAGGGTACAGATGGGTAAATGGTGTTCAATCGGAGGTACTTCTTGCTAAAATTAGTTCTTGTACGAGTAAACTTTCGAGTACATAAGAGGTAGCATAGACAATCTGAACTTTGCTTGTAGGTTTATCCTCAAATAGTGGCCTCGTGCCGAGGGAGGTTTGAGAAACTTGGCCACTACTTTCATCCAACTAGTTTATTGGCTCATCTTGGTCCTGTATCTCGCCAAAATTCTACATCGCAAACGAGAAAGGAGGCGGTTGAGAAAATGAACCACCCAAACTTTTTGTGCAGTTCAACTAAAATGGAGCATCCTTGGCATGCAGACTGATTAAGTGCCAGATGAATATACGCGTTAACCAACTTGTCTGGAATCTTTAGACTCCATGCCATATAGTTCGCTACCATATGTGCCGATAACCAAAAGACACAAGTTGGGACCAAAGATCGCATCAAGGTTTTTCCGGCTATGCACCAAGCAATATTTTTGGCGTTCACTCTCCTAATACTTGAGTTTGACAATTGGTTGACGCCTTTGTTGATACTCGAATGAATATAGGCACTTCTTGTCAACATCGATGCTTGTCCGAGTGAACTTTGGAGTACATAGCAGCAACATAAGTACCTGTCCATCCGATCATTTTGTGCAGTTCTACTGAAATCACCCGATGTAATGATTTGCTGCGAAGTTCAGCTCCAAATTACTCCTTTATGAAATCGGCAAACAGTAGCACAATACCAAATTACCAATACATATGACAGCATAATAATCAGATAAAGACCAGTACCAACCTGTGTGAGGTAGCATATCAATTACTATTTCCTTTGATCGAAGCCGAGATAAGCCAAGCGATCGATAGCAAAGGAAGAAAGCAAGCGGAGATTAGCGATCGACAGAAAGGACGGAAGCTGTCGAGGCAATGAAGCACCCAAAGTTTTTGTGCAGTTCCACCAAAATCGAGCATCCTGTTGGCACATATATTGAGACAAAGTGAGATTACTGTAATAGTGGGACTAGTTGATGAAACATACACTAACAAATAGAAGCACCCTCATTATCTTAATGGGTAAAGTTAGCAACATAGTAGTCTTGCTTAAAGAGAGGTATTAGTTTATTTAATCAGTGCCAATTAGCTCAACTCAACACTCAAAGCATTGCCATTTATCATAGGTTGCAAAACTTAAAAGTGCAAAGATAAAGGAGTTTCTCATGACAGTAGCACGATACAAATAGAGATGACATCCCGTACCAACTGAGAAAAAAAGCTTATTCATGTAGTCTCATAAGAGATGATAAAGCACTCACTGGAATCACAAAATAGTATATATTTTTGTGCACTTCAAATGTATGGTTGAAATCACTCTTGTTTACCAAAGGCGAGATTATATCGAAGATTATCAAGAACTTCCAGCAGAGTTAAAGCACTGCCTGGGATACAGCTCATTGTATTGTCTTGTGTAGTTCCACTAAAATGTATGATTGGCACAACATGATCCCTGTTTGCATAAGTAGGAACAAGGTGAAACCTTCATTAGCTTAGTGAGAAAGGATAGGAAGACATTAGCATATTACTCAAACAAGAGCATCAAATTCATGATGGACAATACGCAAAACATTGCCTCGTTGAACCAATGGCAATAAATTGACATGCAAAACAATAGCACTATTATGTCATGACACTAATAATATTCCCTCCCCGCCCCACCACATGATTCACCTCCATAGAAAAACATTCACACGTACATGATTCAGCATAGGGTCCTACTAAAGATTTGTTTAACTCCAACAGGAAAATTAGGCAAGAATAAATTAGTGGTACTTAAGTACTCCTAATTAATTAAGTGAGACAATAGAAGTGGAAGGGCTCCTCGGAGGATCGTCTCACATGTAAGGTAGTCGCTGTCGAGCCCTTGAATAGCCTCGACTGAGGCCTCTGGCTTCAGCAAGATCGCCTTGGCACTGTTTATTCTTCTTATTCTTCCTCTTCATGCTTTGTTTCTCTTTCTTCTCACCAGTTGGTGAAACCAAGTACATGATTGGCCTTCTAATTCAGAATTGGTTTTGTCAGTGAGGGAGTACAAGTGTACTAGTAAAAACAGCATTATTTTCTCATGACAGTCGGAAAATAGAGATGAACACATGCATTAAATATCAATCTTACCTAAAGGAAGGTTATGGCACCAATATGGATGATGAGGATTGGAACACAGATCTCCCTTTGTGCAGTTCCACCAAAATGAACCAACTGTTGCACTCTGACATTCCAGTTAAACAACACAAAAGTCACTTATTTTAAGAAGAGTTTTGTGCAGTGCACCAAAAGGTCACAACAAGCAACCAGGTGAATTGGATATCCCTGTTTGCACAAAAGGCACAGAGGAAACAGTCAGAGTCTCAAACAATTACATGCAAAAACATTTGGCTAAACTTGTCAGAGTCTCAAACAATTACAGGCAAAAACAATGACATGTATTCATTTTTACCAGGGACATTATATTAAGAACAGCTAAGGCTGCGTTCGGTTCACAGGTTTGGTACAGGTATTTCGTAGGAACACAATTCCTACGGTATTCTTTCCCTTCCAACTGTTCGGAACACGGGAAAGGTGAATAGTGTTTCATAGGAACGCAGGTCTGGTAGTACTGATTCCATCGGATTAGAAACATCCACGCGCTGCTCATTTTTTGGGCGGAAGCCCGAGGCAGGTGCTCGCTGCCATGCGTTAGACAAGTTGCTGTGCTGTGTTTGCCGGAATAAAAAAATCAACCTATGTGTGGTACGTGAGGTGAGGACAAGAGTAGTCACTGTGCAGCTGAATAAACAAATAGCATCTCATACTGCCAAGCATACTACTCTAAAAAACAAATCTGTACATTTCGTAGTCCATCCGAACACATTCTCTTGAGAGTTTCCTCTGGTTCACTGTCCCATAGTTTTATACCTACATTCCTTTCCTATTCCTCTATTTTCATCAAGACCTATGTTTTTTGCCCCTTTATTCCGACCGGAGCCTAAATATTTGGTATAAGGGCATGGGACAGTGGGTGCACCAGCAGTATAGCACCATGTACGTAAACAGGGGCATAAAAGAAACATATCTGGGTTGGTCCCATTTTTGTTCTCTCTAGCCACTGCTCCTATGTGTGGATAGCAAATCTAGTCCTAGTCATACCACTGTGTACAACGTTACCCCTGTATTTCCCTTTTCGACCAAGAGACCGGTTGGATGACCAGTCTGTACTACTTTCATCCCCTTTCCTTCCTGTTTGTACCAAGTCTGATGTACATACTAAATTCCCCCACCCCCACTTTATTTCAATGACAAGTATTTTCGGACAGAGGGAGTACAAAATTCGACCCCATGAAGTAGCTTTACCTCTAACAATAGAAAAAAAAGGTGAAGTTGGACCATCCGATCGAGAGGGGCTGAGAGGTAGAAAATGATGCACATGCAGCAACGTAGCGAGCTGGGGAAGTAGAGCTAAGGAGGTTTCGAACAGACATATACCTGAAGGTCGTCGGGATGTGGATAGTTGGGCGGCGGGAGACCGGATCCGCCCACAGGCAGCGACGAAGGGATCGGAGGACCTCCCGCACCGGGGCTCAGCCAGAGATAATGGTGCGGCCGACAGTGGGTCTCCTCCCTCGCTGTCAACGACGGCCTAAATGCTGCCCCTCCTCCCCTTCACCGGCGGAGGGGGATACGTCTAGATCTGTAACCAGCGGTGAAGATAGAAAGCCAGTGTTTTTTGAACGGAGAAAGACAGTGTTACTACCCCTATCTTGTTTAGATCTGGAGAGGATGAGAGTGTGTGAATAGAGCAACCCGAGCAAGCAAGCGGAGGCTCCGCCTATATATAAGTAGTGGGGTAGTTTTCCTTTTCACTCCATCAAAACAATCGCTTAAAATTGTGTACTACTACATGCCGTGTCGCGTTTTTTTTAGTTGTTGATTGTTTTTTGAGATAGCTACCCGCTTGTTCCAAGTGGTGTTACGGTGTGCTAGGTCGCACTTTGTATCATTCAAGTCTGGTACTAGAAGTCCCTCCATTAAATGAACAACCACCCCCTCGTAAAATTTGTGAACAAGCCCACGGCTAAAATTAGCGTAAACGTGGGTTGCCCCAACATGCATTATTATTTATATTTTCTACTCCCTCCGTTCCTAAATATAAGTCTTTTTTATTAGCCACTCATAAGACAAGAATTTTTTATTAGCAGGTGAACCCCACATGTCATAGACACAAAAATTGTGGCACGATTCCCTTAGGCAAGCCAAAGTGTGTCTAACAATTTGAGCAACTCAGGTTAGGCAAGTGTGGCAAGTCTGGGAAAAATAATGTGGCAACATAAGACAAACATAGTCACAATCTAAACAGCCCGTAATTTTTGTGACATGCATGAAAATTTGGTTAGTTAAATTTATAGTCAAAATTTGGCAAGGTGCATCAAATCAACACATGCAAGTATCAAAAGGAAAGTCACGGCATGCATGCATGCGTTGTAATCCCTCCGTTACCAAATATAAGTCTTTTTAGAGATTGCAAGAAGTGACTACATACGAAGCAGAATATGTCTACTCCTACATACGAAGTAGCTCATTTGAAATGTGTAAAAAGACTTTTATCGAGTGCAGTGCTTTGATGTGTCGCGTCAACTCGTACAAGACCGAGAAATTTGATTACTAAGACGCCCTCTCCCTCGCGGACTGAGCTCCTGTGCCTTTTATCGCACCTGCCTTTGGCTGCATGACAGGAGGGCCAACCACCTGTTGGGCCCACCTGTCATAGACGCAAAGGCAGGAGCAGTAAGTAGAAGCTTTCGCTACACGCTATCCCTCCCACACGAGGTGGACGGACATGCAGCAGTGGATTCGATACTGTAGAAGTAGGAGTAACATCATTGTTCGTCTTCTCGAAGAGGCGAAGAGCCAAGCGCAAACCGCACGTGGTAGTTGCGAACGCTCGCATGGTGCGGCTCCTTGGAGTACTAGCCAGGCTCTTGCATGAGACAAAATTGCTATTGTTTAACAATTAAACTCCATTATCCATTGGTTGATACTCATTCTGCATAGGTCCACGCGCTTAGCACCATTTCCTCCTGGGGTCACCAATGTTTATTTGCTAATTAATAGCATTCCATGCAATTAACTAGCCATTGCAAGTCATTAAAGCATGCACACCTCTCATCTCTTATTGGTTGATACGTCAAGAAACAAGAAACAAGGTAGAAGTTAATGCACCGCACCTAAGACTAGTCATAGTGCATAGTAACTTAGACTAGTAACATGCATATGTTACTAGTCTATGTTACTACCATCATAGTGGGTAGTAACATAAGTGTAGTGTCATGTAAACATTCATTTATTATATTGTAGACTCATTTTGCATTGGGGTGCGTTATGTTATGGTAACATATTATGTTACCACAAGCACCTCTCTCCTCATTAACTTCATGCCACATAAGCATATATGTCTTGGGATGTGCTATGTTACTACCTAAGTTACTCCCACTATGTCTAGCCTAAGTGTTTTGGGACTATTTGGTTTTCGTAAGATGACTTACACACCTAGACGGAGGGAGTAGTATAGACCTGTAAACCGGAAAGGAGTATTTGCCTTTCTAGAGATTTCAACAAGTGATTAGACTACACCGTGCAAGACCCCTCCCTTCCAGTTTATAGGGCTCAAATCTCAAATCTCATGAACCAAGGCATTTTGCGATTGGAGGAATGTATTGTATCTCGTACTTTACAAAACTACCCTAATTAAACTCATGCAGTAATTACGTAGTTCTCTCGTTTTCCTCTCCGCCTTGGTCATGTGCACAATATTGAGCACTCCTATATGACTAGCCGCTCTATCTACATGCGGACATTTCAAAGCATCCGCCCGCGTGCCATCCACCAAATCACAGCGAGATGCTACAATGAGACTCACTGTCACCCCGGTGTGGCCGTCATGACCCATCATATCACAAAACCCACACCTTTACCAAAGAAGTGGTAAGGTGGCCTCCAAGTTGGACTGGACGAAGCAACCATCATTTCATTGGAACGCTGCTCAAGCCCTTTCTTCCCTTTCTTGAAGAAAACTTCACCTGTGCTACTCACTTCGCCATTTTTCTTCCGTACCAATGAAGGAAAGGTGGGCGAATCAGTTATGCCGCTATATTTTCATTCCAGTAATCTTCTTTTTGCGAAGCACCGACCGATTCTCACATCCTATTCTTTTCTCGTTTTCATTGCGATTGTGGTTTCCTTTCGATTGCTTTTTGTTTGTCAGTTCATTGATGGATCCTGGAGCACTAGGAAAAGAGTTGCCAGCGGACAACCCACTGGAGACAGCGATCTCCAGGAAGTGAGCACCGACCAACGAGTTGACTGATACGTCTCCAACATATCTATAATTTTTGATTGCTCCATGCTATATTATCTACTGTTTTAGGCAATATTGGGCTTTACTATCCACTTTTATATTATTTTTGGGACTAACCTATTAACCGGAGGCCCAGCCCAGATTTGCTGTCTTATGCATATTTCAGTGTTTCGAGGAAAAGGAATATCAGACGGAGTCAAAACGGAACGAAATCAACTGGAGAAGTTATTTTTGGAAGGAAAGCAACCCAGGGACCTTGGAGTGCGCGTGGGAGATACGGGCTGCCCACGAGGGTGGGGTGCGCCTGCCTCGTGGGCCCCCCGTAGCTCCTCCGACGTACCCCCTGCACCCATATATACTCTTGTACCCTAAAACTTCTAGAACAGAGATTAGATCAAAAGTTCCGCCGCCGCAAGCCTCCGTAGCCACGAAAAACCAATCGGGGCCCTCTCCGGCACCCTGCCGGAGGGGGCCATCATCACCGGTGGCCATGGAGGAGTATCCCGGAGGGGTCTTCATCACCATGATGGCCAAGGACCAGAAGGTGGAGGCCATGGAGGAATTAGCACAAGGGGGAGAACCTCTCCTCCTCTCTTCCAGTGGTGCCGGAGTGCCATCGGGAGGGGAATCATCGCCATGGTGATCGTCTTCATCAACATCAACATCATCATCACCATCCTCATCTCTTTTACGCGGTCCACTCTCCCGCACCCCGCTGTAATCCCTACTTGAACATGGTGCTTTATGCCACATATTCTGATGCAATGATGTGTTGCCATCCTATGATGTTTTGAGTAGATATCTTTTGTCTTTGGGTTGATTGACGATCTAGATTGGTATGAGTTGTATGTTTTACTTTGGTGCTGTCCTATGGTGCCCTCCGTGTCGCGTAAGCGTGAGGGATTCCCGCTGTAGGGTGTTGCAATACGTTCATGATTCGCTTATAGTGGGTTGGTGAGTGACTGAAACACAAACCCGAGTAAGAGGGATTGTTGCATATGGGAATAAAGAGGACTTGATGCTTTAATGCTATGGTTGGGTTTTACCTTAATGATCTTTAGTAGTTGCAGATGCTTGCTAGAGTTCCAATCATAAGTGCATATGTTCCAAGTAGAGAAAGTATGTTAGCTTATGCCTCTCCCTCATATGAAACTGCAATAGTGATTATCGGTCTTGTTAACAATTGCCTAGGATAATTCCGCACACCGATCCACCATTATTCCACACTCGCTATTTATATTATTTAGTATTATATTCTAACTTTCTGATAACAGCACCTACTTTTATGTTTTAGCTCTCCGATACTATACAAAGTTATCCTCTCCATACCCACAACGTAGTTTTATTTCTCGTTGCTAGTTGTAAGCAAACGTTCGGTGCACGTAGAGTCGTATCAGTGGCAGATAGGGCTTGAGAGAATATTGATCTTACCTTTAGCTCCTTGTGGGTTCGACACTCCATACTTATCACTTCCATCTTTGGAAAGAGCTACGATGATTCCTTGCACTTGGGGATTATCAAGCTCTTTTCTGGCGCCGTTGCCGGGGAGCAATAGCGTGGGGTTGATATTCTCGTGTGTGCTTGTTTGCTTTCTTTACTTAGTAGATTTTGTTTTTCCTTTTTGTTTATGTTTAGTTGTGGGTGAAATATACAAAAAAAAATTCAAAAGAATGAAAATACCAAAAAAATATTTACTTGCCTCTCATGCCTAAAAAGTTTTTTCAAAAAGAGAAGTGATTGGAAGGTTTTGCATTGAAGAAGTGAGGGTCGACCTTGAGCACTTGTGCTCATGCTCACAGAAACAATGTAGAAATTTTCATGGAAGTTTCTCTGTAAATAATTATCCCCTTGTATATATTCTTTGTATTATAAAAATAATGTGCCAAGCTTGGTTTTAGGATGATTAGATTGCTTGTTTGCTTTGTGCAGAATAAAAACAGAAACTTTGGCTTTAGTGGATGAATTTACATTTTTAATTGGAAAGTCAAATGGTTCTGATTCTTTTTTCACATTACTTCTGTACAATTTTTTCAAATTTTCAAATTTAGTTTATAATTTTAGGAGTTACAGAAGTTTGGCAAACTGCCAGTTTACTACAGACTGTTCTGTTTTTAACAGATTCTGTTTTGCGTGTGTTGTTTGCTTATTTCGATGAATCTATGAGTAGTATCGGAAGGTATGAACCGTAGAGAAGTTGGAGTAGAGTAGATTTAACATAAATACAAATAAAGAATGAGTTCATTACAGTACCTAAAGGTAGTGATTTGCTTTATTACACTAACAGATCTCACAAGTTTTTGTTAAAGTTTTGTGTGGATGAAGTGTCCGAAGGTCGAGGAGCTATCAATATGAGAAGAATAAAGAGAGGCAAGAGTTCAAGCTTGGGGATGCCCAAGGCACCCCAAGTAAATATTTCAAAGTATACTCAAGCATCTAAGCTTGGGGATGCCCCGGTTGGCATCCCATCTTTCTTCTTCAACAAATATCGGCTTTTGTTTTGTTCACATGATTTGTGTCCTTTGTGTTTTTCCTTTTTTTTTTCAAGAACCATGCTAGCATAAGATAGCCCTTCATTGATTTATAGAGTACTTCATGTGCTTCACTTAAATCTTTTAAGTATGATCTTATAGAATTGCTCTTTGTGCTTCACTTAAATCTTTTGAGTATGGTTTTATAGAATGCTTCATGTGCTTCACTTATACCTTTTGAGCTTGGATATTGGTTAGTTGTAGAACGATCCATGAACTTCACTTATATCTTTTGGAGTATGAATAATACTATCATTTAAAGTGGGTTTGGAAGAGTGTCAACTTTAGGAATTAGTGATCCCACTATTTTGGAAGAGATTGAATCTTAGTGTGATATTTATGAAAGTGGATTTGGAAGAGTGTCAACTTTAGTTAGTAATGATTCCACTATTTCGGAAGAGGTCCAAATTGAGTATGAGAACAAAGTTGTTATTCATGATGCCTCTGAAAATTATTATGAGGGAGGAATACATGCTTGTAGGAGTTGCAATAATATTAAGTTTCCTCCCTATGTGCTTAAAGTTTTGAAAGTTATGCTTGTTTTGCCTTCCTATGCTAGTTGATTGTTGTTCTTATAAATTGTGTACTCACAAACTCCCTAGGCATAGGAAGTGTGTTAGATTTAAAAGTGCTAGTCATATTCTTCAAGATGCTCTCATTGTGCTTTAATTCCTATCTTTTATGTGCGCATCATTGAAATCATCATGCCTAGCTAAAAGGCATTAAAGAAAAGCGCTTGTTGGGAGACAACCCAATATTTACCCTTACTGTTTTCGTGCATATACATGATTAAGCTACTGTAGTAATCATGTTTTATAGCTTTTGTTTCAATAAAGTGCCAAGTAAGACCTTTGGGAAGACTTGGGTGAAGGTTAAAGTGATCTTGCTGTAAAAAACAGAAACTTTGCGCTCACGAGAATAGATTTCATTTTTTACAGAAGAGTTCTTTTGAGTTGATTCTTTTTGAAGAAGATTAATAGACAAATTCCTCACGTCCACCAATTTATTTCATAATTTTTGGAGTAGCAGAAGTATGGTTATTGTTTAGATCATTACAGACTGTTCTGTTTCTGACAGATTCTGTTTTCATTGCATAGTTTGCTTGTTTTATAGTTTCTATGACTTATATTTCTCAATATAAATTGTAGAAATGATATGGTACAGTAGGCTTTATGTGAGAACAATTATGAACCTTGTCTTTGACAGTACCCAAGTGCATGGTTTACTCTTTATTATACTAACCTATCTCACGAAGTTTGGATGAGTTTTGTGTGATTGAAGTTTTCAAGTTTTGGGTAAGATATCAATATCAGGAGAATAAGGATTGGAAGGACCCTAAGCTTGGGGATGCACGAGGCACCCCAAGGTAATATTCAAGGAAGACTCAAGCGCCTAAGCTTGGGGATGCCCCGGAAGGCATCCCCTCTTTCGTCTTCAAAACTATCGGTACACCTTACTCGGAGCTATATTTTTATTCGTCACATGATATGTGTTTTACTTGGAGCGTCATTTTCTTTTGTTAGTATTAGCTAGCTGCTATTTATAATAGTGTTTTGCATCTTTAGTTTCAATAAAAAAGTCAAGGATAGCCTTTGCCTTGCTTATTTTGCTTGTATACATGTTGCTGTTTGAAAACAGAAAGTTTACCGCTGTTTCAAAAATTCCCTAGAAAAATCAGAGCATGGTATAACGTTGAATCTTTTTAATATTGAGATCTGATAAATTTATTACAGTGGTAATTTTAGTTCATAATTTTTGGAGTTAGGGAAGCATTGATACTCTTGCATTCTTTACAGGCTGTACTGTTTTGACAGATTGCTGTTATGTTTGCATTGTTTGCATATGTTTGCTTGTTTAATGATTCTATTTGAGGATAGGAGTATTAAATATGCAGAGGCATTTAGTATGAAATGTTGAATAATAATTCTAGTGTTTTGTTACAGTATAAAATGATAAGGTTTTGCATTGGTTTATACTTACCTATCTCACGAGTTCTTGTTGAGTTTGTTGTGGATGAAGCTTTTGATAAAATGAGAAACCGTGATATGAGATGAATTAAGGAGACACAAAAGTTCAAGCTTGGGGATGCCCATGGCACCCCAAGATAAATATTTCAAGAAGACTCAAGCTTCTAATCTTGGGGATGCCCCGTTAGGCATCCCACCTTTCTTCTTCAACAACTATCGGTTAGTATCGGTTGAGCCTAAGTTTTTGCTTCTTCACATGAGTTGTGCTATCCTTGCAATGTCATTTTTACTTGCTGTTTGAATAAAATCATTGGATCTGAAATTTTGAATAGAAAAGGAACCCTCCCATGGCTATTTAATTATTTGCCTACTCAGTGTCTTTCACTCATATCTTGTGGAGTAGTTTGTCATTTACTCTTGTGCTTCATGTATATCCTATGAGTAAATGGGGGAATGAATTGAATGTCATAAATCTGAATTTTTATATGTTTCATATGCTTATAACATGGTTAGTGATGACTTCACACATAGAAAGTATGAGGCATAAAAGTTGTTGAGAGTTGGCAAACGTAGTTTTGGTCATCGTTGCAATTAATAGGAAATAATAAGGAAAGAGAGGTTCACATACAAATATATTATCTTGGACATCTTTTATGATTGTGAAGCACTCATTAAGTATGACATGCTAAAAGAGTTGACGTTGGACAAGGAAGACAATGTAATGATTTATGTTTTCCGACATCTCGCTTAAAGTATATTGTCATTGACCTTCCAACCATGTTGAGCTTGCCTTTCCCCTCATGATAGCTAAATTCCTCGCACCAAGTAGAGATACTACTTGTGCTTCCAAATACCCTTAAAACCCAGTTTTGCCATAAGAGTCCACCATACCTACCTATGGATTGAGTAAGATCCTTCAAGTAAGTTGTCATCGGTGCAAGTAATAAAAATTGCTCTCTAAATATGTATGACTTATTAGTGCAGATAAAATAAGCTTTGTACGAACTTGTTGTGGAAGTAATAAAAGCGATGGACTGCATAATAAAGGTCCACATGCAAGGGGCAATATAAAGTGACGTTCTTGTGCATCAACCCTAAACGCGCATGACAACCTCTGCTTCCCTCTGCGAAGGGCCTATCTTTTACTTTATGTTATGCTTGAGTCGAGGTGATCCTCACCTTTCCCTTTTTCATTTTATCCTTTGGCAAGCTCCTCGTGTTTGAAAGATCATGATATATATATCCAATTGGATGTAAGTTAGCATGGGCTATTATTGTTGACATCACCTAAAGGTGAATATGTTGGGAGGCAACACAATAAGCCCCTATCTTTCTCAAAGGTCCCGCTAAAACTCCATAACCACAAGTATTGCGTGAGTGTTAGCAATTGTAAAAGACTATATGATAGTTGAGTATGTGAACTTGCTGAAAAGCTCTATTCTTGACTCTTTCTGATGTTATGATAAATTGCAATTGCTTCAATGACTGAGATTATAGTTTGTTAGCTCTCAATGAAGTTTCTGAACCATGCTTGACATTGTGATTAGATTGTTACTTGATCATGAAAAGTTTTATGAGATAAGCTACTTTTATGACACATTTTGATGCTAGAAAAGTGATTGGAATTATCATTGATCAAACTTAAGCACTTACTAGCATTCCACATCAAAATTATCTTTTTTATCATTTACCTACTCGAGGACGAAAGGAATTAAGCTTGGGGATGCCTGATACGTCTCCAACGTATCTATAATTTTTGATTGCTCCATGCTATATTATCTACTGTTTTAGGCAATATTGGGCTTTACTATCCACTTTTATATTATTTTTGGAATAACCTATTAACCGGAGGCCCAACCCAGATTTGCTGCTTTATGCCTATTTCAGTGTTTCGAGGAAAAGGAATATCAGACGAAGTCAAAACGGAACGAAATCAACTGGAGAAGTTATTTTTGGAAGGAAAGCAACCCAGGGAACTTGGAGTGCACGTCAGGAGATACGGGCTGCCCACGTGGGGGGGGGCGCGCCCACCCCCCCCCCCCCCCCGGGTGCGCCCCCCTGCCTCGTGGTTCCCCCGTAGCTCCTCCGACGTACCCCCTGCACCCATATATACTATTGTACCCTAAAACTTCCAGAACAGAGATTAGATCAGAAGTTCCGCCGCCGCAAGCCTCCGTAGCCACGAAAAACCAACCGGGGCCCTCTCCGGCACCACGGAGGGGCCATCATCACCGTGGCCATGGAGGAGTATCCTGAGGGGTCTTCATCACCATGAAGGCCAAGGACCAGAAGGTGGAGGCCATGGAGGAAGAAGCACAAGGGGAGAACCTCTCCTCCTCTCTTCCGGTGGTGCCGGAGTGCCATCGAGGAGGAATCATCGCCACGGTGATCGTCTTCATCAACATCACCATCATCATCACCATCGTCATCTCTTTTACGCGGTCCACTCTCCCGCACCCCGCTGTAATCCCTACTTGAATATGGTGCTTTATGCCACATATTATGATCCAATGATGTGTTGCCATCCTATGATGTTTTGAGTAGATATCTTTTGTCTTTGGGTTGATTGACGATCTAGATTGGTATGAGTTGTATGTTTTACTTTGGTGCTGTCCTATGGTGCCCTCCGTGTCACGCAAGCGTGAGGGATTCCTGCTATAGGGTGTTGCAATACGTTCATGATTCACTTATTGTGGGTTGGTGAGTGACTGAAACACAAACCCGAGTAAGAGGGATTGTTGCGTATGGGAATAAAGAGGACTTGATGCTTTAATGCTATGGTTGGGTTTTACCTTAATGATCTTTAGTAGTTGCGGATGCTTGCTAGAGTTCCAATCATAAGCGCATATGATCCAAGTAGAGAAAGTATGTTAGCTTATGCCTCTCCCTCATATGAAACTGCAATAGTGATTATCGGTCTTGTTAACAATTGCCTAGGACAATTCCGCACACCGATCCACCATTATTCCACACTCGCTATTTATATTCTTTAGTATTATATTCTAACTTTATGATAACAACACTTACTTTTATGTTTTAGCTCTCCGATACTATACAAAGTTATCCTCTCCATACCCACAACGTAGTTTTATTTCTCGTTGCTAGTTGGAAGCAAACGTTCAGTGCACTTAGAGTCGTATCAGTGGCAGATAGGGCTTGAGAGAATATTGATATTACCTTTAGCTCCTTGTGGGTTCGACACTCCATACTTATCACTTCCATCTTTGGAAAGTGCTACGATGATTCCTTGCACTTGGGGATTATCATTGACCATGTTGGCAGGCCAACCCATGGAGACGAAGAACTCCAAGAAACAAGCACTGGCCAAAGAGTTGAGGACGTTGGCGGACGAACTACTCAAAGAAAGTTGGAAGAACAACAAGGGCCCCATCGTGCCTACCCCAGGAACTCTGATTGCCACCTATGTGAGGCTCAAGACCGAGTTTGAGGAGATAGTCGCCGTTGAGAAGCGAGATTCCCTGGCAAGGTGATGGCCCCCATCGAGGACGAGGAGATGGCCCCCGGAGGGATGAGACCCCCCGGTGAGCTGCACAAGGTAAAAATAATGGCTTATTACCATAGTTGTGGTTTTTCATCATTTGCAATGTGCTTGCTAATATGTTAGGGTTGTGCAGGTGCCGGTGGTTGTCCTTGATGATTCCGATGTCGTGGCCCGTCCTGTTGGCATCGCCCCGGAGATCGATTCCGATGCTGCTGTCCATCCTGTGGACATCGCCCCAGAGATCGATTCCGATGTCGCGGTCAGTCCTGTGGACATCGCCCCAGAAATCGATTCCCATGCCGCTGTCTGTGCTGTGGTCATTGCCCGAGAGATCGATGACAAGAAATAGTTGGTCGCGCTAATCCTTCTGGGTAGTTTGCATTGCCCTGTATTTAATTACCAGAACGATGCGTGTTATCAAACCATCTTAGGGCTAGTGCACCGCCTTGTGTGGGCGGATCTTGCTACTTTTGTTTGATAGTGAATCATGCGATGAATCATGCGAACCCTCTCCGAGTTATGGAAATGTATGTATCCTCACCAGCTTTTGATGTAATATATGGCATGCTTAGATGTAAGTTTGAACTATTTATCATATCAGCAGGGCTTGTTTGATGATTCTTGGTGTTAGTAGGCTAGCTACTGTGCAAGCTATAGTACTTGCAAAACACTCACCGAAGAGAAACGTTGGGGTTGATGAGCTCATGGTACGCTTATACTTATCCCTCATCGATCGACCAATAACCCTAGCTCCTAAAATTGTAGGCTTAGCGATCGATCAGACAATAGTCGACATACATTCAGGCCTCATTTGGTTTATAGGGTAGGAAAATCGTAGCAAAAGTACAGAGAACGTGCAACACAAAATCATAGCAAAGGCAGTAGACGTACTCCATCCGCTCCGTAATAGATGACCTAGGCAGGCTAGTTTGGCCTAGTGGGTTTCAGTGATATGACATGGTTCAGTGGCGTCCAGTCTTCGCGTGTGGTAGCAGTATTGCGGTTACAGTAAGTTTTCTTGAAGAAGCGGAATTCAATGAAGTCATGATGGTTCCTTCGTCCGACCAACTTACAGTGGGAAAGGTTGGGCCTGCGATACGACCGGGGTAGACCAGGATAATTTTGTGCATGGCAGGTGGACCAGGATGGTCGACGTCCCACGTGTAGGCGAATGAAAGTATTCTTTCCGATATAGAGGACGAGCAACGAGTATTCATTGTTTATTTTTGATGAAAGGTATTTTCTCCACTGTTACTCCTTGACTTTGTCAATGCCTCTCTCTCCTCCACATAAGCGGGGACTACTTGCTATGCATGCAGCGGGCAGCTGGCGTCTTGAGGGGCCAGGGCGGTGAGAGCGGGCTCCGAAAGCGGTCCGGACTCCAGCATGGCCCACCTCACATTATCACCATATATTTCTTGGAGTCCGTGTGCGGCGGGCAGGCGATCTCTTCTCCCTCCCCCGTTTCTCTCTTCTCAGTTGACGCCCGCCGAGCGATTAGATTTAGGCTATCGACAGTTTATTCAATTACGGTCCCATATGTCAGTGAAATTGCAAGACAACGCGTGTCCCCTCTGGTGAGCAGCGTGCGAGCCGGACTGTCGGGGTTGCGACGCGTACGAGTCGTAAGTGTGCCGCCTTTTCCTTTAGAACTTGCGAAGCATAACATTTTCGCGCGATCGATCGATAGAAATCCAGAACAAAATGACGAGGGCGGTGCTTTCCCGCTCGTTAGGCGGGCTAGTTCGAGTGATATGACGTGCTACAGTGCCATCCACTTGCTCCATTTTTATGTAAGCAAGAGTTTACACTCTTACGCGGGAGGAGTGCGAAACACCGCGGATCTGATTTTGATCGAGGGATAACTGTTCCCTGCCAAATAATGGAGGATTGTTAGCGATTATAGCATGATAGTTAGGGCATCTCCAGCGCTGGCCCACAAATTTACACCGCATCTGTCCGAGGACACTGATGGATGCCATCCAATTTTGCCCACATACCTTTCGACAACTATATGAACTAACCGGACGAAATTCGTGCAAACAAAGCAAATTTCAAATTAACCGGATGAAATTCATTACATTTCAAAACTTTTCCTACAAACTGGATGAAATTCATTACATATTTCGCATGCACCATACTTAACCTCATCAGAACCTAATCTAAACAATCGCCGGCGCCCGACCACCATGTCTGGCCATGAACCCGAGAAAGCCGGCCATTGCCTTTGCCTCCTCCTCATCCGCCTCGATAATCTCCTCCTCCGGCCGGAGCACAAGGTTCTGAAGATTTCCGCCTCCACGTCGCCGTCAAGCGGCTAATCGGCCGCCGATGTTTACCCCACCAAGCTTGGCGTCGACTGAGTGGAGTAGCGGTGGCCTTCCCGGGACCAGAGCGGCGGCGATCTACCATGTACTACTCTTCCTCGCTGCTGGTTGCGCCCGCGCACGCGCGCCGGCTTCGTGGTCGTGGCGGTGGAGGGCGGCCTGGGGGGTGCCGGCGATCTCCTTCGTTTGCTCCTGCGACAGTACGTCGAAGAGAGCTTTGGAGCGCGCCTGGAGCGGAGCCGCCGATGTCCCTCGTCTGCTCCTATGACAGTACGTCCAAGAGAGCTTCGGAGCGCTAGGAGGCCATGGTTGAAGTGGTGCCGATGTAAGGAAGGGACCGGAGGAGAATAAGTGTGGGTCTTTGGCTATGGCTGGGAGCTGGGGCTCAAGTTAATATAGCGGGCGGATGGCAATGAGCCGCGGCAGACGGATGGACAACTGGCGCCGGAGTAGGTTCGTCGGGCGTGAATGCGGATGCTGCTTCAGTGACTTAATTACAGATGCATTTGGGTTACTGACATGTGGGCCCAACGGGCGTCTGGCCCGCATGTCAGTGACACACCAATTGCACCTGCAGTTAAGTCCGGTGAATGCGGCATTGACATTCTGGAGAGACGGTGACCGTTTCAGGCGGAAAGCACGCGCTAGCGATGGAAGGGGTTTCGGTGTGCAGTGGCACTAAGATCGGTCGCTCACGATAGTACATAGTACTCCGTACCATACTACCATAGTACCCTCTCTAGCTTAGGCTGTTTTATAGATTGTCATTGTGATGGACGATATACATGTTGGGGAACGTAGTAATTTCAAAAATTTCCTACGCACACGCAAGATCATGGTGATGCATAGCAACGAGAGGGGAGAGTGTTGTCTACGTACCCTCGTAGACCGAAGCGGAAGCGTTGACACAACATAGAGGAAGTAGTCGTACGTCGTCCCGGTCCAACCGATCCAAGCACCGCATTCCGGCACCTCCGAAGTTCTTGACACACGCATAACTTCGATGACGCACCCGGGCTTCGATCCAGCAAAGCCTTGGGAGGAGTTCCGTCAAGACGACGGGCGTGGTGACGATCTTGATATTCAACTGTCGCAGGGCTTCGCCTAAGCACCGCTACAATATGACCGAGGTGTAATATCGTGGAAGGGGGCACCGCACACGGCTAAGGAACGATCACGAAGATCAATTTGTGTGTCTATGGGGTGCCCCCCTCCTCCGTATATAAAGGGGGAGAGGAGGAGGGGGCCGACCAAGAGGGGAGGCGCGCCCTAGGGGGGCAAACCTACTCCAAGTAGGTTTGGCCCCCCTTTCCTATTAGGAGTAGGAGAGGGAAGGAAGAGAGGGGAGGGAAGAAGGAAAGGGGGGCCGGCCCCCCTCCCAATTCGGATTGGGCTTGTGGGGGAGCGCCCCCTCCTTTGCTCCTTCTCCCTCCTTTCCACTAAGGCCCAATAAGGCCCATATACCTACCGGGGGGGTTCCGGTAACCTCCCGGAACCCCGGTATAGTCCCATTCTCATCCGGAACCTTTCCGGTGTCCAAATATATCCGTCCAATATATCAATCTTTATGTCTCGGCCATTTCGAGACTTCTAGTCATGTCCGTGATCACATCCGGGACTCCGAACAACCTTCGGTACATCAAAATACATAAACTCATAATATAACTGTCATCGAAACCTTAAGCGTGCGGACCCTACGGTTCGAGAACAATGTAGACATGACCGAGACATCGCCTCCGGTCAATAACCAATAGCGGGACCTGGATGCCCATATTGGTTCCTACATATTCTACGAAGATCTTTATCGGCCAGACCGCATAACAACATACGTTGTTCCCTTTGTCATCGGTATGTTACTTGCCCGAGATTCGATCGTCGGTATCCAATACCTAGTTCAATCTCGCTATCGACAAGTCTCTTTACTCGTTCCGTAATACATCATCTCGCAACTAACTCATTAGTTGCAATGCTTGCAAGGCTTAAGTGATGTGCATTACCGAGAGGGCCCAGAGATACCTCTCCGACATTCGGAGTGACAAATCCTAATCTCGAAATACGCCAACCCAACAAGTACCTTCGGAGACACCTGTAGAGCACCTTTATAATCACCCAGTTACGTTGTGACGTTTGGTAGCACAAAAAGTGTTCCTCCGGTAAACGGGAGTTGCATAATCTCATAGTCATAGGAACATGTATAAGTCATGAAGAAAGCAATAGCAACATACTAAACGATCGGGTGCTAAGCTAATGGAATGGTTCATGTCAATCAGATCATTCAACTAATGATGTGACCTCGTTAATCAAATAACAACTCTTTTGTCTATGGTTAGGAAACATAACCATCTTTGATTAACAAGCTAGTCAAGTAGAGGCATACTAGTGACACTGCTTGTCTATATATTCACACATGTATTATGTTTCCGGTTAATACAATTCTAGCATGAATAATAAACATTTATCATGATATAAGGAAATAAATAATAACTTTATTATTGCCTCTAGGGCATATTTCCTTCAGTCTCCCACTTGCACTAGAGTCAATAATCTAGATCACATCACCATGTGATTAACATCGATAGTTCACATAATTATGTGATTAACACCCATAGTTCACATCGCCGTGTGACCAACACCCAAAGGGTTTACTAGATTCAGTAATCTAGTTCACATCGCTATGTGATTAACACCCAAAGAGTACTAAGGTGTGATCATGTTTTGCTTGTGAGAGAATCTTAGTCAACGGGTCTTTCACATTCAGATCCGTTATGTATTTTGCAATTTTCTATGTCTACAATGCTCGCATGTAGCTACTCTAGCTAATTGCTCCCACTTTCAATATGTATCTAGATCGAGACTTAGAGTCATCCAGATCGGTGTCAAAACTTGCATCGACGTAACCCTTTACGCATTTAACCTTTTGTCACTTCCATAATCGAGAACCATATCCTTATTCCACCAAGGATAATTTTGATCATTTGTCCAAAGGATCTACTCCTAGATCACTATTGTACTCCCTTGCAAAACTAAGTGTAGTGTATACAATAGATCTTTTACACAGCATTGCATAATTTATAGAACCTATGGCCAAGTCATAGGGAATGACTTTCATTCTCTTTCTATCTTCTGCCGTGGTCGTGTTTTGAGTCTTACTCAATTTCTCACCTTGTAACATAGGCAAGAACTCTTTCTTTGACTGCTCCATTTTGAACTACTTCAAAATCTTGTCAAGGTATGTACTCATTGAAAAAACTTATCAAGCGTCTTGATCTATCTCTATAGATCTTGATGCTAAATATGTAAGCAGCTTCACCGAGGTCTTTCTTTGAAAAACTCCTTTCAAACACTCCTTTATGCTTTGCAGAATAATTCTACATTATTTCCGTTCTACAATATGTCATTCACATATACTTATCAGAAATGCTGTAGTGCTCCCACTCACTTTCTAGTAAATACAGGCTTCACCGCAAGTCTGTATAAAACTATATGCTTTGATCAACTTATCAAAGCGTATATTCCAACTTCGAGATGCTTGCACCAGTCCATAGATGGATAGCTGGAGTTTGCATATTTTGTTAGTACCTTTAGGATTGACAAAACCTTCTGGTTGCATCATATACAACTCTTCTTTTAAGAAAACCATTAAGGAATCCAGTTTTGACATCCATTTGCCAGATTTCATAAAATGTGGCAATTACTAACTTGATTCGGACAGACTTTAAGCCTCGCTACAGTTGAGAATATCTCATTGTAGTCAACACCTTGAACTTGTCAAAAACCTTTTTCGACAAGTCGAGCTTTGTAGATAGTAACACTACTATCAACGTCCGTCTTCCTCTTGAAGATCCATTTATACAATATGGCTTGCCGATCATCGGGCAGCTCCACCAAAGTCCACACTTTGTTCTCATACATGGATCCCATCTCAGATTTCATGGCCTCAAGCCATTTCGCGGAATCTGGGCTCATCATCGCTTCCTCATAGTTCGCAGGTTCATCATGGTCTACTAACATGACTTCCAGAACATGATTACTGCACCACTCCCTGCGGATCTTACTCTGGAAGACCTACGAGGTTTGGTAGTAACTTGATCTGAAGTTTCATGATCATCATCATTAACTTCCTCACTAATTGGTGTAGGAATCACTGGAACTGATTTCTGTGATAAACTACTTTCCAACAAGGGAGTAGATATAGTTACCTAATCAAGTTCTACTTTCCTCCCACTCACTTCTTTCGAGAGAAACTCCTTCTCTAGAAAGGATCCATTCTAAGCAACGAATGTTTTGCCTTTGGATTTGTGATAGAAGGAGTACTCAACAGTTTCCTTTGGGTATTCTATGAAGACGCACTTCTCCGATTTGGGTTCGAGCTTATCAGGTTGAAACTTTTTCATATAAGCATCGCAACTCCAAACTTTAAGAAACGATAGCCAGGGTTTCTTGCTAAACCATAGTTCATACGGTGTCGTCTCAACGGATTTAGATGGTGCCATTTTAAACGTGAATGCAGCTGTCTCTAATGCACAACCCCAAAACGATAGTGGTAAAACCGATAAGAGACATCATAGATCGCACCATATCCAACAAAGTGCGATTCGACATTCGGACACACCATAACGTTGTGGTGTTCCGTGGCGTGAGCTGTGAAACTATTCCACATTGTTTTAATTGAAGACCAAACTCGTAACTCAAATATTCGTCTCCGCGATCAGATCGTAGAAACTTTATTTTCTTGTTACGATGATTTTTCCACTTCACTCTAAAATTCTTTGAACCTTTCAATTATTTCAGACTTATGTTTCATCAAGTAGATATATTCATATCTGCTCGATTCATCTTGTGAAGGTCAGAAAATAACGATACCCGCCACGAGCATCAACACTCATTGGACCGCATACATCAGTATGTATTATTTCCAATAAGTCAGTTGCTCGCTCTATTGTTCCGAAGAACGGAGTTTCAGTCATCTTGCCCAAAAGGCACGGTTCGCAAGCATCAAATGATTCATAACCAAGTGATTCCGAAAATCCATCTTTATGGAGTTTCTTCATGCGCTTTACACCGATATAACCCAAACGGCAGTGCCACAAATAAGTTGCACTATTGTTATTAACTTTGCATCTTTTGGCATCAATATTATGAATATGTGTATCACTACGATCGAGATCCAATAAACTATTTTCATTGGGTGTATGACCATTGAAGGTTTTATTCATGTAAACAGAACAACAATTATTCTCTGACTTTAAATGAATAACCCTATTGCAATAAACATGATCAAATCATATTCATGCTCAACGCAAACACCAAATAACATTTATTTAGGTTCAACACTAATACCGAAAGTATAGGGAGTGTGCGATGATGATCATATCAATCTTGAAACTACTTTCAACACACATCGTCACTTCACCCTTAACTAGTTTCTGTTTATTCTGCAACTCACGTTTCGAGTTACTACTCTTAGCAACTGAACCAGTACCAAGTACCGAGGGGTTGCTATAAACACTAGTAAAGTACACATCAATAACATGTATATCTAATATACCTTTGTTCACTTTGCCATCCTTCTTATTCGCCAAATACTTGGGGTAGTTCTGCTTCCAATGACCAGTCCCTTTGCAGTAGAAGCACTTAGTCTCAGGCTTAGGTCCAGACTTGGGCTTCTTCAATTGAGCAGCAACTTGCTTGCCATTCTTCTTGAAGTTCCCTTCTATCCCTTTGCCCTTTTCTTGAAACTAGTGGCCTTGTTAACCATCAACACTTGATGTTCTTTCTTGATTTCTACCTTCATAGATTTCATCATCATGAAAAACTCGGAATCATTTTCATCATCCCTTGCATACTATAGTTCATCACGAAGTTCTACTAACTTGGTGATGGTGACTAGAGAATTCTGTCAATCATTATCTTATCTCGAAGATTAACTCCCACTTGATTCAAGCGATTGTAGTACCTGCATAATCTGAGCACATGCTCACTAGTTGAGCGATTCTCCTCCATCTTTTAGCTATAGAACTTGTTGGAGACTTCATATCTCTCAACTCGGGTATTTTCTTGAAATATTAACTTCAACTCCTGGAACATCTCATATGGTCCATGACGCTCAAAACGCCTTTGAAGTCCCGATTCTAAGCCGTTAAGCATGGTGCACTAAACTATCAAGTAGTCATCATATTGAGCTAGCCAAACGCTCATAACGCCCCAGATACGCTCCTGCATTAGGTTTGTCACCTAGCGGTGCATCAAGGACATAATTCTTCTGTGCAGCAATGAGGATAAACCTCAGATCACGGATCCAATCCGCATCATTGCTACTAACATTTTTCAACACAATTTTCTCTAGGAACATATCAAAATAAACATATGAAAGCAATAACGCAAGCTATTGATCTACAACATACTTTGCAAAATACTACCAGGACTAAGTTCATGATAAATTTAAGTTCAATTAATCATATTACTTAAGAACTCCCACTTAGAAAGACATCCCTCTAATCCTCTAAGTGATCACGTGATCCAAATCAACTAAACCATAACCGATCATCACGTGAAATGGAGTAGCTTTCAATGGTGAACATCATTATGTTGATCATATCTACTATATGATTCACGCTCGACCTTTCGGTCTCCGTGTTCGAGGCCATATCTGCATATGCTAGGCTCGTCAAGTTTAACTCGAGTATTCGCGTGTGCAAAAACTGGCTTGCACCCGTTGTAGATGGACGAGAGCTTATCACACCCAATCATCACGTGGTGTCCGGGCACGACCATTTAACTTTGGCAACGGTGCATACTCAGGGAGAACACTTCTTGATAATTTTTAATGAGAGATCATCTTAAAATGCTACCGTCAATCAAAGCAAGATAAGAAGCATAAAGGATAAACATCACATGCAATCAATATAAGTGATATGATATGGCCATCATCATCTTGTGCTTGTGATCTCCATCTCCGAAGCACCATCATGGTCACCATCGTCACCGGCGCGACACCTTGATCTCCATCATAGCATCGTTTGTCGTTTACGCCATCTATTGCTTCTACGACTATCGCTACCGCTTAGTGATAAAGTAAAGCAATTACGGTATGCGTTGCATTTCATACAATAAAGCGACAACCATATGGCTCCTGCCAGTTGCCGATAACTTCGGTTACAAAACATGATTATCTCATACAATAAAATATAGCATCATGTCTTGGCCATATCACATCACAACATGCCCTGCAAAAACAAGTTAGACGTCCTCTACTTTGTTGTTGCAAGTTTTACGTGGCTGCTACGGGCTTAAGCAAGAACCAATCTCACCTACGCATCAAAACCACAACGATAGTTTGTCAAGTTGGTGTTGTTTTAACCTTCGCAAGGACCGGGCGTAGCCACACTCGGTTCAACTAAAGTTGGAGAAACTGACACCCGCTAGCCACCTGTGTGCAAAGCACGTCGGTAGAACCAGTCTCGCGTAAGCGTCTGGCGTAATGTCGGTCCGGCCGCTTCATCCAACAATACCGCGAATCAAAGTATGACATGCTGGTAAGCAAGATGACTTATATCGCCCACAACTCACTTGTGTTCTACTCGTGCATATAACATCAACGATAAAACCTAGGCTCGATACCACCGCTTGGGGAACGTAGTAATTTCAAAATTTCCTACGCACACGCAAGATCATGGTGATGCATAGCAACGAGAAGGGAGAGTGTTGTCTACGTACCCTCGTAGACCAAAGCGGAAGCGTTGACACAACGTAGAGGAAGTAGTCGTACGTCTTCCCGGTCCAACCGATCCAAGCACCGTTACTCCGGCACCTCCGAGTTCTTGACACACGTACAACTCGATGACGCACCCCGGGCTTCGATCCAGCAAAGCCTTGGGGAGGAGTTCACAAGACGACGGCGTGGTGACAATCTTGATGTTCAACTGTCGCAGGGCTTCGCCTAAGCACCGCTACAATATGACCGAGGTGTAATATCGTGGAAGGGGGCACCGCACACGGCTAAGGAACGATCACGAAGATCAATTTGTGTGTCTATGGGGTGCCCCCCTCCTCCGTATATAAAGGGGGAGAGGAGGAGGGGGCCGACCAAGAGGGGAGGCGCGTGTAACATCCCAAAATTCTAAATTTTGGAATGTTATATTAAATAAATAACTATGCTTGTTGTCTGATTGTTTGTCTGATTGATTGAGTGAAATTGAGTGGAACTTGAAACTTTTGAAAGTTGAATGAGAGGGAATGAGATGACTTTCCTAAAACTTTTCCCTTGCCTTTTGGATCCCCATGAACTCAAGTTCATTCCAATACCAAAGCCTAGAGTGAAGATGACATGACTTCTTCCATTTTGAAATGAATAGGGTTTTGGAAAAGATTTGAATTTCATTAGGGAAGATTTCAAATTCAAAGCTTTAAGCAACTCAATGATTTTCATGAGGGAAGATAAATGACTTCTTCAAATCATATGAAATATGAGTTGGAAGTTAAAAGTATCAATTTGAAAGTCATTTGAAAGTGCTTGAAACCCTCTTTCAAAATTTTGAATTTTAAATTTGAATTCAAACTTTGGCATGTGGGAAACATTTCAAAAACTAAACCTGATAAATACTTGATCAAAAGTATGAGAGGAGCAAACATGACACTCCAAAAATATCAGAGGAAACAATGCCAAAAGTTTTGGATTCAAATCTGAATTTTATTTGAATTTGAAAAAAATGGATTTTTATAAAGTTTGGATTTTGCCTTTGGAAAAATGTTCAAATGATAGGGAATATTCCCGATCATTTTGGTATATATATACCCTATATAAAATATTTATAGATTTTGTTTTATTTCTGTTTTGGTTTTATCAAAAAATAAACTTTAAAAAAGAAAACCCCCCAAGCGCCACCAGCCACCCCAGGCCCAGCACAAGACCCCCACTGCCCAGCCCACGGGCCCACTGGCCAGCCAGCCGAGCCGAGCCGGCCCACCACCCCCGCCTGAAACCCCAGGCCTCGGCCACCCGATCGCCTCGCCTCCTCTCTCTCTCTCGACCCATGGCCCCGCCCATCTTCTTCCCCTCGCCCACGCACGTAGCTCACGGAGATCGCTGATCCCGGCGATCCGGGATCCCCGATCGCCCCCGATTCCCCCCCGAAGCGAGGACGACCCCCTGGCTATAAAAGCCGGAGCCCCCGCACCCCATTCCCCCCCCCCCCCGAGACCTCACCGGACCCCCTCTCTCTCCCGTTCGACCACGCCGGAGACCCGAGCTCCCTCCGCCGCCATTGTCGCCGCCGTCGACGCCCCAGCCCTCCCCGAGCACCCCCGACCCCACCGAACCACTCCCCGTGCTCCCCGCATCCAAGACGGCGACTCCCGAGCTCCCGACGCCTTGAAGCCCAGCCTCTCGCCGCCCGCCGCCCGCCGTTGCGGACTCCGGTACATCGTCGGAAAACATCCCCCCCCCCCGTCCGATCCTAAATTAGCGGCTAGGATTAGAACCCCAAGGGGTAAGTTTTATTAGAAAACCGCCGGTTCTTTCCGGTTTAGTATTAGTTAGGTTTTTATTTTTAGGCCCGGTTCGTCTTAGTTAACCCTAGGGCCCGTTTTGACTATTTAACGCCCAAGTCTCAGTATAGGCCCATTAGGCCATTTTCTTTTTTATTTGATTTTCTGTTTTAGGAGAATAGTTTCTGTTTTCAAAAATTCATATCTTTTATTCTGTTCAATATTTTTGAGTGATTCTTTTTTGTTGGATTGCAAATTTTATGTAGTTTCGGTAGAATATATATTTAGCTATGTTAAAATTAATTAAAAATGCTTTAATTTAGTTTTAGTCAGAATAGTAAATCTGCTATAACTTGAGTTAGAAAAATTATTTTTGCATGATTCTTTTTGCCCCAACTTTATTTTGGCATTGCCAAACCATAGAAATTAACTCGGGTATTTTAGGATTAATAAATAATTAGTTTTAAGCAGAATCCTATTAATCCTAATTAATTAGCTAGATGTTGTTTTCCTAATATTTTAATTAGTAAATGAATTTATTTTTAACTTGTGATTAGTTATTCTAGGTTAGTTTCTGTCATTCTAGTAGATGAACTTTTATTTATAATTAATAAAGGTTTTAATTTATTTTTCTTAATAGAAATTGGATTAGGCCTAAAATGAGTTTTATAATAGCTTTTAAATTAATTCTTTTTGCTCCTAGTTGCTTAGTGAATCCTTTTCTGTTTAGTTAACTTAAAACCATGATTAGGTTATGTTGAGAAAATTTTGTTATATAAAACTATTTTAGTTGTTGCTTGAAGTAGGAAAAACTTTGAATTGGTTTTCTTTGAGTTTTCCTTTGGATTTGGTTTTGATTCGTTTGATTTTGATGTGTTATGTTGCTATTGCTATGCTATTGTGTTATGTGGTCTTATGCTATGTGCTTATTGTGATTATTTGTTTGTCTCGGTAGAATTTTCCGGAGTGCGAAGATTGCTACTACGAAACCCTAGTTTTCGAAGATCGTCAACCAGGCAAGTTCACTTTGACCATGCTTTCATACCTATGTTTTATTGCATTTAGTGGCATCTTTGCAACCACCCCTCAAGAGTGTTATTGAATCCTTGTAGTTGAGTAGTATGCATGAGGTAGGAACCCATCACCCTGTTACCAAGCCCGGACGATATTTTATTTTAATGCTACGCTATAGTAGACGGGGTTTGGTATGAGTGCACGAGAGTGGTGTGAAGAAGGAGGACTCTCGTCAATGACGACAACTCCATGATGGAATCTGCAAGGACTGCACCTTCAAGACCTCAAGACTTCAAGACTCGAGACAAGAATTCAATACACACTCTTTGGGTGAAGGACGGTTGACGGGCACCTGGAGAAACCAAAGTGGTTGGCCGGATGCATGGAGAAGCGCCATGACATCTTGCGGAAAGCTTCACCCAGACTCAAAGAGACGGAAGAATACTTCATGACCGAAGCTTACCTCGTGCAACCGCAAGTCAATATGGGCTCTGGCTTGGTTGACCTTAGTTGTGACTGGCTGGGGACGGTGCTAGCAGATGTAGAACTACAAGAGGATTGGATGGGTACCGGATGTGGTCGAGGAACTCTTTGGAAGACCATGTTTCGGTCATCTTGTTCTCAAACACTCGAAGTGCGAGAAGCGTAAAGAGAGGGATCGAATCTTGCGGGTAAAGTGTACAAACCTCTGCAGAGGGTTTAAACCTAATCGATTAGCCGTGTCCCGATTACGGACAATTTGAGCATCTGGACTTGGATCTATCTCGTAACTCTCAACACCGGATTGATAACTTAATTGTGGGCAACATATGATGATTTTGGGCTTTGAGACATCGGTTGACGGAACCATGTCATGATAGAAAACTCCATAGTACAGACTTCATTTATTCCTTTGATGTAGGGAAAATAAAATCAGCTTTTACGCAAACAAAACTCAGATACAGAGCCACAAAGCCAAATTGCATATAGTATAGTTTTACCATCTGCTTATTCATGTTGTGATCTTGCGGTACATTCAATGTAATCGACCTACACGGCTGCAATGTATCATGTTGCAGATATTTCCTCGATTTAGTAAGAGTTACGATACAGGGTTACGGTCTACACTCAACCTGCCGATGGCGTTGATGGGACTCCACACCCGTGTGATTGTTTCCGCTGAGTATTATGAGGTATATATCATTTTACGTTATTTATACATGTGATTGCACTTTGATATATACATTGATGTACTGTGTGCCAAAGATACCGATCCGAGGATGGCACAGATACACGTAGGCTTGACCGTCGAGGTCGGGTCGCTACAGAGATGGTATCGAGCACATGTTGATCAGAGGACGTGACCCTAGAAACCGGAAAGCCCTAGGACAGGAAATCTCTAAAACTTTATTTTCAAAAAGACTCTTACTTCTCATCTCTTCTCGATTTTATCAAATAGACACTCTCACCTCAAATAGTTAGAATATACCCCTTTTCCTTTTGATCACATGAAGAATCAATCAAGCCGCTCCAAGAAGGACAAGATATCGGATAACCGATGGCCTCTTCGAGTAAAGAGGATTTGACCATGCATTAGAAGAGTTGAAGCTACACCAGCTTGAAGACTCGCACGACTTGAAGAATCGTAAGAATTATTTGACCGTTAGAGGACCAAATCCATGTTATACACCCACGTTAGATGCGATGAATTGTGAGCTGTCATTTGCTTGATGTTTTCCGACAGCCACAAAGTAAAACCCGCTTTCTTCAAAACTATTGTTTGTATTGTGTGTATCCCTCCCCACCTCTCTCATATCTCATCCCAAAACTTTTGGACCCCATAGATGATGACTGAAGTTGGACTGATATTCTCTGGATCAAGACTCACCGGAGGCGAGCTATGGATGCAGAACATGGAGAATCACTGGGAACAATTTGGTTTCAAGGAAGTATGAGGTCCAATACGCTCTTCAAGATTTCTTTACGTAAAGTGCTGCAACTCGGTGGAGAATGCATCAATCCATACAAGGATTTAAAGGAGCAAGAACTTGGGAGGAATTCAAGAAGACCCCGATGAGATCACGTCTTATCCGGAAGCACAATGATACACCAAGAAATAAACCTTGTGCCTGCAAGATTTATGGAGAAATAGGACACACCCGTATAAGGTTACGCAAAAACCCGAGAGTGGTGAAGTAACGATAGATGTTTTGTTTGGCTTGCGTAAACCATGGAATTACTCGAACCCAGTTCGAGAACAAGAGAAATTTCTGCAATGCTTGTGAGTATGCCCAAGTGTTAGAATACGTGATTCGATATTTACGTATGTGGTAATGATTCAAGTACGGGATGGATTGGCCCCCATACCGAAGACTTCTATCATGAACTATCATATGTTGATGGAAAATCAAAGAGCCTCGAAAACCTTAGAAGAGTGTCGACACGATAAGCCATAAAACCATAGAATGGTAGTACGATGGAACCCTTTACAGGCAACCGTTGCCAATCGTAGGATATACGGTGAAGTTCAACCCAGACCCGTTTTCTGCAGGAGAAAACCATAAATTGTAGACCACCATGAGTGTTTCGATAGTTGTTTAGAATGGACACGAACCTATCAGCTAAGAAGATCCAGTCTCGGACAAACTTCAACTTTGACGAACCGACCCAAGATTCTGAGGAAAACTCTATGCTTCTGACAGAAGAGCTTTAATGAAGGAGCTATTGTAAGATATGTGAAGAGACATACATTGTCAACACTCCGGAGGAAGTATCTGAGTTTATTGGAACCGTAACCTTGTTTTTAAGTGTGGTAGCACCCCGACCTTCGACCAAAATATTTACTAGAAGACCCCCAACCCCTAACCTTTTCTTGTTAGTTTCTTCGAATCTCGAGGACGAGATTCATTTTAAGTGTGGTAGATTTGTAACATCCCAAAATTCTAAATTTTGGAATGTTATATTAAATAAATAACTATGCTTGTTGTCTGATTGTTTGTCTGATTGATTGAGTGAAATTGAGTGGAACTTGAAACTTTTGAAAGTTGAATGAGAGGGAATGAGATGACTTTCCCAAAACGTTTCACTTTCCTTTTGGATCCCCATGAACTCAAGTTCATTCCAATACCAAAGCCTAGAGTGAAGATGACATGACTTCTTCCATTTTGAAATGAATAGGGTTTTGGAAAAGATTTGAATTTCATTAGGGAAGATTTCAAATTCAAAGCTTTAAGCAACTCAATGATTTTCATGAGGGAAGATAAAATGACTTCTTCAAATCATATGAAATATGAGTTGGAAGTTAAAAAGTATCAATTTGAAAGTCATTTGAAAGTGCTTGAAACCCTCTTTCAAAATTTTGAATTTTAAATTTGAATTCAAACTTTGGCATGTGGGAAACATTTCAAAAACTAAACCTGATAAATACTTGATCAAAAGTATGAGAGGAGCAAACATGACACTCCAAAAATATCAGAGGAAACAATGCCAAAAGTTTTGGATTCAAATCTGAATTTTATTTGAATTTGAAAAATGGATTTTTATAAAGTTTGGATTTTGCCTTTGGAAAAATGTTCAAATGATAGGAATATTCCCTGATTATTTTGGTATATATATACCCTATATAAAATATTTATAGATTTTGTTTTATTTCTGTTTTGGTTTTATCAAAAAATAAACTTTAAAAAAGAAAAACCCCTCAAGCGCCACCAGGCACCCAGGCCCAGCCAACCAAGACCCACCCGCCTGGCCCAGCCAGCGCCGCCCACTGGCCAGGCCAGCCGAGCCGAGCCACCACCACCCCTCGCCTGAAAACCCCAGCCTCGGCCACCCGATCGCCTCGCCTCCCTCTCTCTCTCGACCCATGGGCCCCGCCCCATCTTCTTCCCCTCGCCCACGCAACGTAGCTCGCCGGAGATCGCCGGATCCCGAAGGATCCGGGATCCCCGATCGCCCCCGATTCCCCCCCGAAGCGAGGCCGACCCCCTGGCTATAAAAGCCGGAGCGAGTCAACTAACGGAATGGGTCATGTCAATCAGATCATTCAACTAATGATGTGACCTCGTTAATCAAATAACAACTCTTTTGTCTATGGTTAGGAAACATAACCATCTTTGATTAACAAGCTAGTCAAGTAGAGGCATACTAGTGACACTGCTTGTCTATATATTCACACATGTATTATGTTTCCGGTTAATACAATTCTAGCATGAATAATAAACATTTATCATGATATAAGGAAATAAATAATAACTTTATTATTGCCTCTAGGGCATATTTCCTTCAGTCTCCCACTTGCACTAGAGTCAATAATCTAGATCACATCACCATGTGATTAACATCGATAGTTCACATCATTATGTGATTAACACCCATAGTTCACATCGCCGTGTGACCAACACCCAAAGGGTTTACTAGATCCAGTAATCTAGTTCACATCGCTATGTGATTAACACCCAAAGAGTACGAAGGTGTGATCATGTTTTGCTTGTGAGAGAATCTTAGTCAACGGGTCTTTCACATTCAGATCCGTTATGTATTTTGCAATTTTCTATGTCTACAATGCTCTGCACGGAGCTACTCTAGCTAATTGCTCCCACTTTCAATATGTATCTAGATCGAGACTTAGAGTCATCCAGATCGGTGTCAAAACTTGCATCGACGTAACCCTTTACTTACCTAACCTTTTGTCACTTCCATAATCGAGAACCATATCCTTATTCCACCAAGGATAATTTTGACCGCTGTCCAGTGATCTACTCCTAGATCACTATTGTACTCCCTTGCCAAACTCAGTGTAGTGTATACAATAGATCTGGTACACAGCATGGCATACTTTATAGAACCTATGGCCAAGGCATAGGGAATGACTTTCATTCTCTTTCTATCTTCTGCCGTGGTCGGGTTTTGAGTCTTACTCAATTTCACACCTTGTAACACGTGCAAGAACTCTTTCTTGACTGTTCCATTTTGAACTACTTCAAAATCTTGTCAAGGTATGTACTCATTGAAAAAACTTATCAAGCCGCCTTGATCTATCTCTATAGATCTTGATGCTAAATATGTAAGCAGCTTCACCGAGGTCTTTATTTGAAAAACTCCTTTCAAACACTCCTTTATGCTTTGCGAGAATAATTCTACATTATTTCCGATCTACAATATGTCATTCACATATACTTATCGAAATGTTGTAGTGCTCCCACTCACTTTCTAGTAAATACAGGCTTCACCGCAAGTCTCAGATAAAACTATATGCTTTGATCAACTTATCAAAGCGTATATTCCAACTCCGAGATGCTTGCACCAGTCCATAGATGGATAGCTGGAGTTTGCATATTTTGTTAGTACCTTTAGGATTGACAAAACCTTCTGGTTGCATCATATACAACTCTTCTTTTAAGAAAACCATTAAGGAATCCAGTTTTGACATCCATTTGCCAGATTTCATAAAATGTGGCAATTACTAACTTGATTCGCATAGACTTTAAGCCTCGCTACAGTTGAGAAAATCTCATTGTAGTCAACACCTTGAACTTGTCAAAACCTTTTTCGACAAGTCGAGCTTTGTAGATAGTAACACTACTATCAACGTCCGCCTTCCTCTTGAAGATCCATTTATACAATATGGCTTGCCGATCATCGGGCAACTCCACCAAAGTCCACACTTTGTTCTCATACATGGATCCCATCTCAGATTTCATGGCCTCAAGCCATTTCGCGGAATCTGGGCTCATCATCGCTTCCTCATAGTTCGCAGGTTCATCATGGTCTACTAACATGACTTCCAGAACATGATTACTGCACCACTCCGGTGCGGATCTTACTCTGGAAGACCTACGAGGTTTGGTAGTAACTTGATCTGAAGTTTCATGATCATCATCATTAACTTCCTCACTAATTGGTGTAGGAATCACTGGAACTGATTTCTGTGATAAACTACTTTCCAACAAGGGAGTAGATATAGTTACCTCATCAAGTTCTACTTTCCTCCCACTCACTTCTTTCGAGAGAAACTCCTTCTCTAGAAAGGATCCATTCTAAGCAACGAATGTTTTGCCTTTGGATTTGTGATAGAAGGAGTACCCAACAGTTTCCTTTGGGTATTCTATGAAGACGCACTTCTCCGATTTGGGTTCGAGCTTATCAGGTTGAAACTTTTTCATATAAGCATCGCAACTCCAAACTTTAAGAAACGACAGCTTAGGTTTACTGCTAAACCATAGTTCATACGGTGTCGTCTCAACGGATTTAGATGGTGCCCTTTTAAACGTGAATGCAGCTGTCTCTAATGCACAACCCCAAAACGATAGTGGTAAAACCGATAAGAGACATCATAGATCGCACCATATCCAATAAAGTGCAGTTACGACGTTCGAACACACCATAACGTTGTGGTGTTCCAGGTGGCGTGAGCTGTGAAACTATTCCACATTGTTTTAATTGAAGACCAAACTCGTAACTCAAATATTCGTCTCCGCGATCAGATCGTAGAAACTTTATTTTCTTGTTAGGATGATTTTTCCACTTCACTCTGAAATTCTTTGAACCTTTCAATTATTTCAGACTTATGTTTCATCAAGTAGATATATTCATATCTGCTCGATTCATCTTGTGAAGGTCAGAAAATAACGATACCCGCCACGAGCATCAACACTCATTGGACCGCATACATCAAGATGTATTATTTCCAATAAGTCGCTTGCTCGCTCTATTGTTCAAGAACGGAGTTTTAGTCATCTTGCCCAAAAGGCACGGTTCGCAAGCATCAAATGATTCATAACCAAGTGATTCCGAAAATCCATCTTTATGGAGTTTCTTCATGCGCTTTACACCGATATAACCCAAACGGCAGTGCCACAAATAAGTTGCACTATCGTTATTAACTTTGCATCTTTTGGCATCAATATTATGAATATGTGTATCACTACGATCGAGATCCAATAAACTATTTTCATTGGGTGTATGACCATTGAAGGTTTTATTCATGTAAATGTAACAACAATTATTCTCTGACTTTAAATGAATAACCCTATTGCAATAAACATGATCAAATCATATTCATGCTCAACGCAAACACCAAATAACATTTATTTAGGTTCAACACTAATCCCGAAAGTATAGGGAGTGTGCGATGATGATCATATCAATCTTGAAACTACTTTCAACACACATCGTCACTTCACCCTTAACTAGTTTCTGTTTATTCTGCAACTCCCATTTCGAGTTACTACTCTTAGCAACTGAACCAGTACCAAGTATCGAGGGGTTGCTATAAACACTAGTAAAGTACACATCAATAACATGTATATCTAATATACCTTTTTTCACTTTGCCATCCTTCTTATCCGCCAAATACTTGGGGTAGTTCTGCTTCCAATGACCAGTCCCTTTGCAAGAGAAGCACTTAGTCTCGTGCTTAGGTCCAGACTTGGGCTTCTTCAATTGAGCAGCAACTTGCTTGCCGTTCTTCTTGAAGTTCCCTTCTATCCCTTTGCCCTTTTCTTGAAACTAGTGGTCTTGTTAACCATCAACACTTGATGTTCTTTCTTGATTTCTACCTTCATCGATTTCATCATCATGAAAAACTCGGAATCATTTTCATCATCCCTTGCATACTATAGTTCATCACGAAGTTATACTAACTTGGTGATGGTGACTATAGAATTCATCAATCACTATCTTATCCGGAAGATTAACTCCCACTTGATTCAAGCAATTGTAGTACCCAGACAATCTGAGCACATGCTCACTAGTTGAGCGATTCTCCTCCATCTTTTAGCTATAGAACTTGTTGGAGACTTCATATCTCTCAACTCGGTATTTACTTGAAATATTAACTTCAACTCCTGGAACATCTCGTATGGTCCATGACGCTCAAAACGCCTTTGAAGTCCCGATTCTAAGCCGTTAAGCATGGTGCACTAAACTATCAAGTAGTCATCATATTGAGCTAGCCAAACGTTCATAACGTCTGCATCTGCTCCTGCAATAGGTTTGTCACCTAGCGGTGCATCAAGGACATAATTCTTCTGCGCAGCAATGAGGATAAACCTCAGATCACGGATCCAATCCGCATCATTGCTACTAACATTTTTCAACACAATTTTCTCTAGGAACATATCAAAATAAACATATGAAAGCAATAACGCAAGCTATTGATCTACAACATAATTTGCAAAATACTACCAGGACTAAGTTCATGATAAATTTAAGTGCAATTAATCATATTACTTAAGAACTCCCACTTAGAAAGACATCCCTCTAATCCTCTAAGTGATCACGTGATCCAAATCAACTAAACCATAACCGATCATCACGTGAAATGGAGTAGCTTCCAATGGTGAACATCATTATGTTGATCATATCTACTATATGATTCACGCTCGACCTTTCGGTCTCCGCGTAGATAGATAAAGAACACGAGCTGATGAGGCGCATGCGGACTGTTTGACTGGTCAACCATACAAATACGGAGCTATACGCTGAGCCAGTGACTGTATAATCACCATATCTCGTATACAATGATCAAAGTGAGCTATCAAGACAAGTTCGATGACCGCCAATGCATTTTACTCGGTAATAAATGACCAGGATTGAAGGGGAATCCTAATTTGCTTCGTCTTCTGTCCTTGAGCTCTTGATAAACCAATGCACTATACGGTTGTCCGGCCACTCCACCCTAGAGCTCTTACCAAGCGTCGTTCATGCCACCGCGCCGCACACTAACCGGTAAGGCAGCGATGGCATCCCGCCACGCCGAGTTCCTCGCCTCCCACGACCGCACACAAAATGGTAGGGAAGCGATGGCATCCCGACGTGCCGAGTTCATCGCCGCTCGCGACCTCACAACTATGTGGGGGTAATTTGAAGATGCCAAGGCCGAATGGGCGATAGAGCAAGAGGCGGCCAAAGCAGCACAGAGGGAGCGGAAAAGTCAGAAAGCACTCAAAAAAAGAGAGGCCCGCCGCCGCAAGAAAGAAAAGGATGCACGCGCTGCTGCGGAGAGGTCGGCGGAGATCCAAGCACGGTGGGGTGTCGCCGACAAAGCCGGGAAGGAGAACGACGGCGCTTGGCCAACATGTGAGAAGTAGTAGTACTAGTAGTTAGTGTGTGTGTCTGTGTCTGAGTACGAGCATGTACCAGTACTACTAGTTACTACTGTAGTTTTTAGAGCAAATTACCAATACATTAGCCTAGACTAAATGGAAAAATTCCTATCCTAAGCATCAAATGGCATCTCTTTCTCTATAGGAATTGAGATGCATGTCATCTCACTTCCTATGATTTTCATATTCCTATCCTATGAACGAAAGGAGGCCTCTGTTGGAGTAAATATCAGAGCTAGCAGTACTGCTAGTACAGTAGTTTTCTTCAAGAAGCGGAATTCAACGAAGTCATGATGGTTCCTTCGTCCGAGAAACTTCAAAGTGGGAAGTGGGCCTATGATTTGACGGCTCATTAGTCATTGTTACTGCGGCGCGACGACTTGGGTGACTCTCCCTTGGAGTTCTGCGTGCATGGCAAGTGGACCAGGATGGTCGACGTCCCACATGTTGGCGAACGGAAGTATTCTTTCCGATATCAAGGAGCAAGGAAACCGCGTGGTATAGTATCACTGCTGATTGGTTCGCAAAAAAATAGTATCAGTGCCGATTTATAATTATTTTTTATTTCTAATGAATGCTAGCATTTCAACTCTTACGACGAAGGGTGCCAAACACGGCACGCGTCGGATGTCCCACACGCCGCTGAAAGGAGGGACATGAACAGCGTGGTAGAGCCCAGAAAAAAAACAGCATGGTAGAGCGTCTCCACTTCTTCCACTTCTGGGTCGGAGACCACACGTAGTAGTACTTAGGGGTATGAACGATACAAAGTGCGACCTGGAGAGAAAGACACGTCTAGTTGGAAGGTCTCGTGGCATACACGTAAACAAATATAAAAGTTAATATGTGCCTCCAACTAATATTGTAGTAGTAGAGTACTTAGGCACGTACTCCATAACATCACCGTGCATTGCACGTACAACATTTAGTGGTAGTATGTAGTAAGAGACAAATGCCGCCCAAGAGTTCCCTTCTCGCCTACTTTTGGGTGTTTGGTAGAGTGTATGGAGGGTGCATGAGTCCACACTAGTTTAGCACAAATACACTAGAAGCATGCATGAAGAGAGCATGCATGAAGAGGGGTGTTGAGTTGAGCATGCATGAAGAGGGAACAACTATGCTGAGACGAGAACGCAACCAAACACACCCTATATGACACGCATGTTCATACCATTTGTGCCTTTCTACTTCACTTATCGCGCTTACATTACTCAGCTTCAGACGTCCACTCCTGGGTACATGTCCGTCTCATAGTTCCAGTCCCACGTGTTCTTCATATAGATGGATCGATCCTTGCATAACACGTGCACCTTGATGCTAGATGTCTCGCGTGTTGGAAAAAGGATGAACAAAGCTCACATAAAAAAATTAGAGTGGAAGAACATAGATTCTAGATGACCGAGAAGGAGCAAGGAACCTCGTGGTGGAGAGTCTGCACTCATAATATTTAATATTATTCAGCGATATAAAATTAACCAATCATCTCCACAGTGGACTGGAAGAGTACGAAACACGGCAGCCCAAAGGTAGTTACATCATACTAGTACATGGCTAACCCATGCTATCACCATATTTCTTGGCTTCCGTATGACACCTATCTCTAGTAATCCAAAGAGCTCAGACGCTTCTCCCTCCTCGTCTCTATCAAAGTGCGGCGGGCTGGCGCTTCTGCCGTCTATTAAGGTCGGTTAACTATCACATGTTAGTGACATGCCAAGAGCATTCTAAAAAAAATCCTTTCACGTTCCATTTTCAAAAAGAAAAAATTCCTTTCACGTACGAATTTGCCTGTATGCTTTGAGCAACTTGCATGTCCTATACTGCTCCTGTTTGATACTCTAACTTAGCTAGAGGTTAGAGTAACTCATGACTAACCCTAAACTAACTGTAGCCAAAGAGGTGTTTGGGTGACAGGTTTAGATTGACAATAAATGCACTTCATGGAGAGAGAAAAGTGATTTTTCAGTGGTCCCAATGAGAACTATCTCTAGTTAGCACCTCTTGGGTGGGATAGTTTTTTTGGTGGGTTCGGTGCAACTTGCTCCAATTTAAACCCTCATGCTTGGATTGTTTAGGGCTATTTGAGCCCCAACTAGCTCAAACTAACTCTAACCCATGGATCCAAACAGGGCCTATGGCCAGTCTCGATCTGAGCAGTCACAGGCACCGAAGCGGCGCTCTCTCGGCCGTCGCGCCACTTCAAAGCCGGCACCAGTGAGAGGTCGCCTCCGCTCTGGCCGGGCATTAATGTTGTTGGGGAACGTAGCAGAAATTCAAAATTTTCCTACGTATCACCAAGATCTATCTATGGAGAGACTAGCAACGAGGGGAAGGAGAGTGCATCTACATACCCTTGTAGATCGCTAAGCGGAAGCTGTTCAAGTGAACGGGGTTGATGGAGTCAGACTCGCCGTGATTCAGATCACCGATGATCCTAGTGCCGAACGGACGGCACCTCCGCTGCTCAACACACGTGACAGCCCGGTGACGTCTCCCACGCCTTGATCCAGCAAGGAGAGAGGGAGAGGTTGAGGAAGACTCCATCCAACAGCAGCACAACGGGCGTGGTGGTGGTGGAGGAGCGTGGCTATCCCGCAGGCTTCGCCAAGCACTACGGAGGAGAAGGAGGTGTTGGAGAGGGAGAGAGAGGCGCCAGGCTCAAGTGCTGCTGCCCCCTCCCTCCCCCCTTTATATAGGTGCCAAGGAGGGGAGGGCGCAGCCTGCCCCTCCTCCAAGGGAGGGGTGCGGCCAAGAGGGGAAGGAGTCCATCCTCCCAAGGCACCTGAGGTGCCTTCCCTCTATGGACTCTTCCTCTCCAAGTGTTTCATGCGCATGGGCCTCTTGGGGCTGGTTCCCTTGGCCCATGCAGGCCTAGGCGCACCACCTAGGGCCCATGTGGCCCCGGGCAGGTGGCCCCACCGTGTGGCCCTCGACCCCTCCGGTGGTCCCCAGACAATACCGATATCACCGAAACTTGTCCCGATGGTCAAACAGCACTTCCTATATATAATTCTTTACCTCCGACCATTCCGGAACTCCTCGTGACGTCCGGGATCTCATCCGGGACTCGAACAACATTCGGTAACCACATACAAGCTTCCTATATAACCCTAGCGCCATCGAACCTTAAGTGTGTAGACCCTACGGGTTCGAGACAAGCGCATATGACCGAGACGTTTCTCCGGTCAATAACCAACAGCGGATCTGGATACCCATGTTGGCTCCCACATGTTCCACGATGATCTCATCGGATGAACCACGATGTCAAGGACTCACCAATCCCGTATACAATTCCCTTTGTCTAGCGGTATTGTACTTGCCCGAGATTCGATCATCGGTATCCCGATACCTTGTTCAATCTCGTTACGGCAAGTCTCTTTACTCGCTCCGTAACACATCATCCCGTGATCAACTCCTTAATCACACTGTGCACATTATGATGATGTCCTACCGAGTGGGCCCAGAGATACCTCTCCGTCACACGGAGTGACAAATCCCAGCCTCGATTCGTGCCAACCCAATGCAGACACTTTTGGAGATACCAGAGTGCACCTTTATAGTCACCCAGATTCGCCAGGACGCTTTGATACACCCAAAGCATTCCTACGGTATCCGGAGTTGCACAATCTCATGGTATAAGGAAAAGATACTTGACATTAGAAAAGCTTTAGCATACGAACTACGATCTTTGTGCTAGGCTTAGGATTGATCTTGTCCATCACATCATTCTCCTAATGATGTGATCCCGTTATCAATGACATCCAATGTCCATGGTCAGGAAATCGTAACCATCTATTGATCAACGAGCTAGTCAACTAGAGGCTTACTAGGGACATGGTGTTGTCTATGTATCCACACATGTATCCGAGTTTCCTATCAACACAATTATAGCATGGATAATAAACGATTATCATGAACAAGGAAATATAATAATAACTAATTTATTATTGCCTCTAGGGCATATTTCCAACAGTCTCCCACTTGCACTAGAGTCAATAATCTAGTTCACATCGCCATGTGATCAATAAGTGATAGGTCACATCGCCATGTGACCAACATCCAAAGAGTCTACTAGTGTCTTAAACTAGTTCACATCACCATGTGATTAAGACTCAATGAGTTCTGAGGTTTGATCATGTTTTGCTTGTGAGAGAGGTTTTAGTCAACGGGTTTTAGTCAACGGGTCCGAACCTTTCAGATCCGTGTGTGCTATGCAATTCTCTTATGTCATATTGTAAATGCTGCTTCCACGCTCCACTTGGATCTATTCCAAACGGTTGCTCCACTATACGTATCCGGTTTGCTACTCAGAGTCACTCGGATAGGTGTTAAAGCTTGCATCGATGTAACCCTTATGCCGAACTCTTTATCACCTCCATAATCGAGAAACATGTCCTTATTTACTCCAAGGACAATTTTGACCGCGGTCCAATGATCCATTCCTGGATCATTCTTGTACCCCTTGACTGACTCATGGCATGGCACACTTCCGGTGCGGTACACAAAGATAGCATCTTGTAGAGCCTATGTCTAAGGCATAGGGGACAATCTTCGCCCTTTCTCTCTGCTCGCCGTGGTCGAGCTTTAAGTCTTAACTTCATACCTTACAATTCAGCTAAGAACTCCTTCTTTGATCGATCCATCTTGAACACCTTCAAGATCATGTCAAGGTACATGCTCATTTGAAAGTATTATTAAACATTTTGATCTATCTTATAGATCTTGATGCTTATTGTTCAAGTAGCCTAATCCAGGTTTTCTATTTGAAAAACATCTTTCAAATAACCCTTTATGCTTTTCAGAAATTCTACATCATTTCTGATCATCAATATGTCAACAACATATACTCATCAGAAATTCTATAGTGCTCCCACTCACTTCTTTGGAAATACAAGTTTCTCATAAACTTTGTATAAACCCAAAATCTTTGATCATCTCATCAAAGCGCACATTCCAACTCCGAGATGCTTACTCCGGTCCTTAGAAAGGATCGCCGAGCCAAAGCATAACTTTTAGCATCCTTAGGATCGACAAAACTTTCGATTGTATCACATACAACCTTTCCTTACGAAAACCGTAAGGAAACTCATTTTGACATCCATCCGCCAGATTTCATAAATGCAGCTTATGCTAACATGATTCCGACAGACTCAAGCATCGCTACGGATGAGAAAATCTCATCGTAGTCAACTCCTTGAACTTGTGAAAAACTCTTCGCCACAAGTCGAGCTTCATAGACGGTGACATTACCGTCCATGTCCGCCTTCTTCTTAAAGATCCATTTATCTCAATGGCTTGCCGATCATCGGGCAAGTCCATCAAAGTCCATGCTTTGTTATGATACATGGATCCTATCTCGGATTTCATGGCTTCTAACCATTTGTCGGAATTTGGGCCCACCATCGCTTCTCCATAGCTCGTAGGTTCATTGTTGTCTAGCAACATGACCTTCAAGACAGGATCACCGTACCACTCGATGCAAGACGCGTTCTTGTCGTCCCTACGAGGTTCGGTAGTGACTTGATCCAAGCTTCATGATCAATATCATAAGCTTCTACTTCAATTGGTGTAGGTGCCACGGGAACAACTTCCTGTGCCCTACTACACACTAGTTGAAGTGACGGTTCAATAACCTCATCAAGTCTCCACCATCCTCCCACTCAACTTTTCGAGACAAACTTTTCCTCGAGAAAGGACCCGATTCAAGAAACAATCCCTATTGCTTTCGGATCTGAATTAGGAGGTTTACCCAACTGTTTTTGGGTGTCCTATGAAGATGTATTTTTATCCGCTTTGGGTTCGAGCTTATCAACCTGAAACTTTTCCACATAAGCGTCGCAGCCCCAAATTTTTAAGAAATGACAGCTTAGGTTTCTCTAAACCATAGTTCTTACGGTGTCATCTCAACGGAATTACGTGGTACCCTATTAAAGTGAGTGCGGTTGTCTCTAATGCCTAACCCATGAACGATAGTGGTAATTCGATAAGAGACATCATGGTACGCACCATATCCAATAGGGTGCAACTATGATGTTCGGACACACCATCACACTATGGTGTTCCAGCGGTATTAATTGTGAAACAATTTGCACAATGTCTTAATTGTGTACCAAACTCATAACTCAGATATTCATCTCTATGATCACATCACGTACATTTTATCCTCTTGTCACGAAGATCTTCAACTTCACTCTGAAATTACTTGAACCTTTCAATAATTCAGACTTGTGTTTCATCAAGTAAATATACTCAACATCTACTCAAATCATCTCGTGAAGTAAGAACATAACGATATTCATCAGCATGCCTCGGACTCATTGGACTGCACACATCAAAATGTGTTACCTCCAACAAGTTGCTATCTTGTTCCATCTTCTTCAAACCGAGGCTTTTCACCATCTTGCCCATGTGGTATGATTTGCATATCTCAAGTGATTCAAAATCATGCAAGTGCAAACGATCCATCCGCATGGAGTTTCTTCATGCATATACACCAATAGACATGGTTCGCATGTCTCAAACTTTTCAAAAACGAGTGAGTCCAAAGATCCATCAACATGGAGCTTCTTCATGCAAGATACACCAATAGACATGGTTCGCATGTCTCAAACTTTTCAAATACGTGTGAGTCCAAATATCCATTATCATGGATCTTCTTCATGGGATTTAAATCATTATGAATTACATTGCAGTGGCACTAGTAAGTGGTACTATAATTACCATCTTATATCTTTTGGCATGAAAATGCGATTACTACGATCGAGATTCAATAGACCATTCATTTAGGTGCAAGACCATTGAAGGTATTATTCAAATAAATAGAGTAACCATTATTCTCCTTAAATGAATAATCAGATAAGTATAGACATGATCCAATCATGTCTATGCTCAACGTAAACACCAAATAACAATTATTTAGGTTTAACATCAATCTCGATGGTAGAGGGAGCGTCGCGATGCTTGATTACATCAACCTTGGAAACACTTCCAACACATATCGTCAGCTCACCTTTAGCTAGTCTCCGCTTATTCCGTAGCTTTTATTTCGAAGTTACTAACACTTAGCAACCGAACCGGTATCTAATACCTGGTGCTACTAGGAGTACTAGTAAAGTACACATTAACATAATGTATATCCAATATACTTCTATCGACCTTGCCAGCCTTCTTATCTACCAAGTATCTAGGGTAATTCTGTTCCAGTGGTTGTTCCCCTTATTACGTAAGCACTTAGTCTCGGGTTTGGGTTCGACCTTGGGTTTCTTCAATCGGAGCAGCAACTTATTTGCCGTTTCATGAAGTGTCCCTTCTTGCCCTTGCCCTTCTTGAAACTAGTGGTTTCACCAACCATCAACAATTGATGCTCCTTCTTGATTTCTACTTTCATGTGTCAAACATCGCGAACACTTCAAGGATCATCATATCTATCCCTGATATGTTATAGTTCATCACGAAGCTCTAGTAGCTTGGTGGCAATGACTTTGGAGAAACATCACTATCTCATCTGGAAGATCAACTCCCACTCTATTCAAGTGATTGTTGTACTCAGACAATCTGAGCACAAGCTCAACGATTGAGCTTTTCTCCCTTAGTTTGCAGGCTAAGAAAATCGCCGGAAGTCTTATACCTCTTGACGTAAGCACGAGCCCGAAATCCCAATTTCAGCCCTCAAACATCTCATATGTTCCGCGACGCTTCGAAAACGTATTTGGTGCCTCTACTTAAACCATTTAACTGAACTATCATGTAGTTATCAAAAACGTGTATGTCCGATGTTCGCAACATCCACAGACGACGCTTTGGGGTTGAGCACACCGAGCGGTGCATTAAGGACATAAGCTTTCTTTCCGTCCGCATAATCGCCATCACAACTTTCAACTATATTTTCTCTAGGAACATATCTAAACAAGTGGAACTAAAGCGCGAGCCATTTACATAATTTGCAAAGATCTTTTGACTATGTTCAGGATAATTAAGTTCATCTCATGAACTCCCACTCGAATAGACATCCCTCTGGTCATCTAAGTGATTACATGATCCGAGTCAACTGAGGCCGTGTCCGATCATCACGTGAGACGGACTAGTCATCATCGGTGAACATCTTCATGTTGATCGTATCTACTATACGACTCATGCTCGACCTTTCGGTCTCGTGTTCCGAGGCCATGTCTGTACATGCTAGGCTTGTCAAGTTAACCCCAAGTGTTTTTGCTGTGTAAATCTGTCTTACACCCGTTGTATGTGAACGTAAGAATCCATCACACCCGATCATCACGTGGTGCTTAGAAACGATTTAACTGTAGCAACGGTGCACAGTCGAGGAGAACACTTCTTGAAATTTGTGTAAGGGATCATCTTATTTACTACCGCTGCTCTAAGTAAACAAGATGCATAAACATAATAAACATCACATGCAATTATATAGTAGTGACATGATATGGCCAATATCATATAGCTCCTCTTGATCTCCATCTTCGGGCTCCATGATCATCATTGTCACCGCATGACACCATGATCTCCATCATCATGATCTCCATCATCGTGTCTCCATGAAGTTGTCTCGCCAACTTATTACTTTTACTACTATGGCTACCGGTTAGCAATAAAGTAAAGTAATTACATGGCGTTGTTCAATGACACGCAGGTCATACAATAAATAAAGACAACTCCTATGGCTCCTGCCGGTTGTCATACTCATCGACATGCAAGTCGTGAATCCTATTACAAGAACATGATCAATCTCATACATCACATATCATTCATCACATTCTTCTTGGCCATATCACATCACATAGCATACCCGCAAAAACAAGTTAGACGCCCTCTAATTGTTGTTTGCATGTTTTACGTGGCTGCTTTGGGTTTCTAGCAAGAACGTTTCTTACCTACGCAAAACCACAACGTGATATGCCAATTGCTATTTACCCTTCATAAGGACCCTTTTCATCGAATCCGTTCCGACTAAAGTGGGAGAGACAGACACCCGCCAGCCACCTTATGCAACTAGTGCATGTCACCGGTGGAACCGGTCTCACGTAAGCGTACGTGTAAGGTTGGTCCGGGCCGCTTCATCCCACAATACCGTCGAATCAAGATAAGACTAGTAACGGCAAGCATATTGAACAAAATCAATGCCCACAACTACTTTGTGTTCTACTCGTGCAAAGAATCTACGCAATAGACCTAGCTCATGATGCCACTGTTGGGGAACGTAGCAGAAATTCAAAATTTTCCTACGTATCACCAAGATCTATCTATGGAGAGACTAGCAACGAGGTGAAGTAGAGTGCATCTACATACCATTGTAGATCGCAAAGCGGAAGCGTTCAAGTGAACGGGGTTGATGGAGTCGTACAAGTCGTGATTCAAATCACCGATGATCCTAGTGTAGAACGGACGGCAACTCCGCGATCAACACACGTACAGCCCGGTTAAGTCTCCCACGCCTTGATCCAGCAAGGAGAGAGGGAGAGGTTGAGGAAGACTCCATCCAACAGCAGCACAACGGCGTGGTGGTGATGGAGGAGCGTGGCTATCCCGCAGGCTTCGCCAAGCACTACGGAGGAGAAGGAGGTGTTGGAGAGGGAGAGAGGCGCCAGGCTCAAGTGCTGCCCCCTCCCTCCCCCTTTATATAGGTGCCAAGGAGGGGAGGGCAGCCTGCCCCTCCTCCAAGGGAGGGGTGCGGCCAAGAGGGGAAGGAGTCCATCCTCCCCAAGGCACCTCGGAGGTGCCTTCCCTCTATGGACTCTTCCTCTCCAAGTGTTTCATGCGCATGGGCCTCTTGGGGCTGGTTCCCTTGGCCCATGCAGGCCTAGGCGCACCACCTAGGGCCCATGTGGCCCCGGGCAGGTGGCCCCACCCGGTGGGCCCTCGGACCCTCCGGTGGTCCCGGACAATACCGATATCACCGAAACTTGTCCCGATGGTCAAAACAGCACTTCCTATATATAATTCTTTACCTCCGGACCATTCCGAACTCCTCGTGACGTCCGGGATCTCATCCGGACTCGAACAACATTCGGTAACCACATACAAGCTTCCTATATAACCCTAGCGCCATCGAACCTTAAGTGTGTAGACCCTACGGGTTCGGGAGACAAGCGCATATGACCGAGACGTTTCTCGGTCAATAACCAACAGCGGGATCTGGATACCCATGTTGGCTCCCACATGTTCCACGATGATCTCATCGGATGAACCACGATGTCAAGGACTCAGTCAATCCCGTATACAATTCCCTTTGTCTAGCGGTATTGTACTTGCCCGAGATTCGATCATCGGTATCCCGATACCTTGTTCAATCTCGTTACCGGCAAGTCTCTTTACTCGTTCCGTAACACATCATCCCGTGATCAACTCCTTAATCACACTGAGCACATTATGATGATGTCCTACCGAGTGGGCCCAGAGATACCTCTCCGTCACACGGAGTGACAAATCCAGTCTCGATTCGTGCCAACCCAATGAGACACTTTTGGAGATACCTGTAGTGCACCTTTATAGTCACCCGATTCACGTTGTGACGCTTGATACACCCAAAGCATTCCTACGGTATCCGGAGTTGCACAATCTCATGGTATAAGGAAAAGATACTTGACATTAGAAAAGCTTTAGCATACGAACTACGATCTTTGTGCTAGGCTTAGGATTGGGTCTTGTCCATCACATCATTCTCCTAATGATGTGATCCCGTTATCAATGACATCCAATGTCCATGGTCGTGAAATCGTAACCATCTATTGATCAACGAGCTAGTCAACTAGAGGCTTACTAGGGACATGGTGTTGTCTATGTATCCACACATGTATCTGAGTTTCCTATCAACACAATTATAGCATGGATAATAAACGATTATCATGAACAAGGAAATATAATAATAACTAATTTATTATTGCCTCTAGGGCATATTTCCAACAAATGTGGCACTGACGCTCTAGGGCGACGCTGACCGTTTCACGTGGGAAGCGCGTGCTGGCAAGGGAGTATAGGTTTTGAACCGTTTCAGGTGTAGTACTGGTAGTTTGCAAAACTACTCAATTATTGCACTCAGTTTCCTAAGAAATTCTGGTAGAAAGCGTTACTCCACAGCCCGCTTCCCTTCTCCTTCCTCTTCCACCGCCCGCGCACGTCCACGGGAAGCGACCGGCCAACCCTCATATAGGAGTGCTAGCACAAAAAGATGCATGCATGACCACTAAATTTTCCATATTAAAGCACCGCTCCGGCGGGAGTATGGCGTATGTTGTTACCTTCGGCCGGCCCATGGCTACCGGGCGACGGCGACCAGAGAAGAGGCAGCGGGAGGGGAATGAATGCAGCTACTGTTTGGGTTCGCCTTCCGGCTTAAATAAATGCGCAGCATCACGTGTACCCGCAGGTGCACAAATTGTAACATACTCGTGTCTGCTTAAGTGGGCGTCACTTAACTGGTGTGTGTGAGAGAGAGAGATTCTGAGAGACAGAGTGTGTGTGTGCGACTCTACTCTTCGGACATGTACTCAACCTTTTGCATCAGGATATAAGTATAATGGTCTTTACTTTAGCTAGTGATTTACGTGGCCATGTTAACGTGGTTGTGTCAAAAAATTGTCACTTCCTGCTCGTGATTTGCGTTATATAATTATAAGCAAGATTCTCGTGCATTGCACGGAACATCAATATGCATTTTTTTACAAAACACATGTTGTGATTGACCCATGCAGGAGTAATCCCATGTGTAAAAACTAATGATATCTCGAGAATTTTATCGGAAAACTGGTGTCTCGAGAATTTCATCGAAAAAAATGAAAGATGAGAGATAAGGCGAGGAGGAGTCGTGGTGGTGACTGGTGGTCGGAATGGGCGGAGGCATGGGGATGGACGGCGCCGACAGGCGGCAGCGGCCACCATGCATGCTAGATTGTTCCAGAGACTTATTCATTCTTTAATTGCTGAGCAATGAGGTTGCGGGAGATAATGATGTGGAGAGAGGTGTGGTTATCTTTTGTAAAATTATCATAGTTTGCTTTCTATCCGTTAGATATAGATCATACGGTCTCAGACATAAGATGGCAGGCACACCATCATCGCCAACTCGTTTTTTATAAGGGTACAGATGATAAGTTTGCTGACTACTAAAGTAAAGTGGAATTTGTCCATGTTATGCAAGTAAATAAAGGTGATTGTTTATCATACGGGTAAGGTTGGATGAAGGGTGGTAGGAACAAATGCTCCGCCTGGAGCATGTGTGTGTGAGATGGAGTCTTAGCGTGTGTGTGGTGTGTGTGTGTGTGTGAGAGAGAGAGAGAGAGGAGAGAGAGAGATGGAGTCTTAATTTGTGTGTGTGTGTGTGAGAGAGAGAGAGAGATATGGAGTCTAAGTGTGTGTGGGGGGGTGAATGCGTGTGTGTGTATGTGTGTGTGAGAGAGAGAGAGATGGAGTCTTATTGTGTGTGGGGGGTGCGTGCGTGCGCGCGCGCGCGCGCGCGTGTGTGTGTGTGTGTGTGTGTGTGTCTCGCGGGGTCCTCTGTGGCGGATGTAATTTAAGTGTGCATGGCTTCATCATAGAGAGGTGATGTGTATGGCAGAGGCCACCAACCATGGGGTGCGAGAGAGAAAATGCCCGTAGAGAGGGAAGAGAAGGTGCGTGCGCGTGAGAGGAGTCGACATCGAGAGAACGTGTTTGTTCGAGAGACACCGAGGAAGACTACTATATATTGATGGTGCATGTAGGCGGGAATTAAACAAAGGGATGGTGAGGGAGTCCTGGATTAGGGGGTGTCCGGATGGCCGGACTATAACCTTTGGCCGGACTCCTGGACTATGAAGATACAAGATTGAAGACTTCGTCCCGTGTCCGGATGGGACTTTCCTTGGCGTGGAAGGCAAGCTTGGCGATACGGATATGTAGATCTCCTCCCATTGTAACCGACTGTAACCCTAGCCCTCTCCGTGTCTATATAAACCGGAGGGTTTTAGTCCGTGAGGACTAACAACAATCATACCATAGGCTAGCTTCTAGGGTTTAGCCTCTTTGATCTCGTGGTAGATCTACTCTTGTACTACCCACATCATCAATATTAATCAAGCAGAGTAGGGTTTTACCTCCATCAAGAGGGCCCGAACCTGGGTAAAAACATCATGTCCCGTGTCTCATGTTACCATCCGCCTAGACGCACAGTTCGGGACCCCCTACCCGAGATCCGTCGGTTTTGACACCGACATTGGTGCTTTCATTGAGAGTTCCTCTGTGTCGTCATCTTTAGGCCCGATGGCTCCTTCGATCATCAACAACGATGCGGTCCAGGGTGAGACTTTTCTCCCCGGACAGATCTTCGTATTCGCGGCTTTGCACTGCGGGCCAATTCGCTTGGCCATCTGGAGCAGATCGAAAGCTACGCCCCTGGCCATCAGGTCAGATTTGGAAGTTTGAACTACACGGCTGACATCCGCTGAGACTCGATCTTCGACGGGTTCAAGCCACAGCCGAGCACGCCGCACTGTCACGACATGCATGATCTAGCTCTGCCGCCGAATAGTGCTGTGGAGGCCGCCCCGGTCCGCCTCCCACCCTTAGCTCGAGTCGATCTGCGCTAATCGAGGACGGGTGGCTGGACACCGCCTCGGGGCTGCAATCTCTACGGCGATCGAGCTGAACACCAGCCTTGTCCTTTGCGGCTTCAGGACTCCAAGGTGCCGGACTCGAACCTTCCGCTACCGCCGATCGAACCCGATTGGGCACCGATCATGGAGTTCGCCGCCCGCGGACATCTTTCCAAAGACTCGCCTTCTACGACATTCTTAATTCACTAAAGTCTCTCTCTTTATCAGGAGAGCCCTGGCCGGACTATGGTTAGCAAGGTTGGGATGCGGACGACGAAGAAATTCAAAGCCCACCCACCACCCACTTCATAGCCACTGTCGATGATTTAACCGACATGCTCGACTTCGACTCCGAAGACATCAACGGTATGGACGCCGATGCAGGAGACGACCAAGAACCAGCGCCTATAGGGCACTGGAAGGCCACCTCGTCATACGACATATACATAGTGGACACCCCAAAAGAAGGGAATGGCGATGGAACAACGGAGGATGACCCCTCCAAGAAGCAGACTAAGCGCCGGCATCAGTGGCGCCGCTCTAAATCCCGCCAAAGCAAAAACGGCGATTCCGGCATGGGAGATAATAACATCCCGGATAGTGCCGAAGATAACCCCCTCCAACAGGATTCAGCACAGGAGGATGGAGAAGCCAGCCCTCATGAGAGAGCGGCAGACAGAGAGGTAGAGGACGATAATTACATGCCTCCCTCCGAAGACGAGGCAAGCCTCGACGACGATGAATTTGGCGTTCCTGAGGATCCCGTCGAACAAGAGCGTTTCAAACGCAGGCTTATGGCCACGGCGAGCAGCCTCAAGAAAAAACAGTAGCAGCTTAGAGCTGACCAAGACTTGCTAGCCGACAGATGGACTGATGTCCTTGCGGCCGAAGAGTACGAACTCGAACACCCCTCCAAGAGCTACCCAAAGCGCAGACTGCTACCCTGATTAGAGGAGGAAGCACCTAAACCTACATCACTAGCACACGACGCGGCCGATCGGCCACCTCGTGGACGCGACAGAGAGGCCTCTCGGCCATCCAATCAAGCCGCACCCCGGCGTCGCTCAAAAAATACCAAGGCACGGGGAAATGCGCCAGACCTGCGAGATATATTGGAGGACAAGGCAAGTCAAACAAGATCGATCTATGGATCGCGTGGGTGCCCCACGGCACGTGACGGTAACCGTCATGCCGAATATGGCAAATCCGGCCAGGCCGAACACAGCAGACAAAGCTCATTTGAGTTACGTCGTGATATAGCCCAGTACAGAGGCGCCGCACATCCACTATACTTCACATATGAAGTAATGGATCATCAAATCCCCGAGGGTTTTAAACCCGTAAACATCGAATCATATGATGGCACAATAGATCCTACAGTATGGATCGAGGATTATCTCCTTCATATCCACATGGCCCGCGGTGATGATCTACACGCCATCAAATACCTCCCACTCAAGCTTAAAGAACCAGCTCGGCATTGGCTTAACAGCTTACCAGCAGAGTCAATTGGTTGCTGGGAGGACCTGGAAGCCGCATTCCTCGACAATTTCTAGGGCACTTATGTGCGACCACCAGACGCCGATGACCTAAGCCACATAATTCAGCAGCCAAAGGAATCGGCCAGACAATTCTGGACACGGTTCCTAACCAAGAAAAATCAAATAGTAGACTGTCCGGACGCAGAGGCCCTCGCAGCCTTCAAACATAACATCCGTGACGAATGGCTTGCCCGACACCTAGGACAGGAAAAGCCGAAATCCATGGCAGCCCTCACAATACTCATGACCCGCTTTTGCGCGGGAGAAGACAGCTGGCTAGCTCGTAGTAATAACATGACCAAGAGCCATGGTAATTCGGATACCAAGGACAACAATGGCAGGCCGCGTCGCAACAAGCACAAGCGCCGCATTAACAGCGACAATGCTGAGGATATGGCAGTTAATGCCGGATTCAGAGGCTTTAAACCCGGTCAGCGGAAAAAGCCATTCAAAAGAAATACTCCGGGCCCGTCCAATTTGGACCGAATCCTCGATCGCTCGTGCCAGATACACGGCACCCCCGAAAAACCATCCAATCACACCAACAGGGATTGTTGGGTGTTCAAGCAGGCAAGCAAGTTAAGTGCTGAAAATAGAGACAAGGGGCTGCATAGTGATGACGAGGAGGAGCCCCGGCCGCCGAACAATAGGGGACAGAAGGGCTTTCCCCCACAAGTGCGGACGGTGAACATGATATACGCAACCCACATCCCCAAAAGGGAGCGGAAGCGTGCACTCAGGGACGTATATGCGTTGGAGCCTGTCGCCCCAAAGTTCAACCCGTGGTCCTCCTGCCCGATCACTTTTGATCGAAGGGACCACCCCACTAGCATCCGCCACGGCAGATTCGCCGCATTGGTTCTAGACCCAATCATTGACGGATTTCACCTCACTAGAGTCCTTATGGATGGCGGCGGCAGCCTGAACCTGCTTTATCAGGATACAGTGCGAAAAATGGGCATAGATCCCTCAAGGATTAAACCCACAAGGACGACCTTTAAAGGCATCATACCAGGTGTAGAGGCCAACTGTATGCGAGGCTCGATTACACTCGAAGTGGTCTTCGGATCCCGGATAATTTCCGGCGAGGAGTTAATCTTCGACATAGTCCCGTTCTGCGGTGGCTATCACGCTGCTTTCGGACGAACCGCATTTGCAAAGTTCAATGCGGTGCCACACTACGCATACCTCAAGCTCAAGATGCCAGGCCCTCGAGGAGTCATTACGGTCAATGGAAACACCGAACGCTCTCTCCGAAAGGAGGAGCATACGGCGGCCCTCACGGCGGAAGTACAAAGTAGCCTCTCAAGGCAATTCTCCAGTCCGGCTATTAAACATCCGGACACCGTCAAGCGCGCCCGGAGTAACCTACAACAAGACCGCCTGGCACGTTCCGAGCAAGCGTAGCAGTGCGGCCCCAACCCCAGCCCTCGCGAAATTGCGAAACCAATACCACACGTACATAATTACGCTCTGGAAATACCATGGGCATAAGGGGAGGGGCAAAACCACGGCACGCCCAAAATGCGGCTCAACCGGACTAGGGGCTCCCGATTTTGTCATTTCTTTTTTCTTACTTTCAGGACTCCACTCTCCGGAAGGCCTGTCCGGCAGTACAATCGCCGAACACACGATGCAATAGCCAGTGAGTGAGCAAGCTACGTCGAATGTCAAGGTGGTCTCTATAACGAGCTAAATACCTGTCTTACATAAAGTCTCGCACCTTGCCCCTGGAGGGGGACATGTCAAATAATCCCATCTCTTGCTTATCGCACTATTTGTATTGTTCTGCTTTCGCAGCAGCCTTTTAATAAACAATACATAGCTCTTGTCTATTATTGCATTCATTTTTTTATGTAAATATGTTCAATTATGACATTATGCAACCGTACACTTTGGTACGGCCAATACACCAGGGGCTTAAGTACCCCAGAATATGGTGTGAGAAGTCCGAACACTCTCACGAGTGCGGCACCCCGAACTTATAGCATTTTATGCATCGGCTCCGAATCATGTCTTGGGTCAATAGTTGGGTTTGCCCGGCTCCCATGTTTTGGTACCTTACGTTCCGTTATATCGGCTAAGGTAGCGCTAGGAGAACTACTGCGATTGTGCCCCGGTTGAGCTGGGTTAAGAACCTCAGTAGAGAAAGCTAAAACTGACCGTCATGATAGGGCGAGAGCCGGTCGCTGTTCGAGAGGTTTCGAGTCCCTAAAGACTTATGCCGCTTAGAGCGAGGAGCTGGCTTTGTCCGGCCTAGGCGTGGATAGCGCCCCGAACTCGGTCTTCCGAATACTAGGGGCTTCGCCGAAATTTAAAATTATAGAATTCTATGGCTAAGTGAGAGTGATAAAGCATTATAGTCCGATTGCCTTGTTCGTTGTCTTGGCGCCTCCTCGAAGGACCCAAGAATGGGAACAAGAGCGCCAGGTTTATCCCAACACCCCAAAGACTCGTGGCATGGGGGTAGAAGCCGACGACTCGCCATCTCTCAGATTTAATAAACGGCCGCACAGAAGGTAATATTTTAAATTCAAAAAGCTTTGCTTAGCGCATATGAACAAGTTTTCAGTGCACATGATAACACGAGCGAGTTTACTCAAAAATTACATCCTTGGAACACTCATTCGCCACAAGGCAGGCACACTTCAGGACGCCCTCATAATACATCTCTGGCTTGCGATGCTCCTTCCCCTCCGGTGGCCCATCTGTTACCAGCTTCTCAGCATCCATCTTGCCCCAGTGTACTTTAACACGGGCAAGGGCCCTACGGGCGCCTTCGATGCATACGGAGCGCTTGATGATTTCTGCCATGGACAGCATCCGCCACCACCTCACCAGCCCAAAGTAGCTCCTGTGCATGACCTCCTGTGCCATAGCCGCACTATAAGGCCCTTCATGGCCTGTTCGGCTACCTTATGGAGCTCGACCAGCTGCTTCAGCTGGTCGCTCAAAAGGGCACCGGTGTCCGCCTCAACATAATGGGACCGTAACACCTTCTCCGTCGAGCTCCCTTCCTCGGCTCGGTAGAATGCGGCAGCGTCGGACACACTGCGGGGCAGATCTGCGAATGCTCCTGGAGAGCTCCGGACTCGGGTAAGTAACAAGTAATTCACTTTCACATGCTTGCTTTGCATAAAGAATGCCTTACCCGCCGATATCTTCTTCATTGCCTCAATTTCATGGAGGGCTTTTTGGGCTTCGGCCTTGGCAGATTTGGTGCTCTCAAGGGCCGAGGCAAGCTCAAATTCTCGAGTCTTTGAGTCAAGCTCCAAACTCTCGTGTTTTTTCACAAGAGCATGGAGCTCTTGCTGCACCTCCGCCACCCGCGCCTCCTGCTTTTCTCGCTCGGTGCGCTCCACGGCCGCATTGTCTTCGGCCTTGGACAGCGCTTCCTTCAGGGTTGCCACCTCGGTTGTTGCCCCTGTAATACTCACGTTGGTCCTGTCATTATTTGCAACCAGATCTTTTTATATACTTACATAAGGTATTACCTACCTTCCTTGTCCTCGAGCTGCTTCTTGGCAAGGCCGAGCTCGTTCTCGGACCGCTCGAGGCTCTGCGTCAATGCATCGACCTCCGCGATCGGTCTGGGCAGAGGTCAAGAAGGCAGCCTGCATTCCCATATTGACATACTTATGTTAGACTCATGCATATATCTTTTAGATCCTCAGTTCGGCTTTTCTTTCCTAACACCAAACTGAGCATCGAGGGCTACCGCCTATGCGGTAATATTTTTACTTATCTTAAATACATACCTCAAAGCCTGTTAGAAGGCTGGCACAGGCTTCCGTCAGCCCGCTCTTGGCGGACTGAACCTTCTGGATCACCGCACTCATAATAGTGCGGTGCACAGGCCATTAAGCACCTGCAGCAAATTATCCGGTGCCTCCGGTTGGACGGAGGTCACCGGCGTCGTAGGCTTGCCCTTCTTACTAGGGGGCCGCCTGCCGAACTCCGGAACCACTGAAGGTTCAGTGCGGTGTCGGCCAGGCGGACTTAGAGCCCTTTGGGGTTTTATCCCCTTTGCGCCTGGAATCCGGGAGGTCGCCCTTCGGTGCCTCCGGGACCACCTCCTCCTGGCTTGGCCCCTTTTGGGACTCCACCTCAGCATCGTCCGCAGGGCGAGGGGAGGTAGCGGTCGGGAGTGAAAGACTATTCACATCCGATTTAATCCAGTGAGCCACTGACGGGTTGCCGAGCCGGGCCTTGGGCGGATCAAGTGATTATATTCGGCGTCAGAAGGCACTATGCAATAAAGGAACGCCATGAGTTATTCTGGTATCCGGATACTTACGATGTTGCCAGGGGCTTGGCCCTGGATGGCTACTCCTCGTCGCCGTCGCCGGCGTTGGTGGAGTAGTCTGGAGGAAGGGTCCTTCCCTTCTTGGACCCTCCAGCCCCCCCCCCCCAGTTGGGGCGGCCTTCCTTTTCTTTCCTCCCCTCGTTGGAGGGGGAGAGGCCTCTTCTTCCTCCTCCTCGTCTTCGTGGGAGGAGTGCGCTTTGGAGTCATCGAATGATGAATCCGACACCACCAGGCGCCGGGAACTCTTTCGAGTTCCCGTGGCCTTCTTCTTGGCCTTCTTCTCTGGCACCACATAAGGTGCCGGGACCAGCAGCTTCGCCAAGCAGGCATTTGCTGGGCCTTCGGGCAAAGGAGCCGGACAGTCGATCTGTTCGGCCGTCTTCTCGCCAGTGTCACAAAGGAACGGGAGCTTAGATCCCGCATAGAGTCAAACTATGAAAACAAGTATCCCGTAAAGGGTAAAACAAGCTTACTACGCTGGCTTGGCGCTTCGCGCAGAATCCGCGATCCTCGGTAATGGGAGGAGGAACCTCGGCGCCCTTGAATAGCACCTTCCAGGCATCCTCATGCGTTGTGTCGAAGAGCCTGGTCAAAGTTTGGTGCTGGGCCGGGTCGAACTCCCACAAGTTAAAAGCCCGTCGTTGACACGGGAGGATCCGGCGGATGAGCATGACCTGGACTATGTTGACAAGTTTAACCTTCTTGTCCACCAGGTTTTGGACGCAGGTTTGGAGTCCGGTCGGCTCTTCAATTACCCCACGACAGCCCTTCTCTTTCCAGGAGGTGAGCCGTGTGGGAAGCCAGATTGGAATTCGGGGCTGCTGCCCATTCAGTGGTCACGCTGGCTCGGTGATGTAGAACCACCCGATTGCCACCCTTTGATGGTTTCCACGAAGGAGCCCTCGAGCCATATAACATTGGGCATCTTGCCCACCATGGCGCCTCAAGACTCCGCTTTGCTGGCCGCCCACTACCTTCGCTTGACATTGAAGGTCTTCAGCCATAAGCAAGTGGGGCTTGATGCGGAGGAAGGCCTCGCACCTGACGATAAACGCCAAGATGTTGAGGATGAAGTTCGGGCCAGATCATGGAAATCCAGGCCGTAGTAGAACATGAGCCCCGGACAAATGGGTGGAGTGGGAAGCCCAGTCCATGGAGGAAATGGGGAGGAACACCACCCTCTCATGGGGCTCGGGTGGGGACGAGCTGCCCCTCGTCTGGAAGCCGGTGCGCGATGTCGTTGGACAAGTATCCGGCTTTCCTCAACTTTTTGATGTGCCCCTCCGTGACGGAGGAGGCCATCCACCTGCCTCCCGCTCCGGACATGGCTGGAGAAGGTTGAGGTAGGAGGTGTGGACTTGGGCACTGGAGCTCGAGTGCGCGGAAATGGATACGCGAAGGAGGAAGAATGCGTAGATGAAAAAGATGGATCCTTATCCCCTTATATGGGCGGATGAAGCTATGTGCCCCCACCAGCCTGGTAAAACTCGCTTATCTCCCAAGCGTCGTGATTAATGGCACGGTTGGGTTACCCACACCCGTATTGATGAGAATCCCGGAATAAGGGGACACGATCTCTGCTTCGACAAGACGTGCCAAAGAAACCACCTCGCTAAACGCGCTAAGGTGGGACAGTAAAACGATTTGAATAAAGGCTTGGCCGTGGCGTGATGTCACGCTGCGGAATACGTCGGCAGATTAGATTTGTGCAAATATCGTTCTCCTTACGGTGGTATGTGGAACTTATTTTGCAGAGACGGACACTATCCTTGTGTTCAAAATCTTCTATGAAGTATTCGGAGGAGGAACCCGCCTTGCAATGCCGAAGACAATCTGTGCGCCGGACTAAATGCGTCATTGAAGCCTGGTTCAGGGGCTACCGAGGGAGTCCTGGATTAGGGGGTGTCCGGATGGCCGGACTATAACCTTTGGCCGGACTGCTGGACTATGAAGATACAATATTGAAGACTTCGTCCCGTGTCTGGATGGGACTTTCCTTGGCGTGGAAGGCAAGCTTGGCGATACGGATATGTAGATCTCCTCCCATTGTAACCGACTCAGTAACCCTAGCCCTCTCCGATGTCTATATAAACCGGAGGGTTTTAGTCCGTGGGACGAACAACAATCATACCATAGGCTAGCTTCTAGGGTTTAGCCTCTCTCGATCTCGTGGTAGATCTACTCTTGTACTACCCACATCATCAATATTAATCAAGCAGAGTAGGGTTTTACCTCCATCGAGAGGGTCCGAACCTGGGTAAAAACATCGTGTCCCTTGTCTCCTGTTACCATCCGCCTAGACGCACAGTTCGGGACCCCCTACCCGAGATCCGCCGGTTTTGACACCGACAGATGGTCTTATTACTTTCGGGGATATGGGGGAAGTGTGAGAGGCGCGCGGGGGGGGGGGGGTAGCTAGAAGGAGATTGTTAAGTGTGAGTCTGTGTTTTACCCATCCAGGCGGAAGTTATGTGCACAAAAGAGGAGAACGATTCGATGTGGCATTAGGATTGAGGGTAATTAACTACGTATGGAGACATAGAGACCTTGAACGTGCATGTGTGAGAGGTATACATGTATACGTGGGATGTGCATGTGTGCGCGCGCGCATGATCGAGATAAAAGAAAGAAGACATAAGTCATAAGATCAACAACACGGGAGAGACGGATCGGTATGACAATATGCATGCATGTGAGAATGCAGGGAAGAAGGCCCGACAATTGAGCATGTGTTTTTGTCTTTAAGAGATAATGGCGTGGGTTGGAGCATGCATCTATGGCGAGCAGAGGGGGTGAGGCGCAACGATTGTGCAAAAGAGATTAACCTATAAATGAATATGTATGGAGAGACATATATAGTGTGGGTGATAGGAAGCAAGACTCCGTGCGAGAAAGAAATGTTGACGGAGAAACTACAGATAGATACAAAGATGGAGATGCTAGCTAGAGGGACATCCGTTAGTTTGGGTGTTGGAGATGACCGTCGGGTGGTTCAAAGGGTGAAGTTATATATGTGTGTGAGAGGGCACTTGACTGCATGTAGAGAGAAACATATGTAGTGTGCGTGATAGGAATCAAGAGTGAGGGCGAGAAAGAAGGTTGATGGAGAAACAGATAAATAGAAAGATAAAGATGCTAGCTAGTGTGTGTTAGAGATAGGAGCCGAGTGGATCGGAAGGCTGGGTTATGTGTGTGGGTGTGAGAGAGATAGAGAGAGGGTGCATGTGAGTCACATACAAACAGATATCAGAGAGAAATGAGATCCAGAGAGATGGAGTTTTGTGTCTGAGAGAGAGAGAAAGATATTTCACAACGAGAGTGATAGCTAGAGAGACATATGAGGGAACGCAAGATATCTCTAGGGAGAGAGGGTGTGTGTGAGCGACATACAAGAGAACAATGGAGAAATATGAGACCCTGGGAGACAGAGTTTGTGTTTGTGTGTGAGAAAGAGATATTGAAGAGGAAGAGTCATAGGTTCTCATATCTAAGGAGCGAAAGACATCTCTGTATGAGGGGTGTGCGAGTGGCACACATGGGAATAGTAGAGATAAATGAGACCCCGGGAGACAAAGTTTTGTGTTTGTGTGAGATAAAGAGATTCCACATGGAGAATCATAGTTAGAGACACATAGTAGGGAGCGAGATATACTTAGAGAGAGATAGAGTGATGAAGGTCGAGGGAGAGAGTACCGTCAGTGTGTTATGAAGATAAAAGATCATTGTCGACATACAGGTAGCACGAGAGATACCTGAGAGACGATGAACGCATATAGGTCCAGAGATAGTCCTATATAAGCATGAGTGATAGCTATATGAGACGAATATCTGGATTAAAGGGGATTCAAATATTTAAACTGGAGATCACGACATCGATAATATCATAACGCAAATTGGTGTATCAAACATGCATATTCATTTGAATTTGGGCACACGTGTAATGTTATATAGTTTATCAATATTGGCGATCCATAAATTCTTCAATTACAAACAATGCATGGTTTATATGCAATTAATGTCTAAACGGGATTACACTATATGTTGCGTGTGTGAAACACATTATACATGTTTGAGAAGTTAAAAAAACCCCGCATGAAACACACATTAGTTGGAGACAGTTAGCAAGGAATGCATACATTGGATTTCAACATAAAGTGGTTTCAAATATTTGAAAATCCAAATTGATGGATACAACCTTATGAATCTGAGATCATGCCATTTGTAAACCATATTTATGTATAAATGGTGTTGTGCTTTTGAAAGTATATATATAAAAATGATGTATATAGAATGTAATTCCAATTGAAAATGGATCCCGCCCGAAAAAATAGAATACAAACGGGATTCGAATTGAGTTGGCACGGTAAACGTGCGGTTTGCAAAATTTGAATGAAGCGGGGAAAGTCGCAGTAACCGCCCGAAACCAAAATTTGCGAGATGGAAATCACTACTGCCTATCCCTACCACGCAAAGCCTATCTGCTGGATTTCTATAGGTTTCGATAGGGTAGGTTTGTAATTTCACCCAAACGTGACGTAACCGCCTCTCACCCGGATTCATACGGTGGGCGCCAAAACACAGTGTGCCCTCGGCCAAATCGACTCCTCCCGATTCATATTCATACACGGTGGGCGCCAAAACAAACTCTCGCCGGCAAATATTCGGTGTATGCGAGATTACTGTCCTATCCCCAACCGACTAATGTTGCTGTGATGTAGTAGAAATTTGAAACGGGGGCTAAGTTTGTAAATTTCCTCGCATTTGAGACAAGCGCGCCCTGAATACATGGTTCCAACCCCCCTTCCTCTCTACCTCCCTTTTCCTCATTCGTACTCCATGGGCGCCAAAACACCATCTCCACCCCAAACTCATCCGTCCGCCGCCGTCCGCCACCCCATCCACCGCCGTCCTCCTCCACCATGCCGGAGCTGATACCCCGACGCCGTCGTCCATTACAAGAGATCGACCTCTCTCATCCACGCCTTCGGACCGGGATCCTTGCATCCCGCCCTCGCTTCATCCCCGCCGTCGTCCACCTTGTCGGCGCGCTCCTCTGTTGTCTCGTCCACCACGCCTGTCGCCACAGCCTACCCTCCTAGATCTGCTTCCACGCCGCCAACAGCCATTGCTATCGCAGCACCGTCAAATTCTCAGCAGATGACACGGGCGCCCGCACTGTGAGGCGGTACTCTTTCAGATTCGCTCAACTTATTTATCGCAGCAAGAAAATAGATCGCCACTGCTTTACTCTGATTTCTTGTCTTGATTGCGAAGTTGCCTTTGTCCGGTTTGCACCTTCAGATCCGCCATGGCACGCTCAACACTATACTCCCAATGCTTATGGTTTTCCCCTTTTACATTCCACACTAGTTAAATCACAGTAGACTAAATTTCAAAATTGGGTCAGTCGATTTTTCAGAGCTCGCCGGAGTTTGCCGGTGCGATCCAAGGGGCTCGGGTGGTTGTGGGGCCTCGCCGAACGAAGAAAACTCGACGCGGGTGGGGGGTGGGGTGGCGGAGGAACACAAAGGTGGGGGCGATGGTCCGCCGGCGGCCGTCTGCGGTGTTCTCAGATGGGAAGAATCGAGACGAGGAAGAAGAAGGGTTAGGAGACGTGGGATCTTCATCCAACCGCCGAAATGGTCGAGAGACAAATGGGAGTTGCATTCTTAATGCGCTCTGGTTCATCATGTGTGGGCACTGCGCAACCAACATTTTATTATCCAAAATCTGCTTGCTCTTCTTTACCATGTTCGATAGAGCTGGCATGTACGTGATTGATAGGCTTTCAATTACTAGCGGCAATACAACACCGTATTTTCAAGCCAGTTCCAGTTTACCGATTTATATATCGTGGTTATGGTGTACCCCTGTTATGTACACTATGATCTGCCTAGTTGTTGTGTGCTCTTGTTATCATGGTTTGGCAATAAACTCTCTATACAGTATATTATGAACCTATCATCCGCCAGCTATCCTTACTTCTAGAACCTATTTTTTGTGTACTTGTGCAGATTATATAAATGCACGCACCATATTACAGCACACATGAGCCCTCTCATCGTAATCCAAAGGATAGCACATAAGTGTTTACAGGGGCACCCCTATATTAGAATATCATCTGCATTACAAAGATAATCTCACAACTATTTATGTTTTCATGGTTCTTAGATATTATACGCAATTATAGTGAATATCAGAATCCGCGCATCGTAAGAATATTGTGGAACACCGCAATGACTTACAAAATTGGCACCAAGGCATTGAGTGCCATTACGAAGCAATGAAACTCGTGACGCTCCCCACTGCTGATTCTTGTTCAGAATATCATCCTAATGACTATTCTAACCTTGAGGAGTCATAGGCAGATGGCCTGTCCTGTTCACCCATCAAGGTGCCTGTTCTAATTTGGCAAGGTTTTATTGATTGCGCGTATCTTGCATATGTTGTCTTGTATTTCTTCTACTTTGTTGCACCACCATCTGCTTAGTTTACTCATCATATAACTCGAGATGCCATGCCCATCCATTACCAATACATATTCCATCTGTCATCATACCATGTTTTTTCACTCAAATGTTGTTCTTGTGCATCAGACATCAAAAAGGAAGAGGTGATTGCCGAACCTGAAGGAGCACCAGCAAAGTCCTTGAAAAACATGGTGGTGCCGGAGAAATCAGATAACGCATCACTTATATTGGTTGTACAACCAGTGACACAAAACATAGGACCGACTCCAGCAGACTGTACCCATACTTCACTAGCCACATCACTAGCCCCACAACACAGGACCTGCACTCCAGCAAAAGGTATATCGATTTCATTTGCCATAGCACCAGCCATACCACAGAAAAATCCCACTCCAGCAAAAAGTACAACAAGTCCCCCGGCCGAAGACCTATCCCAACTGCAGAGATGGCCAATTCCTGCAGATTGGAACCCCATTCCATTTATTCCCAGTTTAAAAGACAATGCTTTCAATGTTGTTAGGGACTACGTGCATATATTCCCATCATGGGAAGATTATAGTGAAGACAAACACCATTTTCACATCTTCCTGTCCAACTTACGTGTAAGTGCTATTATTCATGGTTATTATTTTCCTGTTTTCTGCTGATCGAACACATCAATGATTTACATTACATTGTTGTAACTAGGCGATGGTCAATCTGGATAGTCGTGACAAGCAAAGCTTGCTTGTGCTTTTGAAGGAAGCATTGCAGCAGTATCGGTGTTACCTGAGGAAATCACACTTTGATGGCAAGTCTATAAACGAATTTCCGGTGAAATCTCCTGTGCTAAATTTAGAAGACATTGAATGGAAAAACTTTGTTATCCACTGGTCTCGTTCCCAGAATGAGATACTGTCTATGAAATCACATGACAATTTGAACTTCTACTTTTCCGCATGTGCCTTACGGATCTTTTTTGCAGGAAATCTGCTCAAGAAGAATTCGGTTTGAAAAGAACAACAGGTTATCGCAAATATGCTGCCCGCTGCTTTGCTCTTGTTAGTACCTGTTGTCCTCAGACATCAGACTTGCATACATACCGGTTCATTATGTGACATCAAGATGCATGATAGCTTGCTTATCAATTGTTCGCCCAAATTATCCGGACCTGTATGAATGGTTACATTAGTGTAGAATATATCCAATGCCAATAAATTTTTAGCTCTGCATTGTTCTTGTAAGTACATGTTGTCATTTATCGCTGTACTTATATTGATGTAGTTGTTCATGTACCATCACTCTGCATCTTATTTTCCTTTGCCTCCATTTTCTACACATCGATCTATATTTACTCTTACCATAAGGTTGGTACTGAAGAAGTTTAGTTGTGCATTGCTCTTGGCTGTGCCTTTTGCCTATATAGCTGCACATACATTTATAGCTACTTGGTTATGTAGCATCACTCTTCATCTTATCTTAAATATTCTCCATTTTTTCGTATATTATCACATCTATATTTACTCTTAACAAAATGTAGAATAAAGGCAATGCTTATGAAGAAGATTTTGTGCTAAACTTCTTGAATTGCCTCCCCCCCCCCCCCCCATCAGCATGGACAAGGGCTTTATAGAGCATGTCTTCACCAGTAATGTAAGTTTGTCCTTCTCAAGCCTTCAAACTTTGTTGTGTATATTTGGTTAGGCATGACTGCAACAACTGTTTATTTTTGGTGTTTGCATCAAATTGCATGTTTAAAGTTTATTATGTAGTTCATAAACAAAAGTTTGTCCTTCTCAATTTAAGTTTTCAGTTGTACAACCAAGTTCCTTCTTCATACCATGTAAATTAAACTATACAGAGCAAGTGATCTTCTTTTGCACCGCATGTATGCTTCGTTTCTTCATCCGTAATCCAAAGGGTGTGGTGAACCTACCCACTACAAAGACAATGTCATATTCTGCAATGTCTTAACTATGAACAATGTCATATCATTCTACTATTATTTAAACCATCTCTTTATTTGCCAATCTGAAATGGGATAAATTGACAAAGACACTAACCATTGATATTTATGAGTTCTTGATCTCAGAATCCAGTTGGTGTCGTGAAGTCGCCAACTCCTTCACAATGTCATTTCCTGCCATGTCTTGACATGAACAATACCATATTGTGTTAATGCAATTTTAAACGGTGTCACTTTATTCGCGAGTAAGAAATGTGATGAATTGTCAGCACTGATACTTTTATGTGCAAAACATGTCATCTGTCTGCTTGTTTATCTTTCAGAGTGAGGAAGATATCAGTGTTGAACAAGCGCAGTCTCATCATCTTGCTCAATTTGCTTATGCAGCTCCCAAAGAGGGCTAACCTTTCTTGAACTCTATTGAAGTGCTGTCGGTTCTGTATATTATTTTGTCGGCGTGTTTATTTGCACTGGTGGCGATCTTTGATGCCCAGTGTATGTAATATGTTGTCTGCTTGTGCTTTATTATCGTAGTAGTGAACTTTGATGCCATGTGGATGTAATATGCCGTAATTCCTTTATTGTATAGTCTAGGTTTTTTCTTATTCATGATGCTGCAGTTATTTTACTGTATATATATCCTGTCTTCGCAGTAAACCGAACAAACCGTAAAATTACGATACATAATCGGGTCGTCATGCAATCACAATGTATGATCCGCATCATGGGCCCCATCAAACTGGCCCACTAGTAGATTCGGGCCTTTAATAGGCCGAGTAACCCCCGACCCTCTTTTCGAAAGAAAACTCAATGGGCTTTTAGGAGGCTGAGAAATAGGCACTACTAGGAAAAAGGCTACTAGCAGCGCGGGTAAAATGGCTACTAGTAATGCGGGTGCCCGCGCTACTAATATCGCGCTACAGCTAAAAATTAGCAGTAGCGCGGGGTAAACCCACGCTACTACTAACATTTTACTAGTAGCGCGGTTGTCACCCGCGCTACTACTATTTCGCACCCACGCTACTACTAACGAAATAGTAGTAGCGCATCTATAATACTATACGCTACTAGTATCCTAAATACTAGTAGCGCTCTCTTCCACCCCACGCTACTACTAACTCATTTGGAATTTAAAAAATAAAATCCATCAATGTCATTTTATGCATACAATTCGAAATACTAAAACAAGCCTAGATTTGTAATAAACCAGCAGCATTACACATCATTACAAATCGAAGATTTATAGTAAACCAGGAGCTAGTGCAAACACAGTCGAAAGCAAACAAAAATGCATAAAACATCAAACAGTGGCACTCTATCCCTCCAAATCATGTGCTCCCTCTCCATCCTTGCAATCATCTTATTCTCCCTTATGTGCTTCTCCCATTTATGAATCCAAGATTTCTGTACAGAGCAAAGAACAAATAAAATTAAATTTCAGCAGACATATATTTCCTTGCATGTTGTGCAAAGAGTCTCCGGAATAAATATACGAAAACGAAAAAGTGAGTGATTTCTATTAACAAGAGATCGCCTATGTAATATCTACAAACAAATGAACCTGCTACCTACACCAACTCATATCATGTCTTACATTGATATTCTCCACGTGTTACACATATACACCATCAACTATTTGTAATAAAGTATTTGTCAATGACTAATTGGGTTCTTTAAACTTCTAAGGGAAAGAAAGATGCCATGGCCTTGCTCGCTGCTAACCTGAATGGATGAAAGGGACATGCTTTGGAGTCTGGAGTACTTTGGAATGAATTTGAGAGTGTCACTTATAGCACTAGATGCCACAAAGGTCTAAATGTATGTACCTGGAATAGATAAACATGTCAAAGCCTCATCAAATATGGCAGCTTGAAGCATATAATGATGGTATTCATCCTTCAAGTGTTCAATCAAAGCGTGACTGGCATCTAAATAGGAATAATAGTGTACTGGAATTAGTTATGTCACACAAAAACTAGAATTATTGTAGATAAATAATATAAACCCTAGATGGTCTTCACTTTACTCAATATAACAGAACTGAAATCAGTATTTCCGAAATGAAGGTTTCATTTTTGTGAAAATACGATACCATGGTCATAAGTTATATGACACGAGTACATTTCATTTACTGTCAAGCAATTGTATCCGACTGCTGTTAAATCTTATTTAATTTTAAGCATGCATAATTAACCAAAGCAGGATGATATAATGCTCACTATGATCTACAATCTCGCTATTTCCACAATATAATCAATATACTGGAAGCAGCAGGAAAATCATAGAGTTTACCGAGCAAGGAATGAAGACACGATGTTAGCAGATCATAGTACAACAATATTTCAAGGCTGAAAATGCTCCCTGGAAGGTACAGAGTCAAACACCAAATTTTCAGAGACATACCTGATGAACACATGAAGCTGACTCTATCGAATAGACAAGATCGTAGAATCAATGGAAGCTCTGGTGCCATTGTATATTGAGGTTTTCTAGGTGTCCTGGTAATATCCAACAATGAATCAACTACCTGTACCAAAATAAACGAGCTACCGAATGTAAATAATCCAAACAAATGACATAAGGGAATTTTTGTGCCAAGTTCAATTGTGTAATTCACTTAACTGTTCGAAAAAACAAAAGGAAGCTTCAGAAAGAGGAAAAAAAGACTCACACTAGGTGATTCAAGGCCTTGACCTACAAGAAAAAGAACAGCTACCATGCAACGAACTTGATGCCACAGAAAGGCGCTACCCCTGATATTCATGGACCATAGCTCATCATGGTTGGACCTTGAAAATACAGAGCACTTCCATTATTTAGTCCAAGTAACTAGAAAGAAAGGAGAGTTTGAGCGAAATGCAATTTAACCTTTGGTCACACGCAGAAATAGTAAAATCTGTAATGCATCACTTGTAATTGCTCACGTTTGCTGCATCCATCTTACAGAAATTCCTTAAGTCATGTTCCCCAATGAATTTCAATGCGAGGAGCTGGACATGCTACAAACTATGCATCCACAAACTACATTAATCTACATGCGGAAAAATAGGAAGAGAGTTAAGGCAAGCAAGTTGTTACGCACCTGTAAATAGTGTCATTGTTGTGGTCGATCGCGGTATCTCTCTCTCTCTCTCTCTCTCTCTCTCTCTCTCTCTCTCCTGTGCATTTCGTCGAGTAACTCAAGGAAATATGTTGTTCTGCTGAATCTGCTACTCTGATGCTGCTTACCCAAAATATGCTCGCAACTCAACAGCATCTAGAGTAGCTCCCAGGCGTCAACCTGCCAAAAGCAACGACGACCACAGTTGAACCACGCATGCATCAATTCAACAGTACTACCCTTTCATATTACAATAAACATTGATTTTGGTTCATCACAAGACAAGATTGTGTGTTCATAAACGTTGATTTTGAACCTTTCTTTATTGAACCTGGGTTACGTGCTGCCAAAGCTTCACTGAAGAATGGTAAACTAAAGAACTGAAGCACAACACGGCTCACTTAAGTTCAGATAGCAGATAGCCTGGATGGGATAAGTGAAGACTGATGGCTACGTCACTGCTGCCGGAGTTGATGCCATCAAACTGGAATTACAGAATGATGGCCGTAATGCAAATGCAGACGCAGAATGCATGAACCTGGGTTACTTGCTGTCTAGAGAGACCACAGCCAAAGCTTCACTGAAGAAAGGTGGTACTCTGAAGAACGGAAGCACGTCGCGACGAAGTTAAGTTCAGATAGTGGATGGCCCAGATGGGATAAGTGAAGACCCGATGGTAGCGTTGCAAAAACAGAGGAGGGGCTACTCTGTTTCGAGCAACAACAATGCTTTTTAGTTTAGTATATTTTAGGTACGTGACAGGACAAGATAGGTAGTTAGTGTTGAGTGCCACGGTGAAGTTGAAGCTTTCTTTCTTTAGGGAGATGTTAGACTCACATTAGTACATTACAGAGAGAAACAAAAACACCAAGTAGTACTAGAACTATGAAAGCCACTCTTACCTTACTTGGTCATTTTGTCAAACACCTTCCGTGCAGTGCCGCTTAGAGGAAACCAATCGAAGGAGATAGATCACAACAGCAAGAGTCAGGGCATGCTTCGGATTCACTTGATGCCCATGACTAGCAGATGATCTGTGCTGCCTCCTTGCCCCGCCTATCTGTATTAATATTTAAGTACGCCCAACACTACAGTATTATGATATACCTATGAGTAAAGCTACAAACTTTCAAAACATGTATTTCAGTCCTTGATTTCTCTGTGCCTTTCAGAAAATTATTATCTATCTATTGCGTTGTACTGGTTGGTACAGCATGCCTCATTCCATCCAGAGAGATTTTTCTCTTCCACTTAAATTGAATAATTCATTTTGTGCCGATGATGAGTGATGCTGGTCCAGGGATTTGGTTAGAAAAACACTCATTATAAACATGTTGTTATGCTACATCCTATGACGCCTATGCTGGTCCAGTATTACCGCAATGTACTATCTGAAATCATAGTAACCAAAAAACTAATCCAATCAGAAATTCATAAATTACCACAGTGCTAAATCCGCTAAGCCGTAGAAACGTGACAATCAATCAAATAACGTCCCTCTCTCAGATTTCACCAACCTCTTGATTCGATCCCCACTGCTAACCGGTAGTTCGAGACAGAACAACAAGTACAGGAGCAACATGGCACGAGACCAAACAAAAACGGAAGGGCGTCTTCGGATCTGCGCACCTGTGATGAGGTTCATGTCGAAGGGGACGATGCACTCGTCGTAGCCGGTGTCGCCGTCCTGGCCGGTCTTGGCGGGCAGGCGCGTGCCATGGCCGTTGTAGTGGAAGAAGAGGGAGTCCCCGGGCCGCGCATCGGCGACGAGGCGCGCGAGCTCGCGACGGATGTTGGCGCCCGTGGGCTGCTGCTGCCGCGGCACGGCCGGGTCGGTGTCGGAGAGGACGCGGATAGCGGCGCCGTCGTCGTCAAAGCCGAAGCGGTCGACGAGGGGAGGAAGGGATTTTACTGGATCAGGGTGTGGAGGGGAGGGAGGGGCGGAGCTTGGGGGAGTGTTTGCGCGCGGCCGGTGCTCGCCGGAACCGGACGGCATGGGTGGGGGCGGCGGCGAGGAGATCGTGGGGAGAGGAGCCGGGGTGGAGTGGACCGAGGAACAGGTGCCGGTGGAGTGGATCATGGGGAGAGAGTTTTTTAGGATGAGGGAGAGAGAGAGTGGTGGGGTGGGAGCGGATCGGGCCGGGGTGGATGGTGCAGTAGTGGACACCCTTAGTAGTAGCGTGGGGGTCTTACCTGCGCTATAGCTAGTTACTTAGTAGTAGCGTATGTTTTATACCCCTCGCTACTACTATTGCCTGTCCCGGGGGCATGGTGGAGATCACTTAGTAGCAGCGTGGGTTTATATCCCTCGCTACTACTATCAACTTAGTAGTAGCGCAGTTTTTATGCCCCTCGCTACTACTAATTAGCAGTAGCGCCTCTTTTTAGGCCGCGCTACTGATAAACTTTTGTGTATAAGGTTTTCTCTAGTAGTGAGGTTGGGCCTGAAACGTGCCAAATAGCTCAGGGGCCGGCAGCAGCCCGAAATGGACCCCGACCCATGATTGTGCGAATCAATTCACGGGCTTTTAACAGGCCAAAGTTGTCTCGGTCCTTGTTTGGCCCAATCAGATATCGGCTGGGAGCAGACCGGATGCAAACCGGGCCGTAATTAGGCCCAACTATATGACAGGCTTTTAACAGGCCGAAATTAATATAGCGCTGAAATGTTAAATGGGCCCTTAACAGGCCGAAACCAATATCAGGCCGAATTACTAAATGGGCCATTAGCAAGTGGGCCCAAAAGCATTGCGTCCAGTTAACGGGTCGAATCTGATATGGGCCATAATTGAGCCCAAAGCCTCTTAAAGGGTCGGACCTGATCTGGGCCGTGATTTGGCCCAGAAAGTGGGAGGCTTTTAACGGGTCGGATCTTATATGGGCCATTATTAGGCCCGGAACGTGGCAGGCCATTAATGGACCAGATCAAATATGAGCCCCATTTGGCCCAAAACATGGCAGAGCAGTTAATGGGCCGCCTACTAGGGTCCTCAAAATCTTGTGGGCCTACATTTGGGCCGACCCATTAATATCGGCAAATCTCATGGGCCTTTAGCTGGGCCAGCCCATTATGATCCGCAAGAATTTTGTGGGCCTTTACCTGGGCCGGCCCATTATGGCACACAAAAATCTTGTGGGCCTTTACCTAGGCCGGCCTATTATGGTCCATGAAATCTTGTGGGCCTTTAGCTGGGCCAGCCCATTATGGTCCGCAAAATCTCGTGGGCCTTTAGCTGGGCCGGCCCATTATGGTCCGCAAAATCTTGTGGGCCTTTAGTTGTGCCGACCCATTTAAACTTGATGGGCCGTGCCACGTGTCGACGTACCATAGGCGCCTTCAGTCCAATGAGTGGATGCCATCAGACCCAACGATGAGCCGACACGTGTTTCCTCCAGCCAATGATGATTTTACACGTGGAAAATCCCCATTGGTCGGGCTGTTAATGGGTTATCGGATCCAAAACCCAACCCGATAGCTTAACGGGCGTTCCGTTACGGTGGATGCCACGTGTCGGTCACCCTTGACGAAAGCACTTCATGACGCACGATTTATCATCATGGAAGTGGACACTTCCGTGATGATAATTTTGGTAATGTCATGGAACACTTCTACGACAGCACAGGTATGACTATCTTGATTCTGTCATAAAATCGTCATGGATGTACATGCATGACAAAAAACACGACCTACTGTGACAAACACGTATCATCACGAAAGTGTATTTTTTTGTAGTGGTAATTGTTTTACTTTATCACTAAGTGGTAGCGATAGTCATAGAATAGTTGGCGAGACGACAACGATGCTATGATGGAGATCAGGGTGTCACGCCGGTGACGATGGAGATCATGAAGATGCTTCGGTGATAGAGATCATGAGCACAAGAAGATGATGGCCATATCATGTCACATATTTTGATTGCATGTGATGTTTATTTTTTATGCATCTTATTTTGCTTAGTACGGCGGTAGTATTATAAGATGATCTCTTACTTAATTTCAAGGTATAAGTGTTCTCCGTGAGTATGCACCATTGCTACAGTTCGTTGTGCCGAGACACCACGTGATGATCGGGTGTTATAAGCTCTACGTTCACATACAACGGGTGCAAGCCAGTTTTGCACACGCAGAATACTCGGGTTAAACTTAACGAGCCTAGCATATGCAGATATGGCCTCAGAACACTGAGACCGAAAGGTCGAACGTGAATCATATAGTAGATATGATCAACATAGTGATGTTTACCATTGAAAGCTACTCCATCTCACGTGATGATCAGACATGGTTTAGTTGATTTGGATCACGTGATCATTTAGATGACTAGAGGGATGTCTATCTAAGTGGGAGTTTTTAAGTAATATGATTAATTGAACTTTAATTTATCATGAATTTAGTCCTGATAGTTATTTTGCATGTCTATGTTATTGTTGATCAATGGCCCGTTCTACCGTTCCTTTGAATTTTAATGCGTTCCTAGAGAAAGCTAAGTTGAAAGATGATGGCAGCAACTACTCGGACTGGGTCCGTAACTTGAGGATTATCCTCATTGCTGCACAAAAGAATTACGTCCTGGAAGCACCGTTAGGTGTACCACCTGCCGACAGAATCGCAGACATTGTGAATGCCTGGCAGACGCGTGTTGATGACTACTCGATAGTTCAGTGTGCCATGCTCTACTGCTTAGAATCGGGACTTCAAAGATGTTTTGAACGTCATGGAGCATATGAGACATTCCAAGAGTTGAAGTTAATATTTCAAGCAAATGCCCGAGTTGAGAGATATGAAGTCTCCAACAAGTTCTATAGCTGCAAAATGGAGGAGAATAGTTCACAAGAACACATACTCGTAATGTCGTGTACCATAACCACTTGACTCACCGGGAGTTAATCTTCCTAATGATAGTGTCATTGACAGAGTTCTTCAATCACTGCCACCAAGCTATAAAGGCTTCGTGATGAACTATAATATGCAAGGGATGAACAAGACTATTCCCGAGCTCTTCGTGATGCTAAAGGCTATGGAGGTAGAAATAAAAAAGGAGCATCAAGTGTTGATGGTCAACAAGACCACTAGTTTCAAGAAAAAGGGCAAATGGAAGAAAGGGAAATTCAAAAAGAACGGCAAGAAAGTTATTGCTCAGGAGAAGAAACCCAAGTCTGGACCTAAGCCTAAAACTGAGTGCTTCTACTGCAAAGGGACTGGTCACTGGAAGCGGAACTGCCCCAAGTATTTGGCGGATAAGAAGGATAGCAAAGTGAAAGGTATATTTGATATACATGTTATTGATGTGTACCTTACTAATGCTCGTAGTAGCACCTGGGTATTTGATACTGGTTCTGTTGCTCATATTTGCAACTCGAAACAGGGGCTACATATTAAACAAAGATTGGCTAAGGACGAGGTGACGATGTGCGTCGGAAATGGTTCCAAGGTCGATGTGATCGCCGTCGTCATGCTACCTCTGTTGTGGAACGTTGCAGAAAATAAAAAAATTCTACGCTTCACCAAGATCAATATATGGAGTCATCTAGCAACGAGAGAGAGGAGTGCATCTACATACCCTTGTAGATCGCGAGTGGAAGTGTTCAAGAGAACGGGGTTGAGGGAGTCGTACTCGTCGTGATCCAAATCACCGAAGATCCTAGTGCCGAACGGACGGCACCTCCGCGTTCAACACACGTACGGTTGGGGAAGACGTCTCCTCCTTCTTGATCCAAAGAAGGGGAAGGAGAGGTTGATGGAGATCCAAAGAAGACAACGGGTGTGGTGGTGGAAGTAGCGGCGATCTCGGCAGGGCTTCGCCAAGCTCAACGAGAGGGAGAGGTGGTACGGGTGGAGAGGGAGGCGCCAGGGACTAGGGTGCGGCTGCCCTCCCTCCCCCCTCTTTATATAGGGGGCCAAGGGGTGCGCCGGCCCCCTAGAGATCCCATCTCAAGGGGGGCGGCGTCCTAGGGGGGGACTTGCCCCCCAAGTCAAGTGGGGCGCCCCCCACCCCTAGGGTTTCCAACCCTAAGCGCAGGGGAGGCTCATAGGGGCACACCAGCCCACCGTGGGGCTGGTTCCTTCCCTATTCAGCCCACGTGGCCCTCCGGGATAGGTGGCCCCACCGGTGGACCCTCGACCCTTCCGGTCCCAGGTAACATCTTAGTGACCCCGAAACTTTCCGGTGGTCAAATCGGACTCCCTATATACAATTCTTCACCTCTGGACCATTCCGGAACTCCTCGTGACGTCCGGGATCTCATTCGGGACTCCGAACAACTTTCGGATTACCGCATACTAATATCTCCACAACCTAGCGTCACCGAACCTTAAGTGTGTAGACCCTATGGGTTCGGGAATCATGCAGACATGACCGAGACAGCTCTCCGGCCAATAACCAACAGCGGGATTTGGATACCCATGTTGGCTCCCAAATGTTCCACGATGATCTCATCGAATGAACCACGATGTCGAGGATTCAGGTAATCCCGTATACAATTCCCTTTGTCAATCGGTACGTTACTTGCCCGAGATTCGATCGTCGGTATCCCAATACCTCGTTCAATCTCGCATCGGCAAGTCACTTTACTCATACCGTAATGCATGATCCTGTGACCAACCACTTGGTCACATTGAGCTCATTATGATGATGCATTACCGAGTGGGCCCAGAGATACCTCTCCGTCATACAGAGTGACAAACCCCAGTCTCGATCCGTGTCAACCCAACAAACACTTTCGGAGAAACCTGTAGTATACCTTTATAGCCACCCAGTTACGTTGTGATGTTTGGTACACCCAAAGCACTCTTACGGCATCCGGGAGTTACACGATCTCATGGTCTAAGGAACTGATACTTGACATTAGAAAAGCACTAGCAAACGAACTACACGATCTTGTGCTATGCTTAGGATTGGGTCTTGTCCATCACATCATTCTCCTAATGATGTGATCCCGTTATCAACGACATCCAATGTCCATAGTCAGGAAACCATGACTATCTGTTGATCAACGAGCTAGTCAACTAGAGGCTTACTAGGGACACGTTGTGGTCTATGTATTCACACATGTATTACGATTTCCGGATAACACAATTATAGCATGAATAATAGACAATTATCATGAACAAGGAAATATAATAATAATCATTTTATTATTGCCTCTAGGACATATTTCCAACAACCTCTACATCTACCTTTGAGATTAGTTTTAGACCTGAATAATTGTTATTTGGTGCCAGCGTTGAGCATGAACATTATTCTGGATCTTGTTTGATGCAAGACGGTTATTCATTTAAATCAGAGAATAATGGTTGTTCTATTTATATGAGTAATATCTTTTATGGTCATGCACCCTTGATGAGTGGTCTATTTTTGTTGAATCTCGATCGTGATGATACACATGTTCATAATATTGAAGCCAAAAGATGCAAAGTTGATAATGATAGTGCAACTTTGAAAGATCGAGGATGTCGCCTAGAGGGGGGAGGGGTGAATAGGCGGTTTAAAATAATTATGGTTTAGGCTTGAACAAATGCGGAATAAACCTAGCGGTTAATCTGTCAAGCACAAAACCTACAACAAATAGGCTCACCTATGTGCACCAACAACTTATGCTAAGAAAGATAAACAACTTAGTGATAGCGAGATATATGACAAGAAACAATATGGCTATCACAAAGTAAAGTGCATAAGTAAAGGGCTCGGGTAGATAACCGAGGCACGCGGAGACGACGATGTATCCCGAAGTTCACACCCTTGCGGATGCTAATCTCCGTTTGGAGCGGTGTGGAGGCACAATGCTCCCCAAGAAGCCACTAGGGCCACCGTAATCTCCTCACGCCCTCGCACAATGCAAGATGTCGTGATTCCACTAAGGAACCCTTGAGGGCGGTCACCGAACCCGTACAAATGGCAACCCTTGGGGGCGGTCACTGCTGCGTCTTGAGCTTGCGTTGGTTTTCCTCGAAGAGGAGAGGGTGATGCAACAATAGTAGCGTAAGTATTTCCCTCAGTTTTTGAGAACCAAGGTATCAATCTAGTAGGAGGCTCCTCAAAAGTCCCACGCACCTACACAAACAAACAAAGAACTCGCAACCAACGCAATAAAGGGGTTGTCAATCCCTTCACGGCCACTTGCAAAAGTGAGATCTAATAAAGATAGTAAGATAAGGTAAATATATTTTTGGTATTTTATAATATAGATGCAAAAAGTAAAGATGCAAATAAAAGTAGATTGGAAGCAAATATGATAAGAGATAGACCCGGGGCCATAGGTTTCACTAGTGGCTTCTCTCAAGATAGCATAAGTATTACGGTGGGTGAACAAATTACTATCGAGCAATTGATAGAAAAGCGAATAATTATGAGATTATCTAGGTATGATCATGTATATAGGCATCACGTCTGTAACAAGTAGACCGACTCCTGCTTGCATCTACTACTATTACTCCACACATCGACCGACTCCTGCCTACATCTAGAGTATTAAGTTCATAAGAACAGAGTAACGCATTAAGCAAGATGACATGATGTAGAGGGATAAACTCAAGCAATATGATATAAACCCCATCTTGTTATCCTTGATGGCAACAATACAATACGTGCCTTGCAACCCTTTACATCCTTTGGTAAGGACACCGCAAGATTGAACCCAAAGCTAAGCACTTCTCCCATGGCAAGAAAGATCAATCTAGTAGGCCAAACCAAACTGATAATTCAAGAGACTTGCAAAGATAACTCAATCATACATAAAAGAATTCAGAGAAGATTCAAATATTATTCATAGATAAACTTGATCATAAACCCACAATTCATCGGATCTCGACAAACACACCGCAAAAGAGTTTATATCGAATAGATCTCCACAAAAGAGGGGAGAACATTGTATTGAGATCCAAAAGAGAGAAGAAGCCATATAGCTAATAACTATGGACCCGTTGGTCTGTGGTAAACTACTCACAAATCATAGGAGGGGCAAGGATGTTGATGTAGAAGCCCTCCGTGGTCGATCCCCCCCCCCCCCCCAGCAAAGTGTCGGCGAAGGCTCCAAGATGATATCTCGCGAATACAGAAGGTTACGGTGGTGGAAATTGTGTTTCGTCTGCCCCCGGATGTTTTTGGGGTACGTAGGCTTATATAGGAGGAAGAAGTACGTCAGTGGACGTCCGAGGGGCCCACGAGACAGGGGTCGCCCCCTCCTATCTCGTGGGAGCCTCGGCTGCTTCTTGACTTGCACTCCAAGTCCTCTGGATCACGTTCGTTCCAAAAATCACGCTCCCGAAGGTTTCATTCCGTTTGGACTTCGTTTGATATTCCTTTTCTTGAAATCTTGAAATAGGCAAAAAACAGCAATATGGGTTGGGCCTCCGGTTAGTAGGTTAGTCCCAAAATGATATAAATGTGTAAAATAAAGGCCATAAACATCCAAAAGGGGTAATATAATAGCATGGAACAATCAAAATTATAGATACATTGGAGACGATCAAGCATCCCCAAGCTTAATTCACCTTTCGTCCTCGAGTAGGTAAATGATAAAAAGAGAATTTTTGATGTGGAATGCTACCTAGCATAACTCTCAATGTAACTTCTTTATTGTGGCATGAATGTTCAGATCCAAATGATTCAAAATAAAAGTTCATATTGATAAAAGAAATAGTAACACTTCAAGCATACTAATCAAAGTAATCATGTCTTCTCAAAATAACATGGCAAAAGAAAGTTCACCCTACAAAATCATATAGTTAGGCTATGCTTCATTTTCGCCACACAAAGATGTTCTCAACTTCTATACCCCGATGACAAGACAAGCAATTGTTTCATACTTAAATAATCTCAAACTTTTTCAACCTTCACGCAATACATGAGCGTGAGCCATGGATATAGCACTATGGGTGGAATAGAATACGATGATGGGGATTGTGTGGAGAATACAAAAAAGGAGAAAGTCTCACATTAACGAGGATAATCAACGGGCTATGGAGATGCCCATCAATTGATGTCAACATGAGGAGTAGGGATTGTCATGCAACGGATGCACTAGAGCTATAAATGAATGCTCAACAAAAGAAAACTAGTGGGTGTGCATCCAACTTGCTTGCTCACAAAGACCTAGGGCATTTGAGGAAGCCCATCGTAGGAATATACAAGCCAAGTTCTATAATGAAAAATTCTCACTAGTATGAAAAAGAAAACTTATGAGACTCACTATATGAAAAACATGGTGCTACTTTGAAGCACAAAAATATGAGACTCACTACATGAAGAACAAGATGCTACTTTGAAGCACAAGTGTGGAAAAAGAGATAGTAACATTGCCCTTTTTATTTATTTTATTTTATTTTATTTCTTTTTTTTCTTTTTTTGGGCCTTTTTTTGGCCTTTTTTTCTTTTTTTTTCCTTTGGGCAATGCTCTAATAATCATGATCATCACACTTCTATTGATTACAACATATGAATCACAACTCGAAACTAGAACAAGATATGACTCTATATGAATGCCTCCATGAGTACCGGATGGTGCAATGAATCAAGAGTGACATGTATGAAAAATAATGCATGGTGGCTTTGCCACAAATATGATGTCAACTACATGATCATGCAATGGCAATATGACAAAAGTAAAGTATGTCATGATTATGATGAACGGAACGGTGGAAAGTTGCATGGCAATATATCTCGAAATGGCTATGGAAATGCCATAATAGGTAGGTATGGTGGCTGTTTTGAGGAAGATATAAGGAGGTATATGTGTGATAGAGCGTATCGTATCACGGGGTTTGGATGCACCGGCGCAGTTTGCACCAATCTCAAGGTGAGAAAGGGCAATGCACGGTACCGAAGAGGCTAGCAATGGCGGAAAGGTAAAAGTGTGTATAATCAATGGACTCAACATTAGTCAAAAGAACTCATATACTTATTGCAAAAATTTAGAAGTCATCAAAATCAAGTACTACGCCAAGATGCTCCTAGGGGGATAGATTGGTAGGAAAAGACCATCGCTCATTCCTGCATCGCCACTCATAAGGATGCACAAGCCAGTACACTTCATGTTTCAAATTTGTTACACAACTTTAACCATACGTGCATGCTACGGGACTTGCTAACTTCAACACGAGCATTCTTTGAATTCATAATCACCCAACTAGCATGACTTTAATATCACTACCTCCATATCTCAAAACAATTATTAAGTATCAAATTTGAACATAGCATCCAATTCACTTCCTATGATAGTTTTTGTTATACCCAACTTGGATGCCTATCATTCTAGGACCAATTTTATAGCCATAGCAAATACCATGCTGTTCTAAAAGACTCTCAAAATAATATAAGTGAAGCATGAGAGACTAGTAATTTCTACAAAAATAAGTCACCGCCGTGCTCTAAAAGATATAAGTGAAGCACTAGAGCAAAAACTATCAAGCTCAAAAGATATAAGTGAAGCACATAGAGTATTCTAGCAAATTCTAATCAAATAGGCTTCTCCCAAAAGGTGTGTACAGCAAGGGTGATTGTGTTAAACTAAAAGGCAAAGACTAATATAATACATGACGCTCCAAGCAAAACACATATCATGTGGCGAATAAAAATATAGCTCCAAGTAAAGTTACCAATGAACGAAGATTTAAAGAGGGATGCCTTCCCGGGGCATCCCCAAGCTTAGGCTTTTGGATATCCTTGAATATCTTGGGGTGCCTTGGGCATCCCAAAGCTTAGGCTCTTGCCACTCCTTATTCCATAGTCCATAAAAGCTTTACCCCAAACTTGAAAACTTCACAACACAAAACTCAATAGGAAATCTTATAAGCTCCGTTAGTGAAAGAAAACAAAACCACCACATAAGGTACTGTAATGAAATCATTCTTTATTTATTTTGGTGTTAAACCTACTGTATTCCAACTTCTCTATGGTTTATAAACTATTTTACTAGCCATAGATGCATCGAAATAAGCAAACAACACACGATAAACAGAATCTGTCAAAAACAGAACAGTATGTAGCAATCTGTAACTAACGCAAACTTCTGGAACTCTAACAATCATACCAAAATAGGAAGTCCTGGACAATTTTTTTATTGATCAGAAGAAAAAATAATCAACGCAAAAGCACGTTTCTGTGATTTAACAAAACTAAATTAAATGCCAAGAAAGTTTCGCTTTTAAGCAGAATCAAATCAACTATCATCATAGGTTATCCTATAGGTTCTACTTGGAACAAACACTAATTAAAAGATAAAAACACATCTAAACATAAGGTAGAATCAAGATTTATTACTAAACAGGAGCAAAAACAAAAAACATAAAGAAAAAATCGGGTTGCCTCCCAACTAGCGCTATCGTTTAATGCCCCTGGCTAGGCATAAAAGCGAAGATAGATCTAACGAGTGCCATCTGTGGCACTAAATTCATCAATAGCCCGCACAATAGATTCATAAGGTAATTTGACTTTATTTCTTGGAAAGTGCTCCATGCCTTTCTTTAATGGAAATTGGAATCTAATATTCCCTTCCTTCATATCAATAATCGCTACCAATCGTTCTAAGGAAAGGTCTACCAAGAATAATAGGGCAAGAAAGATTGCAATCTATATCAAGAACGATAAAATCCACGGGCACCAAATTTATATTTGCAACAATGAGAACATCATTGATCCTTCCCATTGGATTTTTAATGGTGGAATCCGCAAGGTGCAAATTTAAAAAGCAATCATCAAAATCATGGAAACCTAGAATATCACATAAAGTTTTCGGAATCGTGGAAACACTAGCACCCAAATCACACAAAGCAAAACACTCATGATCTTTAATTCTAATCTTTATAGTAGTTTCCCACTCATCATTAAGTTTTCTAGGTATAGAAACTTCCAAATTAAGTTTTTATCATAAGATTGCATCAAGGCATCAACGATATGTTTGGTAAAATCTTTGTTTTGACTATAAGCATGAGGAGATTAACAACGGATTACAACAAGGAAATACAACCTTCTAAAGAACAATTATCATAATCAAAATCCTTGAAATCCGAGATAGTGGGTTCAATGCTATTTAAAGTTGTGACCTCTCCAATCCCACTTTTACCAAATTTAGCATCAAGATCTAAAAACTCTGAATTCTTGGGACGCCTTCTAGGTAAAGTTGACTCATCATCAGTCCCATAATTATCAAGATTCATATTGCAAAACATAGATCTAATAGGAGACGCATCAATAACTTTAAGATCCTCATCATTATTTTCATGGAAACTAGAAGAACATGCCTTTATAAAGCAATCTTTCTTATCACGCAATCTAGCGGTTCTTTCCTTGCACTCATCAATGGAAATTCTCATTACTTTGAGAGACTCATTGATATCATGCTTAGGAGGAGAAGATCTAAGTTTAAGATAATCAACATCAAGCGAAAGTCTATCAACGTTCCTAGCCAAATCATCAACTTTGAGCAATTTTTCTTCAAGCAAAGCATTAAAATTCTTTTGAGAAATCATAAATTCTTTCACACTATTCTCAAAATCAGAGGGCATCTTATTAAAATTACAATAAGAATTATTGTAGGAATTTCCATAATTATTGGAGGAATTACTAGGGAACGGTCTAGCATTAAAGTTTCCTCTATAAGCATTGTTTCCAAAACTATTCCTACCAACAAAATTCACATCCATAGATTCATTATTATTCTCAATCAAAGAAGACAAAGGCATATCATTGGGATCAAGAGGAGTATTTTTAGTAGCAAACAACTTCATAAGTTCATCCATCTTTCCAATCAAAACATTGATTTCTTCTATAGCATGCACTTTTTTACTAGAAGCTCTTTCGGTGTGCCATTGAGAATAATTAGCCATAATATTATCAAGAAGTTTTGTAGCATCTCCTAACGTGATTTCCATAAACGTGCCTCCCGCGTCAATCTAAGAGATTTCTAGAAGCAAAGTTCAAACCGGCATAAAAAATTTGTATGATCATCCATAAATTCAAACCATGAGTAGGGCAATTGTGAAGCATCAATTTCATTCTTTCCCAAGATTGGGCAACATGCTCATGATCAAGTTGTTTAAAATTCATAATATCGTTCCTAAGAGTGATAATCTTAGCGGAGGAAAATACTTAGAGATAAAAGCATCTTTGCACTTGTTCCAAGAATCAATACTATTTTTAGGCAAAGACGAAAACCAAACTTTAGCATGATCTCTAAGTGAAAACGGAAATAACTTCAATTTGACAATATTGTTATTCGTATCTTTCTTCTTTTGCATATCACACAAATCAACAAAGTTGTTTGGATGAGTAGCGGCATCTTCACTAGGAAGGCCGACGAATTGATCTTTCATAACAAGATTCAGCAAAGCAGTATTGATTTCACAAGACACAATATCATTAAGAGGAGCAATCGGAGTACTAAGGAAATCATTGTTATTGGTATTCGAGAAATCACACAATTTGGTATTATCTTGCGCCATGGCAACAAGTAATCCAACACACAAGCAAACAGAAAAAGGCAAGCGAAAAGAGAGGAGGAGATTGGGAAAGAGGCGGCGAATAAAACGGCAAGGGTGAAGTGGGGAGAGGAAAACGAGAGGCAAATGGCAAATAATGTAAATGCGAGGGAGATAGGTTTGTGATGGGTACTTGGTATGTCTTGACTTGAGCGAAGACCTCCCCGGCAACGGCGCCAGAAATCCTTCTTGCTACGTCTTGAGCTTACATTGGTATTCCTCGAAGAGGAGAGGGTGATGCAGCAATAGTAGCGTAAGTATTTCCCTCAGTTTTTGAGAACCAAGGTATCAATCCAAAGAGGAGGCTCCTCAAAAGTCCCACGCACCTACACAAACAAACAAAGAACTCGCAACCAACGCAATAAAGGGGTTGTCAATCCCTTCACGGCCACTTGCAAAAGTGAGATCTAATAAAGATAGTAAGATAAGATAAATATATTTTTGGTATTTTATAATATAGATGCAAAAAGTAAAGATGCAAATAAAAGTAGATTGGAAGCAAATATGATAAGAGATAGACCCGGGGGCCATAGGTTTCACTAGTGGCTTCTCTCAAGATAGCATAAGTATTACGGTGGGTGAACAAATTACTATCGAGCAATTGATAGAAAAGCGAATAATTATGAGATTATCTAGGTATGATCATGTATATAGGCATCACGTCTGTAACAAGTAGACCGACTCCTGCTTGCATCTACTACTATTACTCCACACATCGACCGACTCCTGCCTGCATCTAGAGTATTAAGTTCATAAGAACATAGTAACGCATTAAGCAAGATGACATGATGTAGAGGAATAAACTCAAGCAATATGATATAAACCCCATCTTGTTATCCTCGAAGGCAACACTACAATACGTGCCTTGCAACCCTTTACATCGGTAAGGACACCGCAAGATTGAACCCAAAGCTAAGCACTTCTCCCATGGCAAGAAAGATCAATCTACTAGGCCAAACCAAACTGATAGTTCGAAGAGACTTGCAAAGATAAGTCAATCATACATAAAAGAATTCAGAGAAGATTCAAATATTATTCATAGATAAACTTGATCATAAACCCACAATTCATCGGATCTCGACAAACACACCGCAAAAAGAGTTTACATCGAATAGATCTCCACAAGAGAGGGGGAGAACATTGTATTGAGATCCAAAAAGAGAGAAGAAGCCATCTAGCTAATAACTATGGACCCGTAGGTTTGTGGTAAACTACTCACAACTCATAGGAGGGGCAAGGATGTTGATGTAGAAGCCCTCTGTGGTCGATTCCCCCTCCGACAGAGTGCCGGCGAAGGCTCCAAGATGAGATCTCGCGGATACAGAAGGTTAGTGGTGGAAATTGTGTTTCGTCTGCCCCCTGGATGTTTTCGGGGTACGTAGTCTTATATAGGAGGAAGAAGTACGTCGGTGGACGCCCAAGGGGCCCACGAGACACGGGGCGTGCCCTCCTATCTCATGGGAGCCTCGACTGCTTCTTGACTTGCACTCCAAGTCCTATGGATCACGTTCGTTCCAAAAATCACGCTCTCGAAGGTTTCATTCCGTTTGGACTTCGTTTGATATCCTTTTCTTCGAAATACTGAAATAGGCAAAAAAAACAGCAATATGGCTGGGCCTCCGGTTAGTAGGTTAGTTCCAAAAATGATATAAATGTGTAAAATAAAGCCCATAAACATCCAAAAGGGGTAATATAATAGCATGGAACAATAAAAAATTATAGATATGTTGGAGACGTATCAGTCACCGAACCCGTACACTTTGCCAACCCTTGGGGGCAGTCACCGGTACCCGTCAAATTGCTCGGGGCGATCTCCACAACCTAATTGGAGACCCCGACGCTTGCCCGGAGCTTTACACCATAATGATTGAGCTCTGAACAACACCAACCGTCTAGGGCGCCAAAGCACCCAAGAGGAACAAGCTCTAGGGTGCCCAAACACCCAAGAGTAATAAGCTTCTCAAACTTCACTTCCATGTATCACCATGGAGAACTCAAACCGATGCACCAAATGCAATGGCAAGGGCACACGGAGTGCCCAAGTCCTTCTCTCCCGAGTCCCACCAAAGCAACTAATGCTAGGGAGGAAAATGAGAGGAAGAAAGAAAGAAGAACACGAAGAACTCCAAGATCTAGATCCAAGGGGTTCCCCTCACTTAGAGGAGAAAGTGATTGGTGGAAATGTGGATCTAGATCTCCTCTCTTTTCCCTCAAGAACTTGCAAGAATCATTGGAGGGATTGAGAGTTAGCAAGCTCGAAGAAGGTCAACAATGGGGGAAGAACATGAGCTCAAGAGATAAGGTTCATTGGGGAAGAATACCCCCTTTTATAGGTGGGGAAAAATCCAACTGTTATGCTCACAGCCCGCACAGAACAGTACTACCGCTCGACCTCACGGTACTACTGCTAGGGGTAGCGGTACTACCTCAAAGGGTAGCGGTACTACTGCTTCCGAGTGGTACTAAAAAATACATCCGTGCCTACCACCGCTGGACTTGTGACGAGTTTTTGGTCCAGAGCGGTACTACCTATGTAGTAGCCGCGGTAGTACCGCTCTGGAGCGGTAGTAAAAAATTACATCCGCTCATTTCCGCAGTAGTACCGTTGCAGCCTTTTCAGAACACCAAAACTACCACAACTTCTGCAAACAGACTCCGAATTCAATGAAACCAAGTTTGTTGTAAAGCTAGAGACAAGGGCTAACACAATCTTGATAGAAATAACAATAAGAAGGAAATTAGAAAAGTCCCAAGAGAAAATGGTGAGAACCCTTCCTCGAATAAGACCAGTAAAAACTACAACACCGAAAACGCAATAGAAGAGGCATATGAAATCCGTTTTCAAAGTACTAGAGCTTGTCACGGAGATAACAACAAGCTCTAAAACCTCAAAAGACAAAACAAATAATAATCAAGAAAGATGATGCAAGGATGCAATGGTTTGATCTCTTGACGAACGATACGATAAAGCTACTCACTTGAGAGCCCCCCTTGATAGTACGGCTGTCGATCCTATAACCCGGTCTCCAAACTACCACCATGAGACCGGTAAAATATAAAACCTATCAAGGGAAAACCTTTGCCTTGCACGAAGTCCACTTGAGCTAGATGATGATGATCTTGACTCCCTCAAGTTGGACCACCTTTCTTGATTATGTTCTTCGATGAAGACTAGTTGATTTCTCCCCCATACTCCACTATGGGTGAGCCACTCTTTGGCACATCTTCACAAGTCCATTGATACCATAATGGACGGCAAGCTACAAGCATGATTTCTTCGTGATGCTCCACTTGAACTTTCACAACACAACTTTGATTTGATGTCATCCTCCATGGGTTGAGTGATATCTTCCTCTTGACGCAAGCCCATGAACACGTACCTAACCCCACATAGAACTCTCACATAGACCATGGGTTAGTACACAAAGCACAATGGACAATGCTTACCATACCATGGGATCACTTGATCCCTCTCGGTACATCTTCTACGCTTTGTGAGTTGATAAACTTGATTCACTCTTGACTTAGTCTTGATCAACCTTGAATCTTTCCAACTCTCTTCATTTGGATGATGTCTTGAAGGTAAACATGAATATCACACAATCTTCTTCTTCAAGACATGCTTGCAATAAGCTCAACACTCACATAACCAATCTTTGGATAATTCCTTATTAGCACCTTGGTCAACTCATAAACTCCTTGAAACCAACACATGGACTTCAAGAAGAGCCTATGGACAAATCCTTAAAATATAACTCAATGAAACCATTAATCCATAGAGAGTGTCATCAATTACCAAAACCACACATGGGGGCACCACATGTCCTTTCAATCTCCCCCATTTTGGTAATTGATGACAATCACTTTCAAGAGAGTTTATATAAGGAATTATGCATCACCATGCAATGCAACAACCAATAGTGCATGCGTATGAGATGCAAATGCTAAGGAACAAAACCAAAGCAAGAGGAGATAACTCTCTAACCTTCTCCACAAAACTCTCTGAAACTTCTCCCCCATTGGCATCGATTGCCAAAATGGGCGAAAAGCTAAGAAGGCCAATATAAATTGCGGTCCTCCATAAATTGTGTATTTCTCAACAAGAGAGTGAAATGCAATACACATATCCAAAGGTAAATACTTGGAGGAACACAAACTATATTGAGGCACAAAGATTGCTAAAGAATGATATGCCACAAAGACATAACAAAGAGAGACACAAGCAATCAAGCAGTCAAAAGATACCAATTGAAGTAAGCAATCAAAGGATATCAATTGAACCAACTAGACCAAAGATCCTACGAGCCACATGAATAAAGGATATTATGATATGAGCGAAGGAGTGTTCTAAAGAAACTAGAGAAGCTCCCCATGATTTGTGCACACATAAGAATTTTTGTATTTGAATACAAAGTGCACAAAACAGGATCATAGCTCCCCCAAAATCATAGAAACTTACAACAAGTGCAAGTGAGCATATAGGAAACAAAGCCTAGCACTTGCAACAAACAAATGATTGAGCAATCATGTAAAAGAGGCAACTAAGAATAGGCTCAGCCAAAATGATGTGTGTGAGTCATGGCAAAGCACCTGAGAAGACTAAAATAAGGATGAGCATTAAGCATCAACATAGTCTTGGAAAACTTAGATACACGGTGCATGACATGTCCTCTCCACACACACCCAACTAGCAAATGGGTGCACAAGCTCACTAAAATAATAACAACAAAGCTTGCGATAACCCATGGTAAAGATAGAAGATGAAGGCCTCATCAAGATGAGGGATACCAATTAAGATGGCAAAAGCCTCGTAAAGATAAGCATGAGGAAAATAATCTTCACCACACAAGAGTGCATCAAGATGCAACGATATAAGACACGCACTCAAGGCAAAAGCTTTCATGGAGCCACCAAAGGAATAACATAAGAAATACAAGGTGGACATGAAAGAAAGGATATCATCTAGATATGCAACTTCTCTCAAGTGCATAAGATTCTAGGTAGACAAAATCATGATGATATATATCTGCAAAGAAGGATGTACACCCGAAATAGTTACAACACGAAGGAACAAGATATCCAAAAGGAAGTCATACATATACCAATAAGATATTTGCTTGGAAGCATAGCACATGGCTAGATATGGTCTTATTGTACATAAATGAATTCCTACCACACAACCATCAAAGACATCACAATTAGCAACATGAGATTATCATTGAGATGCTTTGATAAAGGAAACAAGTATCACAAGATGGAATGAATAGCATGCCAAGATGCAACCTACACAAGGTTGAATGCAAGAAAATAATGCATGGAAAGATACTTGTTACCGAGATATCATTGGAAGGATGTAGAAGAAACCACTTGAATGTAGTAGATAGTAGTTCATTGAGCATCCTACCTTGACTCCAATAAGCTCATGGTGACACCACCTTCCTTGTGAGTGAGCCGAGCATCCAATGTATCTCCAATTGTTCCTAGAGCAACAACACAAACAAAATGGTACCCAACGTCATTGGGACCAAAGAGTTAGAGAACCAACAATAGATAGGACAAACTCCACATAAATATGTGCATATAGATATGAAAATGAATTTCGTGCACATCTCATCCAATTTGAGACTTGATGGAGTTTCCCCTATATATTGGGTCAAAGAAAGAAAGCATGCCAAAGAGACTACATGAAGTTAATATACATGCTCAATACTTTCAAGAACCGAAACCAATTGACAAACAAATACCAAGTGAAGAAAAGATACCAAATGAATAAATCAACACATGGAGGGTATCCATAGCAGATACATTGAGGAATGAGATATCCATTGATACACACTAAATAAAAGATATCAAACTCCCAAAAGAGAGGATGGTTCCAAACAAACCAAGCTCTCTACAAAGTTTCATGATGGCACAAAGTACCAAAAAGAAAACGGCTTGCCTTCCACCAACACACACTTGATAAGGATCGCAAGATGAGTGTTTTATAGAAAATAGGATAGCTCCCCCAAGACTAGTGCATTATAGAGAATTTGCATTTGAATACAAAATGCACAAGATGGGATCACCACTTTCACTATATCTAGAAAACACTAGACAAGATCAAGAAATTAACAAGATCCACAAGTGGTATGGAAGACAAAGGGAGTTGATACATTCCTTGGCAAGAGAAAAGACAAATAAAAGCAAAAGCCGATGTAAAGATGATCAATAAATTCTACCACACAAGTGAGTACCAATTGTCAAAAGACAAGAAGTAAATGGAAATAATTCCCAGTGGTATATAGCAAGGATATCCAACATAATTTTCACACCACACACAAGCAAATTGCAACTTGTAGAGCTAACATGCCACCTAGGAACAAGATAATTTACAATATCAATTCTAGGTGACAATATCTCAAATGTACACATTTTCTAGGCTTGTAATATGCACATAGCATATTACTCCCCCATAATGTGATACCAATAAGAACTTAACAAGAGGCAATAAGAGGACCCAACAAGAGATAATTAATGGACTATTTTGAATTTGAATTTCTCATGAGAAGACATACCACATAGCGACTAGATAATCTTGTAATATCAATACTAGATTGTATTCCTCATGTACACACACTTATAGGATTGTGAGGTGCCCAAAGCACATCACACCCCCAAAATGGGATGTTCCATTAATCTCTCACACGAGCCAACTAGGATACAAACAAGAAGCATAAAGGCTCAACGCATGACACACACGTACATGATGTGCGAACCAACACACAGATACTTGATTGCTCAAGATAAGCAAGTTGGAAGCACAACATATACAAACACATGCAAGGAGAAAAACCAAAACATGCAAAGGGGCAAGTAACTTTCAATGTAAACAATTTAAGTACAAGTTACCGCAAGGAGGCACATTGGATATAAGATAGAAACTTGATAATCCAATTGACTTGGCTTGAGACAATAAGAATGATGAAGTCCCCTTAATTCTTCATAATGTAGCCAAGTCTCCAATGCCCTCCAACAACACCTATTGATCAAGTTTGAGCTTGGTGGTCCCCAACCAAGTTGGGTCCTAAGAGGTTAGTCACAATAGGCTTGGCTACCCAAATGGTTCTTTTCTTGACACCACTTTGAGTACCAACAAACTTGGCAAACACATTGCTAACCTTATCCTTCCCAAGAGAATAGATATCATCAATAATAATTGGGTTGGGTAAGTTACGACTAGTGCATGAAGAAGCGACGTGACCTTTCTCACGACATAAGTTGCAACGTCTACTCTTCACTTTCTTCTCACTTGATTTCTCAACAAGAGAAGCATTAACTTGAGTCTTCTTGGGAAGTGGCCTTTCTTCAACTTGAGGATGAGCATGAGATTGAACTTGTGGCCTATTCCCTTGTTGCTTGTCACTAATGGCCTTGTTCTTCAATGGGCAAGATCTAACATGATGCCCTTCAATTTTGCACTTGAAGCAAATAATCTTGGCCGAATTCTTGACTTGTTCTTAGCCCTTCTTCTTGATTCTCTTGGACTTCTTCTTCTTCTTATTGGAGTTGAATCCAAGTCCACCTTTGTCATTGAGGGATTTTTGGACACTCAAGATATTGCTGAGTGTGGCCTTCCCTTCACGACACGTTTCCAAGTCTTTCTTCAAAGAAGTGACTTGTGCCTTGAGCTCTTTGATTTCCTCTACATGGTTAGTCTCAACACAAGCACTAGAGGAAGTATAAGCTTCATCGTTAGAGCAACAAGGCAAGGAAAGAAATTCATCACAAGATGTGCCAATGTTATGCATGGATGAATCATGAGGACTAGCACAAGGCAATATAGCATTTTGACTAAAAGTAGTGCTAGTATCCACATGAGGCTCACTTGATGTTACCTTAGCAGTCATGGCCTCATGAGCTATCTTTAGCACATTATGGGATACTAGAAGATCATCATGAGAGCTTGAGAGCTTTTCATGGCTTTCTTCCAATTTCCCATAATTGCTAGATAGCAACTCAAGTTGAGCCGGTAGCTCAACATTCTCCTTCAAAATGGATGCTTCACAAGAAATAGAGTTAGTAGCACAAGCATCATCATTGACAACAAGAGGAGAAGGCAACTTGGCAAGCTCTTTCAAATAGGAAGCTTTAAGTTGAGCATGAGACTCGGTGAGTTCGATGAGCTCACTCTTAATGACCCTAGAGCCATTTTCGAGGTGCTCAAAGTCCTCAAGGAGTCTAGCATGAGCAACTTCAAACTTAGAATTTTTAGTTTTGAAATCATTGGCCACCTCAAGAGCTCTATCATGAGATTCCCTCACTCTAGATAATTCTAGAGCGAAAGTCTCGTCAAGAGATTCAGAGGTGGTTTGTTCATGTTCAAGAGCTTGAGATAGCTCCGCGATCTCATTTGCGCAATCACACTCATGAGCTTCCATTTTCTCAATGGTGACCTCATGCTCCTCTAGATGAGATTCCAACTCCTCAATGGCAATGGACATGATGATATGCTTGCTATGTCTTGTTGCCATATAAAAATGCATCTATTTCCTTGAATTGTTGTGCTAACAATGTAGAGGAAACCCAACACTCCATGGAACAAGATGTGGTTTTTAATGGTGCTTCAAGGGATCCTACATTATCATCTATTGCGTTTTGCCTTATGGCCAAGGCTTCAAAGGTATCTCCTACCTTGAACCCCAATATGTCTCTTGATGATGATGTTGATGCTAATGATGATGATTACCTTGCTGAAAACCGCTTGTCATTTCCTTCGGCTCCTCGTTGGGTTCGACACTCTTACTTATCGAAAGGACTACGTTTGGTCCCCTATACTTGAGGGTCATCAGTAACAAACAACATAATAGTCACAATCTGTCTACAATTCTACTCCACTAGTTTTAACCAACTTCTTTTTGGCTATTAAAGTCTTTCTATGGCAGATCCTTCTCGAGGTGGTCAATGTTTGTTGGTAGTCCCCGCAAAAAAAAGTTTGTTGGGGGTGGATGGCCCCTTCACTACGTCGACCGACTGTATAATCAATCGCCCTCTCCGGAGCACACTCCTTGGCGGATCCAGTGTTGTCCTCCCGCTCAGGCTCAACGAGAGGCCCTGCCACACGCAACAAGGCATGTCCGCAAGTTGATGGCCTACGAGGAGAAACACAAACAGCGTCGGCAAGGTCAAAAGGTACCTTGAAGAAGAGGAGCTCGTCGCCCACGACGGCCTTGAATAGGAGGGCCAGGGAAGCCCCAAACCGGTATCCTAGGGTTTCGAGTGGCGAGGCGGCGCACGAGGCGATCTCGGAGGCGAGGGCTAGGGTTTTGAAGATCGCTGGATTTTCCTGCTCTCCGATCGCCAGTACGCTCTAGTTTGATCGCTCGGGGTGATTACAGGGGGACCTTTGCGTCCTTTCCCACCCTTGGGGTCGCTTGGCGGAGGGGGTCGAGGAGGAAGCCGGGCGAACGGATGGCGGAGTCGAGCACCACGGGAGGTAGGAGAGGAAAGATGAGAGATACTGAGACGGTCGAGCAGATGATGGATCGTTTGGACCTGACGGAGAAGGAGAAAACGAAGCTTGTGATTGATGAGGAGGAAGAAGAGAGGATCGAAGAACCCTATGCACTAATCGGGAAGGTCCTGTTTCGGAAGGCGTTTCATGTCAACACCATTGAGGAGGCCCTGCGGCCGGCGTGGGGCAACCCGAGGGGCCTGAGCTTCCGTCCCAAAGGAGAGAACGTGTTTCTAGCTAGTTTCGCTATCAAGCGGGACTGTGATCGGATCTTTGAAGGAGGTCCATGGATGGTGGGGAAGCATTGTGTGGTTCTAGAGAGGTTTAACATCAGATCGCGTCCATCAGAGCTTCAGTTCAATAAGATCAAGATTTGGGCGCGCGTGATCAACCTCCCTTTTAATCTGTTATGCCCGCCGTGGCCAAAGCGTATTGCAGGCATTGGTGGGAGAGGTGGTAGCACTTGATGCGGATGAGAAAGGATTTGCCTCTGGGGATTGCCTCAGGTTCAGGGCTTGGACCAAAGTAGATGAACCTCTGATGCGCTAGGTGCAACTCGAAAAGGCTAGAACAAAGGAAGTGGAATTTTTGAAATCCAATATGAGAATTTACCCTATTTCTGTTTCTCGTGTGGGTTGCTGGGACATGCTGAACTTATGTGTCCAACACCTGCGGGGAGGGATGAGCATGGAAGACCGCCATACAGGGAGGCTCTCAGGTTTGTTGCTACAAAGAATAAGAGTTGGGGCAGAGCACCAACCTATAACCAGGAGGCCGTCGGAGATATGGGTGGACAGAAGAGGACAGGAGAAGGAGAGGAAGAAGTGGAGCCGAGATTGGAGGTGAACTCGCCGGAGAAGCCAACCACTGGAAGAGTTAAGAACATGGTGTACCAGTTCAATGCAAGGGGGAGAGGTGCAAACGGCAGAGGAGGATATGAACAACGTAGGGTGGGTCGAGGGGCATCCGTCTATCGTAGGGTGGATTTGAACAACGCAACTGGAAGAGGCGGGGGAACCGGACCTATGCTAATACAAGACACAGAAACCGTGATGAGAAAGAGACAAAATGAGGAGGATGAATCGACTGGGTCAAGGGAGGATAGTAGGGATTCGAAGAAGAAGAAAGCACAGGAAGAAGAAGCAACGCTCCAAGCGACGGCTGGAATCCAGCCCCACGGGCAGCAATGAATTGCATATCATGGAACTGTCCCGGGCTTGGGAACCCGGAGACAGTTCGAGAACTTCACGATTTGGTGAAGAGAGAAGCTCCCTCCCTAGTCTTTGTATCGGAGACAAAGATTGAGGGAAGAAGGGTTAGTGATCTTACTGGTCGGCTTGGTTTTGAGGGTTGCTATCCTGTCAATAGTGATGGCCTCAGTGGAGGACTAGCTTTGTTTTGGTCAAATAAAGTAGATGTTACTCTTAATACTCTTTCAGACCAGCACATTGATGTTTCGGTTACAAATCTAGTTGGTGATAATAAGAAGTGGCGGTTTACGGGTTTCTATGCAAAAGCAAGACGAAGTGAACGTGTCCAAAGTTGGAACTTGATGAGATGGTTGAAGGCTCAAAGTGATGCCCCATGGCTTTGTGGGGGTGATTTTAATGAAATTCTGGACAATGCAGAATACTTTGGAGCACATGATCGCCCTGAGTGGCAGATGGAGGGATTTCGGCAATGTATGGATGAATGTGAACTGAATGATCTAGGTTTCCAAGGGGTTCCTTTTACATGGGATAATATGCAACATGGTGACTGTAATGTGAAGGTTCGCCTTGACAGATTCCTAATGAACCCGGCTATGATGTCAATGTACCCTGCTACGTTCGTAAGACACGTCCCGACTCCAAAGTCGGATCATTGTATATTGGTGGTAAAGCTGCAGGGAGTGCCATCGGAGGAGGGAAGAAATCAACATAGATTTATGTACGAGGAAGCATGGCAACGGGAGGAATCGTACGATGCCACTGTTCTACATGGCTGGCGCAAGGGTGTAGGAATGCAGGGGTTGCAAGGCATAGAACAAGCCCTGTCAAACATGCAAGTACATCTGACGGATTGGAAAACAAAAAAATTTGGAGATATAAAGAGGAAAATCAAGAAGGTTCGGAGAGAATATGAAAAGGAGAGATCAAACTCTCTGTTTCGAGGACCGACCAAGAAGGAGAAGGATCTAGGGCGTCAGCTATCGGAGCTTCTTCATAAGGAAGAGATACTTGCGAGACAGAGATCTCGGGCTGATTGGCTCAAGGCGGGTGATCGTAATACCGGTTTTTTTCAAGCACGGGCAGCAGCACGTAAGAGCATAAATCGGATCCGCAGCCTCCAAAATGCGGACGGTGAGCTGTGTGAGACGAAGGAGGAGATCCATGCCGAGGTGCAGCAGTCTTACACTAGCTTGTACACGGCGCAAGATTATACGGATGTGGAGGCTGTGCTTCACCATGTTCCACATAAAATAACGGAACCGATGAACGAACGACTGACGAGGCCGTTCAAAGAGGAAGAAGTGAAGGCTGCGCTCTTTGCTATGGGGCCGACAAAGGCGCCCGGATGTGATGGTTTCCATGCGGGGTTCTACCAGCGCCATTGGGAGTTGGTCGGCCCGGATGTTACAGCGGCGGTGCTCGGTTTTTTGAACGGAGGGCCAATGCCAGCAACGGTGAACAGCACGGTGATCGTGCTTATTCCAAAGGTAAAAAACCCGCAAAATATTACACAATATAGGCCGATCTCATTGTGCAATGTTATCTACAAAATCTGCTCAAAAGTTCTCGCTAACCGGTTGAGGGAGATTCTTGATGAGATTATTGCAGAGGAACAAAGCGCTTTTGTCCCAGGATGGTTGATTACCGACAATGTCCTAGTGGCATATGAATGCATACATTCGATGAGAAGGAAAAGAGGCAAGCAAGGTTGGTGTGTAGTTAAGATTGATATGATCAAAGCATATGGTTGAGTTGAACGGGAGTATTTGGAAGGGATAATGCGACAACTTGGTTTTCATGATCGTTGGATCTCCCTTGTCATGTCATGTGTGACAACAGTAAGCTTCCAGGTGAAGGTCAATGGGGAGCTGTTGCCGGTTTTTTCACCGTCTCGAGGTTTTCGACAGGGGACCCGATCTCACCGTATCTCTTTTTGCTGTGCGAAGAGGGTCTCTCGTGTATGTTGCAAAGCTATGATGGAGGGTGGGTAGATAGGGGGATCCGAGTTAGCAATGCTGCTCCTTGGATATCCCATCTGTTATTTGCTGATGATTGCTTAGTGTTTATGAAAGCTGATTCTAGGAGCGCCATAAGATTGAATGAGATCTTGTATCAGTATAGCATTGGCTCCGGATAGTGTGCAAACAAGTAGAAGAGTTCGGTCTTTTTTAGCCCTAACAGTGGCGCCTCTATTAAGATGGGAGTCAAAGCGGCATTGCAAATATAGAGAGAAGCAATGTCAGAGAAGTATCTTGGCCTTCCGACAGCTGCGGGTAAAATAACAGAGCAGAGTTTTGAGCACATTAATGAAAGAGCAAGGTCAAGAATGCAGGGATGGTGTGAAAGGAAGATGTCATGTGCAGCTAGAGAAGTTCTTTTGAAGTCAATGGTTCAAGCTTTACCGGCCTACTCTATGAGTTGTTTCAAACTCACAAAAGGTTTATGCAAGAAAGTGACGACAAACATGTCAAAATTTTGGTGGGCTGGATCACTAGACAGAAAAGGAATGCATTGGCAATCTTGGGATAAGATGTGCATTGCGAAGTCACAAGGCGGTTTGGGGTTTCGAGACTTGGAAATTTTTAATGATGCATTGTTAGCTAAGCAAGCTTGGAGGCTGCTTGATAACCCAAATAGTCTCTGTGCCAGAGTGCTTAAAGCACGGTATTACCCTAATGAGGGTTTTTTGACGGCGGGCTGCCCAGCGAGTGCTTCAAAGACTTGGAAAGCAATAATCCAAGGAAGAGATATGTTGAAGACGGGACTCATACGGCGAGTTGGTAATGGAGAGACAACGGAGGTATGGCACGATCAGTGGATAGAAGGCACCGAATCAATGAAACCGATGGGTTCTCTCAAGCCGAACTCAGTCCAGCTTGTTTCAGACTTGCTTGACCCAGGTACGAACCAGTGGGATACGGATCTTGTTCGTAGCCTATTTTTTTCCCTGACGCCGAAGCTATCTTAGCCATGGTCAGACCGCGAGTTGGAGGCGCGGACGTATGGGCATGGGCAAGAGAGAAATCTGAATCTGGCCTCTTCACGGTCAGATCTGCATACAGACATTCAATGCAATCGAAGGTACAGACACAACTGAATGTTGGATCATCCACGGGTGACTCAACCATTTGGAAGTAGGGCTGCAAACGAGTCGAGCTCGAGCGAGTTGGAGTTGGCCCAGCTCAACTCATATGAAAATTCGAGCGAGCTCAAACTAAGTGAAGCTCATGATCGAGTTGTAGAACATGACTCGTGCTCAGCTTGTAACGATCTCGAGTCGATCTCGAGCTAGTTTCGAGCTAAATGAGATGGTAAAAATTATAAATCTATGGATGAAAAACCAAAAAATTAAGTTGAATATGTTGGGAACCTTTGCCAAAGATATATGATAATTAACACATAGTCGACCACTTGCCATAATTAGGCCTAAATCTTCTATGCACTTAATTAAGTTTCCATATTCATTGGTAAATAAAATAGAGAAAAATTATGGACAACATATATGGTAATAAATTATCTTATTTTCATTTAATATATGGTAAGATCATTTAACATAATGATATTTTGTTGAGCTATCGAGCTAAAATCGAGCGAGCCAACATTGGCTCAAGATCGGCTCGTTTCTCGGTCGAGCTACATAAAGTGTTCAAACTCAGCTCGTTTCTTTTCGAGTCGATCTCGAGTCGAGTCGAAAAACGAGTCGATCTCGAGCGGCTCACGAGCCTCGAACTTTTCTTGCAGCCCTATTTGAAAGGCGCTGTGGAAGATTAACGTGCTTCCAAAGATACGAGTGTTTTGGTGGCGTGTGCTGAAAAACCTTTTGCCCTCGTATGGCGAGCTTCAAAGGAGGCATATCAAGCAAATACCAAACTGTCCAATGTGTGGCAATGACAACGAGAACCTGTTTCACTCGCTGATGGAGTGTGAGCATGCCATGCGATTTTGGGAGGCAGCACAGCGTTTCTTTGGTATTGATAGACGACATCTGCACCCAATATCATGGTCTCGAGACCTCCTAGATCAGCGATTATTTAAGAAGGAGGAGGCGGCCATCATGATTTCTGTAATGTGGGCAGTATGGCACTCAAGAAACAATTACACACATGGTGATTTGGTTTATCAACCTCTGAAATCTATGGTGATTATTAAGGAGATTGTGCGGGCACTTGAGATCCCGGACAGGAAGAAGACCCCAGTCACGACCAGACCGAGGTGGATGCCACCAGAGGAGGGGTGGACTAAGATCAATACGGATGGAGCAACGGATATGGGTCTCGTGCGAGGAGGAGCGGGCTATATTGCTCGAGATCATCACGGTACTTTCATTAGAGCGGGAGGCTCAAGGTATGATGGGGTTACGGACCCGTTATCCATTGAGTTGCTTGCATGCAGGGACGCGATCATCATGGCACAAGACATGGGTGTCCGGCATGTAGTGATGGAGACGGACTGTCAGGAGATTCAACGGCTCTGGGATGCACCGCAGAGATTGACATGTTTTCATCTCATTATGGAGATGAAGGAGATGGCTAATGGGTTTCAGGGATTCAGGCTACGGTTCTCGGGTCATCAGACTAATATGGCGGCTCACCGTGTAGCTAGGCATTCGTTAAATTTGAGTGTTTTTATACATGTGTATGATACAATCCCTGGGTGGCTGACTGAGTGTTTGCAGTCAGACATGCTAGCGCCTAATGAATAAAGAGCCGGAGGGCGTTTTAGCTTCAAAAAAAGGAGGGCCCGATCGCGCGTCTCTTCGTTATACGCCTCCAGCCACGCCATACCCTTGTTGTGCCCGCACTCCTCGTCCTTCTCTCTTCCTCGTGTCGTACCCGCCTCCTGGCGCCGCACGTTCGCCCGGCAAGGGCCCATCAGTAGCACGGGTACGGCGTTGGCGAAGCAGGAGGCATGAGTCGGGGGATGACTGTGGTGGCTTCCCCACGAGGTGGTTGAGGCGGCTTGTGCGGGGTGGTCTTAAGGGGTGGTCAGGGCGATGGCCTTGGTTGTGCGGTGGTAGCCGGCGACCCCATGAACGGCGGGATGATCTGATGGGCTACCCTGTTGTGTGATGGGCGGTGACGCTGATCGTGGATCTGGTGTCCCAGTCAGATCCGTCGCGGCATGGCTTCGGCCGGCCGACGACACATGATGGGACCCGTGTGGGGTGGCTGGAGGCTCTGTACCAGCATTTCTGCCGCCGTATGTCTACATGGCAAGACTGCACGTGGATCCAGTTAGCGACGATATCAGGGTGTAATGACTTCCGGTGAAAACCGTGTTGGCTTTGGTGGACAATAATGCCGTCATCATCATAACAACAAGAGATGGAGCGGTGTTGCATCTTCAGCATTGACGGCAACGGGTCTTGGTGGCATGGGGCAGTGGGGTCTTAGTTGTGAACGTGTGTTGATGGGCCCGCACAAGAGGGTAGCGTTAGATGGGTCTTGCAAGCTCAATGCATTGATCACGACGGCAGAGTATAGAGCCTGTGCATGCGGTGTGTCTGCTAGACCAGCTCTTGGCTAGCTTGCAGGCAGTTTGGTAAGGCCACCGAACTTGTGTGTGTTGACGCAAGGTTAGGACACATCATGGCGACAAAAAGATGGCCTTGGATTGATTCACGTATTTATTTTGTGAGGACTTTGTTGAATAATATAATAAAGATGGTTGCCTGCATCTATTGAGGAAGAGGCCGGGTTTATAAGGCAGTGGAGCACCAGCGACCTCGGAAAGAGCGCACATGATCTTCCAGTCACCCCTAAGCGTCACCGACTGTAGAAACAAGTCCGCTGGGTGCATCCATGGTTTTAAATAGCATTAACGTTAAAAATCACTGGTGGAACCAGACACAAATGCATACAACATTAACGTTAAAAATCATTCAAAGTAGTTGATAACCTAAACCTCGATGTCACAAACCATCTCCATGCAGTCTTACTACATGACGAGAGTAGATCAGAATTACACACATCTGACACTTACAACACCACATCTAAGTGAGTCAAGTCACAGCAGCTATCAAGTCAGGCATCGGTCTGAATGACGCCATGCAGAGTATTGGCCAATTATCGCGAAGAAGTTGAGCCTCCTGCAGTGTTCCCAGAACGAAAGGAAGTCGACAAAATCAGAATCACTTTGGTAGTAAATAATGAAAATGACGTGGACAAGAAGGAAATGAAATTCTCCCATGCCAATGCAGATTAAGGCACATTGACGCATTGTTTGGCACCACAGGCCAGAAATTTAGTTCAGGTCAGTCATTTTTCCCACTCAATCCAGAGATCACCAGCTTTCCTTTGGCGATCAACTGGAAATAGAAGCAAGCTTAAGGTACGATTGCATCTCCACATCCAAATGTCTACTATGATGCAACATGAACGAATCCCACCTACCAACCAAGGTTGGTGTTCACCAAGGATGTGCATGCAAGTAGTAGTGGGTTGTTAGATGAATAATTGAAGACAAAGGCATCTTCATGTGTGCAGGAGATTGAAGAAGCACTACAAGACTAATAATTCCATGACAAAAAAAAAAGATAGTAAAAAAAATTCCATGTCGGTGAGCATCAATAGAGGCCGCTCATTAAGACTGCAGCTTTAACACGTTTAGTTATTGGAGCAGCACCATGTTGAGCACTGACCTAACTAGGATCAAATGTGTTGTATATTTCTCAGGGCTGAGAATTCTCTAAGAAAACAAAAACATAAAAGAAATCATGTGGATCTCTATTGCTTCCCCACAAGGATTTAGATGTCACTGTCATCTGAATTATCTGCACACGGACCAGTTGGGGAAATAAATAACAGCAGGGTTGCTCATTGCTAAGCAAGCAAACATACCCGAGCTTGGTGTAGCCCTTGAAGTAGAAGAACCTGGAGACTACAAACTTACAACAGTGGGGGGAAAGACACAATAATAGAATACCTAACCCTATCGAGCAAATAACCAAATCCTTAATGAACTATCAACGAATAATCTTAACTACTCCCTCTGTAAAGAATCTAAACACTCTTATATTTCTTTACAGAGGGGGTAGTTAAAAGGTGCATCACGAAAAATCTTTCTTCCCATGTTTTTATGTGGTGCGTTTTCAGAAAATTTGGAGGGAGACAAACTCCTGACATACCTTTCTACTCCTACTTTAGCACCTTCAAGAGCCTGAATGCACCAGTAGCAGCAGTGACAAAACACCTTCTGGGTTGATTATTGCTTGTAAGTGGCGAGATTCTCCGCATTGGACCAAGTTTATGATTTGGAGTAGGACTAGGCCCATGGGCCATTTTGTTACTCAGAGTGACATGGAGTTGTCCACGAAGCCCAGCCATACGATCTGAGCTTGCATAGGCTGGATACACCTTCAAAGGAAACCGAGCTTGTAACACTGATCTCCAATATGGGAAAAAACTTCTCTTTGTATATGTGGGATCCCATCCTCCGCCTACTTTCTTCCTCACAGCCTGTCAAATATTCCATTACAGGTACATAAAAATAGGAACACCCATACTTCCAGCCAGCACCTCTCGCTTAATGTATTATGTTGATCAATACACAACATAGGCGTTTCATTAGATATGAATGATGGAACTGCAGTGTAGTAATTAAGTAGCATGCTTAAGCAACATAAAAAGCTGTTGAACCAGTACAATGCATGGCACAAACATTGCAAGTGAAACATGCTTTTGTTATTGCCTCCACCAATTATACTCCCTCCATCCGAATATTAATTGTCACTCAAACGGATGTCCCTAGCACTGAAATAGGGAGTGTTACACTGCATCTTCTTCTATCAGAATCTTTCTCACAGGCACCAAATAAATTTCAGATGTAACGGATTATTCAAGAACAGTAAGGTGTTGGAAAAAAAAATAAAGCGCAAGCCCCCTTGGTGAAATCCCCATGTTGATGTTACTTGGAACCTACACGGTACAACTATGTTATTAAGTTAATTAAGCCTACTTTTATTGCGTTTACCCCTTATCTTTGGTAAAAAGAACCGATGGAAACACATTAGGATGGCAGAGATGAACCGTAGTTGGAATGCCATGGCATTGCAATAGGTGATATGTATTTGGAGGCAACTCAAAGCTAGAATTTAGTTTCTATACATGTTCTTTTAGGTACACGAATACTTGTACTCTATAAATATGGCTGAAATCGCTACTACAAAGCTGCCCAGCTTTGCAGCATCAAACCCATCACTTTGTGCTCTACTCCCTCCGTCCCATAATGTGTGTGTGAACATACACTAGGTACTCTAGGCTAGAATTTAGATGTTCTTTTAGGTCATCTAATAAGCACTGGAAGCACACAAATAGTTGTACTCTATAAATATGGCTGAAATCGCTACTACAAAGCTGCCCAGCTTTGCAAGCATCAAACCCATCACTTTGTGCTCTACTCCCTCCGTCCCATAATATAAGAACGTTTTTCACACTAGTGTAGTGCCAAAAACGTTCTTATATTATGGGACAGAGGGAGTAGTTAGTAACCCATCTGTGCTGCCACAAGGTGTAGGCAAAGCTGCTTGGTACTGCTGCACCAAAATCAGTATTAAGTTATAATGGGTTACCTGTGTTTGTGTAGTGTGCTGCCGTGCCATAAGGGCGAGGCCATCATTTCCAACAGTTGTGACCTGGACTCGAGATTAGGGCAAGATGAGTACAGTGAGAAGTCAAGAAAACGCGCCTTAAAACAAAGATTCTATTATGTATCTGGAAGTGTTCATGGGATCTGTCAATTTGGGAAATGTTTACTTCTTTACATATTCTTAGAAAAAGTTGATGTGAAATAAAATAAAAAGAACCAGGAAAGGGAACATATTCTTATAGCTTTCTTTCTTTTTGCTGCCACAATATCATTACTCGTTACCAAACACCATCAGTCTATCCAAAACTAGATCAACCCCAGATGTGATTATCTTTACCTTATCGTCTGCAGCATCCAGATTGGCCGATTCCATAACTGCCATGTTTGCATCTGTAAGCCCTATTATCCATTTTAAAAATAAGGGAAGAGATTAAGACTCAGTTTGTTAAATGTAAAAAGAATCACTTGAGCCCCACACACCTTTGCATGACTCTCCGTTTGACTTTCTGCAGTTATAAGGCTGGCTGCAACAAGTAGAAGACAAAATTAAATAATCCGCAAAAAACCGTTTATTCACATAGAAAATTATTGTGTGAAGCAATACAAAGAGTAGTACAGGTTTATAGTGTCCATGGGATCTCCAGTAGGGCAAAATCCATAGTCCTCGAGGACAGATGAAACATGTTGAAAGACCTCCGCATGGGGAACCTACATGACATACAAGCTGTTGTATAAGGCAATATATCACTAACATAGATCTACTGCATATACAATGTGCTCCCTCCTTCCCCATATACATGGCGTATAAATCCAGCCAAAAAGTCAATTCTTTCTGAGTTTGACCAAATATATAGAAGAAAATACCAACAACTACAGTATTAAACAAATAGATTATGAAAATATATCTAATGGTGGATATATTGATACTGATTTGATATTGTTTATTAAGCATACACGGTGACGCTAAACTAAGCAAGCGCGCAAAACTAAGCATACGCGCCGGTCGCTAGTTACCCGCTTGGTGCGCCGCTCAGCAGGGCCACACATCCAAGAAAATGAGGGTAAAAGCAAGTAGCAAATATCGTAACGAATTTAATTTCCATTGCTGCTCCCTGCGCCTCACCTTCGTTCTGCAACTCTGTTAGCTAATTGATGACAGTAAAAAAAATAGCGTATATGGTAGATTGCACTCGTCGTACTAAGACCCACACCTCCTACCACTAACCATAGTAGAAGTACTATCATATATGGTAACGGAATTAAAAGGCTGTCACACACCACCACTGGATCCTCTAATCGTAAAAATAATAATAGATGAACTAGTAATTAGTTTATCGCATATTGGAAGTAGCATTACCATGTATAGTGCATCTTAATAATAAGTAAATAAAAAACAAAGATCAGTATTTGACCTCGTAAAAGAGAATAGTGATGGTAATAGACATCACCGCATTACTACGTTCCCTTCACTATGTTACTTATGTTCCATTAACTCATCACTGCATGCAAATTTTCCTAATCGTGCATAGCATAGATTTATGCGGAGGCACAATGAACATGATCCTTTTTCAGCACATGCTTTAGAAAATGAAAGTGAAAACACTAGTGAATATAGTAACAGATTTAATTTCCATTACTGCGGCCACATGAGTCATGATGGTAATAGACATTGCTACATTATGATGTTCCCTTCACTCTGTTACTACGTCCATTAAATCATTACTACACACGAATTTTTCTAATTGTGGGTAGCTAGATTTCTGCGGAGGGGCGCAATGCATAGGATCCATTACTACATTCCATTAACTCGTAACGATGGATTTTCCACCCACGCTTTAGTAAATGAAGGTAAAAACACTAGTGAATATAGTAACAGATTTAATTTCCATTACTACAGCCACGCGATTCATCTCCACCCCGCAGCTCTATCTCCCTTACTACTTTCCACTAACTGTGGATTCTCCATCCGGTCCAACCGCGCGCATGGTAGTAGATGGTTCAGGCTAATTAGCGGGCCGATGGTTGGTTGTGTGGCCGGTGCGTATGCTAACTTGCATTTGGGGACAGAGGTAGTACCAATTATATAACCAATTGTAGGTAGTCAGATGGTGGAAAGAATTGTTTGGAGGAGAAAACTGCAATTGTGCAATATAAGTTGGAAGGCAATAGAACAGTGTGCAAAAAGAGTTACCGAATTCAATTCACTAGGTTATACAAACTACATAACAAACATATTCGGATTCATCCAGATTAATGTATCTTGTCTATTTTAAAGCAAAATCTGCTAGCTTCAACAAGTTCTGTGTCTTTAACTACACATTACGATCTAGGCGCTTCAAAGGTACGAATCAAGAACTGCATCACACTTCTGTATATTTAACTACATGTCATAGTAATTCAAATTCCAACTATTTCAAATCATTTTAATTGTTTTGGTTTGGTTTCCCAAAGAGAGGTGTCGATTTCTTCAGGCTTTTTCAGGTTATATGATCCAAATGAAGTTCAGACAAACTTAAAGAGGTTAGTCATGAATTGCATACACCTAGTGTTTGTTCTACTACATTGAACCGTCCTGCGGGGCCAGACAAGTTGCTGTAATGAGCTCCAACTCACAGTTTCTTGGAGGACCTGGAGTTTGTAGGCTAAATGAAGTACCTTGTGCATAAATTTTCAGTCTAACATGAATAAAGAAGGCTCATGTCAACGCCCTTAATATACCACCCCCAGCTCCAGCAGCTAGAATTTTTGGAGCTGGGAATCATGCCAAACAGCTGCCACCATGAAAATATGGAGGTGCTCATGTTTGCCAATTTATCTGCCATGTGTCCACGAAACAAACAAAGAGAAATGACAAGCGCATGTTCTGTATTCATGCACCATGCAACAGCATTAACCAAACAATTGATGTTGATATGGGCAATTTTACTGCTAAAAACGATACAAGCTAGTGACAAAACCAGAAAATAGACATAAGTGAAGCCCAGAACAAATAAAATTGGCATTTCACACTATACTCATGTCACTATGTCAGATAATATTAATATGGAGATCGAGTGTTTCTGTCACCAATGTTTTCACTATTTATGCATGTAATTAGTATTCATTGTAAGATATGCATTTCCATGACAAAAATGCATATGGTACTGGAGAAGGAACTAATATGCTCCTTCTAGTTGTAGTGTGTGAATTCAATGCACAAATCATCAATAACTGTATCTATCATGAACTCGTATAGCAATCTCCTTCGCAGTGTAATAATATAAAGCAATGTCTTAGAAGATAAAGCACAAAAGGTGTTCTTCCAGTTTGTTTGTCTGTTCGATGATTGAAAATGAAAGGAAAGAAGCAGCCAGACAGGGGACCTGATGTGGATGAGTATATGGATAACTAATAACAAGCTGGTTGTTACTAATACTTTTCACATAGAACATTTCATTAAAATAACTACTACAAGGGCTTTACACCCATTAATTATCTGCTCATTTCATTATCTCTGCCACACCTTTCCCAAGTGTTCAGAAATAAGAGGGTTGTGTATCTCATTGCATTATATGACAGGCTAAACATTAGAGCAAGAATCAGCTATTCAAGCAACAAACAGACGTGAAGTGGATGGAAATTTTCTGAATCTAAGTAGCATCTTGGGTTTGAGATTCTTTCAATTAACAAGAACAGAATTTAGTGATAAAAATATTAGAGAACATGTTAAATTGATATATAGCATCAAGCAAGAGAAAAGAAATACGCTTCTTGAAAAAATATTCACAAACTACGCATTCTCACACATATTATCAGGAAACTACACTTTTTTTAGTATGAGCTGTACTGATAGGCCAACAGGTCAACCACTCTGAGGTCAGCAGAGCCACATGTGTATGGCATGTTTTTCATAGTTGTCCAGCTGGTAAAATATGCAGCTTTATGATAAAATCAGCACAATAAGTACAAATCTGGGATAAGGGCTCGAAAAAGTAATAGTTTAGTGATAATTTTGAGATAGATAATTGCTGCAAGAAAAGTTTATTGGTTTAAGCAAGACAACTTAACATTGCAGCAAAATTGGCGTAAAATAAAATGCAAGGTTCAACGATATATAACAGTTCCATCGTCCATATTACACCAAAGAAAACCTCATATATACTACATAATACAAATGTATTGCAATCTTATTATTGTTTGAAACTTGGCTTTCAGGTAGAATACACCAACTCTGGAATTCAGATACTAAAACTCATAACAGTAAATAATAAACAATATCAATTACCTAGGGCATTCTTTGTGAAGGTTGAGTTCCCCGGAATCTTTCTTCCCAGCTAGGCCTTCTCACATAACTAATCCAACCCTATCTCAGATCAATTACCCAGGGCACCCTTTGTGAATGTTAGTTTCCCCCGGATTCTTTCTTCCCAGCTAGCCCCTCACATAACTAATTACTAATCCAACCCTATCTCAGATCAACCAGACAAGATTATATCTAATCTATCTTACGGATGAGGACTGTTATTGGAGCAAACCTAGGGAAGCTCCTGCTATGGGCTAAGCCCATGGCCCAAGCATTAGGTAAAAAGGCCTCTAGCTTCTCAACACAATGGGGCTCTTAAGCTCTCTTTTTTACTGAGAATGAACAACACTTTTGGGAAGCATAATCTTGTGATTTTTCTAATATAGTTGAAACTCCGCCAAACAGAAAGAAGATATGTTGGCTATGCTATAGCCACTCAATGCAACCAGACTCGACATGTTGTGAAACAACCGATGATCTTGAAGAAGTGTTAGATTTACCAAGTTAATTTCTGTATAGATTTGTTAAACAGAATGAAAGCTTATTACAAAGTTGTCAAATACTACCTCTGTCCATGTTTATTAGGCCAGCGAGCAGCTTAGGGCCATCTGTTCCTACTAGGCCACGTAATTACGCCTGCATTAAAGGCGCTGATATGCTGGCTTGATAATTAAGAGGAGAGAATTCCATAGCACATAAATATTAGGCTAGCCTTAGGAGCATGCACATCCAGGAGCAACTCTTGCATTAACCGCTAACGTTAATAACAGGGGCAAAATGTCGCGCTTTAATCGGAGCAGAGCGCCAGAAATTTCCATTGTGTCTTGGTCCTAGCATTTTGGCCCCCCGGCCCAGTAAACCCAGGCAGAGCAAGTATAAAATTATTACTTTCAAGTGAGGTGAGAATTATCTTGTTGCTAAGACTAGGGCATGTGTTTTCTTAAACAACAGTACTAACAATAGTAAAAATACAAATATTAAGTAAAAGGCATCTGAGGCACTGCAGCCGCAATATGCCAAAAAACGCTTACCGCAGAATGCGCTTGAATGTATGCAGAAAGATCTTCACCAGCATGGGAAATTACATCAACAAGCAGCCACGCGCAATCAGTAAGCGTCTTCCTTTCCTCCAGAAGCTCCTGTGTCATTCCATGTGAACCTTTCTCCCATTTCAAGGCATTTGAAAGCCTCATTACACATTTACTGAGAATGTCAAACCCATTGTTCTTACTACTGCCATTCATCTTGGAAGAACTGCCCCCACGGATTTGGTCTTGAGCAGCCAGTAGTAGAATAGCAGACTGCATAATTTTTCCATCCTCAATGTAATTCCAGAGCTCTTGAAGTAGATTATTTGTTTTCGCTGCAAGCAGTCTAGTTGTGTCCAAGAAGATCTTCTGTAAAACAACAAGGAACAAAATCTAAGTCCATTTAGCATTCATGTGCAAGCAAGTAATGTTGAATAATCTTTCTATATATCGCTGTGTTTCCTCCTATCAAAGTAAATATGGATTAGGGACAATCTCCAAGGCAAAGAAAATAAAATAAATTAACAGCAACAGTTTTTGTATATTTTATTGATGAAGTTTTACCCTTTACTATAAGAACATACACTGCACATGAATTCAAAAAGGATTAATAAATGAAAACTTTTAACTTTTTCTGAGAAGTTGAGATGAAAGGATGCCCAGTACTTAGTATCACTAATTTCATTATAACCTGTCAGGGGTCTACGGTATGAACATAGTTACTCTTTACATCATCCTGCAGAAGTAGTAATTCGTATAGGGAGGGAAGTAAAACAGACCATTTCAGGTAGACACAGCAGATGAATAAGCTTGTAGATATAATCCAGATGATTATGGCTGCGAGAAAGATTGTCCTCCAGATTGTCCTCCAGATACTTATGCAGGCAAGTATTCTCAACTGCGACATGGAGTGGAAGTAGATTCTCGATGACATCATTGCCAACTGTGCGCACATTGGGTGATGCACCATGGCGTAAAAGCAGCTTGATCATGTCAAGAGAGAACCTTTCAGCAGCTTCGTGGAGCGGGAAGTATCCATATTTGTTTATGCAGTTGGGATTGGCGTGCATCCCATAGAGCTCAGGTGCCATGCCCTCCAATGCGACTTTTGCACAACGCAGGGCATTGAAACTGACAATGAAGGTTAAGGTTTGTGCGGTGATGGTAAGATCTGATGACATGCCCCGGCCTCTACAGTTCTGGAAGAGTTGGAGGAAGCACCGGGCACTGTCCTTTACAAGGATGGGCTCCAATTCGGCATATTTGTCCAAGAAGTTATCAGCCACCCACTAGAGGAGTCCGTCACAATTGAAAAAGGTGAAAGGCATCAGTTATCCAACTAAAAGCACAACAAAATAAACTGTCTTGTGGTCTATGGAGGTGCATGTATGACAACAACAATGAAAACAACAAAACCTTGTAACCTAAGCAAGTTGGTGTAGGCTAAAGATAAACCCAAACATGAGGCAGCAACAAGGAGGGAGGAGAAAGTAAGGGAATCTAAAGCTAGCATGGTTCCGGCATGTGAATCAACATGTTCCGATCCAAGGTTCATATATGACAACTAATGTAATTGAATGAATAATCAATCAAATTATGTAAACGAAGGTAACACAAACCTGGGGAGAAGGGTCTGGGATGATTATGTCATTTGCTATGGACTTGGCGATCTTAATATCCCCTTCTAGCATAAGCTGAAAGAGCGAATGTCAAGAGTCAGCACTGGGAAAGAAAAAACAAGGCGAGAGGAATATCACACAGATGGATAGTTATCATACCTCCTTGACCTTTCTGTAATTAAAACCCTCAGTAACTTCAAAATAAGGGACAGGGTAGTCCGGATAATCATTTCTTACTGTAATTGCTTTATCTTTACCATTAACGTTGTATTTGCTCAGGGCAAGCAAGTCCCTTTTCGACCGTGCATCAAAATTCAATTCCATCTTTTTTGTTTTCCTGAAACATGGAGGTAATCTCGAATTACGTTCGAAACAAGCTTACTACAGGGGCCACTGAGATAAAACCAGGGAAGACCCTGAGATAAAATGAGTCCTACCTAAAATGGGTCGCGGATCACTGAAACATAAAACATATGCTGCAAATAGAAAACAATGCATTTACTCTGTGAATATCCTGAAATGCAACAACGCTAGATGTGAAAAAAAATAGGGCCGCACAAAAAGTTTCTCAAATACAGGTTGAACCGGGTGCTAGAAACTCTGCTGCATATGCAGACATTATGGAAATCCAGAAACCAAAGGCTAAATTTGATGTTACAGTTCACCAAGTATAAACGATAGTCATCACTCGTTAATGAACCCCACGAATAACTGAATTGCCCTTGCTGATGCCACCCGAAGGACAACGAGACATCTTCACATGCAAGGAACGACTACCAACTAAACAAAAAACAGTAGTCGCATTTTGAGTATCATGCTTACTTTCATATAAGAAATTTAACACGTCATGAATCAGTGGTCATACATACAAGTGCAGAGTACACACACTCAGATGGCTAGGAAGCCGACAGAACAAGGTGCAAGAAAATTAAGCTTTCAGTCCAATGTCCAGATTAGAGAACCGTCAGAGAGAGTTTTATACTCAGATCGGAAACTAGATCAATCAAGAAGGACGCGACAGTGATAATAATTCATCTAGGGCTTTACAATCAGCTTTGGTCGACCGTAATCCGTAAACGTAACAGAGATGGCCCGACTAACAATTTTATCAGTACTCTATAGGGCAAGATTCAGCACACACAGAGACCATACATAACAGATCAGATAGCAAACGAGAAGCAAGAGCGGTGCGCGTGCGGCAGGAAGATACATAACAGATCAGATACCTCGTTGGCGGATCTGGAAGGAAGGAGGCGACGGCGCGTACGTCGGCCAACTCGCCTCGCGCCGGCACACTGTATCTGACGGCTGGGAGTTTTTTTCGAGAGAAGGCCACGTGTGATAAAAAAAGGCCCATTGAAATGATCAGACCTGCCCAACACGGAAACGGGTGAGCCCACTGGCACGTTTAGCCCACCAACCGGCCTGATTTTAGGCTGTAGCCTCGCGTCGGGGAATCTCCGTATGGGCCGGCCCAGCAGCACGGAAGGCAACAGACACGTTTTTCTATTTTTTTTCTGTTTTAATTTTTCCTTTATTTAATTACTATTGTTTATAATTTAGAATATTAAAAAAATATATTTCAAAAAACTCATATTTTAAAATGTTGATCAAGAATTTGAAAATTGTTAAATGTGTCTAGAAAAAATGTTTACCACTTATAGGAAAAATGTACAAAAAAATTGATCACGTATTTGAAAAACGTTAATCAAGCATTTGAAAAATGTTAAATGTGTATATAAAAATTATTGACCATGTATTAAAAATATTAATTGTTTTGATCATGTATATAAAAAATGTGAACCAAGCATTTAAAAAAAATGTTGAACAAGTATTTAAAAAATGTTAATCAAGCATTTGGAAATGTTAAATATGTATAGAAAAAATGTTGACCATATATTTTAAAAATGATAAATTTTGTTTACCAATATATAATAGTATTAATCAAGTATTTTTTCAAAAAATTGAATAAGCATTTGAAAAATGTTAATCACGCATTTGAAAAATGTTAAATGTCTATTGAAAAATATTGACCATGTATTAAAAATGATAAAAACAACAGTTCATGTATATAAAAATATTAATCAAGCATTTAAATTTTTTAAAAAGTGTTTAAAAATTTTTGACCAAACATTTGGAAAATGTTAGATGTGTATTGAAAAAAGGTTGACCTTTCATTAAAAAATTGTTAATCTTGTATAAAAAAGCTACATGCGTATTAGGAAACATTTCTTGGTGTATACGAAAAAATGTAGAATGAAAACCAAAAAAAACAATGGAAACCAAAAAATAAACAAAAAAGGCACAAAAAAGAAAATAAAAAATTATACCGAAGAAACAAATGCAAAAAGTATGGAAAGCCAGTGAAAACTGATAAAGAAAGAAAGAAAGAAATTTCCCTGGACATCAGGGGACAAGGCTGTTGGAATATTTGGAACCAAAAAATTGCAAGATTTTCAGAATGGGAATCCCGGCATTCAATTCCTGGATATTTCTTTTAAAGGAGGATCTTAATTACTCTTCTTCAACATAGAGTCAAGAGCAAGAATTTAGACTACCTTCAAAGTTTGATTAGCTCAAATATCAATATCTTACACACGATGTTTCCAAATCCTGGTATAGGATACTTTATTTTACGTCGTTTCTTCTTGTATTATATGCACATATTTGTTTATATAGGAAAAAAATGCCGCAGAGCTATTGTTCTACTTCTGGACTTCAAAAATAAAAACTCTTACCTCACTCCATTGACCTTACTTGCAAGTTCTATTTTTTGTGATTTACTCTTTCATAGACTTGTTTTAGGCAACCACTAGGTAAGCTTCAAATCTGCCGAGAACTAACATTGGTAGGTTGTGCTAAAATATTTAGTAGTCTACTCACAAAATCTCTAGACTCCAAGCGATCCTTCAGGCTGTGTTCCCCTTTAATACTCTTACAACCTCGCAAATTACCTTTCTTTATCTCTTTTCTGATAATAAGTAGAATAACGAGCAGAGAAGTGCAACTTGCATGTCTTCTCTCGTGTGAGGAGGAATAGGGAGTTTGTCGTTGTCTCACTATGTGTCCGCGGATGACCTAACTGTTAAGCAAAGTAGTAGTAATTTTTGAGACAACAGTTTTTGTTAGTAGAAATTTCAAATTTTAAGACATTTGCTAAATGTTGGTTAAGTAACCGAAAGTTTTGGCTTTCCGTGTGATTTTTGTTATCCATGCGTTTTTTATTACTCCATTCGTTTCATAATATAGTACTCCCGTCGGTCTTTTTTACTCCACGTATTAGATTTGTGTCAAGTCAAACTTTACATAGTTTGACCAAATTTATATTAAAAACATGTCAGCATCTACAATACCAAATATATATACTATGAAACTACATTTGATAATGAATCTAGCAATACTGAATTGGCATTATGAATGTTGATTTTTTTTCTCTATAAGTTTGGTCAAAGTAGAGATATTTTGACTTTTGACAAACCTTATATGCAGACTAAACCTTATATGTAGAAATTACATGTTGATCTTTTCAAAAGTCAAACTTAGCAAATTTTGATCAAGTTTATAGAGAAAATTATATGTACGTATAACACCAAACATATACATTATGAAAATACATCCCATGTCCTATGTAATGATATGCATTTGGTATCCTAATGCGGAAAGTTTTCTCTATGAACTCGATCAACGTTTAAAGTTCGACTTTTGAAGAAAAAAGTATAGACACTACATTATGAAATGGAGAGAGATATGTTTATTTATTTGATTTGGAGAGCTCTGACAATGCATGCGTGGGAAAGTGTAGATATCAAGCGGACATGGAGGGTTGTGCTTGAACCGGAATTAATTGTGTGCGGTGCCTACTAGAGAAGAGAGCTCTTTTTTTCCCAACATTATTGGTCCAACACGGACTGTTTGTTGCACTGGGGCGCCTGGGGCGGTGGGGGAGAAGAGCATCCCGGGATCGTGAACCTGTCACTGTTAGTCCAGCTTCCGTTTTGGGAACATTGCAAAGCAAGAGGATCCTCTCTGGTTGCAAGACCAACCCAACCAGCCTTGGATGGATATCTGCTTGTGCATGCATCATCGATCGGTGACCACTGACCACGGCGTCTCTGTGATGTGATGTGATGTATCCAGCCAGCCTTGCCATTGCCTCATCACCGTATCTGACCACCTGACCCGCTGCGAGGGAAAATGAAGAAATGATGCATTGCGGCTGCATGTACTCCTTCATACTATAGTACTACTCCATGTAAATATCTGTTATTTACATGCTTTCTCAAGTTAATCTGTTATTTATCAATGCTTTCTCATGTTAATCTGTTATTTATCAAATGAAATGCGCCATTAGTCTATTAACTCAAACGGATTGCATTTTGTAGACGAACAACTCAAAAAAAAACTATCGATTTAGACCATAAACTCGTTAATCTAATAAAATAAGGTCAAAACCGATTCAGAAATTGTGCACAAAAAAGCATAAGTAGCTGGGTAGTACTACTGGGAAGTTGCTCTTTGGAGGGGAGAACAAACAGTAACGTACATAGTACAAGTAATTATGGAGAAGTTCTTTCTCTACTTCTGGGCCCTCTGCTTACGCGTCACATGGACGGATGGACCCATGATGGTACAAAATATGTCTACGTACATCCGTATATTGTATTTCATTTGAAATGTCTAAAAAGACTTATATTTAGGAACGGAGGGGGTAAATCTTGTTTTTACGGGTAAACTGCAACATAAATAAATCAAACGGCAGAGTTTTCAATACATCTATAGAGACAGACGAGAGCGTTTGATTCTTGTCCACTTGTCCCACGCAAAACAAGCAGCGGTGGCCGGAAGAAACAGATGCGAGCTCCTGTGCTCCGAATGCTCTTTCCCTTTTCGGGCGCAGATTCTCTGCCTTGGCATGGCAAAGGTTGCCTCTACCTTACCCCTCACAGATGCCCTCCCTTTCTGATCGCACGGCTGCTGAGCGAGCTGCCTCTCTCTCTAAGTACACCTTGCGAACCATGTGATTCCTTGGCCCAACTAAGGCCCAGTTCGGGAAGAAACAAGCCCAGCTCACCAGAGAGAGGAGAAGTGCAGTGATTCAGGTTCGTAAATGAACTCTCGTTCAAGACAAGAACAAATACAGAGAAGATTCAGTTAAGTACATGCACACGTATAGACAGAATTCAGTTTTGGCACTACAAAGACAGTACAATCATAATTAAACAAACATTTCACTTGAGTATTTTGGACAGTCTATATCCAAAATAATACATTCCAAAAGCCATCAATCAGCACAGATTTTCTTTTGAGTTTCAGTTGAGTTTTGCCACACATCCAGTTTTGGCACATCTAAGTTCTGAGAATTCAGTTTTGGGGCACATTCACCCAAAAAGAACAAAACATTTCACTTGTGTTGCTGCAGCACTGCAATTCTCTTGTTTCTAGAGCTCTAAAGAAGACCTTGAAAGGACATATCATCAATTTCACTAAAACCCTGCAAAGGGAAAGGCATGCTTAAAACATGGCAATATTGAAACTAGTTTAGAGAAGATGAAACAGAGAAATATGGAAACACCATCAGCAAATTTGTGTAGCTGGTGAAGGCATTGCCGTCCTTATGAGAAACACCCATTGGTATTTGAGAACCTACACCACCACCATTCTCATGTTGCTGCACAAAGCAATCAACGTAGTTATTTAGCATACAGTAAGGAACAAATACTCACAATTACAAGGGTTTTCAAAGAACAGACGCTAGATTTATGAGGGACATCCATTGGTACTTGAGTTTTCACACCACCACCACCATTCTTTTTTTTCTGCATAAAAAATCAACTTTGTTATTTAGCATGTAGTAATAATGAATACGAACTCTATATTGCAATGGTTTTCATCAACATACACTAGATTTAGTTTGCTTTTTCCTTTTGAACTTGCGCATCCTCTCGAGCCAACTGCCACGCCTTTTTGAAGTTTTTTCTTTAACCTCCTTTTTCTTTAAGCGTGCAGCACTAAGCAAACCTTCATCTTGTGGAACAACATGTTGGACATGATATGAATCACTCAAAATACCGGTAGATGCACTAAGTTTGTCTTGAAGTTGCTTCGAGGCAATATAGTGTGTTGTCCACCAATATGCAACATTCTGGAGAGCTTGTGGCTTGATATGCCAAATTTAGGAATGTGTGAGACCATGACTTATAGCGGAGCATAGCATCCATTTTTGGATTTTCAACGATGCTATTTCCTTTGTTGTCTTGTATAGTTCCATATCTTGCTTCCCTTGTCCATCTCTTTAGAATGTAATGGTTTGGCAATAGCTTGATATTCATCAAGTCAAGAACTTTTAATGCATGGCCACACAATATTCCAGTCCTTTTAAACTGCCCACAACTACATGAAGATGTTTTCTCCAAAGAATCACCAACAACAATGCGCTCTAGTTCAGAACTTAAATCACCATCAGCCCTCACAATTGCAACAGAATATGTGTTATTTCCATCCAGTGCTCTAGTACATGCAGCCATGGATCTTTCATATTCAGCTTGAAATGCTTCAAATATTGTGGGTGTGTAAAGTTTGCTTGCTTGCAATAGCATGGGTGTCTTCATGCTTATTCTAGGTAACTTTTTCCTAGCTTCAAATTCTGCATCTAGTTCCTTGTTTCTTTTTCCTTGCACCGCCCTTTCAAATGCTTCAAGAACCGAATGATGTCAAAATCTGATTTTAAATGTTTTTCAAGTCACTATTGAAACTCTCACTTAATTGTGTGCTTCTCATACCCAATGTGAAGACATCTCTCATGTAACATTCAGCCCATTTTTCCTTGAACTTGTAGATGCTATCCAGCCATGACATCTTCTTTTCGTCCACCTTATTCCTCATGATGTCAAATGCTTCTTGAAAGGCCGCCGTGTCCTCAATGTTATACATGCAAGCACTAAAATCTGAGAGAATGTGTGGTTCTTCTTCTTCTTCTTCTTCTTCATCTGCCTCATTTTTATCATTTGGAGGATGTGAGTCATCAGCTTTGCTATTGCATAAGTGCTTCACAGCATTTTGCATTATGTGAAAGGTACATAATCCATGCCATGCTTCTGTGAATACCTCCCCGACGGCATTTCCCATTGCAGTGTCTTGGTCAGTAAATATAGCTCTAGGTTGTTTTCCATTGTGTGCAGCTAGAAAAGCCTTAAATAGCCATTGGAAAGAGGCAAATGTTTCATCAAACATAAGAGCAGCACCAAAAATAACGGTCTCCCGAACTGATTCACCCAACAAAAACCCCAAAAGGCCTATATTCTTTGTTTGTGCCAAATGTAGTATCAAATGTGACAACATCGCCAAAGTGTGCATAATCAATGACCATCTTAGCATCAGCCCAGAATATATTGCTTATATTCTCCTCACAATCCAATTGCAAAGCATATTGGTAAGAAGGATTCTCGGCGATCTTGTCTTGAAAATACTTCAACAAGCTTCCTGCGTGTCCATATGCCAACTCTCTCTGGCGCCTGCCCTGCAAGTGATTTTTTAGATCACGAGGAGTGTAGGTGAGATTCATTGGTCCTCCAACTCGGCGACTAGCTAGCTCATGTGAAGCTTTTGGCCTAATTCCAGAATCATCGGCTATCGCAATTTCAAAAGCTTGAACTTCTGAAATCTTCCTTTGTGATAACATCAAATGGAATGTTTGTGGCAAGTAAAGACCATGATTGTGTACAAGCATCACATCAACCACTTCATAATTCCCTACCAGTCGATCCAATGAAAGTGTCATCCGAACTTCACAATTTGTTCTTGTTTGAGCTCGAGGATTCTTTGTGATATGATCCCTCTTGTCGTGTGCTCGAAAACCCTCCTTGGCACACACATATCTACATGATGTTGCTTTCCGTCAAATTTACTCATATTTTTATACCTTTTTCTGACCTCAAAACCTGCACGACCTCCATAGTTTACCCGAACAACCAAGCATCATCTAAGTTTCTGAATTTTAGACCAACTTGAGGTAACCAGATAGGATTCTCATTCTCCCTACACAAAAATTAATTAATCTTTGTTGCTACAGATCTGGTTGCAAGCAAATAAATTTTTTTCTGAATGGAAAGTCTAACTTACTTGTTAGATTGTGCCATTGAATCTTAACTGGAAGGCAAGAACTCAGATGTATACTGCACATATTATGAACAAATAGACTGAATATTTCAGACAATTACAAGTGAAATTGTGAAGATTTCTTTAGCATAACTGAACGAATTAATCAAAATCATACTAGGCAGTGATAGAGTGAATATTTCAGAGAAATAGCAATACCAGGCAGCCTGCATTCCTGCTCTCGGCGACTCGGACACAAACTAAAATACTAGGCGGTCTCTGTTTCTTGAAATCGAAGAAGGACATGAACCTGAAACAGAGTGAAGTCGAGCAACTTCGATCTGCTCCGACGCTCAGCTAGGATGGCCCAGCCGGCGAGGCGTCCAGGCACCCCGACGAACGCCGATGAGAACCAGCGCCAGACGCCTGCCGCCCCGCCAAAAATCGCATCTGGCGGCTGCTCACCCGCCAAAATCCTCTCGCTTTCCCTCCTCCACGCTCTCGAGCTGGGCCTTCTTTGGATAAATACGGGCTGGCTTTGTTTCAGTTTGGGCTGGTTGGTGTGCACATAGAGAGGCAGCTCGCTCAGCAGCCGTGCGATCAGAAAGGGAGGGCATCTGTGAGGGGTAAGGTAGAGGCAGCCTTTGCCATGCCAAGGCAGAGAATCTGCGCCCCATGTGGAGACCTGGCGGAAGCCTGGCACAGTACTGCAAGTAATACAATACTCATTCATCCAACAAACGCCAGGTGTTATCTTTTCTTGTTATTTTTAGCACATATTGTTTTTGTAAAAAGAACAATTATTTTGTCTATATATTTTTATATATGCAGGACAATGATTCATTGTTTGCTGTTGGACGGGTGTGCGCAAGTCGCCGCTCGTGCAGTTCGATCTACATCAACTTGCTACGGTCACCCCTGCGATTGACTAGCCGTCTGCACGACTTATCGCGTCTATGATTGACTCGTCCGTCCGCACCTGCTTGTTGTTGAACGGCTTCACCATGGTGATCATCAACTCTGCGGTGGATAACCACTAGCCTGGCATATCAGGTGAAATCCATCCAATATATTTTTATATTATATATTGCTTTATTTAAAAGAGCAATTACTCCGGCTTGCAAATTTATCTAATGCAGGACCCTAAACCGCCATATTGATGCAAATTTAAAGGCCGTCAGAAAATTTCCGGCTTAAAAAGAGGGATTCCGGTTTAAAATCCGGCTCAAGGGGAAGATATCTCCCACAAAGCTTTGAAGCTCTTAAATCCGGTTCAAAATCCTGGTTCAAGAAGGATTTATCTCTTGCAAAAAGTTAAAAGGGTGCCAAAGAAGACCTGCTGCCATGATGCGCGGTTCAGACATGGGTATCATGCCTTATTGGCTTATCATATTATTGATCACTTGGGGGCTTGGTCATGTCTAAACCATAGTCACACCTCTTGATCGGCGCAATGCCACAACATCACTTGGGGGCTTGGTCGTGTCCGAACCAATGCAACACCTTTTGATACGCCGAAAAGCCACCAGATCACTTGGGGACATGGTCAAGTTCGAACCAGTCATGCCTCTTGATCGGCCTAAGGCCATAGAGTCACTTGGGGCTTGGTTGAACCCGAACCATTGCCACGCCACTTGATCGGCATAATGCCACGGTTTCAGCTTGGGGACCTGGCTGACTTGAACCATAGCTACACCTTATTGGGAGCTTGGTCGTGTCCGACCATGGTAACACCATCCGATCGGCTCAAGAAAGCCTCTTTTGCAAATGGTTTTATCTTTGCCTTTGCTTCTGTTTTTCTTTTGATAAAATATTTTTATGTTGTGTTTTCACCCAACATTATTAAATCCGGTCCAACTGCCGCCATGATTGACGGAACACGATTAAATCATAATCCGGAGACTATCAGCCCGGTTTGGTTTCGACTATAAGTCGCCAAAGATATATTTGGATTGCGCCATTGGAATCATGCGCTCATAAATCATTGGACTATATTATTCAAATCTTCAAATAGCCAACATGGCTGGATTTTATTATGGTTATCGATTAAAGACTATGATTAAGGTTTTCAAAGTCGCTTTAGCGCAATGGCTATTATATTATCAATGGATATGATTTATTTTATAATTGAAGGAATAGTCCCGAGTTGCTGCGAGCTTACGACCCGCACTTGGGGGCTACATTATTCAAGTTGAGATTACATCAAATATGCAAGTCTCATGTCGCTGCAAGCATGCACCATGACACTTGGGGGCTAATGCAAAGTCATTGTTTGCTCATCTTATTGAAGACCCGACTCATCATATTATAATGAGCCGGCCCTTGGGGGCTACCAATTGCTCCTGTCAACTATTCAAGGTACAAAGCTTTTTATCCATTATATTGAAGGGTCCACTGCTCAGTTGGTAAATCACAAAACTCTCAACCTTGTGAACGTGGGTTCAAGCCCCATGATGGGAGTTACATAATATAATGTTATTCTCAATGAAGTATATATAAAGTCCCTGTTCATTATGTGCATAATGACCCGACCCTTGGGGGCTACACTGGTTGAAGTTTTTATGAGCATCAGGAAATTACAAGTCCTGTGTTGTCGCAAGCATGACAACCCGACACTTGGGGCTACATATGTGGAATACTCAATTACGACTAGTGATTGAGATGAACAACCTGGATTTCTTCAAGCTTGTGACATTCATATTGAAGCAAATCTTAAGCTGTTACTACGTTACCTTCTTAAGAGTTGAGGGCTACAAGTGATAGGCATATAAGAGGTATATTTTCAAAAGCTGATGTTAACAAACAGTTATGATCCGGTGCCATCAATATTTGTAAACCGCAAAGTTCTACATTCTTAAACCGGTCAAGATCGATGAGTATTTCAAAGACCAATATTTTTGTTAAGCATTGGGAGCTGAGTCAAGGAAGTTATTCTTCACAATATTTCTCTGTGACAAACCAATGTCAAGAAATTGATTATGAAGCTGGCCTATTAAACCGGATTTTCTAGAAGAAGGAAGTGACAAGGACTTAAGGATGATCGGATCAGTTTAACATGGATAAATCCAAATTAAACTGGGGCTAATGTCGGGATATACCCATGGAATGACCCGCCGAGTCGTAAACCGGCCGGGACTTGATAAACCGGCGGATGTTAAACCGGCGGACAGTCAAGACAGATGGCTCAGACAGACGGTAAACCGGCAGACAATGTTAAACCGGCAAACACTGTTAAACCGGCAGACAATGTTAAACCGGCAGACAGTGTTAAACCGGCAGACAATGTTAAACCTGTTGGAAATATGCCCTAGAGGCAATAATAAAAGGATTACTATTATATTTCCTTGTTCATGATAATTGTCTTTTATTCATGCTATAATTGTATTATCCGGAAATCGTAATACACGTGTGAATACATAGACCACAATATGTCCCTAGTGAGTCTCTAGTTGACTAGCTCGTTGATCAATAGATAGTCATGGTTTCGACTATGGACATTGGATGTCGTTGATAACGGGATCACATCATTAGGAGAATGATGTGATGGACAAGACCCAATCCTAAGCATAGCACAAGATCGTGTAGTTCGCTTTTGCTAGAGCTTTTCCAATGTCAAGTATCTCTTCCTTAGACCATGAGATCGTGTAACTCCCGGATACCGTAGGAGTGCTTTGGGTGTACCAAACGTCACAACGTAATCGGGTGACTATAAAGGTACACTACATGTATCTCCGAAAGTGTCATTGGGTTGACACGGATCGAGATCGATTTGTCACTCCGTATAACGGAGAGGTATCACCGGGCCCACTCGGTAGTCCATCATCATAATGAGCTCAAAGTGACCAAGTGTCCGGTCACGGGATCATGCATTACGATCTGAGTAAAGTGACTTGCGGTAACGAGACTGAACAAGGTATTGGGATACCGACGATCGAAGTCTCGGCAAGTAACATACCGTCTCGACAAAGGGAATAGTATACGGGGTTGCTTGAATCCTCGACATCGTGGTTCATCCGATGAGATCATCGAGGAGTATGTGGGAGCCAACATGGGTATCCAGATCCCGTTGTTGGTTATTGACCGAAGAGCCGTCTCGGTCATGTCTACATGTCTCCCGAACCCGTAGGGTCTACACACTTAAGGTTCAGTGACGCTAGGGTTATTAGGAAGACTTGTATGTGATTACCGAATGTCGTTCGGAGTCCCGGATAAGATCCTGGACGTCACGAGGAGTCCCGGAATAGTCCGGAGGTAAAGATTTATATATGGGAAGTCATCATACGGTCACCGGAAAGGTTCGGGGGCATATCGGTATTGTACCGGGGCCACCAGAGGGGTTCCGGGGTCCACCAGAGGGGCCACCTCTCCGGAGGGCCTTATGGGCTGTATGAGGAAGGATCCAGCCCAAAGTGGGCTGGGCGCCACTCCCCTAGGGCCCATGCGCCTAGGGTTGGGGGAAACTCGAGGCGCCTGCTTGGGGGGGCAAGCCCCTCCCATTGGTGGCCGCCCCCTCTAGATCCCATCTAGAGGGGCCGCCCCTCTCCCTTCCCCTATAAATAGAGGGCGAGGGAGGCTGCAACACACTTCAAGGCGCAGCCCTCCCTCCCAACACCTCTCCTCCTCCGCTGAGTGCTTGGCGAAGCCTTGTCGTAATCTTGCCTCTCCACCATCATCACGCCGCGTCTTCTGCCGGAGCCATCTTCCTCAACCTCTCCTTCCCCTTGCTGGATCAAGAAGGAGGAGACGCCATCCGCTCCGTACGTGTGTTGAACGCGGAGGTGCCGTCTGCTCCCGCTAGGATCTCCGGTGATAGGATCACGACGAGAACGACTACTTCAACCCTGTTCTTTTGAACGCTTCCGCTCGCGATCTACAAAGTGGTATGTAGATGCAATCTCTCTCCCATGACTCGTTGCTTAGATGAACTCATAGATGGATCTTGGTGAAACCGTAGGAAATTTTTTATTTTCTGCAACGTTCCCCAACAGTGGCATCATGAGCTAGGTTTATGCGTAGTTCTCTATTGCACGAGTAGAACACAATTTTGTTGTGGTCGTAGATCTTGTCAACTTGCTTGCCGCTACTAGTCTTATCTTGCTTCAGCGGTATTGTGGGATGAAGCGGCCCGGACCAAGCTTACACGTACGCTTACGTGAGACCGGTTCCACCGACTGACATGCACTAGTTGCATAAGGTGGTGGCGGGTGTCTGTCTCTCCACTTTAGTTGGAGCGGATTCGATGAAAAGGGTCCTTATGAAGGGTAAATAGAAGTTGACAAAATCACGTTGTGGTTATTCGTAGGTAAGAAAACGTTCTTGCTAGAACCCAATTGCAGCCACGTAAAATATGCAACAACAATTAGAGGACGTCTAACTTGTTTTTGCAGCAATTGTAATGTGATGTGATATGGCCAGAAGTTGTGATGAATGATGAATGATATATTGTGATGTATAAGATCATGTTCTTGTAATAGGAATCACGACTTGCATGTCGATGAGTATGACAACCGGCAGGAGCCATAGGAGTTGTCTTTATTTTTGTATGACCTGCGTGTCATTGAAGAACGCCATGTAAAATTACTTTACTTTATTGCTAAACGCGTTAGCCATAGAAGTAGAAGTAGTCGCTATGCGTGACAACTTCATGAAGACACGATGTTGGAGATCATGATGATGGAGATCATGGTGTCATGCCGGTGACGAAGATGATCATGGAGCCCGAAGATGGAGATCGAAGGAGCTATATGATATTGGCCATATCATGTCACTACTATATATAATTGCATGTGATGTTTATTATGTTTATGCATCTTGTTTACTTAGAACGACGGTAGTAAATAAGATGATCCCTTATAATAATTTCAAGAAAGTGTTCCCCCCTAAGCGTACGTTGCTAAAGTTCGCTGCTTCAAGCACCACGTGATGATCGGGTGTGATAGATCCTTACGTTCACATACAACGGGTGTAAGACAGATTTACACATGCAGAACACTTAGGGTTAACTTGACGAGCCTAGCATGTACAGACATGGCCTCGGAACACAAGAGACCGAAAGGTCGAACCGAGTCGTACGGAAGATACGATCAACATGGAGATGTTCACCGACGATGACTAGTCCGTCTCACGTGATGATCGGACACGGCCTAGTCGACTCGGATCGTGTAACACTTAGATGACTAGAGGGATGTCAGATCTGAGTGGGAGTTCATTAAATAATTTGATTAGATGAACTTAATTATCATGAACTTAGTCTAAAACTTTTGCAAAATATGTCTTGTAGATCAAATGGCCAACGCTCATGTCAACATGAACTTCAACGCGTTCCTAGAGAAAACCAAGCTGAAAGATGATGGCAGCAACTATTCGGATCGGGTTCGAACCCGAGGATCATCCTCATAGCAGCCAAGAAACAATATGTCCTAGAAGCACCGCTAGGTGATGCACCCATCCCAGAAGAACCAAGACATTATGAATGCTTGGCAGCCTCAACCGATGATTACTCCCTCGTTCAGGCGGCATGCTTTACACTTAGAACCGGGGCTCCAAAAGCGTTTTGAGCAACACGGAGCATATGAGATGTTCGAGGAGCTGAAAATGGTTTTCCAAGCTCATGCCCGGTCGAGAGATATGAAGTCTCCGACAAGTTCTATAGTTGTAAGATGGAGGAAAACAGTTCTATCGGTGAGCACATACTCAAAATGTCCTGGTTGCACAACCGCCGTCCCAATTTGGACATAAACCTCGGACGAGGCGGTCATTGATGTAATCCTTCATCACTCCCACCAAGCTACAAGAGCTTTTTGATGAACTACAATATGCGTGGGATGGTGAAGACCATTCCGAGGTATTCTCAATGCTCAAGTCAGCAGAGGTTGAAATCAAGAAAGAACATCAAGTGTTGATGGTCAATAAAACCACTAAGTTCAAAAAGGGCAAGGGTAAGAAGAACTTCAAGAAGGACGGCAAGGATGTTGCCGCCCGCAAGCAAGTTGCCGGGAAGAAGTCAAAGAATGGACCCAAGCCTGAGATAGAGTGCTTTTATTGCAAAGGGAAGGGCCACTGGAAGCGGAACTGCCCCAAATACTTAGCGGACAAGAAGGCCGGCAACACTAAAGGTATATTTGATATACATGTAATTGATGTGTACCTTACCAAGACTCGTAGTAACTCCCGGGTGTTTGATACGGTGTCGTTGCTCATATTTGTAACTCACGGCAGGAGCTGCGGAATAAACGGAGACTGGCGAAGGACGAGGTGACGATGCGCGTCGGGAATGGTTCCAAGGTCGATGTGATCGCCGTCGGCACGCTACCTCTACATTTACCTACGGGATTAGTTTTAAACCTCAATAATTGTTATTTGGTGCCAAGTTTGAGCATGAACATTGTATCAGGATCTCGTTTAATGCGAGATGGCTACTCATTTAAATTCGAGAATAATGGTTGTTCTATTTATATGAGAGATATGTTTTATGGTCATGCTCCGATGGTCAATGGTTTATTCTTAATGAATCTCGAGCGTAATATTACACATATTCATAGTGTGAATACCAAAAGATGTAAAGTTGATAACGATAGTCCCACATACTTGTGGTAATCGCCGCCTTGGTCACATTGGTGTCAAGTGCATGAAGAAGCTCCATTCTGATGGACTTTTAGAGTCTCTCGATTATGAATCATTTGACACATGCGAACCATGCCTTATGGGCAAAATGACCAAGACTCCATTCTCCGGAACAATGGAGCGAGCAACCAACTTATTGGAAATCAAACATACCGATGTGTGCGGTCCAATGAGCGTTGAGGCTCGCGGAGGATATCGTTATGTTCTCACTCTCACAGACGACTTAAGTAGATATGGGTATGTCTACTTGATGAAACACAAGTCTGAGACCTTTGAAAAGTTCATGGAATTTCAGAATGAGGTAGAGAATCAACGTGACCGAAAAATAAAGTTCTTACGATCAGATCATGGAGGAGAATATTTAAGTCACGAATTTGGCATACACTTAAGGAAATGTGGAATCGTTTCACAACTCACGCCGCCTGGAACACCTCAGCGTAACGGTGTGTCCGAACGTCGTAATCGCACTCTATTGGATATGGTGCGATCTATGATGTCTCTTACAGATTTACCGCTATCATTTTGGGGATACGCTCTAGAGACAGCTACATTCACTTTAAATAGGGCACCGTCTAAATCCGTTGAGACGACACCGTATGAATTATGGTTTGGGAAGAAACCTAAGCTGTCGTTTCTAAAAGTTTGGGGATGCGATGCTTATGTCAAGAAACTTCAACCTGAAAAGCTCGAACCCAAATCGGAAAAATGCGTCTTCATAGGATACCCTAAGGAAACCATTGGGTATACCTTCTACCTTTGATCCGAAGGCAAGATCTTTGTTGCCAAGAACGGATCCTTTCTTGAAAAAGAGTTTCTCTCGAAAGGAGTAAGTGGGAGGAAAGTAGAACTCGGTGAAGTACTACCTCTTGAACCGGAAAGTAGTGCAGCTCAGAAAATGTTCTTGTGGTGCCTACACCTCTTGGAGAGGAAATTAATGATGATGATCAAGGTACTTCGGATCAAGTTGCTCTTGAACTTCGTGGGTCCACAAGGACACGTTCCACACCAGAGTGGTATGGCAACCCTGTCCTGGAAATCTTGTTGTTAGACAACGGTGAACCTTCGAACTATGAAGAAGCGATGGTGGGCCCGGATTCCAACAATGGCTTGAAGCCATGCAATCCGAGATAGGATCCATGTATGAAAACAAAGTATGGACTTTGACAGACTTGCCCGATGATCGGCGAGCGATAGAAAACAAATGGATCTTTAAGAAGAAGACGGACGCAGATGGTAATGTCACCATCTATAAAGCTCGACTTGTTGCTAAGGGTTATCGGCAAGTTCAAGGGATTGACTACGATGAGACTTTCTCTCCCGTAGCGAAGCTTAAGTCCATCCGAATCATGTTAGCAATTGCCGCATACTATGATTATGAGATATGGCAGATGGACGTCAAAACAGCGTTCCTTAACGGTTATCTTAAGGAAGAGCTGTATATGATGCAGCCGGAAGGTTTTGTCGATCCTAAAATGCTAACAAAGTATGCAAGCTCCAATGATCCATTTATGGGCTGGTGCAAGCATCTCGGAGTTGGAACATTCGCTTTGATGAGATGATCAAAGCGTTTGGGTTTATCTTGAGACTTATGGAGAAGCCTGCGTTTACAAGAAAGTGAGTGGGAGCTCAGAGCATTTCTCATATTATATGTAGATGCCATACTTTTGATGGGAAATGATATAGAACTCTTGGACAGCATTAAGGCCTACTTGAATAAAAGTTTTTCAATGAAGGACCTTGGAGAAGCTGCTTATATATTAGGCATCAAGATCTATAGAGATAGATCAAGACGCCTCATAGGTCTTTCACAAAGCACATACCTTGATAAGATTTTGAAGAAGTTCAAAATGGATCAGTCCAAGAAAGGGTTCTTGCCTGTACTACAAGGTGTGAGATTGAGCTCGGCTCAATGCCCGACCACGGCAAAAGATAAAGAAGAGATGAGTGTCATCCCCTATGCCTCGGCCATAGGATCTATTATGTATGCCATGCTGTGTACCAGACCTGATGTAAACCTTGCCGTAAGTTTGGTAGGAAGGTACCAAAGTAATCCCGACAAGGAACACCGGACAGCGGTCAAGAATATCCTGAAGTACACGAAAAGGACAAAGGACATGTTTCTCGTTTATGGAGGTGACGAAGAGCCTGTCAGAAGGGTTACGCCGACGCTTAGCTTCGACACAGATCTGGATGACTCTAAGTCACAAACCGGATACGTGTATATGTTGAATGGTGGAGCAGTAAGCTGGTGCAGCTGCAAACAAAGCGTCGTGGCGGGATCTACATGTGAAGCGGAGTACATGGCAGCCTCGGAGGCAGCACATGAAGCAATATGGGTGAAGGAGTTCATCACCGACCTAGGAGTCATACCCAATGCGTCGGGGCCGATCAAACTTTTCTCTGACAACACTGGAGCTATTGCACTTGCCAAGGAGCCCAGGTTTCACAAGAAGACCAGGCACATCAAGCGTCGCTTCAACTCCATCCGTGAAAATGTTCAAGATGGAGACATAGAAATTTGCAAAGGTCATACGGATCTGAATGTCGCATATCCGTTGACTAAACCTCTTCCGCGAGCAAAACATGATCAACACCAGAACTCTATAGGTGTTAGGTTCATCACAATGTAACTAGATTATTGACTCTAGTGCAAGTGGGAGACTGTTGGAAATATGCCCTAGAGGCAATAATAAAAGGATTACTATTATATTTCCTTGTTCATGATAATTGTCTTTTATTCATGCTATAATTGTATTATCCAGAAATCGTAATACACGTGTGAATACATAGACCACAATATGTCCCTAGTGAGTCTCTAGTTGACTAGCTCGTTGATCAATAGATAGTCATGGCTTCCTGACTATGGACATTGGATGTCGTTGATAACGGGATCACATCATTAGGAGAATGATGTGATGGACAAGACCCAATCCTAAGCATAGCACAAGATCGTGTAGTTCGTTTTGCTAGAGCTTTTCCAATGTCAAGTATCTCTTCCTTAGACCATGAGATCGTGTAACTCCCGGATACCGTAGGAGTGCTTTGGGTGTACCAAACGTCACAACGTAATCGGGTGACTATAAAGGTACACTACGGTATCTCCGAAAGTGTCTCATTGGGTTGACACGGATCGAGATCGATTTGTCACTCCGTATAACGGAGAGGTATCACTGGGCCCACTCGGTAGTGCATCATCATAATGAGCTCAGAGTGACCAAGTGTCCGTCACGGGATCATGCATTACGATACGAGTAAAGTGACTTGCCGGGTAACGAGACCGAACGAGGTATTGGGATACCGACGATCGAGTCTCGGGCAAGTAACATACCGTCGACAAAGGGAATAGTATACGGGTTGCTTGAATCCTCGACATCGTGGTTCATCCGATGAGATCATCGAGGGTATGTGGAGCCAACATGGGTATCCAGATCCCGCTGTTGGTTATTGACCGGAGAGCCGTCTCGGTCATGTCTACATGTCTCCCGAACCCGTAGGGTCTACACACTTAAGGTTCGGTGGCGCTTAGGGTTATTAGGAAGACTTGTATGTGATTACCGAATGTTGTTGAGTCCCGGATAAGATCCCGGACGTCACGAGGAGTTCGGAATAGTCCGGAGGTAAAGATTTATATATGGGAAGTCATCATACGGTCACCGGAAAGGTTCGGGGCATATCGGTATTGTACCGGGCCACCGGAGGGGTTCCGGGTCCACCGGAGGGGCCACCTCTCCGGAGGGCCTTATGGGCTGTATGAGGAAGGGATCCAGCCCAAAGTGGGCTGGGCGCCACTCCCCTAGGGCCCATGCGCCTAGGGTTGGGGAAAACCCCGAGGGGGCGCCTTGCTTGGGGGCAAGCCCTCCCTTGGCCGCCGCCCCTCTAGATCCCATCTAGAGGCCGCCCCTTCTCCCTTCCCCTATAAATAGAGGCGAGGGAGGGCTGCAACACACTTCAAGGCGCAGCCCTCCCTCCCCAACACCTCTCCTCCTCCGCTGAGTGCTTGGCGAAGCCTGCCGAGATCGCCTCTCCACCATCATCACGCCCGCCGTCTTTGCCGGAGCCATCTTCCTCAACCTCTCCTTCCCTTGCTGGATCAAGAAGGAGGAGACGCCATCCTCTCCGTCACGTGTGTTGAACAGCGGAGGTGCCGTCTGCTCGGCGCTAGGATCTCCGGTGATAGGATCACGGCGAGAACGACTACTTCAACCCCGTTCTTTTGAACGCTTCCGCTCATGATCTACAAAGTGGTATGTAGATGCAATCTCTCTCCCATGACTCGTTGCTTAGATGAACTCATAGATGGATCTTGGTGAAACCGTAGGAAAAATTTTATTTTCTCGCAACGTTCCCCAACAAAGCTGGCGCACAATGTTAAACCGCAGACAGTGTTAAACCGCGGAACAATGTTAAACCGCAGACGTTAAGAAGCCCAGAAAAGGAAGTCAAAATAGTTTAAGTTAAAGTCCGAGTTGGACTCTACATGTAACCCGCCTCTTCAGCATATATAAGGAGAGGTAGGGCTCCCCAAAGAGGGACAAGCTACAAGCAAGAAGAAACAATCTCTAGGACTAGACACAACTAGAGGAGAGCCGGTTTACGGCGACTCCCTCATGATGATAATGAGATCTAGCCTCAAACAACATGTAGGGTTTTTACCGGATGATGTTTCCCGGGGCCCGAAGCTGTCTAAAACCCTTGTCTTGTGTTGCGTCTCTCGATTCCGCTCAACCCCTCTCAAGCTACCACATAGATGTGTTGGCCTCGCGACTAAGTCCTCAAATTAAGAACATCTGACGTGTTAATTCCACGACAGAAATGATTTGGCTTTTAACAGAACAACAACTATTCATTTTTTGCAGGTTTTATCCGAGCTACGACGTTGATCCGTATGTGGTCCTTACTCACTCTGACGAAGGCCAGGGAGCATTTGGTTACTGGATCTGTCCGGCGGGAGATGGTAGCACGGGATATCTCATGTAATAGGATAGGCGATTAGTTTACCTATCTTTGTTTTGCCAACCGGTTATGGCTCTAGGGCCTTTTGTTTTTGGCGCTGAGGCTCTTTGTGAGCTAGCCTTTCTTTTTGTTTCAAGACTGTAAGACCTTGTTGAACCTATTTTATTTATAAATGTGGCCGTATGCATTGTTCTGATGCAGAGGCCGGAGAGTCCCCCCTTTTCGAAAAAAAGGCACCTCGTCGTCTACGGAAACGTCTCCTCCCACTTAATGCGCATCGCCGGAAATCCTGAAATAAATTCAGGAATAAATGCGAGCACCAGGACTTGAACCCTGGTGGGCTGGAGATACCACAGTCCCTCTAACCATCCAATCACAGGTTGATTCGCTTATCATACGTTTCCTGATGCGTTCATATCAGCAAAAAATGTGGTTCACCAGTTAAGTTTCAAGTTAATAAAAAAATATTATGTGATTTTGTTTTTATCTCCTTTTTGCATGAAGTTGTCCAACTGACCACAGATTTGATTCCGTTTGTGTGAGATAGTACCTAATTTAGACAACCTTGGAGTTGATTTTTTGCATGGAGCAAGTGCTGCTGATGTGGTGACCCGTAGAGTTTGTTTTTCATAATCATGCTAGTGGTATATTTGTGCCCACTATTAGGAATAATTCATTGTTCTATCATTTATTGGACTCTGATAGATGGTATCTCAGGTGCAGACTGCTCTTTGTTATTTTTGACTAAATCAAGGTTTGTTTCCTTTGCTAATTTTAAAATTTTCTACATATTACCCCTGGAATAATTTGTACCCACAGTTTATTCTGCAAGTGTTTTGTCCCATTGTTTAGATTCTGTGTGCAAAATTAATAACTGAAAGTAGATGTTCGTGTTGCCAAGCCCGGACTATATTTACATGGAGTACATGTTGAGTTCCCATGTCTTACCAATCATCCCCTTTACAAGATTTAGGATTTAATGTGGTTAAGCAAGCTTGACTGAAGTGCGGTCTATTAAGTATTAACACTGCTTGATCTATCTTCTTAAGCTATTGAGACGCAAATCCCATTTTTGACAAGTAGTTTAGTACTCCCTCCGTCCTAAAATTCTTGTCTTAGATTTGTCTAGATACGGATGTATGATACATCCGTATCTAGACAAATCTAAGACAAGAATTTTGGGACAGAGGGAGTACAAAGGTGAAGATGAAACTGTTTGCTCGATAATGAGGGCCATGTAGTTCTCTGCATTACTTAGCACAATGAAGCTTTTTTGTTTGGAGCTAGGATTGCCTTTAAAGTGCTTTGACCAAATTGAAGGCAAGCATAGTGCGGTGATTGGAGCTAAAATTGTACTCCCTCCGATCCATAATAAGTGTTGACACTTACGTATTATGTATCGGAGGTAATATGTTATTGTTCAGATTTCATAGTGGACAATTTGCTTTACTTACCAGTGCCATGGTGCCATGATCAGCAAATTTTCTTAACCTTTTTAGTGCTACAACGTAGCAGCTTGGGTCTGGCATTGAATTGAAGATAAAGAGAAAACAAATGGTAACCATGACATTTCTTGTAGGCAACGGCCCTGATCTGCATGGCAGTATTTCATTGTGTAGTTGTTTCGTTTGAGGAAGGTGATATGTTTGATAAGTATGCTTCATGACTTTATTCGGAGTTGTAATTTTTAGGTGAACGAGTTACTCATGATATCCACATCTGCACCTAATACTATTTCTAATTGTCCAAATGACGAAATGCTCTTGCCGCTCAAATTATGGTCATCCCGGCAGCACTAAAATCCATATCATGACATTTGGGGTCTGATTTTTGTCGTGTTCTTGATGCATCTTTAGGATCAAAGTTGTGCTCATATGGGACATCAATTAACTCAAAATTTTGTTTGAAGTCGGTCTATTTGTTTACTACTCCCGCAAAAAAAAAAAGCATCTATTTTGTTTACTTGCTGGTGGAGACAGATCCAAATGTCTACATTCAGTGTAACAGAATTCAGCTTAACTGTCACCACTATGCCGCCGTTGACATCGGGATTTGTGATGGTATTAGTGCACCACTCAGATTCTCCGTTAACCACTGCTTGTGATAGTTTTTCTATTTATGTATAAAAAAAATAAAGCTTAGAACTACTATCTCAAAAACATGTATTCCATATATATTTGGACTCTTCTAAGTTGTTCATTATTTTCTCAGATGATTGCACCATTTGTGTTTCTTGTAAATACTTTAATTATTTGTTGTTGATCTCGGTGGGCGCGGCAAAGCACACCTTCATGTTCTAGTGAGATGAGATGGATAATGCCTGAATTTGGGGTCGCCAACGACAGGGCACATCTTGTGTCATTGACAGCTCAACTTACCAAGTTCGATGCTAGTAGATGATTCGAGTGAAAGAAGCAATGCTTGACACGGTGCCAACTAGGCACATCTTCCTCCACTCCCGTGCCTGTTGGGCTCGCAAAGGACATGCAGCTGGCGGGTGCTGGGTACGATATCCTAGGGTGGACTAACGAAACGGAACGACGTAATAGTTGCGACGGATGACGACCAGACAAACTCCCATGCAATCACATATAAATAAAATTTAAACAGGACGTGAAAACACGAATTACCACCACGTAAGAATAGAGAAGAGTGTGTACTACGTTATTGACAATAACCGGCCCGTACGTGTGCGAGTAGTAGAGTACATGCATGCATGTATGTATGATGAAGCGTTAATTACTACTCGAACTTGGGGTGTACTAATTAACTAGCATGCAAATCCGACATTAGGATTTCCATCAAGGCTGACAGCCGTCCCGGGGGCGAACTTGGGGTGTCCACAGAGATCGTTGTAGGATGCATCGAAGACGCGGAGGTTGACAAGCTTGGTAACGTCTGGCAGGGGCCCGAAGAAGCCGCTGTGATCCAAGTGAGCCTCCACAAGGTTGACCATGTCGGGGATGAACAAGTCGAGGCGGCCGGTGATCTTATTATCTCGGTCGTTGCGCTGGCCACCGACATCTAGATACCTGATATTGCTGTTAGCGCCGAAACCGGTGCCGACGGCCCCAGAGATCCTGTTCCTCGCGAGGGACAGCCTCTCGAGGGCGGGGAACAAGGCGACGTCGCCCAAGAAATTGGGGAAGTTGTCGTATATGGAGGCGTTGTTGGCGGAGAAGCTGCGTAGGGCGGAGCAGGTGACAAGGTCCCGCTGGTCCCACAATACTAGCATGTCGTTGTCGTCGAGCGCGATGGCCTCGAGGGCCGGCAGGGCGGCGAAGAAGCCGTCGGGGATCCTTGTCAAGGAGTTGGAGCTGAGATCGATGCTGCGGAGATGCTGGTGAGGCGTCGGCAGGAGCGGGAGGTGGCCGATGAGGCCGTTGAAGCTGAGGTCGAGGTCGGACAGGAACGCGAGCTTGCCTACATCGGAACCGTTGAGAACGCCGTGGAGGCCGGCGTGGGTGACGACGATGGAGGTGACGCGGCCAATCTCGTTGCATCTCACGCCCGTCCAGGTGCCGTCGCACGGGTCGGATGAGGGGACGGCCCACCCGATGGACTTGGCGATGGCTTGCATGGCCTCAGCGTCACCGCGGCCCGCGGGCGCGCAGACCGCGCTCCATGGGACGCCGATGAGGACGATGGCCATGACGAGCACTCGCATCGTCCACATCTGCTTGTACGCCATTGCCCTGTTGATTCGAGGTCTCAGAACTAGGATCTGATCACCGATCGGCCACACGAGGTATGCCATAGTTATAGTACGCATGCCTTTAGTGACAGGTATGGCATGTATGGCATGCACCGTGGATCACGGAAATTCTACCAACTCTACATAGTGCATACCATATCTTCGCAAATTCCATATTTCCATAACTCTTGTCTATTTATTTTTTTGCGAATAACTCTTGTCTATTCGTAGGTACATTTCCATAATTCCATAACTCTTGTCTATTCTTTTTTTTTTTTGCGAATAACTCTTATCTATTCGTAGGTACATTATTCGTGTTTTCACGCATGTTTAAATTTATATGATTGCATGGGAGTTTCCTGGTCGTCATCCGTCGCAATGGTTGGTTGTATATCTACACTACTATCACATCGTTTCGTTTAGTTAGTCCACCCTAGGACGAGTCGTACCCCGCACCCGCCAGCGGCTAACCAACTGTGGCACCCGGTCGTTGGCGAGCGGAAAAGGCGCAAGTGGAGGAAGATGTGCCCTGGTCTTGATTCATCGATGAGGTGGTTGGCGTCGTGTTGGTAAGCTGAGCTGTCAACGACATATGAGGTTATTGTTTTTGAGCAAAATGAAGTTGGTTCGTGTTTCCCCCATCACAACGCGGCGTGAAATTAGCACCGAAGGGGTAAATGGGCCATGCCTGGCACGCGACACGTCGGGCCGTGTCTGGGCCATGAGGCTGGGCACACGGATTGGCACGACACAACCTGTTTATATTTATTTACGTTGTTTCATTTCGTTAGTCCACCCTAGGATGTCGTACTCAGCACCCGCCAGCTGGCTGTCATTGGCGAGCTGAACATGCGCGGGAGTGGAGGAAGATGTGCCTGGTTGGCATCGTGTCGAGCATTGCTTCTTTCACTCGAATCATCTACTCCCTTCGTCTAGGTGAATAAGTCATCTTACGATGTGCACCGTGACCAAGTAGAAGGGGAAAACAAGAGACTGTAATGTGTATTTACTAATTAATAGCATTGCATGTAATGAACTAAGCACTGCATGTCGTGTTTGGTAGTCTCAATTCATTAAAAGCATGTACACCCCTCATCTCTTATTGGTTGATATGTCAAAAAACAAGAAACGAGGTAGAAGTTAATGCACCGTGCCTAAGTGTTTTGGGATTATTTGGTTTTCGTAAAATAACTTACATACCTAGACGGAGGGAGTAGCATCGAACTTGGTAAGTTGAGCCGTCAATGACACATGAAGTAGGTTCGTGTTTCCCACCATCGCAGTTTTGTCTGAGCGGTCGGTGCAACGCAAACCTGGTCATCTGGGTCGTGCAAACCAGGCCAGCCTGTTACCATGATAGCATGGCACATCGTGAAATTGGCACGACATGGACTAAACGGGCCGTGCCTGGCACACAGCACACCAGGGGCGTGTCTGGACCATGAGGCTGGGCACACAGGTCGGCACAACACAACATATTTATATTTATTCACGTCGTTTTGTTTCGTTAGTCCACCCTAGGACATCGTACCCCGCACCCGCCAGCGGCTCACCAACAGCGGCGGCCTATCGTTAGCGAGCCGAACAGGTGTGCTGAGTGGAGGAAGATGTCCCTTGGTCTTGATTCACCGAGTAGAGGAAGATGTACCCTGTCATTGGCGACCCCAAATTCAGGCATTATCCATCTCATCTCACTAGACATGAAGGTGTGCTATGCCATGCCCGCTCAGGTCAACAACAAATAATTGAACTATTTACAAAGAAACACAAATGGTACAATCATCTGAGAAAAAAATGAACAACTTAGAAGAGTCCAAATATATATGGGAGACATGTTTTTGAGATAGTAGTTCTAAGCTTTAATTTTGTATACGTAAACAGAAAAACTATCACAAGCAGTGGTTAATGGAGAATCTGAGTGGTGCCTAATACCATGACAAATCCCAATCTCAACGGCGGCATAGATGTGACAGTTAAGCTGAATTCTGGTACGCAGAATATAGACATTTGGATCTGACTCCACTAGCAAGTAAACAAAAAAGTTTATTTTTGCGGGTAGTAAACAAATAGATCGACTATAAACAAATTTTTGAGTTAATTGATGTCCCATATGAGCACAACATTGATCCTGACGATGCATCAAGCGCACGACAAAAATCAGACCCCCGAATGTCATGATATGGATTTTTTTGCTGCCGGGGTGGCCATAATTTGAGCGGCAAGAGCATTTCGTCGTCTGGAGAATTAGAAATAGGATTAGGTGCAGATGTGGAAATCGTCAGTAACTCTTTCACCTAAAAGTTACAACTTCGCATAAAGTCATGAAGCATGCTTACCTAACAAATCACCTTCCTCAAACAACTACACAGTGAAATACTGCCATGCAGATCAGGGTCGGTGCCTACAAGGAATGTCATGGTTACCATTTGTTCTCTCTTTATCTTCAACTAGCACAAATGCCCGTGCGTTGCAACGGAAAAGTAAATTAGTATGTTTCCATCGAAACGTTCACCAAAGTGGCATGAGGGTATCTTTAAATATTACTCTCTGTTACAATCCCATGAAATCTTGTATCTCGGACAAAGCCCACAATCCCATTTAAATATATATCCAGGTCCGTAGACCATCTAGCGTCGACTACAACCACTGAAACAACAATTGCCTCCGATAAAGAAAAGCATAGATTAGAAGAATTCAACTTGTAAACACACTGATATAGACAAAGAAAGAGCGGATCCAAGTTGATCCACGAAAGACAAACACCGACTGAATCCCACGATATCCATCGAAGAAAAACCTACACACATCCTCTGATGATGCTAGAAGCATCATCATGGCGGGGATCTTCAGGGAGCCGCCACCGCCTCGTCTTTCTGAATAGGACATGAACCCTACCAAAACGAAAAAAATACCTAAAAATAAAGCCCTCCTGCCGGCACGGACCGGGATCCACAGGAGACGAGGAGTCATGGCGGCTACACTGCAGGAGGCAGCGGAAACCCTAGGCAAACCCTACGGCTGTCTGAGACAGTGGATGAGGAGAAGACTTGTCGTAGAATAATTTGCACATCTTTCCTGACAAAGAGGTGAATATCCATGATCCACAATAGAATGAGCGGTCATGGTCTACTAGGCTACAGTAATTATGTCATAAACCAACTTGACCAACATGGCTATAGTTTACCACTTGTCTAAGTTGATAATTTACTCATTGTAGACCTGATAACTTACCTATAAACACGGTGGTAATTTTTGACTAGGGGAAAAAGGGTTGTTGAAACATACCTAGTAATTTCTGCATAAATACAATGATAATTGACACATCGCAGATCTGATAATTTGCATAAAGCACCGTGGTAACTTTGATCTGGGTGAAAAGTTGTTAAAATATACCCCGATAACTTTTGTGTAAATAGCATGGTATTTTAATCCCGACATACATGATAACTTACATACAACACTATGGTAACTTTTTGACCTAGGAAAAAACTGTTGAAAATATACCACCAATAATTTCCATGTAAATAGCAAGGTAATATATGCACCGCAAACCTGTTGGAAAACGTAGTAGAAAACAAAGAATTTTGCGCCTACGATCACCCAAGATCAATATGAAGGTGCATAACGGGTTGGGATCACAATCGCTACCGTCACCGAGTTGCAGTGGAAGACGAACGTGTTGGTGTAGATTGTACTTGGAGTCCCTCGACCAGTCGATGAACGATCCTTCAAACCGAAGACCGAAAGCACGGCCTCTCTACTTGGTTGCAAGCATGCAGCCTTCATGATCCGTCGGCACTTTGTCGTCCAGAGCTAATCATCACCGGAGAATTAGATGGAGGAGATTAGAACTACATTGGACTTCTAATTACGAGGACAAGAGGATTAGCCACGCTCTAATTAGTCAACTAGGACCAACTAGAACATGAACTAGAGGAGGCTCCAAAATTTGTGTATTCGATTTTGGCCAATACCTCAAGTATATATAGGTTAGAGGGGGAGAGGAGGGCTGCCACCAAGGAGGGAAAGCCTCCTTGGGGTGCCATCCAAAAAGGAGGAGTTGGACTCCTCCCCCAACTCCTCCCCTAGTAGGATCCCACCCCCTCGAGGAAAGAGGGGGTGCCTCCTCCACTTGGGCCTTCTGGCCCAAGTTGGCTTCCACCTATTGGCCATTTAAGACCGGTTGATATTTAAATTAAATATAAAATATTCTAAATACCTCTAGACCATTTTATATATAATTTAACATTTTTAGGAAAAAAATTCACCTATATATAATATATCGGTAATACCTGGTATTACCCGATATTCACCGAAACCCTTCCGGTGACACCAAAACGCTTTTGGATCCTCTCAGAACTATTCTGGATATTAATGAAACAATTCCACAAATATATTCGCATCGCTCCCGTCCTACTAACACTCAGAAAATCGTGATTGCCTTAAGCTTGTGACCCCATAGGTTCGGTAACCCACAGACATGAAGAAAACCGTTCGTTCAATGCCCGACAGCGGGACCATGCATGTCCGTATCGATCCCTATAAGTACACGAATCATATTCGAGTGAACCTTTGGTTATCATGTGATGTTACCTTTACTTCGCGATACTTTAAAAAAACCGGGATTTGTCGGTATCCTCCTAATCATCACCATGCTCACTATACCTAAATCCTCGTTACCGGTTTTGTTCTTCTTTCTAGTTACTGTGTTATGGCATCCCCGTGACATAGTCACTTGTGTCTGGCCAGATGATGATTGATGACGTCACAGCAAGAGGGCCCTAAGAATATCTCTCCATCGTCGGAGGTGCAAATCCCACTATCGAGCTATCTAGCCACTTGTTAAACTTTCCGATAAACCTGTAAGGTGTCGTTATGGTCACCGTGTTACAGGTGATGTTTGAGCAACCCCAAAGCCCATCGAATTGTAAGAAGTGACCACGATACTCTCATGGTCTAAGGAGCAATATCACACGTTAACTCTCCATGTTATTACAATTGAATACATATGATATTAACTCAATTCATAACAAACAAGATTTGATCGATTCAATATGATCGTTCTTCCAATGTCATAATCTCAATATTGTTTTAGGACTATCGTTACACTTAACAATATCCTAAGATCCGGAAAATGTGATAACCAATAACACTTGAGTTAGCCTTAGAAGCGAGACTACAAACCTTCTATTTACCTTTTATCATTCTACATGTGCATATGAATTCTCCACTGAATCGCATATTCCAGGATCATAATAGTTATATCATAGAATATAAACTCTTAACTATGGAAATATAATAATACAAATATTATTGCCTCTAGGGCATATTTCCAATAAAACCTTGTAACTTACGTCAAAACAACCACAATAACCTTTTGATTAGGGGGGAAGTTGTTGAAAAACATTCTGGGGTAACTTTTGTGTAAATATCATAGTAACATACAAACCTCGGACTTGATAACTTATAGACAAACATCGCAGAAATATTGACCATGTGGAAAAAATGTTGAAAACATATCCTCTGGTAACTATGTGTAAATGACATGATAATATAAAAACAATAGACATGATAACTTATTCATAAACACCATGGTAACTTCGACACAATAAGTGGGGTAACTTACGTACAACAAGTGTGGTAATTTACATAGCCAGGCATGATAACTTTTGACCCAAAAAGTTATTGAAACATACCAATATGAGATCTATTTCCAAAGGACTAATCGCGGTAGATTTAATGGTGAAAGTGGATTTTGATCAAGCTGGCGATTTGAGCTACAAAAATGGATTTTGAATCGGATCGTCACGACAAACCATGATAACTTTGACCCAGAAGAATTTGTTCAAATATACCCCCGGTATTTTCTACGTGGTAATTTATGCATCACAGACCTAATAACTTATGTACAATCACTGTGGTTACTTTGACTTGGGGGTGTTGTTGAAACAATACCCCGGTAACTTATGTCTGAATAGTATGGTAATATACACACCGTATACCTTATAGGTTACACAGAATACATTGTGGTGTCTTTTGACCAGAGATTTTTTTTATGGAAACACACACCATTGGTAACTTTGGTGTGAATAACAAGGTAATACGCACCATAGATCAGATAACTTATGTTCAAACACCATGGTAACTTTCACCCCAGAGGGGGGGGGGTGTTCAAACATACCCCGATATCTTACTTGTAATAGTATGGTAATTTTATGCATGACAGACCTGATAACTTACGTACAAACATCATGCTAACTTTGACCCAAGAGAAGCCCCCACCTTAATTTCTATGTTTGCATGGTAATTTACACACCACAAACCTCATAACTTACATTGAAACACCGTGGTGACTTCTAACCCGGTGGGAAAAAAGTTTCAAACATACCCCAGTATCTTTTGTTTAAACAACATGGTAAATTGTATACAAATTATGTAAATATAGCATGAATACTTCAAAACTTACATATATGTTTGAGACGTATCAGCATCCCCAAGCTTAATCACTGCTCATCCTCGAGTAGGTAGATGATAAAAGAATATTTTTGAAGTTTGAATGCTAGAATAGAACAAACCTTTGATCAAATAGAGAATTATAGCTCAATAACCACCCGGAGACTCCATAGGCTGCTGAAGTTGGGTAATGACCCGGTGAAGCCGTTCCGGTCGAGTCAAAGTTCTTGGAGTTCCGGAAGTTTGGCGACGAAGTCCAACGGTCCGGAGAGGAAGTTACCGCTCAGATCCAAGCGAGTGAGGGTTCGGCTTGATAGCATCTCCGGAACCTCGCCGGTGAGCAGGTTGTCTGCCAAGTAGAGAGTGTTGTGACAGTGAACGTGTCGCAGTAGCCGAGGAAATCCAAGAGCATCCCGATGACGCTAGCATTGCAATGTGAACACCAGGGGGGTGCTGCCCCCCCCCCCCCCACTTTGGGGGAAATGGGAAGGAATATTTTTTGTAGGTCTTCGATGTGGAAAAAACATGTTCCGAAAGTTTCACAATGGAGTCCAACGGCCCCAAGAGAAAGTTATCACTCAGATCCAAGTGAGTGAGGGTTCGGCTCGAGAACATCATCGGAACCTCGCCGGTGAGCCGATTGTTTGCCAAGGAGAGAGTGTCGAGAGCGGTGTACGTGTCGAAGTAGCCGAGGAATCTCGAGAGTGTCCCGATGACGCTAGCATTGTTGGCAATGTAGTCTCGGAGGTTGCCAATCCAGTGAGGATTATTTGGGAGATCCCACCCCTCAAGCTGCGACTTGTTGCTGATAGTGAAAACCTACATCTCGGCTGATAGCGTGCATGTGCCCCCTGAAGGAAATATGCCCTAGAGGCAATAATAAAGTTATTATTTATTTCCTTATATCATGATAAATGTTTATTATTCATGCTAGAATTGTATTAACCGGAAACATAATACATGTGTGAATACATAGACAAACATAGTGTCACTAGTATGCCTCTACTTGACTAGCTCGTTTTGATCAAAGATGGTTATGTTTCCTGACCATAGACATGAGTTGTCATTTGATTAACGGGATCACATCATTAGGAGAATGATGTGATTGACTTGACCCATTCTGTTAGCTTAGCACTTGATCGTTAGTATGTTGCTATTGCTTTCTTCATGACTTATACATGTTCCTACAACTATGAGATTATGCAACTCCCGTTTACCGGAGGAACACTTTGTGTACTACCAAACGTCACAACATAACTGGGTGATCATAAGGGAGCTCTACAGTTGTCTCCAAAGGTACATGTTGAGTTGACGTACTTCGAGATTAGGTTTTGTCACTCCGATTGTCGGAGAGGTGTCTCTGGGCCCTCTCGGTAATGCACATCACTATAAGCCTTGCAAGCAATGTAGCTAATGAGTTAGTTACGAAATGATGCATTACATAACGAGTAAAGAGACTTGCCGGTAACGAGATTGAACTAGGTATTGAGATACCGACGATCGAATCTCGGGCAAGTAACATACCGTGACAAGGGGAACAACGTATGTTGTTATGCGGTTTGACCGATAAAGATATTCGTAGAATATGTAGGAGCCAATATGAGCATCCAGGTTCCGCTATTGGTTATTGACCAGAGAGGTGTCTCGGTCATGTCTACATAGTTCTCGAACCCGTAGGCTCCGCACGCTTAAAGTTAGATGACACTTATATTATGAGTTTATGTGTTATGATGTACCGAAGATAGTTCGGAGTCCCGGATGTGATCACGGACATGACGAGGAGTCTCGAAATGGTCGAGACATAAAGATTGATAGTTCGGAGTCCCGGATGTGATCACGGACATGACGAGGAGTCTCGAAATGGTCGAGACATAAAGATTGATATATTAGACGACTATATTCGGTCACCAGAATGGTTCTGGGGGTTATCGGATATATACCGGAGTACCGGGGGCTAACCGGAACCCCCGCCCCCCCGGGGGGGGGGGGGGGTTAATGGGCCTCATGGGCCCAAAGTGGAGAAGAGGAGGGGCGGCCAGGGAGGCCGCGCACCCCCTTCCCCTCTAGTCCGAATAGGACAAGGAGGGGGTGGCGCCCCCCTTTCCTTCCTCCCCTCTCTTCCTTCCTTCCCCCTCCCCTACTTGGACAAGGAAAGGAGGGAGACTCCTCCTGGCGCGCCCCCTCCTGGCCGGCCGCCCCCTCCCCCTTGATCCTTTATATACGGGGGCAGGGGGGCACCTCTAGACACAACAACAATTGATCCTTGAGATCTATTAGCCGTGTGCGGTGCCCCCCTCCACTATATTCCATGTCGATAATATCGTTGCGGTGCTTAGGCGAAGCCCTGCGTCGGTAGAACATCAGCATCGTCACCATGCCGTCGTGCTGACGGAACTCTCCCTTGACACTCGGCTGGATCGGAGTTCGAGGGACGTCATCAAGCTGAACGTGTGCAAGAACTCGGATGTGTCGTGCTTTCGGTGCTTGATCGGTCGGGCTGTGAAGACGTACGACTACATCAACCGTGTTGTGCTAATGCTTCCGCTTTCGTTCTACGAGGGTACGTGGACAACACTCTCCCCTCTCGTTGCTATGCATCACCATGACCTTGCGTGTGCGTAGGAATTTTTTTGAAATTACTACGTTCCCCAACAGTGGCATCCGAGGCTGGTTTTATGCGTAGATGTTATATGCACGAGTAGAACACAAGTGATTTGTGGGCGATACAAGTCATACTGCTTACCAGCATGTCATACTTTGGTCCGGCGGTATTGTTGGATGAAGCGGCCCGGACCGACATTACGCGTACGCTTACGCGAGACTGGTTCTACCAACGTGCTTTGCACGCAGGTGGCTGGCGGGTGTCAGTTTCTCCAACTTTAGTTGAACCGAGTGTGGCTACGCCCGGCCCTTGAGAAGGTTAAAACAGCACTAACTTGACGAATTATCGTTGTGGTTTTGATGCGTAGGTAAGAACGGTTCTTGCTCAGCCCGTAGCAGCCAGATAAAACTTGCAACAACAAAGTAGAGGACGTCTAACTTGTTTTTGTAGGGCATGTTTGTTGGGGAACGTAGTAATTTCAAAAAAAAATTCCTACGCACACGCAAGACCATGGTGATGGCATAGCAACGAGAGGGGAGAGTGTCCGTCCACGTACCCTCGTAGACCGAAAGCGGAAGCGTTATAACAACGCTGTTGATGTAGTCGTCGCCTTCACGATCCGACCGACCCAAGTACCGAACGACGGCACCTCCGTGTTCAAAGACACGCTCAGCTCGATGACGATCCCCGGGCTCCGATCCAGCAAAGCGTCGGGATGAGTTCCACAAGACGACGGCGTGGTGACGATGATGATGCTCCACCGACGCAGGCTTCGCCTAAGCTCCGTGACGATATGACTTCGCGGCCACAGGCTTCGCCTAAGCTCCGCGACGATATGACCGAAGTGGAATATGGTGGAGGGGGGCACCGCACACGGCTAAGGAACGATCCGTAGATCAACTTGTGTGTCATGGGATGCCCCCCTGCCCCCGTATATAAAGGAGCAAGGAAGAGGTGGCCGACCAAGGGAGGAGGCGCACCAAGGGGGGGAGTCCTACTCCCACCGGGAGTAGGACTCCTCCTTTCCTAGTAGGAGTAGGAGAGAAGGAAGGGAAGGGAGGAAGGGTGCGGCCCTCCCCTAGTCCACCCGGACTAGGCCTTGGGAGCGGCCTGCCCTAGGCAGCCCCTCTCTTTCTGCAGGGCCCAATAAGGCCCAATACTTCTCCCGGTGAATTCCCGTAACTCTCCGGTACTCAAAATACCCGAATCATTCGAACCTTTCCGAACTCCGAATATAGTCGTCCAATATATCGATCTTTACGTCTCGACCATTTCGAGACTCCTCGTCATGTCCCCGATCTCATCCGGGACTCGAACTCCTTCGGTACATCAAAACTCATAAACTCATAATATAACCGCATCGAAACCTTAAGTTGCAGGACCCTACGGGTTCGAGAACTATGTAGACATGACCTAGAACTATTCTTGGTCAATAACCAATAGCGGAACCTGGATGCCCATATTGGCTCCTACATATTCTACGTAAGATCTTTATCGGTCAAACCGCATAACAACATACTTTGTTCCCTTTGTCATCGGTATGTTACTTGCCCGAGATTCGATCACGTGATACAATACCTAGTTCAATCTCGTTACTGGCAAGTCTCTTTACTCGTTCCGTAATACATCATCTCGCAACTAACTTATTAGTTGCAATGCTTGCAAGGCTTTATGTGATGTGTATTACCGAGAGGGCCCAGAGATACCTCTCCGACAATCGGAGTGACAAAACCTAATCTCGAAATACGCCAACCCAACATGTACCTTTGGAGACACCTGTAGTACTCCTTTATAATCACCCAGTTACGTTGTGACGCTTGGTAGCACCCAAAGTGTTCCTCCGGTAAACGGGAGTTGCATAATCTCATAGTTACAGGAACATGTATAAGTCATGAAGAAAGCAATAGCAACATACTAAACGATCAAGTGCTAGGCTAACGGAATGGGTCATGTCAATCAGATCATTCAACTAATGATGTGATCCCGTTAATCAAATGACAACTCATGTCTATGGTTAGGAAACATAACCATCTTCGATTAACGAGCTAGCCAAGTAGAGGCATACTAGTGACACTGTTTGTCTATATATTCACACATGTATTATGTTTCCGGTTAATACAATTCTAGCATGAATAATAAACATTTATCATGATGTAAGGAAATAAATAATAACTTTATTATTGCCTCTAGGGCATATTTCCTTCAATGTTGTGATGTGATATGAGGGCAGGCCTGGCGCAGTGGTGAAGTCCTCCCCACTTGTGCCAAGAGGTCCTGGGTTCGAACCAGCCTCTCTGCATTGCACTTTGCAGGGGTAAGACTAGGTTCCTAATCCCTCCCCAGACCCCACCTTGTGTGGGAGCTTCTATGCACTGGGTCTGTCCTATGTTGTGATGTGATATGGTCAAGACATGATGCTATATTTTATTGTATGAGATGATCATGTTTTGTAACCGAGTTATCGGCAACTGGCAGGAGCCATATGGTTGTCGCTTTATTGTATGCAATGCAAACGCCCTGTAATTGCTTTACTTTATCACTAAGCGGTAGCAATAGTCATAGAAGCAATAGGTGGCGAAACGACAACGATGCTACGATGGAGATCAAGGTGTCGCTACCGGTGATTTATGGTGATCTTAGCGATGTTGCTTCGAGATGGAGATCACAAGCACAAGATGATGATGGCCATATCATATCACTTATATTGATTGCATGTGATGTTTATCCTTTATGCATCTTATTTTGCTTTGATTGACGGTAGCATTATAAGAAGATCTCTCACTAAATTTCAAGGTATAAGTGTTCTCCCTGAGTATGCACTGATATGTCTCCGTCGTATCTACTTTTCCAAACACTTTTGCCCTTGTTTTGGACTCTAACTTGCATGATTTGAATGGAACTAACCCGGACTGACGCTGTTTTAAGCAGAATTGCCATGATGTTGTTTTATGTGCAGAAAACAAAAGTTCTCGGAATGACCTGAAACTCCACGGAACATCTAGTTAAAAATAATAAAAATCCTTGCCAAAGATAAAGACCAAGGGGCCCACACCCTGTCCACGAGAGTGGGGGGCGCCCCCCTAGGGCGCGCCCCCCTACCTCGTGGGCCCCCTGGAGCTCCTCCGATGCCAACTCCAACTCTATATATTTGCTTTCGGGGAGAAAAAAATCAACAAGAAGAAGTCATCGTGTTTTACGATATGGAGCCGCCGCCAAGCCCTAAAACCTCTCGGGAGGGCTGATCTGGAGACCGTTCGGGGCTCCGGAGAGGGGGATTCATCACCGTCGTCATCATCAACCATCCTCCATCACCAATTTCATGATGCTCACCGCCGTGCGTGAGTAATTCCATCATAGGCTTGTTGGACGGTGATGGGTTGGATGAGATTTATCATGTAATCGAGTTAGTTTTGTTAGGGTTTGATCCCTAGTATCCACTATGTTCGAGATTGATGTTGCTATGACTTTGCTATGCTTAATGCTTGTCACTAGGGCCCGAGTGCCATGATTTCAGATCTGAACCTATTATGTTTTCATGAATATATGTGTGTTCTTGATCCTATCTTGCAAGTCTATAGTCACCTACTATGTGTTATGATCCGGCAACCCCGAAGTGACAATAATCGGGACCACTCCTGATGATGACCATAGTTTGAGGAGTTCATGTATTTACTAAGTGTTAATGCTTCGTTCCGGTTCTCTATTAAAAGGAGTCCCTTAGTTTCCATTAGGACCCCGCTGCCACGGGAGGGTAGGACAAAAGATGTCATGCAAGTTCTTTTCCATAAGCACGTATGACTACATTCGGAATACATGCCTACATTACATTGATGAATTGGAGCTAGTTCTGTGTCACCCTATGTTATGATCTTACATGATGAACCGCATCCGCATAATTATCCATCACCGATCCAATGCCTACGAAGCTTTCCATATAATTGGTTTACGCTTATTTACTTTCCGTTGCTCTTTGTTACAATCATTACAAAACACCAAAAATATTACTTTTGCTTTCATTACTCTTTTGTTACCATTACCACTACTATCATATTACTTTGCTACTAAATACCTTGCTGCAGATATTAAGTTATCCAGGTGTGGCTGAATTGACAACTCAGTTGCTAATACTTGAGAATAATCTTTGGCTCCCCTTGTGTCAAATCAATAAATTTGGCTTGAATACTTTACCCTCGAAAGCTATTGCGATCCCCTACACTTGTGGGTTATCAAGACTAATTTCTGGCGCCGTTGCCGGGGAGCATAGCTCTATTCTTTGAGTCACTTGGGATTTATATCTGCTGGTCAGTATGAAGAACTTGAAAGGCGCTAAGAAAACAATTTATCCCTCAACTACGAGGGGAGGTAAGGAACTGCCATCTAGCTCTTCACTTGAGTCATCTTCTGTTTTGAGTAAGCTTGCGGCACCTAAACCTGCTTCTGCTATTCGTTCCGATATGTCGCATGTTATTGATGATGCCACTTCTGCTATGCATGATACTTATGATGAAACTACTTCTATGCTTGATACTACTGTGCCCCTTAGTGATTTTCTTGATGAACAAATTGCTAGGGCTAGAGAGAAAGAAATTATTGAAACTGATCATGTTGATGAAATCGATGATAAAAACATGCTTGTTATTCCTGAGGATTATATTTTTGATAAAGAAGCTTCTGCTGCTATTTTTGCTTGCAAAGATAACGATGAGCTTAGAAGGTTATTGGCTAAATGGAATAAGCAATCTCTTAATGATAGAATGAGGCCCGACCTTGCTTTTTGCTACTTCACCTATTTGTGTTGCCGGTAAGGATTATGAATTCTCTGTTGATCCTGATATAACTACTTTGGTTGAATCTGATCCCTTTCATGGCTATGAATCTGAAACTGTTGTGGCACATCTTACTAAATTAAATGATATAACCACCCTGTTCACTAATGATGAGAGATCATGTTACTTTTATATCCTTAAAATATTTCCGTTCTCATTAAAGGGTGATTCTAAGATATGGTTTAATTCTCTTGATCATGGTTGTGTGCGTAGTCCCCAGGATATGATTTATTACTTCTCTGCTAAATATTTCCCTGCTCATAAGAAACAAGCTGCTTTAAAGGAAATATACAACTTTGTGCAAATTAAAGAAGAGAGTCTCCCACAAGCTTGGGGGAGGCTTCTCAAGTTACTTAATGCTTTGCCTGATCATCCTCTTAAGAAAAATGAAATACTTGATATATTTTATAATGGACTAACCGATGCTTCCAGAGATTACGTGGATAGTTGTGCTGGTTCTCTTTTCAGGGAAAGAACACCGGATGAAGCTGAAATTCTATTGAATAATATGTTGACAAATGAAAATAATTGGGCACCTCCCCGAGCCAGCTCCTGCTCCAATTCTGAGCCTATTCCTAAACCAACTCCGAAGAAGAGAGGTGTTCTATTTCTCGATCTGAAGATATGCAAGAGGCAAAGAAATCTATGAAATAAAAAGGTATTAAAGCTGAAGATGTTAAGAATTTACCTCCTATTGACGAAATACATGGTCTTAATTTACCACCTGTTGAAGAAACATATGATCTTAATCCATCACCTAATGAAGAACCTCCAGGTCTTGATAACCCAACACAGGTAGTAAAGGTAAATTCTCTCTATAGATTTGACGAAGGTGATATTCCTCACTATAAGTCTGCTAGACAGTGCTTAGAAGAGTTTGATCATTTTATTGTCAAACAAGAAAATTTCAATGCTTATTTTGGTAGACTATTAAAACAAAATGCTTATATGATTAAACACTTGGGTGATTATATGGCTGATGTTAGATGTGAACTTAAACTTGTTAGCAAACATGCTTCTATGGTTACCACTCAAGTAGAACAAGTACTTAAAGCTCAAAATGATTTGCTCAATGAAATGAATAGTAAGAAAAATGATTATGCTGTTAGAGTGGCTACTAGAACTGGTAGAATGACTTAGGAACCTTTGTATCCTGAAGGCCACCCTAAGAGAATTGAGCAAGATTCTCAGAGTAATAATATTGATGTACCTAGTTCTTCTAAAAGGAAGAAAAAGAAAAATGATAGGACTCTGCAAACTTCTAGTGAACCTATTGTTGAACCACCTGAGAATCCTAATGATATATCTATTTCGATGTGGAAACACAATCTGCAATGAACATGAACCTAGTGAAAATGTTAATGATTATGTTCATGATGATGCTCAACCTAGTAATGACAATGATGTAGAAGTTGAACCTGTTGTTGATCTTGATAACCCACAATCAAAGAATCAACGTTATGATAAGAGAGACTTTGTTGCTAGGAAACATGGTAAAGAAAGAGAACCATGGGTTCGTAAACCCATGCCTTTTCCTTCCAAACCATCCAAGAAAAAGGATGATGAGGATTTTGAGCGCTTCTTTGAAATGATTAGACCTATCTTTTATGTATGCGATTAACTGATATGCTCAAAATGAATCCTTATGCAAAGTATAGGAAAGATAGAGTTACAAATAAGAGAAAGATACCGTAAGCTAAAATTACCACCATGCTTGCTAATTATATTTTTAAGGGTGGAATGCCAAAGAAACTTGGAGATCCAGAGTACCTACTATACCATGCTCCATTAAAAGAAATTATGTTAAAACTGCTTTATGTGATCTTGGAGCTGGTGTTAGTGTTATGCCCCTCTCTTTATATCGTAGACTTGACTTGAATAAGTTGACACCTACTGAAATATCTTTGCAAATGGCTGATAACTCAACTGCTATACCTGTCGGTATTTGTGAGGATGTGCCTGTTGTGGTTGCAGACGTTACTATTTTAGTGGACTTTGTTATTCTTGATTTCCCGAGGACGATAGTATGTCTATTATTCTTGGAAGACCCTTTTTTAATACTGCAGGGGCTGTTATTGATTGCAACAAAGGCAATGTCACTTTTCATGTTAATGGTAATGAGCACACGGTACACTTTCCGAGGAAAAAACCTCAAGTTCATAGTATCAATTCTATTGGAAAAGTTCCATCGATTATTTTTGGAGGTTTTGAATTTCCTCTTCCTACTGTCAAGAAGAAATATGATATACTTATTATTGGGGATGTGCATATTTCCATGGCAGTCGGAATGAGTTTGTTAACAAGACCTGATCAACCTTGTTAGTGGATTCCTTTTGATGAGCATGAGACGGATGAAACTAGAAGGCACGACCTTCTGTACCCTCTTTATACTTTCTGTTACTTAGTTGAAATAAAGTAAAAATAGTATTTTTCTGTCTGTTCCCTGATTTATCTGTGCAATATAAAAATACCCCGAAAATAAAAGTCCTCCAAATGCCATGCCAATTTAATATGATTTTTTCTAGAATATTTGAGGATTTATGGTACTGAAAACACCGCGGGGGGAGCTGCCACCTGGCCACGAGGGTGGAGGGTGCGCCCTACCCCCCAGGGCGCGTCCCCTGCCTCATGGGCCCACGTGGCCCTCCTCCACTTATTCCTGCACCCATCCTCTTCTTCTTCGTCCCACAATCACGAATATCTGGTTCAAGCACGATTTCCAGCTCACTTTGCTGTGATTTTCGATCTCCTTTCTCAAAGCACCACTCACAAAACTGCTTGGGGAGATTGTTCCTTGGTATGTGACTCCTCCATTGGTCCAATTAGTTTTTGTTCTAGTGCTTTATTCATTGCAAATTTGTGCTGCCTAGGTGACCATGTTCTTGAGCTTGCATGTCAAATTTATATGGTTCCAAGTAGTTCTAATGCTTGATAGAGGCTCTAGGCACTTGTAGGAGTAGTTGCTATCAATTTTATTGAGCTTGGCTCACTTTTGTTTGAAGTTACTAAAAATTTCAGAATATTTCAAAAAATGATGAAGAGACTTTTGAGGGGCTCATCGAGTCAAGCTCAAGGAAAAGCAAAATGAAGAAGCACAGAGGCCCAAATATAATTTGCCTCGTATCGCGGAGGTCCGGCCACGTGAATGGCCTTCTGATGACTTCTTGAGACAAGCCGGGATTTATGAGGATTTTTATTCATTGACCGAGAATGCTGGCCCCACCGACTTCCTCCGCGACCAACGTCATCAGTATCTCTTACTCACTAATACTTTTCTGCAAAACTTCTACTATTATCCTAAGGAATCACCTCCTTCAGTAGAGTTTCATTTATATGATGTTGTTAAGAAGATGCCATTAGCTGAATTTTGCAAGGTTTGCAAAATACCCTCTAAGGGTACCTTAGATGAACCACATCGTAAGTATGTGGAAGAGATTATTAACACCATCACTGTGGGGGAAACCAGGAAGGTTTCCGATGCAAGAATCACTAGCATACATTTTCTTGTATTACGCTACTTTGCCTTATTTGCTAGTCGTTGCTTGATTGGTCGCGGAAACTGTGGAAACCTTAGTGTTCCTGATATTATCATTTTGTTCCATGGTTTATACCGCGATAACACTGTTAGTATGGGTGGAATTATTGCTAAACGGTTAAGTTTGAACCGTACTAAAGGCCCCATCTTTGGAGGTATTTATGCTTTGCGCCTAGATGCACATTTTAACATACCCATTAGGCTTTATGAGAAAGAAGAAAAATTGCTGCCTAGTGCTTATTTAGATTATAAGGGTATGCTAGTGCATGATTTTATTATTAAGGGCAGGGAAGGGGAGCTTAAATATAAATTGTACTTTAATAAACATCAGCCTGAGACTATTACTTTGCCTGCTCCTTCTTTGTTTAACTTGTCTGAAGGTCCTTACCGCATTCCGTGGGCGGCCGCCTGCTTCACCGAATCCTGCACCAGCCCCGAGCCGAACCACAATACGAACCTCCACGCCATCTGTTTATTCTTGGGATCCGGAGATGGCTGCCAGCCGATGGCGCCGAGTCCTCTTCATCACAAGACGACCCCAGCTACATTTACGGGTATCCGCCAGCCATCCTCGGTAATGAACCAACTTAGGCCAAAAGCCTAAGCTTGGGGGAGTACGTATTTCCCACCGACATTACATTTATGTTCACACACACTCATTACTAGATGTCGGTGCTCATACTTTTTCACTGTAATATCCATGCTAGGTTATTTTCTTTTTCCTGCTTTCTTCTTGTGTGTCTATTAAACCTTAAGAAAAACCAAAAAAAATTAGTAGTAGTTTACTTTACTTGTTGTAGTAGTAATAATTAAAAAGAAAACCCAAAAAGATTTCCCGTTCTTCTATTGCTTGTTGGGAGCTTTCCCGTGTAAATAGTTTTATTTCTTTTCTTTTTTTTGGTGGTCGATAGGAGAAGACCGTGATTAAATTGTTGAAGTGGCTCTTATATGCATTATTGTTGATTTAACCAAGAGCCCATATTGCCTTGTCTTCTCCTGCTTATTGAATGCTCGCAGATTCCAGCTTAGTCCAATACACGTGCACTCTTATTATAATTCATATTATTCGGTCGTGCAAGTGAAAGGCAATAATGACGATATATGATGAATTGATTGGGATAAGCGAAGCTGGTATGAACTCGACCTCTCTTGTTTTTGTAAATATGATGAGTTCATCGTTCCCGATTCAGCTTATTACGGATAAACATGTTTGCAGTGACAATTAGAGATCATAGTTGTTTGTGCCATGCTTAATTAGCTATGAGTTATAATGGTTTACCTTATGTACAACATGCTATTAAAATGGTTGTGATGTGGTATGATGGGGTGGTATCCTCCTTTGAATGATTTAAGTGACTTGACTTGGCACATGTTCACGCATGTAGTTGGAACAAATCAACATAGCCTTCACGATATCTATGTTCATGGTGGATTATATCCTACTCATGCTTGCATCCAATGTTTATTAATTTTAATGCATGTTCATGGTTGTTGTCGCTCTCTAGTTGGTCGCTTCCCAGTCTTTTGCTAGCTTTCACTTGTACTAAGCGGGAATACTGCTTGTGCATCCAATCCCTTAAACCCCAAATTTATTCCAGATGAGTCCATTATATCTTCCTATATGCGGTATTTACCTGCCGTTCCAAGTAAATTTGTATGTGCCAAACTCTAAACCTTCAAATAAACATTCTGTTTTGTATGCTCGAATAGCTCATGTATCAACTAGGGATGTCCTTATCTTCCATGTTAGGCGGGTTATTCTCACGAGGAGTGGACTCCGCTCCTCACTCACGAGAAAATGGCTGGTCTCCGGGATGCCCAGTCCCATGCTTTAAGCAAACTAAATCAAATTAATTGCAAACAAAACTCCCCCTGGGACTGTTGCTAGTTGGAGACACTCGTTGTTTCGAGCAAGTCATGGATTGATGCTTGTTGGTGGAGGGGGAGTATAAACTTTACCATTCTGTTTGGGAACCGCCTATAATGTGTATAGCATGGAAGATATTGCCATCTCTTGGTTGTTATGTTGACAATGAAAGTATGCCGCTCAAAATATTATTTATCTCTATTTCAAAACCGAGCTCTGGCACCTCTACAAATCCCTGCTTCCCTTTACGAAGGGCCTATCTATTTACTTTTATGCTGAGTCATCACCCTCTTATTAAAAAGCACTAGCTGGAGAGCACAGTTGTCATTTGCATCCGTTACTGTTAATTTATATTGGGTAGGACTATGATTGGATCTCTTTTACCATGAATTACAATGTCTAGTCAGTCCTTGATCTTTAAAGGTGCTCTGCATTTATGTTTTGCGGTCTCAGAAAGGGCTAGCGAGATACCATCTTGTTATATCATATTATGATTGTTCTAAGAAAGTGTTGTCATCCGAGATTTATTATTATGACTCGCTAGTTGATTATGCCATTGATATGAGTAAACATGAGACCTGAGAATTATTGCAAATGTGGTTAGTTATAATCTTTGCTGAAAACCTGAATGCTGGCTTTACATATTTACAACAACAAGAGCAAACAGAGTTTGTAAAAGTTTTTCTTTTTCTCTTTCAGTTTATCAACTGAATTACTTGAGGACAAGCAAAGGTTTAAGCTTGGGGGAGTTGATACGTCTCCGTCGTATCTACATTTCCAAACACTTTTGCCCTCGTTTTGGACTCTAACTTGCATGATTTGAATGGAACTAACCCGGACTGACGCAGTTTTCAAAGAATTGCCATGATGTTGTTTTATGTGCGTAAAACAAAAGTTCTCGGAATGACCTGAAACTCCACGGAACATCTAGTTAAAAATAATAAAAAATCATTACCAAAGATGAAGACCAGGGGCCCACACTGTCCCACGAGGTGGGGCGCCTGTGGCGCGCCTACCTCGTGGGCCCCCTAGAGCTCCTCCGCCGCCAACTCCAACTCTATATATTTGCTTTCGGGGAGAAAAAATCAAGAAGAAGAAATCATCGTGTTTACGATACGGACCGCCGCCAAGCCCTAAAACCTCTCGGGAGGGCTGATCTGGAGTCCGTTCGGGGCTCCGGTGAGAGGGATTCGTCGTTGTCCTCATCATCAACCATGCTCCATCACCAATTTCATGATGCTCACCGCCGTGCGTGAGTAATTCCATCGTAGGCTTGCTGGACGGTGATGGGTTGGATGAGATTTATCATGTAATCGAGTTAGTTTTGTTAGGGTTTGATCCCTAGTATCCACTATGTTCTGAGATTGATGTTGCTATGACTTTGCTATGCTTAATGCTTGTCACTAGGGCACGAGTGCCATAATTTCAGATCTGAACCTATTATGTTTTCATGAATATATGTGTGTTCTTGATCCTATCTTGCAAGTCTATAGTCACCTACTATGTGTTATGATCCGGCAACCCCGAAGTGACAATAATCGGGACCACTCCCGGTGATGACCATAGTTTGAGGAGTTCATGTATTCACTAAGTGTTAATGCTTTGTTCCGGTTCTCTATTAAAAGGAGGCCTTAATATCCCTTAGTTTCCATTAGGACCCCGCTGCCACGGGAGGGTAGGACAAAAGATGTCATGCAAGTTCTTTTCCATAAGCACGTATGACTACATTCGGAATACATGCCTACATTACATTGATGAATTGGAGCTAGTTCTGTGTCACCCTATGTTATGACTGTTACATGATGAACCGCATCCGACATAATTATCCATCACCAATCCAATGCCTACGAGCTTTCCATATACTGGTTTACGCTTATTTACTTTCTCGTTGCTACTGTTACAATCATTACAAAACACCAAAAATTTTACTTTTGCTTTCATTACTCTTTTGTTACCATTACCACTACTATCATATTACTTTGCTACTAAATACCTCGCTGCAGATATTAAGTTATCCAGGTGTGGCTGAATTGACAACTCAGTTGCTAATACTTGAGAATATTCTTTGGCTCCCCTTGTGTTGAATCAATAAATTTGGGTTGAATACTTTACCCTCGAAAGCTGTTGCGATCCCCTACACTTGTGGGTTATCATGCACCGTTGCAAAAGTTCTTCGTGCTGAGACACCACGTGATGATCGGGTGTGATAGGCTCTACGTTCAAATACAACGGGTGCAAAACAGTTGCACAGGCGGAATACTCAGGTTAAACTTGACGAGCCTAGCATATACAGATATGGCCTCGGAACACTGAGACCGAAAGGTCGAGCGTGAATCATATAGTAGATATGATCAACATAGTGATGTTCACCATTGAAAACTACTCCATCTCACGTGATGATCGGACATGGTTTAGTTGATTTGGATCACGTGATCACTTAGATGAGTAGATGGATGTCTATCTAAGTGGGAGTTCTTAAGTAATATGATTAATTGAACTTAAATTTATCATGAACTTAGTACCTGATAGTATTTTGCTTGTCTATGTTTTTTGTAGATAGATGGCTCGTGTTGTTGTTTCGTTGAATTTTAATGCGTTCCTTGAGAAAGCTAAGTTGAAAGATGATGGTAGCAATTACACGGACTGGGTCCATAACTTGAGGATTATCCTCATTGCTGCCTGAAGAATTACATCCTCGAAGCACCGCTGGTGCCAGTGCCTCACGCAGATGTAAATCTGGCGACGCGTTAAGAACGTCTGGCGAGCAAAGTCGATGACTACTCGATAGTTCAGTGTGCCATGCTTTACGGCTTAGAACCGGGACTTCAACGACGTTTTGAACGTCATGGTGCATATGAGATGTTCCAGGAGTTCAAGTTAATATTTCAAGAAAATGCTCGGATTGAGAGATATGAAGTCTCCAATAAGTTCTATAGCTGCAAGATGGAAGAGAATAGTTATGTCAGTGAACATATAGTCAAAATGTCTGGGTATAATAATCACTTGATTCAACCGGAGTTAATCTTCCCGATGATAGTGTCATTGATGTAATTCTTCAATCATCGCCACCAAGCTACAAGAGCTTCGTGATGAACTATAATATGCAAGGGATGGACAAGACTATTCCCGAGCTCTTCGCAATGCTAAAAAGTCATGGAGGTAGAAATCAAAAAGGAGCATCAAGTGTTGATGGTCAATAAGACCACCAGTTTCAAGAAAAATGGTAAAGGGAAGAAGAAGGGGAACTTCAAGAAGAACAGCAAACAAGTTGCTGCTCAAGAGAAGAAACCCAAATCTGGACCTAAGCCCGAGATCGAAGTGCTTCTCCGCAAGCGCATCGGTCACCTGAAGCGGAACTGCCCCAAGTATTTGGCGGATAAGAAGGACGGCAAGGTGAACAAAGGTATATGTGATATACATGTTATTGATGTGTACCTTACTAATGCTCGCAGTAGCACTGGTATTTGATACCGGGTTACATTGCTAATATTTGCAACTCGAAACAGGGACTACGGATTAAGCGAAGATTGGCTAAGGACCAGGTGACGATGCGCGTGGGAAATGGTTCCAAAGTCGATGTGATTGCGGTCGGCACGCTACCTCTACATCTACCTTCGGGATTAGTTTTAGACCTAAATAATTGTTATTTGGTGCCAGCGTTAAGCATGAACATTATATCTAGATCTTGTTTGATGCGAGACGGTTATTCATTTAAATCTGAGAATAATGGTTGTTCTATTTATATGAGTAATATCTTTTATGGTCATGCACCCTTGAGGAGTGGTCTATTTTTATTAAATCTCGATAGTAGTGATACACATATTCATAATGTTGAAGCCAAAAGATGCAGAGTTGATAATGATAGTGCAACTTATTTGTGGCACTGCCGTTTGGGTCATATTGGTGTAAAGCGCATGAAGAAACTCCATCTTGATGGACTTAAGCATCACTTCATTATGAATCACTTGGTACTTGCGAACCGTGCCTCATGGGAAAGATGACTAAAACGACGTTCTCCGGAACTATGGAGCGAGCAACAGATTTGTTGGAAATCATACATACTGATGTATGTGGTCCAATGAACATTGAGGCTCGCGCGTTATTTTCTCACCTTCACAGATGATTTGAGTAGATATGGGTATATCTACTTAATGAAACATAAGTCTGAAACATTTGAAAAGTTCAAAGAATTTCAGAGTGAGGTGGAAAATCATCGTAACAAGAAAATAAAGTTTCTACGATCCGATCATGGAGGAGAATATTTGAGTTACGAGTTTGGTTTACATTTGAAACAATGCGGAATAGTTTCGCAACTCACGCCACCCGGAACACCACAACGAAATGGTGTGTCCAAACGTCGTAATCGTACTTTACTAGATATGGTACGATCTATGATGTCTCTTACTGATTTACCGCTATCGTTTTGGGGTTATGCTTTAGAGACGGCCGCATTCATGTTAAATAGGGCACCATCAAAATCCGTTGAGACGAGGCCTTATGAACTGTGGTTTGGCAAGAAATCAAATTTGTCGTTTCTTAAAGTTTGGGGTTGCGATGCTTATGTGAAGAAACTTCAACCAGATAAGCTCGAACCCAAATCGAAGAAATGTGTCTTCATATGATACCCAAAAGAGACTATTGGGTACACCTTCTATCATAGATCTGAAGGCAAGACTTTTGTTGCTAAATTTGGATCCTTTCTAGAGAAGGAGTTTCTCTCAAAAGAAGTGAGTGGGAGGAAAGTAGAACTTGATGAGGTAACTATACCTGCTCCCTTATTGGAAAGTAGTTCATCACAGAAACCGGTTCATGTGACAACTACACCAATTAGTGAGGAATCTAATGATATTGATCATGAAACTTCAGATCAAGTTACTACCGAACCTCGTAGGTCAACCAGAGTAAGATCCGCACCAGAGTGGTATGGTAATCCTATTCTGGAGGTCATGTTACTTGACCATGGCGACCTACGAACTATGAGGAAGGGATGATGAGCCCAGATTCCGCAAAATGGCTTGAGGCCATGAAATCTGAGATGGGATCCATGTATGAGAACAAAGTATGGACTTTGATTGATTTGCCCGATGATCGGCAAACCATCGAGAATAAATGGATCTTCAAGAAGAAGACTGATGCTGATGGTAATGTTACTGTCTACAAAGCTCGACTTGTCGCGAAATATTTTCAACAAGTTCAAGGGGTTGACTACGATGAGACTTTCTCACTCGTAGCGATGCTTAAGTCTGTCTGAATCATGTTAGAAATTGCCGCATTTTATGATTATGAAATATGGCAAATGGATGTCAAAACTGCATTCCTGAATGGATTTATGGAAGAAGAGTTGTATATGATTCAACCGTAAGGTTTTGTCGATCCAAAAGGTGCTAACAAAGTGTGCAAGCTCCAATGATCCATTTATGGACTGGTGCAAGCCTCTCGGAGTTGGAATAAACGCTTTGATAGTGTGATCAAAGCATATGGTTTTATCTGAGACTTTTGGAGAAGCTTTGTATTTACAAGAAAGTGAGTGGGAGCTCTGTAGCATTTCTGATATTATGTGTAGACGACATATTATTGATTGGAAATGATATAGAATTTCTGGATAGCATAAAAGGATACTTGAATAAAAGTTTTTCAATGAAAGACCTCGGTGAAGCTGCTTACATATTAGGCATCAAGATCTATAGAGATAGATCAAGACGCTTAATAGGACCTTCACAAAGCACATACCTTGATAAAGTTTTGAAAAAGTTCAAAATGGATCAAGCAAAGAAAGGGTTCTTGCCTCAGACATAAGGTGTGAAGTTGAGTCAGACTCAATGCCCGACCACAGCAGAAGATAGAGAGAAAATGAAAGATGTTCCCTATGCTTCAGCCACAGGCTGTATCATGTACGCAATGCTGTGTACTAGACCTGATGTATGCTTAGCAATAAGTTTAGAAGGGAGGTACCAAAGTAATCCAGGAGTGGATCATTGGATAGCGGTCAAGAATATCCTGAAATACCTGAAAAGGACTAAGGATATGTTTCTCGTTCATGGAGGTGAAAAAGTGCTAGTCGTAAATGGTTACGTCGATGCAAGCTTTGACACTGATACGGACGATTCTAAATCGCAAACCGAATACGTGTTTATATTGAACGGTGGAGCTGTCAGTTGGTGCAGTTCTAAACAAAGCGTCGTGGCGGGATCTACATGTGAAGCGGAGTACATAGCTGCTTCAGAAGCAGCAAATGAAGGAGTCTGGATGAAGGAGTTCATATCCGATCTAGGTGTCATACCTAGTGCATCGGGACCAATGAAGATCTTTTGTGACAATACTGGTGCAATTGCCTTGGCAAAGGAATCCAGATTTCACAAGAGGACCAAGCACATCAAGAGATGCTTCAATTCCATCCGGGACCAAGTCCGGTGGGAGACATAGAGATTTGCAAGATACATACAGATTTGAATGTTGCGCACCGTTGACTAAGCCTCTTCCACGAGCAAAACATGATCAGCACCAAGGCTCCATGGGTGTTAGAAACAATACACTGTAATCTAGAATAATGACTCTAGTGCAAGTGGGAGATCAAGGAAATATGCCCTAGAGGCAATAATAAAGTTATTATTTATTTCCTTATATCATGATAAATGTTTATTATTCATGCTAGAATTGTATTAACCGGAAACATAATACATGTGTGAATACATAGACAAACATAGTGTCACTAGTATGCCTCTACTTGACTAGCTCGTTGATCAAAGATGGTTATGTTTCCTGACCATAGACATGAGTTGTCATTTGATTAACGGGATCACATCATTAGGAGAATGATGTGATTGACTTGACCCATTCCGTTAGCTTAGCACTTCATCGTTTAGTATGTTGTTATTGCTTTCTTCATGACTTATACATGTTCCTACAAGTATGAGATTATGCAACTCCCGTTTAACGGAGGAACACTTTGTGTACTACCAAACGCCACAATGTAACTTGGTGATTATAAAGGAGCTCTACAGGTGTCTCCAAAGGTACATGTTGAGTTGGCGTACTTCGAGATTAGGTTTTGTCACTCCGATTGTCGGAGAGGTGTCTCTGGGCCCTCTCGGTAATGCACATCACTATAAGCCTTGCAAGCAATGTAGCTAATGAGTTAGTTACGGAATGATGCATTACGTAACGAGTAAAGAGACTTGCCGGTAACGATATTGAACTAGGTATTGAGATACCGACTATCAAATCTCGGGCAAGTAACATACCGATGACAAAGGGAACAATGTATGTTGTTATGCGGTTTGACCGATAAAGATCTTCGTAGAATATGTAGGAGCCAATATGAGCATCCAGGTTCCGCTATTGGTTATTGACCGGAGTCGTGTCTCGGTCATGTCTACATAATTCTCGAACCCGTAGGGGTCCGCGCGCTTAAAGTTAGATGACAATTATATTATGAGTTTATGTGTTATTATGTGCCGAAGATACTTCGGAGTCCTGGATGTGATCACGGACATGACGAGGAGTCTCTAAATGGTCGAGACATGAACATATATTGGACGACTATATTCGGACACCGGAATGGTTCCGGTGGTTATCGGATATATACCGGAGTACCGGGGGGTTACCGGAACCCCCCCCCCCCCGGGGGGGGGGGGTTAATGGGCCTTATGGGCCCAAAGTGGAGAAGAGGAGGGCGGCTAGGGGAAGCCGCGCGCCCCCTTCCCCTCTAGTCCGAATAGGACAAGGAGGGGGGCAGCGCCCCCCTTTCCTTCCTCCCCTCTCTCCCTTCCTTCCCCCTCTCCTACTTGGACAAGGAACGGAGGGAGTCCTACTCCAGGTGGGAGTAGGACTCCTCCTGGCGTGCCCCCTCCTGGCCGGCCGCCCCCTTGCTCCTTTATATACAGGCGGGGGCACCTCTAGACACAACAACAATTGATCCTTGAGATCTATTAGCCGTGTGCGGTGCCCCCCTCCACTATATTCCACCTCGATAATATCGTTGTGGTGCTTAGGCGAAGCCCTGCGTCGGTAGAACATCATCATCATCACCACGCTGTCGTGCTGACGGAACTCTCCCTCGACACTCGGCTGGATCGGAGTTCGAGGGACGTCATCGAGCTGAACGTGTGCAAGAACTCGGAGGTGTCGTGCTTTCGGTGCTTGATCGGTCGGGCCGTGAATACGTACGACTACATCAACCGCGTTGTGCTAACGTTTCCACTTTCAATCCACGAGGGTACGTGGACAACACTCTCCCCTCTCGTTTCTATGCATCACCATGATCTTGCGTGTGCGTAGGAATTTTTTTGAAATTACTACGTTCCCCAACACCCCCAGTCCCGGTGAGCGGTTGTGCTCGCCGCGAGGAGATCCAACACGGTCGCGCCCGTCTTCCGGCTGACCTTGTCAACGACCACAAATATGCCCTCTATTCACCTCTACAGGACACCTGGTTCCACGATGAGCATGACTTGCAGCGGAGTCGTATTTTGCCAGTCATCCTTAGAGCCCGCCATATTTTAGCACTCAAAAGGTTAAGAAAAATTGGTGATCATCGCACCATGTACTGGAGAATGTAACAAAAAAAGTAGTTAGTAACATCGAACCGACCATCGCCGCACCAAGCGTCCTAAGTTTGTGTTGGGGAACATAGTAATTTCAAAAAAAAATCCTACGCACACTCAAGACCATGGTGATGCATACCAACGAGAGGGGAGAGTGTGTCCATGTACCCTCGTAGACCGAAAGCGGAAGCGTTATGACAACGCGGTTGATGTAGTCGTACGTCTTCACGATCCGACCGATCCAAGTACGGAACGTACGGCACCTCCGAGTTCAGCACACGTTCAGCTCGATGACGTCCCACGAACTCCGATCCAACAGAGCTTTACAGGAAAGTTCCGTCAGCACGATGGCGTGATGACGGTGTTGATAATGCTACCGATGCAGGGCTTCGCCTAAGCACCGCTACGATATTACCGAGGTGGAATATGGTGGAGGGGGGCACCGCACACGGCTGGGAGAGATCAACAGATCAACTTGTGTGTTCTAGGGTGCCCTCCTGCCCCCGTATATAAAGGATCAAGGGGGAAGGCCGACCGGCCCTGTAGGGCGCGCCAGGAGGAGGAGTCCTCCTCCTAGTAGGAGTAGGACAACCCTCTTTCCTACTCCTACTAGGAGGCGAAAAGGAAGGGGGAGAGGGAGAAGGAAAGGGGGGCGCCGCCCCCCTCTCCTAGTACAATTCAGACCAGAGGGGGAGGGGCGCGCGGCCTCCACCTAGGCCAGCCCTCTCTCTCTCTCCACTAAGGCCCATAAGGCCCACTATTTCCCCCGGGGGGTTCCGGTAACCCTCCGGCACTACGGTTTTCTCCGAAACCACCCGGAACACTTCCGGTGTCCGAATATAGTCGTCCAATATATCGATCTTTACGTCTCGACCATTTCGAGACTCCTCGGCATGTCCGTGCTCATATCCGGGACTCCGAACTACCTTCGGTACATCAAAACACAAAAACTCATAATACCGATCGTCACCGAACTTTAAGCGTGCGGACCCTACGGGTTCGAGAACTATGTAGACATGACCAAGACACGTCTCCGGTCAATAACCAATAGCGGAACCTGGATGCTCATATTTGCTCCCACATATTCTATGAAGATCTTTATCGGTCAAACCGCATAACAACATACGTTGTTCCCTTTGTCATCAGTATGTTACTTGCCCGAGATTCGATCGTCGGTATCTGAATACCTAGCTCAATCTCGTTACCGACAAGTCTCTTTACTCGTTACGTAATGCATCATCCCGCAACTAACTCATTAGTCACATTGCTTGCAAGGTTATTGTGATGTGCATTACCGAGAGGGCACAGAGATACCTCTCCGACAATCGGAGTGACAAATCCTAATCTCGATCTATGCCAACTCAACAAGTACCATCGGAGACACCTGTAGAGCACCTTTATAATCACCCAGTTGCGTTGTGACGTTTGGTAGCACACAAAGTGTTCCTCCGGTAATCGTGAGTTGCATAATCTCATAGTCATAGGAACATGTATAAGTCATGAAGAAAGCAATAGCAATAAACTAAACGATCAAGTGCTAAGGTAACGGAATGGGTCAAGTAAATCACATCATTCCCTAATGATGTGATCCTATTAATCAAATGACAACTCATGTCTATGGCTAGGAAACTTAACCATCTTTGATCAACGAGCTAGTCAAGTAGAGGCATACTAGTGACACTCTGTTTTGTCTATGTATTCACACATGTATTATGTTTCCGGTTAATATAATTCTAGCATGAATAATAAACATTTATCATGAAATAAGGAAATAAATAATAACTTTATTATTGCCTCTAGGGCATATTTCCTTCAATTTGGTCATGAATATATACGCGGGCGCACACACCATATGTGTGTGTGCGCGCGCTTTTATCACTAGTCTTCATGTGGTTCTAGTATTTGGAAAGCAGTGATGGTTTCCTTATAAGCTGGTAGTCGTGCCTCTTCTTCGGGGGTATGGGACTAAAATGTCTCATGCAATGCCAAGCGGTTCCTTATTGAGCTTATTGTTTTGGGAAAGGAGATGGCCTTTTCACATATATCTTTTATTTGGCAGGCCTTCTCCATCTTTTTGGTGGGCCTTAAACTTCATTTATGCTCCACTTTACCACAATCATAAGTTCATAGACTTCAAATGCATTACAACACAATAAAAGGTTGGTCATTGAAAACAATTTATGATGTTTAAGTTTTGTGCCAATTGCAATTTACTTGGAATGACCTTACTCAGTCATGACTAGGTAGGTATAGTGGACACTTTATGACATAAACTTTGGTCCAAGGATTTTCGATGCACAAGCAGTATTTTTGCTTAGTACAGGAAAATGCCTGCAAAATACTAGGAGAAACCACTCTAGTGATCATAGAAACCACAATCATGCATTTTTAGTAGTAACATTATTGAGAAAACATAAACATGGTGACAACCTACAAACTTCAATACAACCAAGGCTGAATTAAACTTTATCAAACATGTATAAACATGTGCCAAGTCAATCATTTGTCGTTCATTGGGAGATACTTACCACCACAACATGATAGATTTAAGAAAATTACGCAACTAATGTTCTTTGTCATCATTGTATAACTCCCTATTTGATTAAAGGTATTTTATATTTTAATAAATTAAGGAGGGATGCATAACTACTTCTCCCCAACTCCCACCATTGGAACAGAGGTGTTTCCATAGGAGTTAGTACCACAATGATCAAACACCAACTATGCCCTGACATTGAGAAGGGGTTGCTCGACTGCAGCACATATATAGAAACAAATAAACTGAGTGGCGATGGCTAGTCTAGTTAGACCACTAGTATACCTTCAAGTGAGTGCCTTACATATTGTACTGGAGGTTATCTTAGCTACAACGATGCTATTTAATTGCCACATGCCATCAATAGATTTGTGGAATCTGTTGTAATATGCAAGACACATTTGACCAGGAAAAATATAATGCAACATGCAAATGATTCAGTGACGAGTCCTTCATAAACATGATAAATATGCTTTAGACTTTTTATCCTATTTTTTTACATCTATAAGCCATAGATTGTTGTCAAGATATTTCTTATACCAAACAATTTAGATATCTGTACTAAGTTATTTAAGGATGAACACAAATTCATGTAAACTCTATTCATCCAAATTGTAATAGAATAAACTGAGGAGGAATGTAAACTTTTATTTTCTTATAGGATATGGTTTAAATATATTTTTAAGGCACAATGCATGTAGAAACAACATGTATGCAAGTGTGGCAAATTAAGTTGAGAGACATGCAATTTCTTTGTTCCTTATTTTCTCACATTTAATATGATTTGGTTTTATAAAAATAATGTGCAATGTATTGAAAAGAAACAATAATGTAACTTTTATTACAAAATACAACTTTAGTTACATAATATATTCAATATGATCATGAATTTAGAAAAAAAATGTGCACAAAATATGTAAGTTAGTATAAATAGCCATATTTATTTTGACTCGTCGGCACACAAAATTTGCTTGGATTAAGGATATGCTTATTGCCACAAGAAGTTGCATTAAGGTCTTTGTTTGTTCTCATGGCCATGTATACTAATATCATAATCATGCATCAACTCGTCTTTCATTTTTCAACTCGTCTTGGATTAAGGTCTTTGCTGGTTCTCATGGCCCTGAGAGACGACAATCCTGCGATAGAATGCGGTACAACATCGGTGATGTTGTTGCCTGCAAGAAGGAGGACCACCAGAGACTTGAAGTCACCAAAAGCGGGGTGGATAGTGCCATTGAGCCCAAGGCGGCAAAGGTTGACACTGGTGATGGAGCCGCTCTTCTTGTAGTGGTTGCCGAGCCACCCATGACAGAGATGGTTCCCCTTCCAGCTCATCGCAAGAATCTGTGGATAGTGAAGTGCCCCTGCGATGATGATTAAGGACTCGACACAGCTGTCACATGGCCCGGGTTGTGGACGGTAGAAACTCCCATCGAGGGACACCTCGGCCACATCAGTCTACACCGATCCTGCGAACACTAGAACAAGCCCTTGGAATAGATTGTCCCCCAGTGTGGCGGAGGTGAGCTCTCTGAGTCGGACTAGCGTCGTTGGTACAACACCGGTGAGGTTGTTATGCGCAACACTAACCACCCGGAGACTCCATAGGCCACTGAAGTTGGGTAACGGCCGGTGAAGCCATACCAGTCGAGTCGAAGTTCTTGGAGTTCCGGAAGTTTGCGACGAAGTCCAACGGTCCTGAGAGGAAGTTGCCACTCAGATCCAAGAGAATGAGGGTTCGGGTTGAGAACATCGTCGGAACCTCGCAGGTGAGAATGTTGTCCGCCAAGTAGAGAGTGTCGATGACGGTGAATGTATCGGAGTAGTCGAGGAAACACGAGAGCGTCCCGGTGACGCTAGCGTTGTTGGCAATGTAGACTCGGAGGTTGGAGATCAAGCGAGGATTATTTGGGAGACCCAACCCTTGAGGTACGAGTTGTTGCTGATGTTAAAGAACTGCAACATGGTTTTCACTTTCAGTTCAGACAAAAAAGATGTTGTGATGTTGAAAGTGGTAATGAAGGTGAAAATCAAGCATAACAAAATATTGAAGAATGATGAAAATATATGAAAGAGTGGAAATATAAACTTGGTTCATACATAAGATGTATCACATTAATTGGAATAGAAACATAACTGCTTCTACATATTTTGTCAGTGTCTTCTTTCGCTCGGCATAACACAACTACTATGCGAGTGCATCTTTGTACAAAATATCATGGTAAATTTCCCAATGGTTTTTTTTGTTAGATCCAGATGCTTACTGTTTGGTGTTTATCAATGGGAAGTGAAATAACTGAAGCGCGTGCTCTTTCATGTTTAAAAATCCATTATTTACAAAAGGTAGGATGATAAGTCAATTGACAATCAGATCATGCTAAGAAAACGTTGAGGCCATGCAACCAAGTTACTCATCAAGATTAACTTTGTAAATAATTGAAGATGTAAAACATCTAGAAACAACAATGACTAGAAAGTACAAACTGCTCTGTTTTGGCGTCCCTTTAAATAAGTGAAAAAGACTCATTATGCAACCACTTGCAAATTTTCAACTAATAAAACTAACAGTTGACTAAGCAATTCTACTCGGTTGAACAAAGTGAATAAAAGGAAAATAAATAGAAGGGCATTAGTTGGGCCAGAAATTCTGACAGTACCACACATTAATTACAAAATTAGATGATACAAACATTTTCTCACAGCTATACACTTGTAAAACTTGACCATATTGTAATCTATCGTACACAACCGTTTCACACCAATTGTTTGTTTTAACGCCCTCCCATATTCTTGGATAAATCAAGAAAGTATAGTTGCTTAACAAAGTCCAGTAGCCTTTTTATTAACATGAACCCCTCCTATCATCGCCCCAAGATTATTATTTTCTAATCATGAGAACGAAGATTAACCGAGTCCCTCGTGTGCCTTCTTCTACAACTGAAAGGTTGCATGGTTCAGAATTGTGACACTGGGTTGCACTCCTCAGTGATCTGCAAGTATACTGATGAAGGCACGACCTTGAATGTGCCGATGGTTTCGCCTGATCTTCTACGATGCTATAAATTTCAATATCCACCCATAAAAAAATACTCCTAATTGCACGAACAGTACGTGTAACCTGAAGCAGGGGTAGCGACGACCAACGGACAATCCCTCGAGACAGGAGGAACCTCCCGTCGAAGTAGATGTAACTAGCACGCAACCTGTCAAGAACGACGGACCTCGAGCCAAGTGCAATTTTCATGTAAAAAGTTCACACCAAATAAATAACAATAACACCCAAGGAGGGCCGCTTAATATTCGATACACATGTTGTCTAACCTGTAGAAAATATATCCTCTCCTTTGCATCAACGCATTGTGGCCTTCTAATTGTGCTCCTAGTGGGCCCCATCCAAGATCACGTAGCTTTATTGAAGGTTTGTCAAAGTGCAGATTCCTCTTGCATGGAAGAAATATGAAAAGAATCCGGCCTCTTGTTTTGGTCAACGGTGCAACCAAACGAATAGATAAGATTCCTGTTTTATCTCTAACCAACAACTCCTTCCACAAGCCAGCCTTCACAAAATCGACGACACCATGTACTACCATGGACACAAGTAGTACTAGAACATGTATTTTTCTTAGAAAAGGAGGATGACTCCCGACCTCTGTATCTACGTAATGCATATGGCCACTTTATTAATTATTTTCATAAGACCTTACAAAGTCATATAACAGTAAGATTAAAACCGCCGTCTAAGCAACAAACTGTCGCTACACCTATCCAGTTGATGAAGGGACGCACATAGCCTGGGCCTAATACCAAACAGACATCGCAGCCAAGCCTAACATCTAAGACCTGAGACCCCAACCTAGCTACTTGTCGGGTTTGGGGCACACACTGGTCCGGCATGCTCAGAGGCCGCCGCCGCCAACTGTCAGCGCTCCATCTTCAAAACTGTACGGATGCATCAACCTTGCTCGGTCCAGCTATCGTCGACGCCACCACGGCGCCCAACGGCACCTCCTCCTCGCGCAAACAATTTGAACACGTCGCGGTCGCCACGGATACACCTCAGCGCCATGCTGCCAAGTACCACCAGCCGACACAATTTGAAGTCCTTGGAGGATTTGTCGTGCGTACCACCTACCGACCAGGCATGACAAAGCGTAGCACCTGTCGGTCAGGCATGACTTGACATCTCCACCGAAGCTCCGTGCAAGACGAAGCCGCTCCACCTCCTGCCTCCTACTTCCAGCGCTGCTCCACAAATGATGCTCCCAAGAGAGAAACGACACTGCAGTGCCGCGATCGTCCGATCTGGAACACCAGATCCTAGGGTTTCCCCCGGAGCAGCACGAGTGGGTCGCCAGTAGTTACACGACGATGCCTTCATCAAAGTAACGGCGTAGAACACCGCCATCGCCTGTCGTCGGCTCTGTTTTCACCGGCAACCATGTCTCCCTAACTCGCAGTCGGGACTAGATGATGGATCTTCCGATCACCAAGCTTCTGGCCGGCCACCCCGACGAAGAAGATGACCACCACCACTGGCTACACCAGACAGAACAGATCTGTCATGGGTGCCGCAAAGCAGTCCACCAGGCCCTCGACGCCGCCGCCGATCTAAAGCCAGATGACATGCCGCCGAAGACCGCATCGCCGCCACCCGATCCAGCTACCGCAGAAGCCGCCTGCGTGGCCCTGTGTAGGGCCGACCGCCATTGCCGAAGCCAACGCCGTCGCTTCTAGACCGACCGCACCTCCACGCATGTTGGGGTCCCGCCACCCCTGAGACGCGGGAGGGAGGAAGAGCCCCCGCCACCGCCGTCGGCCTCCGGGCGCAAGCCGGCAGCGTGCTCCGGCGGCGGCGGAGGACGGGAGGAAGATGGGCTAGGCCCCGGTGGCAGCTAGGTTTGGGGAGCTACCCGAGTCGCCTGAGCGGGGGGCGACGCGGGGGCCTAGTTTTCTTTGCGTCGAATGATAAGAACATGTAGTTTTAGATGAACAGAAAATAATACTAGCCCATCTGGAAATTGCTGCAAGCATTTTTTTTTAAGCTGATGCATTTTTGTTTCTTCACGTTCAGTTTGTATCTCCTCGCCCTTTGTGTTCAGAGTGAATTCCGTATTTAACATTGTCTTAAATTTTCTTTTCTTATTCGACACTGAAAAACTTTTTCTTCCTTATCTAACATAAAGTCTAAATTTTGTCCCTTTTGTGACACTTTCATCAATTTTAACTGCGAACAATGTTAAATGACATATGAAAGGATGACTTTACCCCTGATACAACTTGTGACTAGAATTATTCACATGACCAAAGAGGCAGATATTTACATGGCTGTGGAAAGCAGTGGACAAAAGCAGAGCCGTCTTTACCCGCGATGCACACGCACACGTGAATCTCGCCTGTGCTAGCGTCAATTACATCGATCAGGTCGATAGTCTCGCTATAGAGCAAACTTTGCCAGCCCAGGCCACGTGCCCGTATGTGTGTGGTATTGATACATGTACTAATCAAGCGCTGCTTGCTAGTCTGCTTCTTTGAGCTAGCTTTGCATGTATGCAAACCAACCTGTGATTGGATGATTATAGGTTGTACAAATAGTATGGTAATGTTGCATTCGCTGTAGGATGACCAAGATGCACCAAATTTGAGAAACTCGTGAGGTGAATTAATTGGTGTTTAACCTAATTTCACTTGGCCGCCCAGCAACTTCCTTTTTGTGTAAATGGTGCATCTGTATATGAAATGGTTATGTATTTTGATTTCTGTCATCTAATTTTTTAGAAGAGTTGTGATAGATTCTAAGCAGTTGCAGTTCATGATTTTCCTCTTTAATATCCACGTCATTCAGTCAAGATAGTGCGCAAAGTTTCTGGTTGTTTTTATTTCTCCAGGCAGTGAAAACATGTTGATTTCTTGACCACATCAAGTGATACATGCTATGTTAAGTGTTTAAATATTTTTTGCTCATGTTTTCCGCAGACCAGCACAATGGAATGAACTTTACAACATTTAGTTAGCATATTATATATTTTCTGAGGGAAAATGGCAGGCGCTCTGCCTTTGCATTCTATAGATTATGAATGCACAAGAGGAAAACACAATGGAGAAAGAGAGGGAGGAAGCAAAGGAAAGCGGAGAAGCAGTCACCCCAGGCGCTGCCTGTACATGGATGTTCAGCTAAGGTTCTACTACATTCAGCCAGATGAGCTGCAGATCATTGACAACACCACCACCAACAGAGACCGGGCATGAGGCCGTGTTTGTGAAGATATTGTTCCTTTCGTTCTAGATGTGCCAAGCAAAATATGCCCCTGTAACAGCCGTCGTGTTGGCTGCCCTGGTCGCGGGGTCTGTCTGCAGTTGGAAGCCTGTTTTGGGCTAGCAGCCAAGTACAGAAACGAACTTTTCCTTCCATTTTCAGCCTCCAGATGGCACTCAGATGGGGCTTGTGCATGGTTCCAACGCGCTGGCAGTCATATGCAGACTTGGCAGAATAAGAGCCAGACGCCGTCCAATTCCAAGATGAGATATGGAGTCAGGGGTGTGGTCAAGCTGGATGTGCTGGGGCTTGCTCCAAAGATCCACCAAGGAATCGATCTCGTCAGAAGAGTTGATACGCTGAAGGCCCTTCATCCATCTGTCATCCGAGAGGGCAGCTGCAACCGTCAGGTTCTTCCTTCTTGCCAGATTGAAAAGCTTTGGAGCAAGGTCTATCAGAGCAGAGCCAAAAAGGCGTAAGCTTTCCATCGCCCAGAGAAACAGTGGTGGATGCACGAAACAAGCTCAAATCACCCGCAGAGCAGGCCAGTGGGAAGCAAGTCCATGGCCGGGATGGGTTCTTCCAGGCAGTCCAAGGTCATCATGGGTTCTCATCCTGCTCTTTTGGCATTTATGACTGGTTGTTGCTCTACCCAAAGTTTCATCCAAACTATTGAACTTGACAGTAAAACTCTATCCAAAATTCTGAACAAGTAATTCTCATGCTCTTCCTTAGGTAAAACCGTGGTTTCTTGATTCTTAGATAGGGCTTGGTTAGCAGCACAGCTATTTACAAAATCTACAATGCATGACCGAAGCAAGGTGTTCTTTTGCTTTGCTATTGGTCAATAGTAAGTAGATAGACCATGGATGCATCTTCTCAATGCAGAAAAGACATAACTTCATGTGTTTCGGAAGTCATGACTACTCCCCTTGGCGATGTCAGCCTTTTCTTATTGCAAACCTTGCTGGTTCAGTCATATGGCTATCACCATTGGAATCGGTGAATATTTTAGTTGCAGTAAATGATCTTGCCTTATCCACCTGCATTTGGAACTCTTTTATTATTTTATGTTCGCTTATCCAAAATTTGAACAAGTGATATTTCAGTTGCAGTAAATGATCCTTCGATTGTTTGTTTAGGTGTGTAAGAGTGCTGATGATGTGGCTTAGAGGAGGCCTCGACTTGCACCAAATATATGCGCATATGCAACTACAGCCTATGCAGGCGAATCATGCGCTTGTGCCGAGCTGATCCAAGGTGGTGCATCTGCGTCAGAGGATTGTTTTTGTTCGATTTGTGGAACCTTGTGGTTTCAGCATGAAAAGCAGGTGAATGAGAAGCTGCACAACCCGCACACTGTAAGTTGCTCCTTCATGCCTATGCAGAACAAGTTACTGTGAAAGAGAAGTGTATGCATGTTCTTTGTACAAAGCTGAGTTGTACCTTAATCTGGGAAGTAGGATGACCCCGACTATACCAAGTTTGACCAAATTTGTTGGTGAATTAGTTTGTTTTGCCCTGATTTTTGCGTGGTGGCAGTATATCTGAGCCTGGAATGCATATATCCAGTGCAGAGAAGATCAGTTTGCTGTATGAAATTTTCTAAGCATTTCATTTTCTTTATTCTTAGTTTTTATATGATGTCGTGCAGCAGAAAACTGGTTATGAATTTGTTAAAAAGTATGAATTTGTCATCTAAAATTCTTGGCAGCTACCCTTCATGATTATTTTTCTTCATGCAGTAAACGCCTAGGTGAAGCATCAAAATTCAATATAACTAGTTCTGGACATGGACAAGGGCTTCATTTGATCTTTTGTTGCTCTCAAGCCATATTTTCCCTGTGTGTCTCTTTGTGCAGGTACTTGAAAAAAATAAAAACACACAACTTGATGATGTGCTCAGTTTTGACTTTAAGTAGAATAAAAGGGCTTGCTAACATATACTCCCTCCGTCCGGAAATACTTGTCATCAAAATGGATAAATGGAGATGTATCTAGACGTATTTTAGTTCTAGATACATCCCTTTTTGTCCATTTTGATGACAAGTATTTCCGGACGGAGGGAGTATAAGAGTGCAAAGAAGATTGGTTGTATTTGTTCACTATAGTAGCTACTACAGATTTTTATGATGGTTCATATTCACCAAAATCTAGCTGCACTTCAACAGTAGACTATGTGATAATTTGTAAGAGTTTACAGCAACTGGGCAACATAAAGTTCCAAAAAAAAGTGCACTACACGGTTACTGAAATAAATTTTATTCTGCATTATGGAAGTAATTTGTATGGGGAGCAATTGCAGACGCGTTTGGACAAGGCATGATGCATCCAATTGACTCCCAGAATACAAAGCTTCAGAGTCAAGCTATAATGACAGGGGCTAAAAGTGTGAAATCGTTTCCTAAAATTTTTTGTTCACTTCACATTGGCCTGAACTGTAGTAAGATTTGCTGTTTTATTGAATGGTCTTGACACATGGATTCCCTTATCTTTCTTGACTTGTCCTGAACACATTCAGAAGAATGTTTTTCAGATGGTCAGAACAGTTTGGCCCCTCTCTGCTTTGTATTTATAAAATATTAGAAACCTGAAACACTTTAGTATTAGGTTTTGTCAGAATCAAGGGAAATTCATACTGCCTGAGTCTTTGCTGATGTTAAGAATGGCCAACTGATTGAACTTGTTCACAGCATTAGCAGTAATCTTGATAAACTTGGCATTCCTGACCTTCTATTTTTGATGTTCTGGTCTGTTGACCTATTTGCAGGTTTTTACAGAGGAATTAGTCCAGCTTCTACTGGTTCACTTGCTACAGGTGCAACATATCTTGAATCAACTAAGACATGGATGGAGCACGCTAATCCTAATCTAAGAGGTCATTGGTCTCACTTTATTGCTGCAGGAATTGGTGAGAAATTGTGTTCTTATGTCTACCGTATTTTCTTTCCAAAAAATCTGCATGGTTCTGTGTAAAATTTAGAATGGCTCTCAGCATCGCACGATAGCTTTCTATTTTTATGCGCACATTTCTGGAAGCATGAGTGCATGTTCATGGAGCAAACTGGGTCGATTTTTGTGTGAAACAAAGCGATACTATCCGCGCAAAGTTGTCTTATTGCACTCATTACTAAACATATGCATATCCCTTCATTTAACAGGCATTGCAATCATTTTCCTCTGATCTTCCTATTTGCTTGCTCTGCGGGACAAAACTCGGGACCAATGGGTTGTCAAGTGAAGTAAGACAAATCCAAGAGAGCGAGGAAAAACTGAAAGGAGAAGAAGTGCTTTTAGTCGAGACAGGCGAAATCAAAGTGCATTGGCGTTATTGTTTTTGTATTATATTATGCTTGTATTTGCAAATTGTTTGACAGCAAAAATGGAAGAATTGTGTATAATAGTCAAGCAGGCCGTCCAGGAATGTATGGCTTGGTAAATGATAACTTTTCTCTGTTTTTACTTGCATGTTGCTTACACTAAACGTCGAAGTGGAATCTTGTTGAGTTGGAGTACGGAGTGCATGTGAATTCTTATGTGCGGCAAGGGAAGAAACTTGAGTGACGCCTGAGGTGATTGCATGCATTGGAAAGCAAGTTTAAGGTGGTTGTGTATGTTGGCACTTGGTAGGCAGGCAAATGCCCATCGTTGTGCTCCTGCCACTAGAAATATTATTGTTCCTTTGGCAAACACCACTAGAACTAGAACTAGGAGAAAGAGAGACAAAGCTTGAGCAAATGTTCAGGGACAGCCTGAAATACCAAATGTTCAGTTTACACATGGAAGAACAGAGAGATGTCACATTGGCAATACGAGCAGAGTTACGCACGGTAGAGCTTACATTGGTCTGCAAATGTTTGTTCATCCCAGTGCCTGAAATATAAAGGAAGTTCACGGGAACAGGAGCAGAGTTTACACGAGCGATGCGAGTAGAGCTACCGTAGTAGAAACCAAGACGCCGGAGAGCTTCAGCTCGGGGTTGCCTTCAGCCCACACGGCAACATTGCTGCTCAACTCTGGCACCGTGCCTTCGAGCTCGTTGTCGGCAACGTCGAGAACGCGAAGAGACGGCAGCCGCGCCACCGACTCCGGGATCTCTCCTCGGAGGTTATTGCCTGACATGCTGATCACTTGAAGCCAATGCAGTGAGCCGAACGCCGAGCTCAAGCTGCCGTTAGCCCGAGCCGGGACAGGTTGATACCGGTGACTCTGCGTTGGCTGTCGCAGTGCACGCCAATCCAGCCGGCGCACGCGTCGTTCCTCAGCCAGCTCCGGGCGATGATCAGCGGGAAGCCCAGCGCGCCGGCAATGGATAGAAGAGCCGTCACCTCCGGATCGCACGGTCCCCGGTCGAGGCGGCAGAAACTTCCTCCGGCCGCCGCTTCCGCAAGGTCGGTGACCACATACTTGCCGAACTCCGGCAGCGGCCCCTGCAGCAGGTTTCCAGCCAGGTTGACGGCGGTGATCCTCGAGAGCTGGGGAAGCGATGCAGGAACCACGCCGGTGATTTTGTTGTGGTCCAAGGAGAGGAGGCCCAGCCACGTGAAGTCGGTGAAGTCGGGCAGCTCGCCGGAGAACTCATTGTGGCTGAGCTTGAGGTGCTGAATTGATGACGCAACGCCGGAGATGAAGCTTATCGGCCCGCTGAATAGATTTTTGCTGAGGTCAAGCTTTGTGATCACGCCGCCTCTCATGTCCGGCGGTGTTCCGACCATTCGATTGCCGGCGAAGCAAACGGCGTCCAGTGATGGGAAGGGGAAGCCGGCGGTGGTGTTGGTGAAAATACCATCCAATGAGCCGACGATGCCCGCGTTGCTAGCTTCGAGGACATGGAGCAACCTCAGCGAATGAAGATCATTCGGTAGTGTCCATGCGCTGACTGGGTTGTTTGTGAGGTTCAACACCTGAAGGAGCGGCATGCCGCTGAAGAATGTCTCCGGCATGCTCGTGAAGAGGTTGCCGTCAAGCCAGAGATATGTCAGCCGGGGGAGCAGCAAGAGAGGAAAGCGGCCAGTGATGTTGTTGTTCCCGAAGTCAAGATCTTCGAGGGCCGAGAGGGAGCCATTGGCCGCGTCGGGCACCGAGCCGGCGAGCCCTTTGGCTCTCACGGAAATGCCGGTCACCCTGCCGAGCTCGCACCGGACCCCCGCCCATCCGCCGTCGCAAGGGTCGGTCCCGGCCTTCCAGCCGAGCGTGCCGTCAGCCCCCGTCGCCGCCGCCAGAAGATGCATGTATGCCGCATCCTCTGAACTGGTCACGGCCGCACACAGGTGTCCAGCCGCGAGGAGGAGCAGAAAGAAGAAGAGGACCTTCATCCTGAGGATTTGCATGAGAAAACCGAGCCTTGGTCGCGGCAGAGAAGGAGGAGCGAGGGCCGAGCAATGGCGGTGAAGGAGAAGCAGAGCATCGGCACTCAAGGAGAAGCATAGCATAGGCAGTGGAGGAAGGAGAAGCAGAGCATCGGCAGTGGAGGAGGGCGAGTTTTTCTGTCTAGATTTGGGCTGGTGGGGATGGGTTTGACGGGAATAACTATACTTTTTAAAGGATTGGTATCCGGAAGGCCTAGCCAGGGTTAATTCCCTAAACGATTTTTTTTGGCATTAAAAGATTACACAGAAAGGGCTATAAAATCATTTATAAGAGCAATTTTAGCAAATGAGCTATCCGCCCGCCCCGCAAATTCATTAAGTGAGCCGTCCGTAAAAAATATTTGCGGTACTGTAAGGGCTTCGTCGGAACAGGTCCTATCATATCATTTTTTGCGGTACGAGTTTACATGATTTGTTCCGCGTTGGAGCCTTTTCGGTACCCAAAAAAATTTGCGGGCAAATATTTACATGATCTAGAATTTATGCAAATGCACAAAACTCATAGAAAATAAGTATGCATCAATGGTTCACCCCCAAAATCATGCGCAATATCAAGAGGTAGCAAGTTTGTCCCTACGAATGCGTAATCAGACAAAATACAACATGATCAAGCACAACCGGCCATGATCAAATCAAGCAACATTATTCTTGCAAAGATCGCCGCCACCACCATCGGCTATAGCATCACAGGCATCATCTTCATCAACAATCATCGAAGAATGGGCAACATCTTTAGGGGCACCATCATCATGGCTGGAGCATCAGCACCACTACCATTAGCCGAAGCAACACCACCTCCATTGTTGAAAGCTTCGCCGCCACCACCTATACAAAACCCACCACCACCATCACCTCCAAAACCACCACCACCATTATCGAAACCAACACCACCTCCACCCCCCCTCCACCCCCCACACACACACTATCCGATCTAAACTGTCATTGCATCTTCATAGTGTTCCTGGTTGATCATAGGATGATTTTTTTTTGTTTTCTACTGTATTTCCCAACAGGTTCCACCAGACCAAACATTTACTTTGCGGTTAATCACATTCGTCAGTACCTTCACTCCCTCCATGATTCACAATGGCCTGCTATCAAGCGCATTCTCTGCTATGTTAGTCTGATGGTCTCGTATGGCTTGCACCTTCTGCTTGCTCCCTCTGGTGTTCTTTGTGCTTTTTTGGATGCTGACTGGACATGCAATCCTGATGAACAGTGATCTACAGGGGGATATGTTGTGTTCTTTGGTCCTAACTTGATCGTCAGGAGTGCTCGAAAACAGACAATGGTGTCTCGTAGTATTGAGGCTAAGTACAAAGTTGTAACCAATGCAACCACAAAACTTATTTGGGGGTACAATCATTGCTTCGTGAGTTCGCGGTCTCTCAGCGACAATCACCAATTCTTTGGTGTGATAACATTGATGTTACATACCTTTCTTCTAATCCGGTATTTCATGCACGAATAAAGCACATCGAAGTTGATTATCATTTTCTTAGGAAACGTGTTGCACAGAAACTACTTCAGATCAAGTTTATCTCTTCTAAAATCAACTTGCGGGCATCTTCACAAAGCCATTGCCATCAGCTTTGTTTGAGGCTTGCCGGCGCAATCTCAACTTGCGCGACACAGTTTGAGATTGAAGGAGGGTGTTAGACGTTATATTTTTACTAGGTGTAGCTTCTGTCATATACCTTGTATTTGTACATGTAGCATCTTATAAATATATGTGCAAGGCCACCCCTAGAGGGTTGAGCTGTTCCCCTAAACCAAACCTAAGTCTAATAAGTAGCGACTTGGTCCGGCCGAGCCGGTGACCGACGCGTGCCCTAACGGTCGTTTGATGGTCGCCGACTCCCCATATGGCCACATGGCACTGACAGGTGAGTCCCTTGTCATAATCATATTTCAGACGGCCGAACGGGCAATTAAGTGGAAGTAGTGCTCCCTCCGACTCATCTCATGATATAAGACATTTTTGCAAGCGACAAATTAACGCAAAACCGTTAATGTTTTGTTAGGCAACGTAAATGAGGTAGTTATCGCTCACGCTTGCCACAAAAGTGGTAGCGTTTTGCTATGTACTACAAGGAGAAGGAGAGGAGGTCGTGCGTGTCTTGTGAGCCAACCAAGGAGAAGCGAGTTAGCAGGAAGGGAGAGATGATTGGCAGGGTGGTGATGCCGTTGGCAACGAAACGATGGTGTGGTCAAGGGACTAGGTACAGATAATGAACCCACGACGGCCCTAGCCTAGGGCTAGAGGAAGGCCAAAGGTGGTGAGCAGGTGGACGGTGACAGGTCTAAAGGCAGCCTGGGTGCAGAGGAGGACGCATGCATGAGACGCTAGTGGTGTGGTGAGCCAGAGAGAGCGGAACACAAGGGGCAGGAAGGAGGATGGAAGTGGAGTACCCCAAGTGTCAATGCCAAAGGCATCAGGATGTTATAAATGGAGATCCTCCTCCACCTTTGCGTCGTTGTCATCTCCCTCCAAGTACCATAACTGAGGCACACAATGAGGTAGTAGTAGGAGCGTAGGACGCAAAAACAGGAGCGCATGCAGATGCAGTGCAGGCTGATGGCAACCCGTGGAGAGCCCACACAACCTTATTTGAAATTTCTTTTTGAAATGGAAAACGGGAAAAGGTTGGAAGGGAGATGCCTGCTTAAAATGCCCCCGTGGGAAAAATGGGGAAGGAATAAAGATACTACTTCACATGGTTTCTCGTTGCATATATCCATGTGTCGATTCTAAAAGAGAGAGAGTTGTGGTTGTTTTGAGCAGAGAAGAGCATGGCATGGCTTGGCATTACCAAACAATGTGAGCAACGAAAGAGTACCAATCTGAGGAGCTGCGTGCCTCAAGTCAGGTGCATGCGCCGCGTGCGAGGTGCGATGGCGTGGGACGTGGGACGTGGGAGCATATACGACTGGGTAGACCGCGGCACTGTCCACTTTGCCCCGGTAGCAGAAGCAGACTAGCCGCGGCTTGCGACGTCGGCCAAATGATAAATTTTCTTCGTACCAATAGTACTACTGTCACGGCCGGCGGCTGGTACTATATGCAGAGAACATGAGAGCTCCGGTCCGGTCAACACAAGCCTGCCCACCGCGCGCGCGGCCGCGGGCATTGTGCTTCGCAAACGGCCGAGGTGACCAAAGCTGTGGGCCACCATTTAATCCATCATGATGAGCACTGATCGATCAGGTAACCCAGGACACGCCTCCTACTCCGCACAGCAAAATTTTGAATTTTACTTTTTTTTAGGGAACTCCGCACAACACCTTCCTCATATAAATTGAATTCATTAGATATGGTCTGACCTGACCCTTTTAATCATTTGATCAAGTCTGTTTTCTGCTTCAATCATAGTTTTCAGTTAATATGAATCTCATTCACTTTCATTGCAAACATGATTAATTATTTTAGTGCAGCAGTATAATGAATATAGCCGAAACAAGTTTTCACAAGTACACAAGTATAATGAATATAGCCGAAACAACGAAGAAATTGTATACACTTAGACACTACAACGTTATTGGACTCCAGAAAACAATTTGTAGCCATCTGTGCATAAAAGAGAGCCACTGGCAATAATATTATTAATTGTAAGAACATGTTGCATGTTCTTGAGTTGCACGGCCTTTTCCGAAGTAAACTTCAAATCGGTCATACCAACACCATGAACAGAAGGTGGGACATGTTTCCCATCAGCACAAATATAGTTCTTTTGACCCGACATCCTTCATCTCAGTATCACATATAACAAAAATAGAGGTCTTGCATCTCTTCCCATGCTAACACGTGTAAACTTGCAGTCTAAAGCCTAGCACTAGGGATCACCACGGACATGGCATGCTCCTTTTCTCTTATCATTCCCCTTCTTCTTAAAGTTGGTAGCCTGTGAGGTCTTGTTCCTGTCTTCAAACATCTCTTTGCCCTCATACTTGTGTTTGATTGGAAACTATTCTTGCGCACTGGATTGACACTAGAATTTTCCTCATGGACTTGAGCAAACATTTGTTTTACCCTCGCCTTTTCTTCTATATCAAGAGTGCCAATGGGATTCACAACAAAAAAACCCTGCAGCTTGTGTTTCATAGAAGTGGCAGAAGTTTCTCCATGAGAGAGGAAGCATGGCAATAATGCCTTCGGCAATAAACTTGTTCTTAACACACACTAAAGATTTTTTCAAATATATACTTATTTAAATTTTTGGACCTTTTCAAATCCATCAAGTTTTCTTCTGAATCCATGAACTTTTTTCTAAATCTTTTCTAATTTGAGAACTTTTTTAAGTTGAATGAACTTTTTTGAAATCATGGGATTTTCTTGAATTCATAAAGCTTATAAAACCCAAGGCCATTTTTTCAATTCTCAAACATTTTTTTCAAATCCATGTATTTTTAAGTTTTTGAACATTTTTTAATTTATAAAATATCAAATTCACAACCATTTTTTATTTGACAAACCTTTTCAAAATTGGGAACATTTTGTATTGTATAATTTGTTTATCTATAAAAAACGAAAGATGGTTTTTTCTCAAACCACTAATTGTTTTATATGTCACAAATGAGCAACGAGGCAATAAGAAAAAGAAAACGAGCAGCGAGGTGACCAAGCGACCAGCAAGCGAAATTGGGCCACGACCTTGTTGGCGTTGGCGCGGACGTTAATACGCGAACCACGCGACTCCAATGAGCATTCCTTCCAAAGATCACTTTCACTTTCACTTTGCCAGGTTGTGGCAAATGACGCGCTGCATGTACATCATTTGTCGTAATCTGTGAGTTTTTCCTTTTTTTTGTAGATTTATTTATTTAAAATGTTTTATCTCTTAAACTGTGCATCTAAATCTTGAACCGTTTTTCACACGCCGGATTTCTCATATCGAGACATTCAAAACTAAATCCCATATTGATAAGTTTCTATGATTTTTTTATGAAAAAATCAGATGAAACAACCCGGACCGGCAACACTTTTTTTCCTTTCCGAAAAGACATGTATTCCCCCCTTTCCATAAGGCACAGCCATTCCTCCCGCGGAAGCAAATTTTGTCTACATGAGAAGTAAATCCGTACTTCTTGTGGAACAAAAAGAACACATTTTTCCCTTTCGGAGAAGAATGAGTGCGCCTCTCACAGAAGCAAATCCGTGTCTTCATGAGAAATAAATCCGTGCGTCTCACAAAACGAAAGAAAGAGAAAAATGTGTTTTTTTTTTCATTTCAAGGAGCACGACGTGCCTCTCATGGAAACAAATCCGTGCATTCTCGAGAAGTAAATCTGTGTCTCTCACAAAACAAAAGAAGAAAGAAAACGCGACTCTTAGGGAAGCAAATCCATGCCTCCATGAGAAGTAAATATGTGCCTCTCGTGAAACAAAAAAAAATACATTTTTCACGCAAAAAAGTTGATTTTTTGTCCTAATCAAGAAAAACCAGGGGAAAATCGAAAAGCCATAAAAATCTTAAAAATTCATCTAAGAGCAGAAAACGCGTATAAAAAAGTAAAACTAAACAAAATCCGGAGAGAGCGCCTAAAGCACGACATATGGTGGCGGCTGAGAGCGTGCCAAGTGGCATACTCCTAGCCCACACCAAATGACCCTTGAGGAGGCTCCTGAAGAAGTACTCCTTGATTAGTCGCTTCCCGAGTCGAATTATGGGAGAGTTTCTTCTGCCTTGCTGAACATTTTTCCCCTGCGGCGTAGTTGTTGGGCCAGCCCATTTGCTTTTTTCGGGCTAGGCGGTCGAGCGCACCTGTTGCGCCTCATTTGATGGTTCACAGCCCGTCAAATTTTTTTTTGATGGTTCACAGTTTTTCTTTTCTTTTTATGGTTTTTCTTTGTTTCCTCACAAGTTTCTGCTGTCTTCCGTTTTTATTTCTTCAAGGTTTTTCTTTGTTTCTTCATGGTTTCTCTATTTTTCTTTGTTTCCCTTTCGGTTTTCATAGATTTTTTTATTTTCTTTGTTTTTCGGTTTTGTTTGTATCTTTCTCAATTTTAATTTTTTTTCTTTGTTTCTTTGTTGATTTTTCACTGTTTCCATTCTTTTAATCGGTTTCATTGGTTTTTTCAATTTTTTTGTTTTCTTTCATTTTTTGTATTTATTAGGTTCTTGTTTTTTTATACTTTTGGTTGATTTTCATCAATTTCTTTATCAGATTTCATTGTTTTAAATTTATTTGCACTTCTTTATTTGGTGTTATTTTTTGGCAGTCATTGGTTTTTTTTCCTTTATTATTTTACTTTTCATTCTACATTTTTTTATACATTAAGGACATTTTTCTAATACAAGTTGAACATTTTCCAAATACAAGGTTAACGTTTTTAGTACACAGTCAACATTTTTCCCATAAACATTTTTTAAATGTCTGATTAACTTTTTCAAGTACAATTCTAACATTTTTTTCTATATATAATTTTAATATTTTCCAAATGCTTCATTAGCTTTTTTCTAATACAAGATTAACATTTTTAATACATGGTCAGCATATTTTCTATACACATTTCAATATTTTTCAAATGCTTAATTAACATCTTTCAGATACAAGATTAATATTTTTTTTCTATATCACTATATAATGTGTGAATAACTTTGACTATTGGCCGTTGAATGAAATCCATCTAACGGCTGAGAGGTGGCAAATCCGAGTAGTATTGGCCGTTAGATATTCTCTTCACTACATCAAATTTTGCCACATGTAATATCAAGAAGATTCTACTTGAGCTTAGACACAATCACAATATGCACAAACCTAAAAAAAAAGACACTTCTCATTTGTTCTAGATTCTTTCATACTTCAATTCTCTAACTTTTTTCTATTAAGATAATTGCCGCTCATTTTTTTAATATGATTTACATTGCATAATATGAAGAAAATGCAACCACTTCTCATTTATTCTAGACTCTTCTCCCAATTTTTCTACTATATGATTTTTTTTGTTTGTTTTGTTTCAAATCTGTGGCAACATCTCCCTAAAGTTCAATTTGTCTTTGCAGATTGAGTATTTAACTATTCTTATATATTTAACATTTGTTTTGTGTAGTATATACAACACAATCATCGAATATTCCATAGTCATAATTTGATATTTAATGGAATGAGCGTTCAGACTTAAACCTATATCGTGTACTTCGTCATACGTGACTCCAAATATATATGTTTGCCTATTATAATACATGGTCAACATTTTTTATATACACATTTAACATTTATTAAATTGTTTATTACGATTTTTTAAATACTTGTTTACTTTTTTCAAATGCTTTGATTGACTTTTATAAATGCATTTTTCGTATACATGAGAAATAATTTCTCTATACACATTTAACTTTATTCAAATACTTGGTTAAATTATTATTTTCAAATGTTTTATGTAACTTTTTTTTGTACTGTATTTATTTAGAATATTTGGAAGTATGAATGAAAGTAAAAAAGAAATAAAAAACGGAAACAAAAACATGAAAAAAAAACAAAAAAAAAACAATGGCACGAGGAAGAACCTAATTGGGCCGGCCATTTTAGGAACGCTAGACGGGAGACGGACCGTTGTCTCGCTCTAGGCGTGACATAGTAAACCGGCGCTATTTCATCCTTGTATAAAAAAACGTGTTTCATTCGCCGTGTCCGTTCCTGTTCATGTGAACGAAAACGACGGCCCAATGCGGTGACGCAAATGGATGGATGTTCGTTTTGCTGTCACAATTGAACCCATATTCAGTCCAAATTTGGATCGGGTTTGCATCTGTGCGGACATGCAGTGGAAGCACGTGTTGTTCTCCTCTTGTCCTTCCATGGGCCGTCCACCGGCGGCACACCATCTCCACACCACCCTTTCATCTTCCAAAACTCTCGCAACCCCTCACTGCCGCCATGGCCGGCGCATTTGCCCCCACCAACATGGCCAACGCACTCGCTGAAGCCGCGACGTCCTCGTCGTGACCGTCTGTGCCAGGGCCCCCGCACCATAGACCCGGTGAAGCCAAAGAAAGAGCTCACGCCGGAGCAGAGAGCAACTGAGATGACATAGCGGGCCAATCGGAGGTAAAGGGTCCAAACAAAAGCAGAAACCGCGGATGTAGCCTCGTTGTGGACGCTGAGGCCATCACCTTCTCATGCCAGGGGTCGTCCGCGAGTCGGCCCTTGTTGCATCCGCGACTATGGTGGCCAGCTCGGGCTCATTGGCGGCCCGCCCACCCTGGCTTCCGGAGTCGCCCTCCATGTCAACATTGTCATCTATATATGGGTACCTACTCGGACATGACCCGGCAATGCCCCGCTTCTCCACTCCCCAAGCCAGCTCGCTAGAAGTCGGCGACCACGTGTCGATCGTGCTCGTGGTGCATCCCATTGATCTCAACACTGCACCTGTGCTCGGCGAGTCCACCTATATGCCCGGCCCGTGAGTGACATTGGCATCAAGGACTTGGTATGTTTTTTCGTTACCTTTGTCATATGAGCATATATTGTCCTCCTATATAGATAAATGCATCTTATTGGTTCATCAATAAATGTAGGAAGCTTTGGATACATTCAGGGACGAACATGGGGCAAGTCATTTACCATGACTCATTGTTGGATGTCAGCCAAGGATTATCAAAAGTGGAAGGACCAATATGCGGCCCCAAAAAAAATGTGTGCGTGGGGGGTGGGGTGTCATTGGTCATCGACACAAGTTACAAGAGGTGTCGGCCCAAGTTACAAAAGACCAAGGGAGAAGACCAATTCCAACCGTGTTGCAAAGCATGATGCTTTGGCAATCGCGTTGCAAGAAACATTGAAGACCAATTCCAAAAGGAGGTGTCAAGTGAGAGTAGGGAAGATAGAAAATGCCAAGAGAAAGAGGAGGCAATGAAGAACTACTTCAAAATACAAAAAGAATAAGCTCGAGATCGACGAGGCCAATGTCCAATCAAGAGCCAAGGAAGTGGAGGTTAAGCAAAAAGAGGTAGAATTCGCGATAATCTCCAAGGAACCGGAGGTCATAGGGGTCGACTTGAGAAACATGTCCCAAAGAAATAGGGTTTGGTTTGAGAGGAAGCAAAAGTTCATAATGGACCGACATGTGTGACGATCTTATATTTGTTTGTTTTGCATGAACTATGAGGCCAGGGCATGTGTGGGGCTCCCGAGATTTCTTTGGTGTAATGTTGTATGCAGGCATGGCATAAAATATTCTTTTGGTACCATGGATAAATGCTAGATTTATTTTCCTAAATATGTTTGCTACCACATTTTGATGAAAATATGCATAATATTAATAAAAAGACATTGGCGGACGAAATGGGTCATCTCGTTGGGTGATGTGATCAGGGAAGGGTGGACATGGGCCGTACGCATGTCCGTTTGGCCATCCAAATGGACAAAAAAGAGAAAAATCTTTTGTCCCTTTGGGTCGGCTCTTTGGAGTTGCCCTATGAGCCGATTAGGTGAATCCTATTCGGTGCTTAATGCATCGAATACTTTGTTATTCGTTTCATGACCCACAGCCCTTTCCAGTGATGATGCATTTGTGTTGGCCACGTACTCTCTGAACTCATTTGCAGAAGCTTCTTCTGATTTAGGAGGCTTCCAGAAGCTTCTGGCCCCCTATTTTGGGTATCTTCCCACACGATTTTTTCTTCTATATCAATCATTTTGGTCGGTTTTTGGTTGGTTTCCTTTTTTATGTTTCTTTTTCCTTTTTTCTTCTTTCATTGAAAGCATGATTTTTTTTATTCGTGAACTTTTTTCGAATTCCTGATGTATTATGAATTCAAGAATGGTTTTCAAATATTCAAACTTTTTTTCAAATATGTGGACTTCTTCGAAATCCATGAACTTTTTATCTGAATTTGCGAACTTTTTCCTAACTCGTGTATTTTTTCAAATTTCATGAACTTTTTAACTTGAATGGATTTTTTGAATTCATAAAGCTTCTAAGGATCCACGAACATTTTTCAATCTAGTGACTTGCTTCGGCCTTTGGGTTCACCGGTCCGATGATAAGGCTGCTGTCTTTATCACCCTGTGAATTTTATTCTAAATACTACTAGTACTAGTATTGTCATGGCGGCTGGTTTATGCGGAGAAAATCAGGGCCCCGGCCCCGATCAACACAAGCCCAGCGCATGCGCATTGTGCTCGAGGATGCAAGTGGACGGTGTCCATTTGTCCGTCATCGTTTACGAAGCAAAAATACACTAAAAACTGTGTTAGTTTAAGTTTTCTATTCAAGGACGCTTGCATCTTTAATTGTGCTTCACCAACATTGTGACATTACCGAAACGTGATATGACCAAAGCTAGCTGTGGACCACTAATCAACTGGTGATGATCCTTGGCCAGACTCAACCCATGACACGTCTCTTATGGCTGTTTGCATTGTAATGATGTAGAGGTCGAGGATGATCCTCCTTTTCTAAAACAAAAGACATGCCTCTTACTACATATTCTTCGTCCATGACGTGTACGAGGAAGACGAATCTAGTGGTACTTATGGCTAAGGTCTTCTTTTCATGACGTGTACTTTATATTTTGCTTTTACTAAAAAAAATGATCAAAATTTGATGAAAATATGAAGGGGACTAAGAGCATCTCCAACAGCCGCACAAAGCGCCACAAAAAAACCTGTTTGCAGCTGCCAAGCTTGCATGTTTAGCTGCCGCCGATCTTTGGCTCCAAAGCAGCGTTATAATGTGCAGCGTCTTGGCCGCTCTAGCAACAGCGCAAAAAATACAGCTACGACTCACGGGCATTAAACATATATGATATTTTGGACACAAAATGAGTTTGAAACATTCATCAAAATGCAATGAACATGTGAAATTTGACACAAACAAGTTGATGAATAAAAGTTCATGCCCACAAATTCAAAATCATGCCCACAAGTTCATCCAACCAAGTTCAAATGCAAACTAAAGTTCAAGACATGAAAGACACATCAATCATCTTCCTCGTCTTCGTCCTCATCTTCCGAAGACGATTCTTCCGCCTCCGAAGATGAATCTTCCTCCCTCTCCTCATCACGCACCGCATCACGTGAAGCTCCGACGGTGTTGGCAAGATCTCCGGTCGTTTTGGCTTCGAGTATGAAACCGAGTTGGGTGTGGGGCTTCTCTTGCCGTCATCACTTGATGCATCATCCTCCTCCTCATCATCGTTAAACTCAATTGTTAAACTGCGTTTGTTGCTCAAATGCAAATCATCCAAACCATCACGCTTCTTCCATTTCTCATCATCCTTTAACACTTCATAGCAATAAGGCAAGGTAAAGACCTTTCCTTTCTTGATCTTCCCCTTCTTGGTTGTCCTCGTCTCTTTTTTAAACAAGTTTTGTGCAATGTTGTACTACAAGAAAAACAAAATAAGTTAGCACTTCGGTCACCAAAAACAAGTATGATGAACATATATGAGATGCCACTTACGCGATCATCCTCATTTGTGCCACTTGGGTTAATCTTGTCAACCGCCTTTTGACAAGCCGCCCACTTTTGACAATCCGAGTTGATTGTCGACCATCGGGACCGAAGTGATCTCTCGGAGCGGTCAATTCCACTCACGATGTGAGCATCAAAGTGTTCTTTCATTCGCCCCCAATACGCGTCTCTACTTTGATCACCTCCAATGGATGGATCCCTCGACACTTGCAAATAAGTATAGCATAGTAACTTGTCATCGTTGGTGGTGTAATTGCCCGCTCTTCCTTTCGGCGCCTCGACAATGCCCTCACCCTCCTCGTCCACCTCAAACTCATGGTCTTCGAAATGGATGTCATTGGTTTGAGACCAATGCGAATTGTTGGACCCAACACCCATAGTTGACATGTATGCATCATCGTTGAGACTACAAAGTTTTTTGAACAATGCAAATAAGCCATCTATATGTGATGATGCATTGAAAAATAACAAGAAAAGAAAAGTTGGAAATTTTTTCACCTTGGGGGCATTTAAATCGAACACGTGGTGCGGCGTCGTGACGGCTCAACGAGTGAGTTCGCGGCGCTTGGTAGCCTCCATGACCATCGAGCATACGCAAGCTTCTTTCCCCTCGCCTTCGTGCTGCCGGAGCCGTCCGCCGCCTTGTTCTTCTTCGCGGATGTTTTGCCCTTCTTCGGTCGCGCCGCATTGGGGAGCTTCGAGGGTGCGGCGGCGGCACGGGACGGCGCCGGCGCGATGCCACCCCGCCGTGGTCATCCATGGCGGCAAGAAGAGGTTGTGAGGCCGACGCCGGGCGGAGCTCGGCGGTGGCGACGCCAACGCTTCCCGCGCTTAGGGTTTCCGGCGGCGGCGGCGATCGCGGCGGCGGCGGCAGCTGGGGGTCGCGGTAGCAGGGTGAGCGGGTGCCGGTGTCGCGGCCCATGGGTGGGTGGCAGGCGCCAGCGCCGGCGTGGCGAGGAGGAGGAGACGAGAGAGTCTTGCGAAGCGCCGAGTGTACAAGAAGCGGGCGCCGAAATACACCGCTGGGACAAGTGTTTTCGACCGCCGCCCTACTCGTTATAAGCGCAGCGCCGTTTTTGCCGCCATTGAGCGACCCAGCGTTGGCGCTTAAAACAGACTAATTTGCGTTTAGCGCGGCTGTTGGAGATGCTCTAAGAAACCAGAACAAAGTAAGTATTTCTTAGTTCATCTACAAATTATTATTTATCAGTCGATATTCATACTCATCCGCTGTACTTGCATGAATCTCGATGACAAAATCAGATCCCTCTTAGCGTCGACTTGGTTGAAAATTCAATACCGTTTTACTATTATATAGTAGTATTAAAATAGTTTAGCCACATATTCTTCGTCACCATAGTACTCAAATAGACTAGAACTTGCCAGACTCTTTTGCCCGGATTAACTATATCCTTTGTCAAGATCTAAGCGGCACAACGCATACACCAACGCACCTTAGATAATTATGTTTTTTTATGTCAAGCGCGACGCCTAGAATCACAATGTGGGAGCTACATATATTTTTCTATGAACTTGGACGTGAGGATAAGTGATGTTTTGCAGGTTGATGCACACGTCACTTTAGGGTCGCTTGACGTGGACAGTGACAACCATCACTACTAGTTAGCCAGCTGGCTGATCCAGTTGTAATTTTATAAGGTAGGAGTACGTACTAGTTTTTAGACATAGTAACTTCCGAGAGCAACGAATGTGATGTTGACCAATGGATGGTAGTTTGAGAAAAAACATGTTTCGTCAAGTTTGAGCAACTCGTGTAGAAAGGCCGCACCCTGGCCGGGCCCAATGCCACGCATATGTTTCAAATGGGGAAGGAGAAATCCAATAATCCAATGCCACGTATGCTAGCTAGTGTACATGGAATATGGTTTTGGATTTCAGCCGGAACTATTTCAGCCATACATAGCCGAAATCGCTGAAATCCAGTGATTTGATTTTCAGTTCGGCCAAAACACCGAAATTTCCACTTGAATTTGATTGAGATCACCCAACAAAAAAAAATTCAAATTGTGTGTGCTACCGGAAGTGTTGAAATATCCTGACATAAAGGGAATTATTTCAGTATGCACCAAAATTGATGAAATTACACTGAAAGTGAAAGCCATATGGGTTGTCTTGGAGATTTGTGCCCTCTCTAATTTTTGTGATACATGGTAAAACATTACAGTGTAGTCCGAGATTAAAGGAGATGTTGGATGAAGTTAGATAAGAACCAAATGGTGTTTTGATGAACGGGCTCCATGGAGCCCAAAAGTTTTAAAAAATCAAAATTTAAACTTTCCATTTTAAAAAAAAATCTGGAAAATATGCAAGCATACAAGGATGAAATGTATATGTGTGTAAAAATTCAGGATAAAATACCTTGGAATGCAACCTGCACAAAAAAATCCATCGACTTTGAGGATGAATAGTATCATGTGCTGAAAAGTCCTAGATTTGTTTTTTTTTCAGAGCCCTCATTTCAACATATTTTGTCCTAAAAATTTACGCACATGTACATTTATGCCTCCATGTATATATTTATTTTATTCAGAATTTTTTGAAATATCAAAATATGAATTTTGAGGAATTTTGAATTTTGCAAATGGAGGCCTCGATGGTGCTCGGCCTCCAAAAGCAATTTTTGCCAAAATGGTGTACTATTCTTTTGCTGGCTCACGAGGAAACATTACTCTACATCAAGATCCAATGAGATTACAAATAAATTCAATGGTGAGCTCTTGTTTTGTCGGCAGATGATTAAACATTATGATAATAGTCGTCTATGGCTTAACTACACAACACATGTTTGGTTTGAGCCAAAGTTCACCTAGTAACTAGTATTTGGCTAAGGTTTTGTTTGCCCATGAATTGGCCAATGTTGAGAAAAAATGGACTAGAGAGGGCAAATAGGCATGAGCGAGCCAAATCTTTGGCAACCATCTGAACAAGAACCTTTTTTTTTTGCTCTGACATTTTCTTTGGTGTGTTTATTTTGAAAACAAACCAAACATATAGCCATACGAATGGCCTTGCGCACACTCATGTTGTGTCCCACTATTCGTGTGTTTACTTTCAGTGGACTTGCATACAACTCCGAAGGATTTTTTTTAGATTGAGTCAAATGGAAATATTTTCTTTGTATTATGACGACTAGCAAACATCTAATAATTGAAAAACTCTTGTATTTTTTTAGCAGGGGAAATAAATTATTGTATTGTTCATACGGGACCAAATAACTTACATTAGGAAGTATTCATACAAAATGCACTTGGCTAGCTAGAGAGCACTTATATATAAATAATCTAGCTACAGATTCTTCGTCACCACAAAATATTCAAATAGACTAGAACTAGAACTCGCCAGCAGCCTCTTTAAGCCGGGACTAAACTATCCTTTGTCAAGATCTAAGCAACACAACTATGCACACGTCAACATAGCCAGATAAGATTTTCTTTGATACCATGTCTAGCTGGACGCCTAGAATCACAGTATGGGAAATATATTACTATTTTTTTGCAGGTTGATGCATGTGCAACCCCGTCACTTTGGCGTCAGCTGACGTGGGCAGGAGGAACTGGCCAATACCCGACTGTAATTTTGCACGGTAGATTTTGGACATAGTAACTCCCGATAGCGATGAAGGTGATGCTGATCGATGAACGGTAGTTTGAGATACCACGTCTCGTCAAGTCTGAGAAACTCCCGTGGCCTGTGGCCAATGACGCGCCTAGTTCCCGTCGACGGCGTCCACGTGTGGCGTCCGGTGACTTATCTTGTTGCCTGCAAGGTAGTAGCACCATGCATGCACCGGCTTTGTGGTTGTGCTATGCTAGGGTTAAATTTCCGTTGCCTGCAATGGAGTCGTCGAAACCAAAGAAGAGAAGCACGTACGTTCCCGTGGACGCACTTGCTCACTTCCGCTATAAAACCAGCCGGTATCTACGCTAGGGAGATCAGTGTAAGCCTTCAAGCTCGCTCGCTAGCTAGCTAGGTCAGTAGATCACTTTCACCAGCCAATCCGTAAGCAAGCTAGCTAGGTCAGTAGATCACTTTCACCAGCCAATCCGTAAGCAAGCTAGCTAGGTACGTAGAGTAGCCAATCTCTCTTCCAAGGTAGCCATGGAGGACGCGACGTACAACGCCATCCTCCTGGTCCTCCTGGCCGTGTCGATGATCTACTTCTTCAAGCCCTCGTCGGCCCGCCGGCCACCGGGGCCGCGCACGCTGCCTATCATCGGGAGCGTGCACCACTTCGTGAACACGCTGGTGCACCGGAGGCTCCGGGACCTGGCCGGCGTGCACGGGCCCATCATGATGCTCAAGATCGGGCCGATGCCGCTGGTGGTGGTGTCGTCGCGGGAGCTGGCCCGCGAGGTGCTCAAGGTGCAGGACCCCAACTTCGCCAACCGGCCCCGGCTGCTCGTGGGCGGCATCTGCGGCTACGGCTGGACCGACATCATCTTCGCCCCCACCAGCGACTACTGGCGCAAGATCCGCAAGCTCTGCATCCACGAGATCCTCAGCCCCAAGCGCGTGCTCCAGTTCCAGTTCATACGCGAGGAGGAGGTGCAGAGGCAGGTGGACCTCATCCGCGCCGCCGCCGCCGCCGGCGAGCCCGTCGACATCACCAGGATGGTGTACGACATCAGCAGCCGGACCATCTCCAGGTCCGCGTTCGGGGAGGTGAGACCGGACATGCCGGTGTTCCAGCACGCCATCAAGCGCGTCGTCGGGCTCTCCAGCGGGTTCAACGTGCCGGACCTCTTCCCGCGGCTTAGGGAGGTGCTCGGCGAGGCCACCGGCATGAAGAGGAAGCTGCGGGAGATCCACAGGACGTTCGACGACATACTCGTGGACATCATCGAGGGGAGGCGGAGGGTGCGTGCCGACAGGATCGCCGCCGGCAAGGACGTCGTCGATGAGAACGTCGTCGACGTCATGCTCTCCCTGCAGAAGGGCGACAACCCCTGGGGGTTCCCGGTCACGGACAACACCATCAAAGCGGTCGTACTGGTAAGTCGTATGTACTTGGGACCCTATGTACTTTGATGATGTTCCAGATTAACGTGCATGCATGCATGCATGCATGCTTACCAGCAGATTAAATGAAAGTGGTTTCATATAATGGCAGGACATGTTCGCCGGCGGCACGGGGACCTCCGGATCGTCGACGGAGTGGGCCATGTCAGAGATCATGCGCACCCCGCGGGTGATGAAGAAGCTGCAGGACGAGGTCCGACGAGCGTTCCACGGCAAGGACAGCATCAGCGAGACGGACCTCCGTAGCAACAGCGTCAGGTACCTGAAGCTCACCATGAAGGAGGCGATTCGGTTGCACCCGGCGGCGCCGCTACTGGTGCCGAGGGAGAGCATCGAGACAACGGAGATCGGCGGGTACGTGGTGCCAGCCAAGTCCAGGATGGTGGTGAATGCATGGGCCATCTCGAGGGACCCGCGCTACTGGAAGGACCCCGAGGAGTTCTCGCCGGAGCGGTTCGAGCAGGACGGCGCCGTCGACTTCCATGGCCTCCACTTCGAGTTCACGCCGTTCGGGGCCGGGAGGAGAATGTGCCCAGGGTACAACTACGGGCTCGCCGGCATGGAGCTCACGCTGCTGCAGCTCATGTACCACTTCGACTGGACGCTGCCCGCCGGCGTGGAAGAGGTGGACATGGCGGAGTCCATGGGGCTCGGCGTGCGTAGGAAGAACCCGCTTATGCTCTGCGCCACTCCATACGTCGTTCCTCCTCCTGCCACTCCCGTGACTTCGACATGAAGCGCGCTTGTTGCATTGCACGTACAATGATGGGCGTTTGGTAGTGCAACACGTATGCCTGCGATAAGTACTAGGGATCCAGGGCTGGCCCGACCGGGGTTAATGTGTGTGTGTATACCACTCTCCTTTTGTTGGCATATACTACTTCTACATGAGTTTTGTTTTTTCGGGGTACATGAGTATTTTCTTTGACATGAGGAAAAAACATATGGAGCATTCCTATAATGAAACGACATACCAACTCTCATTTAGAGATTCTCAAAAAAAAAAAAAAACTCTCATCAAGTCATTATGAGGTTTTTTACGGTAGCCTTGTACTCCCAGTAGGAGGTGGGGAGTACGGACCGATATCCACCATTGATTCGAAAGGGCAATATTGTCTTTCTCTCCAGAACATAATTCTCGGCCTAGTTTGTGCCTAAATTCGGTTTACATGCAAGATCCCTGATGCGTACATCTTGGTGGGTGCCGAGGCGCCGATTGATCTGGATCATCCTCTTGTCTCACGCACGACTAGTCTCAGCCACTGCCGCCACGCCGGCGCACCGCCCGAATTCTACAAATCAATTTTGCTCCTTCCGTAATTGGCGTTCATTGGTTGAAATTAAATTGATGTTTGCATCGCTTGCTAGTTGCTACTGGTTAGCGTGCACGTGCAATGCACGTATTCCTTACAAAGGAAAAACATGTTCATCCTAGTTAATACACAAACATTCAACAAAAATAAATAATAAGAGTTTTTGGCATGCGCAGGTACGGCCCTGCCGGCGCGAGCACGAGGATACATCGTGAAAGTTTTTCTAGAAGTAATGCTACATCCACGTAAAGAATTTTACGTGTTTTACATAACCTGCCACATGGACAATTGTGATTGGAGAAGGGGAATGAAGGGCCCCACCCACCTGAAAACCGGTTCGTAAAGCTACGTAGGTCTAGGATTATCGTTTTTCTAGCTGAGCGTGGGCAGTTTTGGAGGAGGTACGTGGTGGAAGGAGTGGAAGGTGTGCAGCAGCGTTATATTTGGCTAATATGTTTTCCCAATTACATGATATATGGTGTCATGATTTATTTCCTAATGAAGGTGTAATTAAGATGAAATGATTCCTATTTTAGTGTTCTGACGATTATATTTGATGTGTCAGTGTCACCCGCAAAAAAAAGATTATATGTGATGTGATGATTTGTTTCCTAATGAAGGTATAATTAAGGTGCAATAATGCCTAATTAAGACATTATGGAGATGGTTAAAATTAATTAGTAAATACGTGAATTTGATGTGATACAACATTGGGCAATTTGGTCCATTGACGAGATATTGGTTGAGATCTAATGTTTCTGCCTCAACTTGTCTGTTTAATAATAGTGGAGACTAGTATGATTCGACCCTAAGTGCATCTACTTGTCACCTGTCCCATTGGTTTTGATTATCCGGTGCTCAAGGTCTGCAACTCTGCATCTGGTTCTCTTGCCACGCATCGCTTATCATGAAGAAAGTAACTACACGTCTCTCGCAGCAGTCTCGCCTGCGGGGCCTCGTCCCCATGGTCCAGCTGATGAACTTAGGGTTTAAATATTGTGATGATCTTTTGACAAAAATGAGTAAGAAATTGATGTGATCCGTGTTGTGTTTGTAACTAAAATTACATAAGTTACCCTAGGTAATTGCCCGTGGTACCATTTTACCCTTAAGATAACGGTACTCCACAACTTTTGGTGTCGCTAATCCTTTGATACTACTCCCTCGTCCCATAATATAAGAACGTTTTTAACACTAGTGTAGTGTCAAAAACGCTCTTATATTATGGGACGGAGGGAGTAGGTTGAGTACCGTTAAGATTATCCGTTGGATTTGACAAAATGGACGCCTTATTATATATAATTAGGGTTACTATAAAAGAGCTCCTCATTTAATAGTGGATATTGTCCAGCAAGGTTCATGCAGTAAATATGGGCCCGGGGTCCAATCAGCTATTTTTTCATCCTCGATTGAGTAAAGTACCCGAGCTAGAGAAATATTTCCTCGGGGGAGGGTGTGGTGTTAAAGGCAAAATTTGAAGATATGAGGGGGCCAAACATATTTTTTCACATGTAAGACCTCCAAAAAAAACTATTTCACATTTTCCCCAAATTGGGGGGGGGGGGCAGTGCCCCCCTCGTGTTCACATAGCTCGCGGCACCAAGGAATCCAACAGCCTCGCTTGAGAGCAAGAAGACAGTGTCCCTCGATAGGGTGTCGTTGAGGCCAGCGTTCCACATGCGCATCGCGGTGACCATCCCGTGCGCATTGCACGCCAGGAGAGGAATCGTTACCCCAGCCCAGGGCACGGTTGACACCGAGGGCCACCAGGATGTTGTGCACTACTAAAATATTTGAATTCATGTGTATTATTGAAATTACTGAAGAAAAAATCACTATAATCTCGCTAAAGGTGCGGTGCCCAACAATCCAATGGTCATGGAGGTAAGTTGTTGTTGTCGAGTCGTGACCTCTATAGCCGGAGGAAGACGGTGTTGGGAAGCTTGTCGATAATGTAGTTGTCCCGGAGGTCGACCTCCTTCAACCTTGCCAAGAAGGGAATGTCCCTTAGCAGGGTGTCGTTGCGTCGGGCGTCTCATGTGCAGATTGTGGTGACCCTCCCACGCTCATTGCAGATTATGGGCTAGCCTAGGGTCCGATCAGCTATTTTGCCGTCTCGGTTGAGTAAAGTAATCAAGCTAGAGAAAAAAATTGGGGGTGTGGACGGAAGCATTTGAAGATATGAGGGGGCCAAACATATTTTTTCACATGTAAGACCTCCAAAAAAAACTATTTCACATTTTCCCCAAATTTTTTTGGGGGGAGAAGCGATGCCCCCTCGTGTTCACGTAGCTCGCGGCACCAAGGAATCCAACAGCCTTGCTTGAGAGCAGGAAGACAATGTCCCTTGGTAGGGTGTCATTGAGGCCAGCGTTCCACATGCGCATCCGATGACCATCCGTGTGCATTGCACGCCAGAGAGGAGTCGTTACCCTAGCCCTGTGGCACGGTTGACCACAGAGGGCCACCACGATGTTGTGCACTACCAAAATATTTGAATTCATGTGTATTATTGAAATTATCAAGAAAAAAATCACTATAATCTCGCTAAAGGTGCGGTGCCCCACAATCCACGTGGCCATGGAGGTAAGTTGTTGTTGTCGAGTCGTGACCTCTTTAGCCGGAGGAAGACGGTGTTGGGAAGCTTGCCGATAATGTAGTTGTCCCGGAGGTCAACCTCCTTCAACCTTGCCAAGAAGGGAATGTCCCTTAGCAGGGTGTCGTTGCGGCAGGCGTCTCATGTGCAGATTGTGGTGACCCTCCCACGCTCATTGCAGATTATGGGCTAGCCCAGGTCCGATTAGCTATTTCATGGTCTCGCTTGAGTAAAGTACTCAAGCTAGAGAAAAAATTAGGGTGTTGACGAAAACATTTGAAGATATGATGGGGCCAAATATATTTTTCACATGTAAGACCTCCAAAAATATTCCTTCCCATTTTCCCCAAATTGGGGAGGGGGCAGTGCCCCCCTGGTGCTCACATAGCTCGTGGCACCAAGGAATCCAACAGCTTCACCTGTTGTTGTCGGGCCACAGCCTCATCAGCCGAGGAAGACGGTGTTGGAAAGCTCACCGGTGATGGAGTTGTCCCGGAGGTCGAGCTCCTACAACCAGGGCAGGAAGGCAATGTCCCCCGACAGGGTGCCGTTCAGCCAGCGTTCCATACGCGAATCATGGTGACCCTCACTAAGATTTGTGTGACATTGTTTAATAGTAGTGGAGACTAGTATGATTCGACCCTAAGTGCATCTACTTGTCACCTGTCCCATTGGTTTTGATTATCCGGTGCTCAAGGTCTGCAACTCTGCATCTGGTTCTCTTGCCACGCATCGCTTATCATGAAGAAAGTAACTACATCGTCTCTCGCAGTCTAGCCTCGTCAAGGGGCCTCGCCCCCATGGTCCAGGTGATGAACTTAGGGTTTAAATATTGTGATGATCTTTTGACAAAAATGAGTAAGAAATTGATGTGATCCGTGTTGTGTTTGTAACTAAAATTACATAAGTTACCCTAGGTAATTGCCCGTGGTACCATTTTACCCTTAAGATAACGGTACTCCACAACTTTTGGTGTCGCTAATCCTTTGATACTACTCCCTCGTCCCATAATATAAGAACGTTTTTAACACTAGTGTAGTGTCAAAAAACGCTCTTATATTATGGGACGGAGGGAGTAGGTTGGAGTACCCGTTAAGATTATCCGTTGGATTTGACAAAATGGACGCCTTATATATAATTAGGGTTACTATAAAAGAGCTCCTCATTTAATAGTGGATATTGTCCAGCAAGGTTCATGCAGTAAATATGGGCCGGGGTCCAATCAGCTATTTTTCATCCTCGATTGAGTAAAGTACCCGAGCTAGAGAAATATTTCCTGGGGAGGGTGTGGTGTTAAAGGCAAAATTTGAAGATATGAGGGGGCCAAACATATTTTTTCACATGTAAGACCTCCAAAAAAAACTATTTCACATTTTCCCCAAATTGGGGGGGGGGGGCAGTGCCCCCCGCGTGTTCACATAGCTCATGGCACCAAGGAATCCAACAGCCTCGCTTGAGAGCAAGAAGACAGTGTCCCTCGATAGGGTGTCGTTGAGGCCAGCGTTCCACATGCGCATCGCAGTGACCATCCTGCATTACAGACGCCAGGAGAGGAATCGTTACCCCAGCCCAGGGCACGGTTGACACCGAGGGCCACCAGGATGTTGTGCACTACTAAAATATTTGGATTCATGTGTATTATTGAAATTACTGAAGAAAAAATCACTATAATATCGCTAAAGGTGCGGTGCCCAACAATCCAATGGCCATGGAGGTAAGTTGTTGTTGTCGAGTCGTGACCTCTATAGCCGGAGGAAGACGGTGTTGGGAAGCTTGTCGATAATGTAGTTGTCCCGGAGGTCGACCTCCTTCAACCTTGCCAAGAAGGGAATGTCCCTTAGCAGGGTGTCGTTGCGTCGGGCGTCTCATGTGCAGATTGTGGTGACCCTCCCACGCTCATTGCAGATTATGGGCTAGCCTAGGGTCCGATCAGCTATTTTGCCGTCTCGGTTGAGTAAAGTACTCAAGCTAGAGAAAAAATTGGGGGTGTGGACGGAAGCATTTGAAGATATGAGGGGGCCAAACATATTTTTTCACATGTAAGACCTCCAAAAAAACTATTTCACAGTTTCCCCAAATTTTTTTTGGGGAGAAGCGATGCCCCCTCGTGTTCACGTATTTCATGACACCAAGGAATCCAACAGCCTTGCTTGAGAGCAGGAAGACAATGTCCCTTGGTAGGGTGTCATTGAGGCCAGCGTTCCACATGCGCATCCGATGACCATCCGTGTGCATTGCACGCCAGAGAGGAGTCGTTACCCTAGCCGAGGCACGGTTGACACAGAGGGCCACCACGATGTTGTGCACTACCAAAATATTTGAATTCATGTGTATTATTGAAATTCTCAAGAAAAAAATCACTATAATCTCGCTAAAGGTGCGGTGCCCCACAATCCGAGTGGCCATGGAGGTAAGTTGTTGTTGTCGAGTCGTGACCTCTTTAGCCGGAGGAAGACGGTGTTGGGAAGCTTGCCGATAATGTAGTTGTCCGGAGGTCAACCTCCTTCAACCTTGCCAAGAAGGGAATGTCCCTTAGCGAGGTGTCGTTCTATGGCGGCGTCTCATGTGCAGATTGTGGTGACCCTCCCACGCTCATTGCAGATTATGGGCTAGCCCAGGTCCGATTAGCTATTTCGCAGTCTCAGTTGAGTAAAGTACTCAAGCTAGAGAAAAAAATTGGGGGTGTTGATGAAAACATTTGAAGATATGATGGGGCCAAATATATTTTTCACATGTAAGACCTCCAAAAATATTCCTTCCCATTTTCCCCAAATTGGGGAGGGGCAAGGCCCCCTGGTGCTCACATAGCTCGTGGCACCAAGGAATCCAACAACTTCACCTGTTGTTGTCGGACCTGACCTCATCAGCCGAGGAAGACGGTGTTGGAAAGCTCACCGGTGATGGAGTTGTCCCGGAGGTCGAGCTCCTACAACCAGGGCAGGAAGGCAATGTCCCCCGACAGGGTGCCGTTCAGCCAGCGTTCCGCACGCGAATCATGGTGACCCTCACTAAGATTTGTGTGACATTGTTTAATAGTAGTGGAGACTAGTATGATTCGACCCTAAGTGCATCTACTTGTCACCTGTCCCATTGGTTTTGATTATCCGGTGCTCAAGGTCTGCAACTCTGCATCTGGTTCTCTTGCCACGCATCGCTTATCATGAAGAAAGTAACTACATCGTCTCTCGCAGTCTAGCCTTTCATGAGGCCTCGTCCCCATGGTCCAGTGATGAACTTAGGGTTTAAATATTGTGATGATCTTTTGACAAAAATGAGTAAGAAATTGATGTGATCCGTGTTGTGTTTGTAACTAAAATTACATAAGTTACCCTAGGTAATTGCCCGTGGTACCATTTTACCCTTAAGATAACGGTACTCCACAACTTTTGGTGTCGCTAATCCTTTGATACTACTCCCTCGTCCCATAATATAAGAACGTTTTTAACACTAGTGTAGTGTCAAAAAACGCTCTTATATTATGGGACGGAGGGAGTAGGTTGGAGTACCCGTTAAGATTATCCGTTGGATTTGACAAAATGGACGCCTTATTATATATAATTAGGGTTACTATAAAAGAGCTCCTCATTTAATAGTGGATATTGTCCAGCAAGGTTCATGCAGTAAATATGGGCCCAGGGTCCAATCAGCTATTTTTTCATCCTCGATTGAGTAAAGTACCCGAGCTAGAGAAATATTTCCTCGGGGGAGGGTGTGGTGTTAAAGGCAAAATTTGAAGATATGAGGGGGCCAAACATATTTTTTCACATGTAAGACCTCCAAAAAAACTATTTCACATTTTCCCCAAATTGGGGGGGGGGGGGCAGTGCCCCCCTCGTGTTCACATAGCTCGCGGCACCAAGGAATCCAACAGCCTCGCTTGAGAGCAAGAAGACAGTGTCCCTCGATAGGGTGTCATTGAGGCCAGCGTTCCACATGCGCATCGCGGTGACCATCCCGTGCGCATTGCACGCCAGGAGAGGAATCGTTACCGAGCCTGTGGCACGGTTGACACCGAGGGCCACCAGGATGTTGTGCACTACTAAAATATTTGAATTCATGTGTATTATTGAAATTATCAAGAAAAATCACTATAATCTCGCTAAAGGTGCGGTGCCCAACAATCCAATGGCCATGGAGGTAAGTTGTTGTTGTCGAGTCGTGACCTCTATAGCCGGAGGAAGACGGTGTTGGGAAGCTTGTCGATAATGTAGTTGTCCCGGAGGTCGACCTCCTTCAACCTTGCCAAGAAGGGAATGTCCCTTAGCAGGGTGTCGTTGCGTCGGGCGTCTCATGTGCAGATTGTGGTGACCCTCCCACGCTCATTGAAGATTATGGGCTAGCCTAGGGTCCGATCAGCTATTTTGCCGTCTCGGTTGAGTAAAGTAATCAAGCTAGAGAAAAAAATTGGGGGTGTGGACGGAAGCATTTGAAGATATGAGGGGCCAAACATATTTTTCACATGTAAGACCTCCAAAAAACTATTTCACATTTTCCCCAAATTTTTTTTTTGGGGGAGAAGCGATGCCCCCTCGTGTTCACGTAGCTCGCGGCACCAAGGAATCCAACAGCCTTGCTTGAGAGCAGGAAGACAATGTCCCTTGGTAGGGTGTCATTGAGGCCAGCGTTCCACATGCGCATCCGATGACCATCCCGTGTGCATTGCACGCCAGGAGAGGAGTCGTTACCCTAGCCCAGGGCACGGTTGACACAGAGGGCCACCACGATGTTGTGCACTACCAAAATATTTGAATTCATGTGTATTATTGAAATTAATGAAGAAAAAAATCACTATAATCTCGCTAAAGGTGCGGTGCCCCACAATCCAGTGGCCATGGAGGTAAGTTGTTGTTGTCGAGTCGTGACCTCTTTAGCCGGAGGAAGACGGTGTTGGGAAGCTTGCCGATAATGTAGTTGTCCCGGAGGTCAACCTCCTTCAACCTTGCCAAGAAGGGAATGTCCCTTAGCGAGGTGTCGTTCGTGCAGCGTCTCATGTGCATTGTGGTGACCCTCCCACGCTCATTGCAGATTATGGGCTAGCCCAGTCCCGATCAGCTATTTCGCAGTCTCAGTTGAGTAAAGTACTCAAGCTAGAGAAAAAAATTGGGGGTGTTGATGAAAACATTTGAAGATATGATGGGGCCAAATATATTTTTCACATGTAAGACCTCCAAAAATATTCCTTCCCATTTTCCCCAAATTGGGGAGGGGGCAGTGCCCCCCTGGTGCTCACATAGCTCGTGGCACCAAGGAATCCAACAGCTTCACCTGTTGTTGTCGGGCCACAGCCTCATCAGCCGAGGAAGACGGTGTTGGAAAGCTCACGGTGATGGAGTTGTCCCGGAGGTCGAGCTCCTACAACCCAGGCAGGAAGGCAATGTCCCCCGACAGTGGTGCCGTTCAGCCAGCTGCTCAAGACGCGAATCATGGTGACCCTCACTAAGATTTGTGTGACATTGTTTAATAGTAGTGGAGACTAGTATGATTCGACCCTAAGTGCATCTACTTGTCACCCGTCCCATTGGTTTTGATTATCCGGTGCTCAAGGTCTGCAACTCTGCATCTGGTTCTCTTGCCACGCATCGCTTATCATGAAGAAAGTAACTACACGTCTCTCTCGCAGTCTAGCCTCACAAGGGGCCTCGCCCCATGGTCCAAGGTGATGAACTTAGGGTTTAAATATTGTGATGATCTTTTGACAAAAATGAGTAAGAAATTGATGTGATCCGTGTTGTGTTTGTAACTAAAATTACATAAGTTACCCTAGGTAATTGCCCGTGGTACCATTTTACCCTTAAGATAACGGTACTCCACAACTTTTGGTGTCGCTAATCCTTTGATACTACTCCCTCTGTCCCATAATATAAGAACGTTTTTAACACTAGTGTAGTGTCAAAAAACGCTCTTATATTATGGGACGGAGGGAGTAGGTTGGAGTACCCGTTAAGATTATCCGTTGGATTTGACAAAATGGACGCCTTATATATAATTAGGGTTACTATAAAAGAGCTCCTCATTTAATAGTGGATATTGTCCAGCAAGGTTCATGCAGTAAATATGGGCCCGGGGTCCAATCAGCTATTTTTTCATCCTCGATTGAGTAAAGTACCCGAGCTAGAGAAATATTTCCTGGGGGGAGGGTGTGGTGTTAAAGGCAAAATTTGAAGATATGAGGGGGCCAAACATATTTTTTCACATGTAAGACCTCCAAAAAAAACTATTTCACATTTTCCCCAAATTGGGGGGGCAGTGCCCCCTCAGGTTCACATAGCTCGCGGCACCAAGGAATCCAACAGCCTCGCTTGAGAGCAAGAAGACAGTGTCCCTCGATAGGGTGTCGTTGAGGCCAGCGTTCCACATGCGCATCGCGGTGACCATCCCGTGCGCATTGCACGCCAGGAGAGGAATCGTTACCCCAGCCCAGGGCACGGTTGACACCGAGGGCCACCAGGATGTTGTGCACTACTAAAATATTTGAATTCATGTGTATTATTGAAATTACTGAAGAAAAAATCACTATAATCTCGCTTAAAGGTGCGGTGCCCAACAATCCAATGGTCATGGAGGTAAGTTGTTGTTGTCGAGTCGTGACCTCTATAGCCGGAGGAAGACGGTGTTGGGAAGCTTGTCGATAATGTAGTTGTCCCGGAGGTCGACCTCCTTCAACCTTGCCAAGAAGGGAATGTCCCTTAGCAGGGTGTCGTTGCGTCGGGCGTCTCATGTGCAGATTGTGGTGACCCTCCCACGCTCATTGCAGATTATGGGCTAGCCTAGGGTCCGATCAGCTATTTTGCCGTCTCGGTTGAGTAAAGTACTCAAGCTAGAGAAAAAATTGGGGGTGTGGACGGAAGCATTTGAAGATATGAGGGGGCCAAACATATTTTTTCACATGTAAGACCTCCAAAAAAACTATTTCACAGTTTCCCCAAATTTTTTTGGGGGGAGCGGGGCAGTGCCCCCCTCGTGTTCACATAGCTCGCGGCACCAAGGAATCCAACAGCCTTGCTTGAGAGCAGGAAGACAATGTCCCTTGGTAGGGTGTCATTGAGGCCAGCGTTCCACATGCGCATCACGGTGACCATCCCGTGTGCATTGCACGCCAGGAGAGGAGTCGTTACCCTAGCCCAGGGCACGGTTGACACAGAGGGCCACCACGATGTTGTGCACTACCAAAATATTTGAATTCATGTGTATTATTGAAATTACTGAAGAAAAAAAATCACTATAATCTCGCTAAAGGTGCGGTGCCCCACAATCCAGTGGCCATGGAGGTAAGTTGTTGTTGTCGAGTCGTGACCTCTTTAGCCGGAGGAAGACGGTGTTGGGAAGCTTGCCGATAATGTAGTTGTCCCGGAGGTCAACCTCCTTCAACCTTGCCAAGAAGGGAATGTCCCTTAGCAGGGTGTCGTTGCGGCAGGCGTCTCATGTGCAGATTGTGGTGACCCTCCCACGCTCATTGCAGATTATGGGCTAGCCCAGGTCCGATCAACTATTTCCCAGTCTCGGTTGAGTAAAGTACTCAAGCTAGAGAAAAAATTGGGGGTGTTGATGAAAACATTTGAAGATATGATGGGGCCAAATATATTTTTCACATGTAAGACCTCCAAAAATATTCCTTCCCATTTTCCCCAAATTGGGGAGGGTGGCAGTGCCCACCTGGTGCTCACATAGCTCGCGGCACCAAGGAATCCAACAGCTTCACCTGTTGTTGTCGGGCCACAGCCTCATCAGCCGAGGAAGACGGTGTTGGAAAGCTCACCGGTGATGGAGTTGTCCCGGAGGTCGAGCTCCTACAACCAGGGCAAGAAGGCAATGTCCCCCGACAGGGTGCCGTTCAGCCAGCGTTCCGCACGAGAATCATGGTGACCCTCACTAAGATTTGTGTGACATTGTTTAATATAAAAAGTAAATCTTTTTTTCGAGAATACAGAGCAATACAACAAGAGAGGGGTCAATAATTACAGCTTTTTGTGTCGGGCAGGAGAGTGAGAGAGGAGAGAGGGGCATTGCATGCACAGAACATTGCCGTAACTAAAGACCTACGTTTAATTTTTGTTGTATCATTTTCAATGGCTCATAATCTTTGAACCAATATTTCAGTTTCAAAACTTTTTATATATTTGAACTCCTGTTGCAAAGATGTTTAAAACAAGACTTATTTTGGATACATTTAAATTGGTTCAAAAACTCATGAAACAAGACCGATTTTTATATATTGACGTCCCGTAGTGAAACACGCATGCTGATGTCTGCTAGAACTACATCAGCATTTCCCCGAAGATGAAGGGATGATGCAGTATAGGGATGGTAGGTATTTCCCTCGGTGATGAGACCAAGGTTATCGAACCAGTAAGAGAACCTCCTCACACCACGTAAACAACACATGCACACAAATAACAAATAATCGCAACCCGGCGTGTTAAAGGGGTTGTCAATCCCTTTCTGGTACGACGCCTCAAGATAGACAAATAACGCAAGATAAAAGTGGTAGATAGGATAAATAGATAGCGGAACAAATAAATTGCAGCAATGTATTTTTGTATTTTTGGTTTACTAGATCTGAAAATAAATGCAAAGGAAAATAGATCGCAAAAGCAAATATGATGAAAAGAGACCCGGGGGCTGTAGGTTTCACTAGTGGCTTCTCTCGAGAAAAATAGCAAAGGTGGGAAAACAATTACTGTTGGGCAATTGATAGAACTTAAAATAATCATGACGTTATCCGAGCAATGATCATTATATAGGCATCACGTCCAAGATTAGTAGACCGACTCACCTTTTGCATCTACTACTATTACTCCACACATCGACCGCTATACAACATGCATCTAGTGTATTAAGTTCATGGAAAGACGGAGTAATGCAATAAGAACGATGACATGATGTAGACAAGATCTATTTATGTAGACATAGACCCCATCTTGTTATCCTTAATAGCAACGATACATACGTGTCATTTCCTTTTCTGTCACTGGGATCAAGCACCGTAAGATCGAACCCATCACAAAGCACCTCTTCCCATTGCAAGATAAATAGATCAAGTTGGCCAAACAAAACCCAAATATCAGAGAAGAAATACGAGGCTATAATCAATCATGCATATAAGAGATCAAACAAGACTCAAATAACTTTCATGGATAAAAACATCGATCTGATCATAAACTCAAAGTTCATCGGATCCCAACAAACACACCGCAAAAAGACTTACATCATATGGATCTCCAAGAGACCATTGTATTGATAATCAAGAGAGAGAGAGAGAGAGAGAGAGAGAGAGAGAGAGAGAGAGAGAGGGAGAGGGAGAGGAAGCCATCTAGCTACTAACTACGGACCCGTAGGTCTACAAAGAACTACTCACGCATCATCGGAGAGGCACCAATGGACATGATGCACCCCTCCGAGATGGTGTCTAGATTGGATGTGGTGTTTCTGGACTCTGTGGCGGCTGGAATTGATTTTTGTCGACTCCCCTAGGGTTTCTGGAATATTGGGGTATTTATAGAGCAAAGAGGCAGTGCGGGAGGCCAATGAGGAGGGCACAACCCACCGGGGAGTGCCTGGGCCCCCAAGCACGCCCTGGTGGGTTGTGCTCCCCTCGGAGCTCCCCTCAGGTGCGTTCCTGGCCCACTGGATGTCTTCTGGCCCAAAAAAATCCGCAAAAAGTTTCGCTGCGTCTGGACTCTGTTTGATATTGATTTCCTATGATGTAAAAAACATGCAGAAAACAACAACTAGAACTGGCCACTATGTCAATAGGTTAGTACAAAAAAATGATATAAAATGACTGTAATGTTGGGGAACGTTGCAGAAAATTAAAATTTTCCTACGGTTTCACCAAGATCTATCTATGAGTCCATCTAAGCAACGAGTTACGAGAGAGAGTTTGTATCTACATACCACTTGTAGATCGAGTACGGAAGCGTTCGAGAGAGTGGTGATGATGAAGACGTTCCCAACGTGATTCCGATCACCGATGACCAAATCTTGAAAGGACAGCACCTCCGTGTTCAACACACGACGGGACGATGGCGTCTCCTCCGTCTTGATCCAGCAAGAGTGAAGGAGAGGTTGAGGAAGACAATTCCAATGGCAGCACGACGGCGTGGTGCGGTTGGTCTGACAGTTCTCCCAGGCTTCGCCAAGCTTGCGTGGAGAAAAGAGGTGTTGGGGAGGGAGGGCTGCGCCTACAATTGTGTGTGCAGCCCTCCCCCCACCCCTCTATTTAGAGGAGGAAGGGAGAGGGGCGGCCCCTCTAGATGGCATCTAGAGGGGGGGCGGCCAAGGGGAGGAGGAAAGGGTGGCTTGCCCCCAAGCCAAGGGGGCGCCTTTGCCCCTTTTAGGGTTTCCCTCCCCATGCCCTAGCCAAGCATGGGCCTAGGTGGAGGCGCGCCCAGCCCACCAGGGGCTGGCTCCCTCTCCCACTTAGCCCATGTGGCCCCCCGAGGGGTGGCCCCTCCAGTGGACCTCCGGAACCCTCCCGGTGGCCCCTTACTTTACCAGATACCCCGAAACTTTCCTGAGTCCGTTTAACCACTTTCCATATATAAATCTTTACCTCCGGACCATTCCGGAACTCCTCGTGACGTCCGGGATCTCATCCGGACTCCGAACAACATTCGGTAATCACATACTTGTCTTCCTATTAACCCTAGCGTCACCGAACCTTATGTGTAGACCCTACGGGTTCGGGAGACATGCGACATATGACCGAGACTACCTCAAGTCAATAACCAACAGCGGGATCTGGATACCCATGTTGGCTCCCACATGCTCCTCGATGTTGTCATCGGATGAACCCACGATGTCAAGGGTTCAGGCAACCCGTATTCTATTCCCTTTGTCTTGACGGTATGTTACTTGCCCGAGACTTCGATCGTCGGTATCCCAATACCTCGTTTAGTCTCGTTATCGGCAAGTCACTTTACTCGTACCGCAATGCATGATCCCGTGACCAGACACTTGATCACTTTGAGCTCATTATGATGATGCATTACCGAGTGGGCCCAGTGATACCTCTCCGTAATACGGAGTGACAAATCCGATCTCGATCCGTGTCAACCCAATGGTCACTTTCGGAGATACCGTAGTGCACCTTTATAGTCACCCGCCACGTTGTGACGTTTGATACACCCAAAGCACTCCTACGGTATCCGGGAATTGCACGATCTCATGGTCTAAGGAAGAGATACTTGACATTGGAAAAGCTCTAGCAAAACGAACTACACGATCTTTGTGCTATGCTTAGGATTGGGTCTTGTCCATCACGTCATTCTCCTAATGACGTGGTCCCGTTGTCAATGACATCCGATGTCCATAGTCAGGAAACCATGACTATCTGTTGACCAACGAGCTAGTCAACTAGAGGCTTACTAGGGACGTATTGTAGTCTATGTATTCACACGTGTATTACGATTTCCGGATAATACCGTTATAGCATGAATAAAAGACAATTATCATGAATAAGGAAATATAATAATAATGCTTTTATTATTGCCTCTAGGGCATATTTCCAACAGTCTCCCACTTGCACTAGAGTCAATAATCTAGTTTACATTGTGATGAATCGAACACCCATAGAGTTCGGTGTTGATCATGTTTTGCCCGGAAGAGAGGTTTAGTCAGCGGATCTGCGACATTCAGATCCGTATGCACTTTACAAATTTCTATGTCTCCATCCTGAACATTTTCACGGATGGAGTTGAAGCGACGCTTGATGTGCTGGTCTTCTTGTGAAACCTGGGCTCCTTGGCAAGGGCAATAGCTCCGGTGTTGTCACAGAAGAGTTTGATCGGCCCCGACGCATTGGGTATGACTCCTAGGTCGGTGATGAACTCCTTCACCCAAATTGCTTCATGCGCTGCCTCCGAGGCTGCCATGTACTCCGCTTCACATGTAGATCCTGCCACGGCGCTCTGCTTGCAGCTGCACCAGCTTCTTGCTCCACCATTCAACATATACACGTATCCGGTTTGTGACTTAGAGTCATCAGATCTGTGTCGAAGCTAAGCGTCGACGTAACTTTATTCTGACGAGCTCTTCGTCACCTCCATAAACGAGAAACATGTCCTTTGTCCTTTTCAGTACTTCAGGATATTCTTGACCGCTGTCCGGTGTTCCTTGCCGGGATTACTTTGGTACCTTCCTACCAAACTTACGACAAGGTTTACATCAGGTCTGGTACACAGCATGGCATACATAATAGATCCTATGGCTGAGGCATAGGGGATGACACTCATCTCTTCTTTATCTTTTGCCGTGGTCGGCCATTGAGCTGAGCTCAATCTCACACCTTGCAAAACAGGCAAGAACCCTTTCTTGGACTGATCCATTTTGAACTTCTTCAAAATCTTATCAAGGTATGTACTTTGTGAAAGACCTATGAGGCGTCTCGATCTATCTCTATAGATCTTGATGCCTAATATATAAGCAGCTTCTCCAAGGTCCTTCATTGAAAAACACTTATTCAAGTAGGCCTTAATGCTGTCCAAGAATTCTATATCATTTCCCATCAAAAGTATGTCATCTACATATAATATGAGAAATGCTACAGAGCTCCCACTCACTTTCTTGTAAACGCAGGCTTCTCCATAAGTCTGCATAAACCCAAACGCTTTGATCATCTCATCAAAGCGAATGTTCCAACTTCGAGATGCTTGCACCAGCCCATAAATGGATCATTTGGAGCTTGCATACTTTGTCGACATTCTTGGGATCGACAAAACCTTCCTATTGTATCATATACAGCTCTTCCTTAAGATAGCCGTTAAGGAACGCTGTTTTGGCGTCCATCTGCCATATCTCATAATCATAGTATGCGGCAATTGCTAACATGATTCGGACGGACTTAAGCTTCGCTCACGGGAGAGAAAGTCTCATCGTAGTCAATCCCTTGAACTTGCCGATAACCCTTAGCGACAAGTCGAGCTTTATAGATGGTGACATTACCATCTGCGTCCGTCTTCTTCTTAAAGATCCATTTGTTTTCTATCGCTCGCCGATCATCGGGCAAGTCAGTCAAAGTCCACACTTTGTTTTCATACATGGATTCTATCTCGGACTTCATGGCTTCTAGCCATTTGTTGGAATCTGGGCCCGCCATTGCTTCTTCATAGTTCAAGGTTCACCGTTGTCTAACAACATGATTTCCGGGACAGGGTTGCCGTACCACTGCAGTGCGGAACGTGTCCTAGTGGACCCTCTGAAGTTCAAGAGCAACTTGATCTGAAGTACCTTGATCATCATCATGAATTTCCTCTTCGGTTGGTGTAGGCATCACAGAACATTTTCCCGAGCTGCACTACTTTCTGTTCAAGAGGTAGTACTTCATCGAGTTCTACTTTCCTCCCACTTACTTCTTTCGAGAGAAACTCTTTTTCCAGAAGGTTCCGTTCTCGCAACAAAGATCTTGCCTTCGGATTTAAGGTAGAAGGTATACCCAAAGGTTTCCTTAGGGTATCCTATGAAGACGCATTTTTCCGACTTGGGTTCGAGCTTTTTCGGGTTGAAGTTTCTTGACATAAGCATCGCATCCCCAAACTTTTAGAAACGACAGCTTAGGTTTCTTCCCAAACCATAATTCATACGGTGTCGTCTCAACGGATTTAGACGGTGCCCTATTTAAAGTGAATGTAGCTGTCTCTAGAGTGTATCCCCAAAATGATAGCGGTAAATCGGTAAGAGACATCATAGACCGCACCATATCCAATAGAGTGCGACACGACGTTCGGACACACCATTACGCTGATGTGTTCCAGGCGTCGTTAGTTGTGAAACGATTCCACATTTTCTTAAGTGTGTACCAAATTCGTGACTTAAATATTCTCCTCCACGATCTGATCGTAAGAATTTTATCTTTCGGTCACGTTGATTCTCTACTTCATTCTGAAATTCCTTGAACTTTTCAAAGGTCTCAGACTTGTGTTTCATCAAGTAGACATATCCATATCTACTCAAGTCATCCGTGAGAGTGAGAACATAACGATATCCTCCATGAGCCTCAACGCTCATTGGACCGCACACATCGGTATGTATGATTTCCAACAAGTTGGTTGCTCGCTCCATTGTTCCAGAGAATGAAGTCTTGGTCATCTTGCCCATGAGGCATGGTTCGCATGTGTCAAATGATTCATAATCAAGAGACTCCAAAAGTCCATCAAGATGGAGCTTCTTCATGCGCTTGACACCAATGTGACCAAAGGCGGCGATTACACAAGTATGTGGGACTATCGTTATCAACTTTACATCTTTTGGTATTCACGCTATGAACATGTGTAATACTACGCCGAGATTCATTAAGAATAAACCATTGACCATCGGAGCATGACCATAAAACATATCTCTCATATAAATAGAACAACCATTATTCTCGGATTTAAATGAGTAGCCATCTCGCATTAAACGAGATCCGGATACAATATTCATGCTCAAACTTGGCACCAAATAACAATTATTAAGGTTCATAACTAATCCCGTTGGTAAATGAAGAGGTAGCGTGCCGACGGCGATCACCTCGACTCGGGAACCATTCCCGACGCGCATCGTCACCTCGTCCTTCGCCAGTCTCCGCTTATTCCGCAGCTCTTGCTGTGAGTTACAAATATGAGCAACGGCACCGGTATCAAATACCCAGGAGTTAGTACGAGTACTGGTAAGGAACACATCAATTACATGTATATCAAATATACCTTTAGTGTTGCCGGCCTTCTTGTCTGCTAAGTATTTGGGGCAGTTCCGCTTCGATGACCCTTCCCTTGCAATAAAAGCACTCGATCTCGTGCTTGGGTCCATTCTTTGACTTCTTCCGGTAACTTGCTTACCGGGCGCAACAACCTCCTTGCCGTCCTTCTTGAAGTTCTTCTTGCCCTTGCCCTTCTTAAACTTAGTGGTCTTATTGACCATCAACACTTGATGTTCTTTCTTGATTTCAACCTCGGCCGATTTCAAAGATAGAGAACACTTCAGGAATGGTCTTTACCATTCCTGCATGTTGTAGTTCATCACAAAGCTCTTGTAGCTTGGTGGGAGGGACTGGAGGATTCTGTCAATGACCGCCTCATCGGGGAGGTTAATATTCAGCTGGGTCATACGGTTGTGCAACCCGGACATCTTCGTAATGTGCTCACCGACGTAACTGTTTTCCTCCATCTTACAATAGAACTTGTCGGAGATGTCATATCTCTCGACCCGGCGTGAGCTTGAAAAACCAGTTTCAGCTCTTGAACATCTCATATGCTCCGTGATGCTCAAAACGCTTTTGGAGCCCCGGTTCTAAGTCAAAAGCATGCCGCATCGAACGAGGGAGTAATCATCAAGACGAGACTGCCAAGCATTCATAATGTCTTGGTTCTTCCGGGACGGAGGCGTCACCTAGCAGTCCTTCTAGGACGTATTGTTTCTGGCAGCTATGAGGATGATCCTCGTGTTCCGGACCCAGTCCAGATAGTTGCTGCCGTCATCTTTCAACTTGGTTTTCTCTAGGAACGCGTTGAAGTTCAAGTTGACATGAGCGTTGGCCATTTGATCTACAAGACATATGATTCAAAAGTTTTAGACTAAGTTCATGATAATTAAGTTCATCTAATCAAATTATTAATGAACTCCCACTTAGATTAGACATCCCTCTAGTCATCTAAGTGTTACACGATCCGAGTGGACTAGGCCGTGTCCGATCAACACGTGAGACGGACTAGTCTGTGTCGGTGAACATTCTCATGTTGATCGTATCTTCCATACGACTCGTGTTCGACCTTTCGGTCTCCGTGTCCCGAGGCCATGTCTTTACATGCTAGGCTCGTCAAGTTAACCCTAAGTGTTTCTGCGTGTGTAAATCTTGCTTACACCCGTTGTATGTGAACGTAAGAATCCATCACACCCGATTAACACGTGGTGCTTAGAAGCGACGAAACCTGTAGCAACGGTGCACGCTAGGGGAGAACACTTCTTGAAATTGTTCTAAGGGATCATCTTATTTACTACCGTCGTTCTAAGCAAACAAGATGTATACTCATAACAAACATCACATGCAATTATAAAGTAGTGACATGATATGGCCAATATCATATAGCTCCTTGATCTTCATCTTCGGGGCTCCATGATCATCCTGTCACCGGCATGACACCATGATCTCCATCATCGTGTCTTCATGAAGTTGTCACGCCAACGACTACTTCTACTTCTATGACTAACGCGTTTAGCAATGAAGTAAAGTAGATTACATGGCGTTCTTCAATGACACGCAGGTCATACAAAAATAAAGACAACTCCTATGGCTCCTGCCGTTTGTCATACTCATCGACATGCAAGTCGTGAATCCTATTACAAGAACATGATCTCATACATCACAATATATCATCATTCATCACAACTTGGCCATATCACGTCACATGACAATTGCTGCAAAAACAAGTTAGGCGTCCTCTAATTGTTGTTGCATCTTTTACGTGGCTGCAATTGGGTTCTAGCAAGAACGTTTTCTTACCTACGAATAACCACAGCGTGATCTTGTCAACTTCTATTTACCCTTCATAAGGACCCTGTTCATCGAATCCGCTCCAACTAAAGTAGGAGAGACAGACACCCGCCAGCCACCTTATGCAACTAGTGCATGTTAGTCGGTGGAACCGGTCTCACGTAAGAGCACGTGTTAGGTTGGTCCGGGCCGCTTCATCCCACAATACCGCGGAAGCAAGAAACGACTAGTAACGGCAAGTAAGTTGACAAGATCCACGCCCACAACTAAATTGTGTTCTACTCGTGCAAAGAGAACTACGCATAGACCTAGCTCATGATGCCACTGTTGGGGAACGTTGCAGAAAATTAAAATTTTCCTACGGTTTCACCAAGATCTATCTATGAGTCCATCTAAGCAACGAGTTACGAGAGAGAGTTTGTATCTACATACCACTTGTAGATCGAGTGCAGGCGTTCGAGAGAGTGGTGATGATGAAGACGTTCCCAACGTGATTCCGATCACCGATGACCAAGTAATCGAAAGGACAGCACCTCCGTGTTCAACACACGTACGGGACGATGGCGTCTCCTCCGTCTTGATCCAGCAAGAGTGAAGGAGAGGTTGAGGAAGACAATTCCAATGGCAGCACGACGGCGTGGTGCAGTTGGTACGACAGTTCTCCGGCAGGGCTTCGCCAAGCTTGCGTGGAGAAAAAGAGGTGTTGGGGAGGGGAGGGGCTGCGCCTACAATTGTGTGTGCAGCCCTCCCCCCACCCCTCTATTTATAGGAGGAAGGGAGAGGTCGGCCCCTCTAGATGGCATCTAGAGGGGGGCGGCCAAGGGAGGAGGAAAGGGGTGGCTTGCCCCCAAGCCAGGGGCGCCCCTTTGCCCCTTTAGGGTTTCCCTCCCATGCCCTAGCCGCATGGGCCTAGGTGGGAGGCGCGCCCAGCCCACCAGGCTGGCTCCCTCCCACTTAGCCCATGTGGCCCCCCGAGGGGTGGCCCCTCGGTGGACCTCCTAACCCTCCCGGTGGCCCCAGTACTTTTACCCAGTATACCCCGAAACTTTCCCGGAGTCCGTTTAACCACTTTCCATATATAAATCTTTACCTCCGGACCATTCCGGAACTCCTCGTGACGTCCGGGATCTCATCCGGACTCGAACAACATTCGTAATCACATACTTGTCTTCCTATTAACCCTAGCGTCACCGAACCTTAAGTGTGTAGACCCTACGGGTTCGGGAGACATCTTGAACATGACCGAGACTACCTCAAGTCAATAACCAACAGCGGGATCTGGATACCCATGTTGGCTCCCACATGCTCCTCGATGTTGTCATCGGATGAACCACGATGTCAAGGGTTCAGGCAACCCCGTATTCTATTCCCTTTGTCTTGGCGGTATGTTACTTGCAGAGACTCGATCGTCGGTATCCCAATACCTCGTTTAGTCTCAAGCATCGCAAGTCACTTTACTCGTACCGCAATGCATGATCCCGTGACCGGACACTTGATCACTTTGAGCTCATTATGATGATGCATTACCGAGTGGGCCCGGTGATACCTCTCCGTAATACGGAGTGACAAATCCGATCTCGATCCGTGTCAACCCAATGGTCACTTTCGGAGATACCGTAGTGCACCTTTATAGTCACCCGATTACGTTGTGACGTTTGATACACCCAAAGCACTCCTACGGTATCCGGAATTGCACGATCTCATGGTCTAAGGAAGAGATACTTGACATTGGAAAAGCTCTAGCAAAACGAACTACACGATCTTTGTGCTATGCTTAGGATTGGGTCTTGTCCATCACGTCATTCTCCTAATGACGTGATCCCGTTGTCAATGACATCCGATGTCCATAGTCGAAACCATGACTATCTGTTGACCAACGAGCTAGTCAACTAGAGGCTTACTAGGGACGTATTGTAGTCTATGTATTCACACGTGTATTACGATTTCCGGATAATACAGTTATAGCATGAATAAAAGACAATTATCATGAATAAGGAAATATAATAATAATGCTTTTATTATTGCCTCTAGGGCATATTTCCAACATGTAAAACATCCAAGAGTGATAATATAACAACATGGAACAATAAAAAATTATAGATACGTTGGAGATGTATCAGCATCCCCAAGGTTAATTCATGCTTGTCCTCGAGTATGTAAATGATAAAAATAGAATTTTTGATGTGGAATGTTGCCTAACATGTTCATCACATTTTTTCTTTATAGCATGGACATTTGGACTCTTATATGGTTCAAAGTAATAGTCTAGTTTTGACATGAAGACTTTAATACTCAAGCATACCAACAAGCAACCATGTCTTTCAAAATATCAACACTAAACCAAGTTACCCCTAGCCCATTATGCTCAACCATTGATCCATTCAAAAAACACACTCGAATATTAGCTACACCCAATGCTCAAATATGACCATAGTGCCCCTTAGTTGGTGCTTTATAAGAGAAGGTGGAGACTCAAATTCAAAATAAAAATTGCATAAGTAAAAGAAAGGCCCTTCGCGGAGGGAAGTAGGGATTTGTAGAGGTGCCAGAGCTCAAAGCTTAAATTGAGAGATAAAAATATTTTGGGAGGCATACTTTTCCCACCAACAAAAAGGACTTAGAGCTCCCAACACTTTCCATGGTAGATACATCATAGGCGGTTCCCATACAGAAAATCAAGTTTATTCCTTTTTCCACCATTACTTTCACTTTCCGTGGCCAACCGTATCCACGGCTTCCCTCCATACAAACACTTTCTAAGGAATTTATTATTTGACAACATAAAGTAATTCATTTTTTCATTTCGAGACTAGGCATCCCTAATACCTTTGTCGTACTCTCGTGTAATGACAAGTGAATAAACATTCATCGTGAGAATAACACATCTAGCATGGAAAATATTGGCCACCCCTCACCTCCTCGCGAGCGGTAGAGCACACAAAAGAGAAATTTATTTTGAAAATTAGAGATGTCACAAGAAAATTTGCTTAGAACGACACGGAAATACCGCATATAGGTAGGTATAGTGGACTCATAAGGCAAAACTGGTTTAAAGGGTTTTGGATGCACAAGTAGTGATCATACTTAGTGCAAAATGAAGGCTAGCAAAAAGATTGAGAAGTGACCAACCAAGAAACAAAAAATCTCGTACCCAAGCATTAAGCATAAGTAACACCGAATAATGCACCACAAGTAGGATATAAATTTCATTGCATAACTATTGACTTCGTGCTTGCATAGGGAATCACAAACCTTAACATCAATATTCTTACTAAAGCATAATTACTCATCAACATGACTCACATATCACATCGTCATATCTCAAAACCATTACTAAGAATCAATTTTATTTTGTCCAATGACCTTCATGAAAGTTTTTATTATATCCTCCTTGGATACATATCACTTTGGGTCTATTTTTATATGTTGCTTTTGATAAGCTCAAACAAATTTAAGTGAAGAACATGAGCATAATAATTCTTTCTCTAAAAATAGTCTAAGTGAAGCAAGAGAGAAGTTCTTCAAAAACAGCAAAGCACACCGTGCTAAAAATATATATAAGTGAAGCACTAGAGCAAATCCATGGCTCTAAAATTTAAGTGAAGTATAGGAGCAATCATAGTATAATTTTTGGCTCTCTCAAAAAGGTGTGTTCAACAAGGATTAAAGACTTAAAACGCAAAGAAAAACAAGCGAAGACTCATATCATACAAGACGCTCCAAGCAAAACTCATAATATGTGACGAATAAAAATATAGCTTCAAGTAAAATATAGATGGTTGTTAGAAGATAGCGGGGATGCCACTCGGGGGCATCCCCAAGCTTAGTTGCTTGCTACTTCTTTGAATATTATCTTGGGGTGCCTCGGGCATCCCCAAGCTTAGCCTTTTTCTATTCCTTATTCCTTCATCCATCATAAGATCACCCAAAACTTGAAAACTTCAATCACACAAAACTTAACAAAACCTTCGTGAGATCCGTTAGTATAAGAAAGCAAACCACTACTATAAGTACTGTTGCAAACCTATTCATATTTTATTTTTGCAATATATCTACTATATTCCAACTTTTCTATGGCAAAAACTCATCAAAGAAAACCATAGAATCATCAAAACAAGCACACAAAGCAAAGAAAACAGAATCTGTCAAAAAGATAACAGTCTGTAGCAATCTGGATATTTCGAATACTTCTGTAAATCCAAAAATCTTGAGAAATTAGGAAAACCTAAAAAAATTGTATATTAATCTTCTGCAAATAGAATCAACTCAAAAGCACGTTTCTTGATTTATTAAAATTATTTTTGTGAGTGCATAAGTTTCTGTTTTTCAGCAAGATCAAATCAACTTTCACCCAAATCATCCCAAAGGCTTTGCTTGGCACAAACACTAATTTGAACCACAAAAAACACATCTAACCAGAGATATAATTGTGCAATTACACAAGAACAGAAAATAAAAAGCAAAAAATTATTTTATTAGTTGGGTTGCCTCCCAACAAGCTCTTCCTTTATAGCCATTAAGATAGGCATGAGATTTCAATGAGGCTCACATGGAAGACAAGAATTGAAGCACAAAGAGAGCATCATAAAACATGTGGCAAACACATTTAAGTCTAACATACTTCCTATGCATAGGCATTTTGTAGGAAACCAAATTATCAAGACAAGAAACATCTAACATATGCAAGGAAGAAGAAAGAGACAATAGTAGTCTCAACATGACGAGAGATAAATTAGTAGCATGAAAATTTCTACAACCATATTTTCCTCTCTCATAATAATTACATGTAGGATCATACTCAAATTCAACAATATAGCTATCACATAACATATTCTCTATATGACCCACATGCATGCAAAGTTGACACTCTTCCAAAATAGTTGGATTATCATCAAATAAAGTCATGACCTCTCCGAACCCACTTTTATCAAAAAATTCATAAGATTGATAATTCTCCAAAGTAGTGGGATCATTATTACCTAAAGTGGACACTCTTCCGAACCCACCTTCAATATTATCGCATACATATTCATCATGAGGCTTAAATAGATTTTGAAGATTGTATGAAGAATCACCCCAGTCATGATCATTGCAATAAGTAGAGGACATATCAAAATTAGCATCCACAAGCTTGGGGTTTTGCATATTACTAGCATAATTGACATTAATAGAATTTATTATAACACCATTGCAATCATGTTTTTCATTCAAGGAGCTATCATGAATCACTTCATAAATTTCTTCTTTTAACACTTCATCACAATTTTTAGATTCATGAATCTCAAACAAAACTTCATAAAGATAATCTGGTGTACTCAACTCACTAGCAATTAGTTCATCATAGTTGGATCTTTTAAAAAGATTAGCAAGTGGATGTGGATCCATAAGGTTTTTGGTTTCAGATTTTCAATAAAACACACAATTATGCCAAACAAATAAGTAAACAAACCAAGAAAGACATAAGGGCAAACGAAAAAGAGGGCGAATAAAAATGGCGGATTTTTGTGAAGTGGGGGAGAGGAAAACGAGAGGCAAATGGTAAATAATGTAAATTGTGAGGAGATGAGATTGGTGATTAGGAACCTGGTTGATGTTGAAGATCCTCCCCGGCAACGGCGCCAGAAATTCCTTTTGATATCTGCTGGAACTATGTCGGTATTTTTCCAAAGAGGAAGGGGTGATGCAGTATAGCGACGGTAGGTATTTCCCTCAGTGATGATACCAAGGTTATCGAACCAGTAGGAGAACCTCCTCACACCACGTAAACAACACCTACACACAAATAACAAATACTCGCAACCCAACGTGTTAAAGGGGTTGTCAATTCCTTTCGGGTACGGCGCCTCAAGATAGGCAAATAATGTGAGATAAAAGTGGTAGATAGGATAAATAGATCGCGGAACAAATAAATTGCAGCAAGGTATTTTTGTATTTTTGGTTTAACAGATCTGAAAATAAATGCAAAGTAAAATAGATCGGAAAGGCAAATATGATGAAAAGAGACCCGGAGGCTGTAGGTTTCACTAGTGGCTTCTCTCGAGAAAAATAGCAAACGGTGGGAAAACAATTACTTTTGGCAATTGATAGAACTTCAAATAATCATGACGATATCCAGGCAATGATCATTATATAGGCATCACGTCCAAGATTAGTAGACCGACTCCTGCCTACATCTACTACTATTACTCCACACATCGACCGCTATCTAGCATGCATCTAGTGTATTAAGTTCATGGAAAAACAGAGTAATGCAATAAGAACGATGACATGATGTAGACAAGATCTATTTATGTAGAAATAGACCCCGTCTTGTTATCCTTAATAGCAATGATACGTACATGTCGTTTCCCTTTCTGTCACTGGGATCAAGCACCGTAAGATCGAACCCATCACAAAGCACCTCTTCCCATTGCAAGATAAATAGATCAAGTTGGCCAAACAAAACCCAAATATCAGAGAAGAAATACGAGGCTATAATCAATCATGCATATAAGGGATCAAAGAAGACTCAAATAACTTTCATGGATAAAAACATAGATCTGATCATAAACTCAAAGTTCATCGAATCCCAACAAACACACCGCAAAAAGACTTACATCATATGGATATGCAAGAGACCATTGTATTGATAATCAAGAGAGAGAGAGAGAGAGAGAGAGAGAGAGAGAGAGAGAGAGAGAGAGGAAGCCATCTAGCTACTAACTACGGACCCGTAGGTCTACAAAGAACTACTCACGCATCATCGGAGAGGCACCAATGGACATGATGCACCCCTCCGAGATGGTGTCTAGATTGGATCTGGTGTTTCTGGACTCAAGCGGCTGGAATTGATTTTCGTCGACTCCCCTAGGGTTTCTGGAATATTGGGGTATTTATAGAGCAAAGAGGCGGTGCGGGAGGCCAATGAGGAGGGCACAACCCACCGGGGCGCGCCCTGGTGGGTTGTGCTCCCCTCGGAGCTCTCCTCAGGTGCGTTCCTGGCCCACTGGATGTCTTCTGGCCCAAAAAAATCCACAAAAAGTTTCGCTGCCCACTAGATGTCTTCTGGCCCAAAAAAATCCACAAAAAGTTTCGCTGCGTTTGGACTTCATTTGATATTGATTTCCTGCCATGTAAAAAACATGCAGAAAACAGCAAATGGCACTGGGCACTATGTCAATAGATTAGTACCAAAAAATGATATAAAATGACTATAAAATTATTGTAAAACATCCAAGAATGATAATATAACAGCATGGAACAATAAAAAAAATTATATATACGTTGGAGACATATCACATGCCTACAATAAGTACAATGATTGGCACAAAAGTACACTAAACATGTGATGTATTAGAGACTTCATCGCCGGAAAAAGTGGATTCCTCTCCCTCCCACAATCTCCTCTCCGGCACCGGCAAGAACCCAGTCCCCCGCACATGCCAGTAAAGTGATTTTGCCGAGCCACAGATCAAGAACCTGCAAAACATATGAGACATGTCTTAGCAGAAACATCCACGACGACCATTTCGTCTGTGTAGACCTTCGACGGTGAGCGGTCGTTTTCCTGGACCACAACTCAGGAAGCTCGGTTATGTACTCTACACATTTTCACAACTCTTGCCTCACTGTATTGACCAGGAAACCAATTTGGTTCAGATCTAGAGACAACAATCAATGGTCACGATACCAGGACCAGATGTGCTCGCGACCAGAAAGACCATGTCCCTAGTTCATAATCACATAACCGACAAATCGAGATTAGAACCTAAACAAACAAGAAAATGGAGAAGTGCAGATGCTTATTGTATACTCAAGGAACAGTCATTTATGTCACTACGGCCTCCCATCCTAACCTTATTACAATATAAAGCTTTCCTCTAGGCCCATATAGGTGAAGTATCATGGAATCGTTATTCGCATAACACCATTAGAGAATTGCACTACTACATGATCAAACACCAACCTTTACTGCAAATATATATGGCACTTAGCAACTAGCTTTCTCCCATGTCCTCAAGAACAACACATAACTAATCACAATGCATCATGGGGAACATGTTCAATATGCTAATGATAATTGTAACAATCTGAAGGTATTGATCTTTCATCAATAAAACACACAAGATTAACTACCAATACATCAATTAACATTGGTAAGCGATAGGAGTAATTAGTTCACACCCATTATACAAAGATGGATGAGATGGATATGGGGGTGATGGTTCTAAGATGAAGATGACTTGCATGAAGAAGATCACATCAATGTCCTGAAGTTGATGATGACAATTGCCTCAAATTCCCCCTATCGGATGGGGCAAATATTGCCTGAAATAACCTCCATGTGAAGAACTAGGCTTCCACCTTGTAAAGGCAGCAGAAAATTTCTTCTAAAAATTGGTACGAGGGTTTCCCCTTTAGAGGGAGCCTTGTCCACCTGTCAAGGCACTAGGGGGTACATGTGGGCCCTAGGCGCCCCATGTGGGCACCCTTGTAATGTGGGTGCATAGGTCCCCGGGGTTCTCCTAGCCGCCTCTTTCTGGACCATGGCTTGTTTCTTGTAAAAACTCTCGACATATTTTTGTTGTATTTTTCTAGCGTCCGGGAAGTGTACTTTCTTCATGAAGCTCCTATTTCCTCCCCTGACAACACCTTTGGTAATTATTCCATCAATTCTCCGTATTGTAATATAAACCACATTTAATTTGATGCAAAGGTGATTGGTTGTATCTGCGTTGGTATTTCCCCGAAGAGGAGAGGATGATGCAGCACAGGAATGGTAAGTATTTCCCTCGGTTATGAAACCAAGGTTATCAATCCAGTAGGAGAACCAAGCAACACTATGTAAACAGTACCTGCACGCAAAGAACAAATACTTGCAACCCAACGCGTAAGAGGGGTTATCAATCCCTCCTCGATATCGAGATAGATTAAATTGTATGAGATTTGATAAATAGATCTGACAAAAGCACAAAATAAAATAAATAAAGAAAAAGTGCAGCAAGGTATTTTTGGGTTTTTGGAATAATATATTTGAAAATAATATGATAGGAAATAGACCACGGGGCCGTAGATTTCACTAGTGGCTTCTCTCGAGAAAATTGCATATGGTGGATAAAAATTTACTTTTGGGCAATTGATAGAAAAGCAAATAATCATGACGATATATAGGCACCACGTCCAAGATTAGTGGACCGACTCATGCCTGCATCTACTATTGTTACTCCACACATCGACCACTATCCAACATGCATCTAGTGTATTAAGTTCATGGAAAAATGGAGTAATGCAATAAGAACAATGACATGATGTAGACAAGATCTATTCATGTAGGAATAGACCCCATATTTTTATCCTTAATGGCAATGATACATGCGTGTCATGTCTCCTTCTGACACTGATATTGAGCACCGCAAGATCGAACCCATCTCAAAGCACCTCTTCCCATTGCAAGAAAAATCAACCTAGTTGGCCAAACCAAACCAAAGTTTCAGAGAAGAAATACGAGGCTATAATAATCATGCATATAAGAGATCAAAGAAGACTCAAATAATATTCATAGATAGAACTGATCATAAACTCGTATTTCATCGGATCCCAACAAACACACCACAAAAAGTCATTACATCAAATAAATCTCCAAGAATATCGAGGAGTACATTGTATTGAGAATCAAAAAGAGAGAAGTAGCCATCTAGCTACTGCCTACGGACCCATAGGTCCATGGTAAACTACTCACGCATCATTGGAGTAGCACCAATGAGGATGATGAACCCCTCCTTGATCGTGTTCCCCTCCGGCAAGGTGCCAGAATAGGGCTCTAGATTGGATCTCGTGGTTCTAGAACTTGTGGAGGCTGGAATTGTTTTTCACGACTCCCCTAGGGTTTCTGGAATATTTGGGCATTTATAGAGCTGAAAGGTGGTGGAAAGGACTCTCGTGGGCCCCACTACCCACCAGGGTGCGCCTGGGGCTTGTGGCGCACCTTGGTGTCTTGTGGGCCTCATGGGCCTCCCCTCTGGCACTTCCTTGGCTCCCAAGTTGTCTTCTGGGTAGAAAAAATCTCCAAAAAGTTTTGCTGTGTTTGGACTCCGTTCGATATGGATATACTGCGAAGTAAAAAACAAGCAAAAAAACAGCAACTGGCACTGGGCACTGTGTCAATAGGTTAGTCCCGAAAAATGATATAAAGTTGCTATAAAATGTATATTAAACATCCAAGAATGATAATATAACAGTATGGAACAATAAAATATTATATATATGTTGGAGACATATCAACATCCTCAAGCTTAATTCCTGCTCGTCCTAGAGTAGGTAAATGATAAAAAACAGAATTTTTGAATTGGAATGATGCCTAACATGTTCATCTCATATTCTTTTCTTTTGTAGCATGGACACATGGACTTTTAGATGGTTCAAAGCAATAGTCTATATTTGAGATGAAGATTACAATACTCAAGCATATCAACAAGCAACCATGTCTTTCAAAATATTAACACTAAAGAAAGCTATCCCTAGCCCATCATGCTCAATCATGACACACTCGAATATTAGCTACATCCAATGCACAAGTATGATCATAGAGGTCCCTAGTTGGTGCTTTTATAAGGGAAGATGGAGACTCAACTAAAAATTTTTTTGCATAAAATTAAATAGATAGGCCCTTCGTGGAGGGAAGCAGAGATTTGTAGAGGTGCCAGAGCTCAAAGCTTAAATTGAGAGATAAAAAATATTTTGGGAGGCATACTTTTCCCGTCAACGAAAACGACCGAGAATTCCCAATATTTTTTGTGCTAGATACATCATAGGTGGTTCCCAAACATAAAATAAAGTTTATTCCTTTTTTCACCATTCTTTCACAATCCATGGCTAATCGTATCCACAGGTGCTTTCCATACCAACACTTTCAAACGAATTTATTATTTGACAACATAAAAGTAAAGTTCTTTTTCATTTCGGGACTGGGCATCCCTATTAATGCCACACTCTCGTGCAATGACAATTGAATAAACACTCATCTTGAGAATAACACATCTAGCATGGAAAAATATTGGCCAGCCCCTATCGCTTCATGAGCGGTACGAGCACACAAAAAGGAAATTCATTTTGAAAACTAGAGTTGGCACATACAAATTTACTTGGAACCGCATGAAATACCGCTTATAGGTAGGTATGGTGAACTCATTTGGCACAACTTGGTTTAAGGATTTTGGATGCACAAGTAGTATCCCACTTAGTACAAGGAAAGGCTAGCAAATAGATTAAGAAGCAACTGATGTCTACTATGCAACCTTCTTCTTGTAGACTCGAGTTGGGCCTCCAAGTGCAGAGTTTTGTATGAAAGTAGCAAATTTCCCTCAAGTGGATGAACTAAGGTTTATCAATCCGTGGGAGGCGTAGGATGAAGATGGTCTCTCTCAAACAACCCCGCAACCAAATAACAAAGAGTCTCTTGTGTCTCCAGCACACCCAATACAATGGTAAATTGTATAGGTGCACTATTTCGGCGAAGAGATGATGATACAAGTGTAATATGGATAGTGGATATAGGTTTGTATAATCTGAAAATATAAAAGTAGAAAGGTAATTACAAGTAAAAGTGAGCAAAAATGGTATTGCAATGCTTGGAAACAAGGCCTAGGGTTCATACTTTCACTAGTGCAAAGTCTCTCAACAATGATAACATAATTAAAGCATATGGCAAGCCCTCAACATGCGACAAAGAGTCACTCCAAAGTTCCTATCGCGGAGAACATAATATGAAATTGCTTGTAGGGTACGAAACCACCTCAAAGTTATTCTTTCCAATCAATCCATTGAGCTATTCCTATAAGTGTCACAGACAGCCCTAGAGTTCCTATACGACGCACATCAATCAACCCTAATGTCACCTAGATACTCCAACGTCACCACAAGTATCGGTGAGTCAATTATACGACATGCATCAAACAACTTCAGATTCATAATATTCAATCCAACACAAAGAACCTCAAAGAGTGCCCCAAGATTCCTACCGTAGAAACAAGGATGAAACGTGCATCAACCCCTATGCATGGATTACCCCAATGTCACCTCGGGAATCCGCGAGTTGAGTGCCAAAACATACATCAAGTGAATCAATAGCACACCCTATTGTCATCACGGATATCCCACGCAAGACATACATCAAGTGTTCTCAAATCCATAATAGTATTCAATCCGATAATAGTGAAACCTCAAAGGTAAAACTCAATTCATCACAGGAAGGTAGAGGGGGGAGAAACACCATATGATTCAACTTTAGTAACAAAGCTCGCGGTACATCAAGATCGTGCCAAATCAAGAACACAAGAGAGAGAGAGATCAAACACATAGCTACTGGTACATACCCTCAGCCCCGAGGGTGAACTACTCCCTCCTTGTTATGGAGACTGTCAGGATGATGAAGATGGCCACTGGTGATGGTTCCCCCCTCCGGCAGTGCCGGAATGGGCTCCCGATTGGTTTTTCGTGGCTACAGAGGCTTGCAACGGCGGAACTCCCGATCTAGGTTCGTCTCTGGGGGGTTTCGGATTTATAAGAATTTTTGGCGCCGGTTTCACGTCAGGGGGGGTCCACGAGGCAGCGGCAAGATAGGAGCGCGCTCTCCACCCTTGCCGTCACCTCGGGACTCTTCTGGCCCAACTCCGATGCTCCTTGGGCTTCTTATGGTCCATAATAAATCACCGTAAATTTTCAGCTCGTTTGGATTCCGTTTGATATTCCTTTTCTGTAAAACTAAAAAACAAGGAAAAACAAAAAACTGGCACTAGGCTCTAGGTTAATAGGTTAGTCCCAAAAATAATATGAAATATCATATTAATGCATATATGTCGGTGTAGGAACGACACCTATGGGATCACAAGAATCCCTACTACGGTTGCGGGGCGCGGGGTCGTGAGAAGAGCGGATCAAACAGATAGCACACGGTCTCTTTATCCAGGTTTGGGCCGCGAGGATGCGTAAAACCCTACTCCTGCTTTGGTGGTTAGTTTATCTGTGTTCTTGAACTAGCAATGGGGCGTGAGGAGCTCCAAAAAGCCGAATCCTCCTCCTGGTCGCCTTGGGCCTCCTTTTATAGGGAAAGGGGTTGCCACAAGGGCACATGTGAGGTGGAAAGGGTACAATGATGATGCGAGTTTATCCCTTGCATTACATGACAAGGCGCCTTTAATGCGCCTTGCTTAGGTGTCCTTGCTTTATCGGGGATGGGGGAGAGCCCTATCTCGTCCGTCGCCGCTCCCTTTCGTGTCGACACGCGCCCTGGCCAGCGGTGCCTGTGGTGCCATGTAGGCAGGCAGGCAGCTGAGGTGGCATAGCGGTGGGTCTCCGTGAAGATCCGCTTGCCGCCACGCAGGTGCCTGCCCAACTGGTTAGGTCGGCAGCTGCATGCGAACAGCGGTGAAGGTTTGATTGGCGCGGGCCCGATGGTGGCCCTACGGGGGTTCTTGGCGAGGGCCTTGCCGTAGCCCCGGCAACGGTCTTGCTGGGGCCCCGGCAAGGGTCTTGCCGTGGCGCCTGCTGTCATCCCCGGCAAGGCTCTTGCCGGGGGCCTTGTGGTCCTCCTTGGCTGGGATCCCGCCAAGGGTCTGTTGGAAATATGCCCTAGAGGCAATAATAAAAGCATTATTATTATATTTCCTTGATAATTGTCTTTATTCATGCTATAACTGTATTATCCGGAAATCGTAATACACGTGTGAATACATAGACTACAATACGTCCCTAGTAAGCCTCTAGAAGACTAGCTCGTTGGTCAACAGATAGTCATGGTTTCTGACTATGGACATCGATGTCATTGACAACGGGATCACGTCATTAGGAGAATCACGTGATGGACAAGACCCAATCCTAAGCATAGCACAAAGATCGTGTAGTTCGTTTTGCTAGAGCTTTTCCAATGTCAAGTATCTCTTCCTTAGACCGTGAGATCGTGTAACTCCCGGATACCGTAGGAATGCTTTGGGTGTACCAAACGTCACAACGTAATCGGGTGACTATAAAGGTGCATTACAGGTATCTCCGAAAGTGTCATTGGGTTGACACGGATCGAGACAGGATTTTTCACTCCGTATGACGGAGAGGTATCACCGGCCCACTCGGTAATGCATCATCATAATGAGCTCAAAGTGATCAAGTGTCCGTCACGGATCATGCATTACGGTGCGAGTAAAGTGACTTGCCGATAACGAGACTAAACGAGGTATTGGGATACCGACGATCGAGTCTCGGGCAAGTAACATACCGTCTGACAAAGGGAATAGCATACGGGGTTGCTTGAACCCTCGACATCGTGGTTCATCCGATGACAACATCGAGGAGCGTGTGGGAACCAACATGGGTATCCAGATCCCGCTGTTGGTTATTGACCGAAGAGCGTCTCGGTCATGTCTGCATGTCTCCCGAACCCGTAGGGTCTACACACTTAAGGTTCGGTGACGCTAGGGTTAATAGGAAGACAAGTATGTGATTGCCGAATGTTGTTCGGAGTCCCGGATGAGATCCCGGACGTCACGAGGAGTTCCGGAATGGTCCGGAGGTAAAGATTTATATATGGAAAGTGGTTAAACGGACTCCGGAAAGTTTCGGGGGTATACCGGTAATGTACCAGGGCCACCGGGAGAGTTCCGGAGGTCCACCGGGAGGGGCCACCCCCTGGGGCCACATGGGCTAAGTGGAGAGGGAGCCAGCCCTGGTGGGCTGGGCGCACCTCCCCACCTAGGCCCATGCGGCTAGGGCATGGGAGGGAAACCCTAAAGGGGCGCCTCAGCTTGGGGGCAAGCCACCCTCCCTCCTCCCCTTTGGCCGCGCCCCATCTAGGGTTTCCCTAGATGGCCGGCCCCCTGCCCTCTCCTCCTATAAATAGAGGGGTGGGGGAGGCTGCACACACCATTGAAGGCGCAGCCCTCCCTCCCCAACACCTCTCTTTCTCCACGCGAGCTTGGCGAAGCCCCTGCCGAGAACTCCCGTACCAACCGCACCACGCCGTCGTGCTGCCATTGGAGTTGTCTTCCTCAACCTCTCCTTCATCCTTGCTGGATCAAGACGGAGGAGACGCCATCGTCTCCGCACGTGTGTTGAACGCGGAGGTGCTGTCCGTTCAGCACTTGGTCATCGGTGATCGGAATCACGTTGGGAACGTCTTCATCATCACCACTCCCTCGAACGCTTCCGTACTCAATCTACAAGTGGTATGTAGATGCAAACTCTCTCTCTTGACTCGTTGCTTAGTAGAACTCATAGATGGATCTTGGTGAAACCGTAGGGAAAATTTTTATTTTCTGCAACGTTCCCCAACAGTGGCATCATGAGCCAGGTCTATGCGTAGTTCTCTATTGCACGAGTAGAACACAATTTAGTTGTGGGCGTGGATCTTGTCAATTTACTTGACTCTACTAGTCTTATCTTGCTTCCGCGGTATTGTGGGATGAAGCAGCCGGACCAACCTTACACGACGCTTACGTGAGACCGGTTCCACCGACTAACATGCACTAGTTGCATAAGGTGGCTGGCGGGTGTCTGTCTCTCCCACTTTAGTTGGAGCGGATTCGATGAAAAGGGTCCTTATGAAGGGTAAATAGAAGTTGACAAGATCACGTTGTGGTTATTCGTAGGTAAGAAAACGTTCTTGCTAGAACCCAATTGCAGCCACGTAAAAGATGCAACAACAATTAGAGGACGCCTAACTTGTTTTTGCAGCAATTGTCATGTGATGTGATATGGCCAAGTTGTGATGAATGATGAATGACACATTGTGATGTATGAGATCATGTTCTTGTAATAGGAATCACGACTTGCATGTCGATGAGTATGACAACCGGGAGCCATAAGAGTTGTCTTTATTTTGTATGACCTGCGTGTCATTGAAGAACGCCATGTAACTTACTTTACTTTATTGCTAAAACGCTGTTAGCCATAGAAGTAGAAGTAGTCGTTGGGCGTGACAACTTCATGGAGGCACAATGATGGAGATCATGATGATGGAGATCATGGTGTCATGCGGTGACAAGATGATCATGGAGCCTCAAGATGGAGATCAATGGAGCTTTATGATATTGGCCATATCATGTCACTACTATATATAATTGCATGTGATGTTTATTATGTTTATACATCTTGTTTACTTAGAATGACGGTAGTAAATAAGATGATCCCTTACAACAATTTCAAGAAGTGTTTCCCCTAATCGTGCACCGTTGCTAAAGTTCGTAAGCTTCTAAGCACCACGTGATGATCGGGTGTGATGGATTCTTACGTTCACATACAACGGGTGTAAGACAGATTTACACACGCGAAAACACTTAGGGTGTACTTGACGAGCCTAGCATGTACGCAGACATGGCCTCGGAACACGGAGACCGAAAGGTCGAACACGAGTCGTATAGAAGATACGATCAACATGAGAATGTTCACCGATGATGACTAGTCCGTCTCACGTGATGATCGGACACGGCTTAGTCGACTCGGATCGTGTAACACTTAGATGACTAGAGGGATGTCTAATCTGAGTGGGAGTTCATTAAAATAATTTGATTAGATGAACTTAATTATCATGAACTTAGTCTAAAAACTTTTGCATAATATGTCTTGTAGATCAAATGGCCAACGCTCATGTCAACTTGAACTTCAACGCTGCTCCTAGAGAAAACCAAGCTGAAAGATGACGGCAGCAACTATACGGACTGGGTCCTAACCCGAGGATCATCCTCATAGCTGCCCGAAACAATATGTCCTAGAAGGACCGCTAGGTGACGCCCCGTCCTGCAGAACCAAGACATTATGAATGCTTGGCAAACTCGCTACCGATGATTACTCCCTCGTTCAAGGTCGGCATGCTTTACAACTTAGAACCGGGCTCCAAAAGCGCTTTTGAGCATCACGGAGCATATGAGATGTTCGAGGAGCTGAAACTTGTTTTCCAAGCTCACGCCCGGTCGAGAGATATGACATCTCCGACAAGTTCTATAGTTGTAAGATGGAGGAAAACAGTTACTGCGGTGAGCACATATCAAGATGTCTGCAGGTTGCACAACCGTGATGACCCAGTTGAACATTAACCTCCCGTGATGAGGCGGTCATTGACAGAATCCTCCGCCGCTTCCCACCAAGCTACAAGAGCTTTGTGATGAACTAGAACATGCAGGGAATGGTAAAGACCATTCCTGAAGTGTTCTCTATGCTGAAGTCAGCCGAGGTTGAAATCAAGAAAGAACATCAAGTGTTGATGGTCAATAAGACCACTAAGTTCAAGAAGGGCAAGGGTAAGAAGAACTTCAAGAAGGACGGCAAGGAGGTTGCCGCGCCCGGTAAGCAAGTTGCCGGAAGAAGTCAAAGAATGGACCCAAACCCGAGACTGAGTGCTTTTATTGCAAGGAGGGGTCATCGAAACGGAACTGCCCCAAATACTTAGCGGACAAGAAGGCCGGCAACACCAAAGGTATATCTGATATACATGTAATTGATGTGTACTTTGCCAAGACTCGTAGTAACTCTTGGGTATTTGATACCGTGCCGTTGCTCATATTTGTAACTCACAGCAGGAGCTGCGGAATAAGCGGAAACCGCAAAGGACGAGGTGACAATGCGCGTCGGGAATGGTTCCAGAGTCGATGTGATCGCGTCGCACGCTACCTCTTCATTTACCTACGGGATTAGTTATGAACCTTAATAATTGTTATTTGGTGCCAAGTTTGAGCATGAATATTGTATCTGGATCTCGTTTAATGCGAGATGGCTACTCATTTAAATCCGAGAATAATGGTTATATGAGAGATATGTTTTATGGTCATGCTCCGATGGTCAATGGTTTATTCTTAATGAATCTCGAGCGTAGTATTACACATGTTTATAGCGTGGATACCAAAAGATGTAAAGTTGATAACGATAGTCCCACATATTTGTGGCAATCGCCGCCTTGGTCACATTGGTGTCAAGCGCATGAAGAAGCTCCATGCCGATGGACTTTTGGAGTCTCTAGATTATGAATCATTTGACACATGCGAACCATGCCTTATGGGCAAGATGACCAAGACTCCGTTCTCGGAACAATGGAGCGAGCAACCAACTTATTGGAAATCATACATACCGATGTGTGCGGTCCAATGAGTGTTGAGGCTCATGGAGGATATCGTTATGTTCTCACTCACCGATGACTTGAGTAGATATGGGTATGTCTACTTAATGAAACACAAGTCAGAGACCTTTGAAAAGTTCAAAGAATTTCAGAATGAGGTAGAGAATCAACGTGACCGAAAAATAAAATTCCTACGATCAGATCGTGGAGGAGAATATTTAAGTCACGAATTTGGTACACACTTAAGAAAATGTGGAATCGTTTCACAACTCACGCTACCGAACACCTCAACAGAACGGTGTGTCCGAACGTCAGAATCGCACTCTATTGGATATGGTGCGATCTATGATGTCTCTTACCGATTTACCGCTATCATTTTGGGGACACGCCTAGAGACAGCTACATTCACTTTAAATAGGGCACCGTCTAAGTCCGTTGAGACGACACCGTATGAATTATGGTTTGGAAAGAAACCTAAGCTGTCGTTTCTAAAAGTTTGGGGATGCGATGCTTATGTCAAGAAACTTCAACCTGAAAAGCTCGAACCCAAGTCGGAAAAATGCGCCTTCATAGGATACCCTAAAGAAACCATTGGGTATACCTTCTACTTAAGATCCGAGGGCAAGATTTTTGTTGCCAAGAACGGAACCTTTCTCGAAAAGAGTTTCTCTCGAAGAAGTAAGTGGGAGGAAAGTAGAACTCGATGAAGTACTACCTCTTGAACAGGATAGTGGTGCAGCTCAGAAAATGTTCTGTGATGCCTACACCAATGTAAGAGGAAATTAATGATGATCAAGGTACTTGGATCAAGTTGCTCTTGAACTCAGAGGGTCCTCAAGGACACGCCCGCACTGCAGTGGTACGGCAACCCTGTCCTAGAAATCATGTTGTTAGACAACGGTGAACCTTCGAACTATGAAGAAGTGATGGCGGGCCCAGATTCCAACAAATGGCTAGAAGCCATGAAATCCGAGATAGAATCCATGTATGAAAACAAAGTGCGGACTTTGACTGACTTGCCCGATGATCGGCGAGCGATAGAAAACAAATGGATCTTTAAGAAGAAGACGGACGCGGATGGTAATGTCACCATCTATAAAGCTCGACTTGTCGCTAAGGGTTATCGGCAAGTTCAAGGGATTGACTACGATGAGACCTTCTCTCCGTAGAGAAGCTTAAGTCCGTCCGAATCATGTTAGCAATTGCCGCATACTATGATTATGAGATATGGCAGATGGATCGTCAAAACAGCATTCCTTAACGGTTATCTTAAGGAAGAGCTGTATATGATGCAGCCGGAAGGTTTTGTCGATCCTAAGGACGCTAACAAAGTATGCAAGCTCCAGCGATCCATTTATGGGCTGGTGCAAGCATCTCGAGTTGGAACATTCGCTTTGATGAGATGATCAAAGTGTTTGGGTTTATGCACACTTATGGAGAAGCCTGCGTTTACAAGAAAGTGAGTGGGAGCTCTGTAGCATTTCTCATATTATATGTAGATGACATACTTTTGATGGGAAATGATATAGAATTCTTGGACAACATTAAGGCCTACTTGAATAAGTGTTTTTCAATGAAGGACCTTGGAGAAGCTGCTTATATATTAGGCATCAAGATCTATAGAGATAGATCGAGACGCCTCATAGGTCTTTCACAAAGCACATACCTTGATAAGATTTTGAAGAAGTTCAAAATGGATCAGTCCAAGAAAGGGTTCTTGCCTGTGTTGCAAGGTGTGAAATTGAGCTCAGCTCAATGCCCGACCACGGCAATAGATAAAGAAGAGATGAGTGTCATCCCTATGCCTCAGCCATAGGATCTATTATGTATGCCATGTCGTGTACCGGACCTGATGTAAACCTTGCCGTAAGTTTGGTAGGAAGGTACCAAAGTAATCCCGACAAGGAACACCGGACAGCGGTCAAGAATATCCTGAAGTACCGAAAAGGACAAAGGACATGTTTCTCGTTTATGGAGGTGACGAAGAGCTCGTCAGAACGGGTTACGCCGACGCTAGCTTCGACACGCATCTGGATGACTCTAAGTCACAAACCGGATACGTGTATATGTTGAATGGTGGAGCAAAGCTGGTGCAGCTGCAAGCAGAGCGTCGTGGCAGGATCTACATGTGAAGCGGAGTACATGGCAGCCTCGGAGGCAGCGCATGAAGCAATTTGGGTGAAGGAGTTCATCACCGACCTAGGAGTCATACCCAATGCGTCGGGGCCGATCAAACTCTTCCGTGACAACACGGAGCTATTGCCCTTGCCAAGGAGCCGTGTTTCACAAGAAGACCAGGCACATCAAGCGTCGCTTCAACTCCATTCGTGAAAACGCTCGTGATGGAGACATAGAAATTTAGTAAAGTGCATACGGATCTGAATGTCGCAGATCCGCTGACTAAACCTCTTCCATGGGCAAAACATGATCAACACCGTAACTCTATGGGTGTTCGATTCATCACAATGTAACTAGATTATTGACTCTAGTGCAAGTGGGAGACTGTTGGAAATATGCCCTAGAGGCAATAATAAAAGCATTATTATTATATTTCCTTGATAATTGTCTTTATTCATGCTATAACTGTATTATCCGGAAATCGTAATACACGTGTGAATACATAGACTACAATACGTCCCTAGTAAGCCTCTAGAAGACTAGCTCGTTGGTCAACAGATAGTCATGGTTTCCTGACTATGGACATCAGATGTCATTGACAACGGGATCACGTCATTAGGAGAATGACGTGATGGACAAGACCCAATCCTAAGCATAGCACAAAGATCGTGTAGTTCGCTTTGCTAGAGCTTTTCCAATGTCAAGTATCTCTTCCTTAGACCGTGAGATCGTGTAACTCCGGATACCGTAGGAATGCTTTGGGTGTACCAAACGCCACAACGTAATCGGGTGACTATAAAGGTGCATTACAGGTATCTCCGAAAGTGTCTGCTGGGTTGACACCGATCGAGACAGGATTTGTCACTCCGCATGACGGAGAGGTATCACCGCCCACTCGGTAATGCATCATCATAATGAGCTCAAAGTGATCAAGTGTCCGGGTCACGGGATCATGCATTACGGCACGAGTAAAGTGACTTGCCGATAACGAGACTAAACGAGGTATTGGGATACCGACGATCGAAGTCTCGAGCAAGTAACATACCGTCGACAAAGGGAATAGCATACGGGTTGCTTGAACCCTCGACATCGTGGTTCATCCGATGACAACATCGAGGAGCGTGTGGGAACCAACATGGGTATCCAGATCCCGCTGTTGGTTATTGACCGTAGAGCGTCTCGGTCATGTCTGCATGTCTCCCGAACCCGTAGGGTCTACACACTTAAGGTTCGGTGACGCTAGGGTTATTAGGAAGACAAGTATGTGATTACCGAATGTTGTTCGGAGTCCCAGATGAGATCCCGGACGTCACGAGGAGTTCCGGAATGGTCCGGAGGTAAAGATTTATATATGGAAAGTGGTTAAACGGACTCCGGAAAGTTTCGGGGGTATACCGGTAATGTACCGGGGCCACCGGGAGAGTTCCTGAGGTCCACCGGGAGGTGCCACCTCCGGGGCCACATGGGCTAAGTGGGAGAGGGAGCCAGCCTGGTGGGCTGGGCGCACCTCCCACCTAGGCCCATGCGGCTAGGGCATGGGGAGGGAAACCATAAAGGGGCGCCTCAGCTTGGGGGCAAGCCACCCTCCCTCCTCCCTTGGCCGCCGCCCCCATCTAGGGTTTCCCTAGATGGCCGGCCCCTTGCCCTCTCCTCCTATAAAGAGAGGGGTGGGGGAGGGCTGCACACACCATTGAAGGCGCAGCCCCTCCCCTCCCCAACACCTCTCTTTCTCCACGCGAGCTTGGCGAAGCCCTGCCGGAGAACTCCCGTACCAACTGCACCACGCCGTCGTGCTGCTATTGGAGTTGTCTTCCTCAACCTCTCCTTCATCCTTGCTGGATCAAGACGGAGGAGACGCCATCGTCCCGTACGTGTGTTGAACGCGGAGGTGCTGTCCGTTCAGCACTTGGTCATCGGTGATCGGAATCACGTTGGGAACGTCTTCATCATCACCACTCCCTCGAACGCTTCCGTACTCGATCTACAAGTGGTATGTAGATGCAAACTCTCTCTCTTGACTCATTGCTTAGTAGAACTCATAGATGGATCTTGGTGAAACCGTAGGAAATTTTTTATTTTCTGCAACGTTCCCCAACAGGGTCGTCATCTTCTATAGTGTGTATCTGATCTTGAATGTCTTCACAAAGATCTGCATGCCACCACGTGGATGTCTCCCGAATCCTTGCCCCATGGGGGCAGTGGACTCAAGGGTGATTTGCTCCGTAGGTGTGGGACGAGCTGCCACGGCAAGGGTCTTGCCGGGTTTGCTAAAACCGCCTCCCGGCAAGGGTCTTGCCGGGTGAGTCCGCTTCGTCCCCTTTGCTCTTTGTGGTCTTGGTCTTGGCGTCGTCCTGCTCCTTTCGAGCTTTGGCCTTACCTTGGTTCACCTCCCTTGCCTTGCTCAGTGCGGTGGTGCCCACGGCTCAGACTGCCCGTGCACAGTTATAGGGGTACAAAAAGTGTACCCCTCTTTTTGTACACCGACAGGAGCCCCCGGGCCTGGGCCACACGTAAGCGCAATCACGTCGTTGGGCTAGGCCCAAAACGGTGCGCGGGCAGGCGGGGTGGTTTTTACCGCGGTAAGTCTCTTCGCGCACTGCGCTTCCCATGCCTCCCGCGCGTGGCTCGGCGTGGGGAGGCGTGCGTGACGTGGGCGGCATGCGTGGGGCTGAGCTCTGCGCGCATGCGTCACGTCGTAGTAAATGTGAAAGGAGGCGGCCCGCGTTTTCCCCCATAAGAAGGAATAACCGTGGGCGCGCTGCTCGCTTTCTCCTCTTCTCTCGTACCTATTCCAATCTCAGAGCCGCTGTTTCTTCTCTTCCTTCCTTCCTAAGCTTTCGCCGTCGCCCGCTGTTACTGCTTCGCCACCCGTCTTCCTCAATCCTCTAGACTTCTCGGCCGCCATGGCGCCCAAATCCGCCAATGGCAAGGGGGTGGCTAGGAGCTCTGAGACCGTGGAGCCGCCGGAGAGCGCGCTATTGGGGGACCGGACGAAGTCCGCCTTCTTCTTCCCCCCGTCGATTGGTGTTCATGAACTCCTGGCCTCCTTCAAGCCCTTATGGGGAGTGAAGACGGGGGGAGAGAATTCGGGGCACCCGGCGACGCGCTTCATGCCGCCTGCGCCGATCCTGCCCCAAATCGGTATCCTTTTTTTGTCGATTACCTTTCTTGCGGGTTATGCCCCCCTTTTTCTGATTTCTTCTGCGACATCATGCACACCTTCGGCTTTCGCCTCTTGGATTTTACTCCGAATGCGGTGGCGTGCTTGGCTCTCTTCGCGCATCTTTGCGAAGGCTTTGCTGGAGTGCAGCCCAACACGACACTCTTTCACCATTATTTCTCCCCTCGAATCCAGCCCGGAGGCGCCGTCTCCAGATATCGTCGCCGGATCTCGTGGATCCAAGGGGCGATCGGACGGTGCCATGAAGGAGAAGTGGGATGAATGGCGTGGCCGGTGGTGCTGGATCAAAGACGAAGACCCGCCGGAATTCTGCAAGGTTTGTCGAACACCGCCGGTCCGCGACAGCGACTGGGGTGATGTCGATGCTGCCGACAGGAGGCTTACTGTCGCCACCACTAGGATCCTCCGGCTGACACAGGCTGGGCTCACCCTGGAGATGATCGGGGCGGACTTCATTCGCCGCTGGATCGCTCCGTTACATAACAAGGGGAGGCCAGCCTGGCTTTTACGAACCCGGTGACATTATGCGGCTCGCCTGGCCTCGACCACAACTTCACGGTGATGGCGCATGACCACTTCTGTCAGCGGCTTTTCCAGCTCGATGTGGGTCGCGACGGCGAGATTGAACGGACCGGCAAGGCCGCGAGGGCTGCCGCAAAATTCGGCAGGGCCGTCAAGGGGTCGTTCTTCAAGTTGCCAGCGGGTAGTCCCGTTGTGCAATAACTCACGCCCGGTCCGAGATCATTGCTATGATGCCGGACCGCAACGCGCACGGCCCCCGTCTCCGAAATGGCGAGGAGCCGACGGATGCGTATGTGCAGCAATTCTTCGACTCCTTGATCGAGGTATACGTCAATCTTGGCGTCGAGCGGTGGCTTGTCATGGACACCACCCAGCGGAGCTGGACTACATCGCCACCAGGCGAGGGAGGCACACTTGCCATGGAGGGCAGCGCCCGGAGGTGTGGAGGACAAGGCCGCGACAGCCGGAGGAGGAGCAGTTCACCCGTGGGCGGCGGCCACCGGGAGGTCAGCAGCGTCGACGCTGGAGCTCCGCTTGTCGAGGGCCGCGGCGAGTCGTCGGAGGAGGAGGACGTGGAGGCGGGCTCGACGCCAATCAGGGGAAGAGGGCGAGTCCTGCGGCGGGCTGGCTCCGGCGAGCCGGTCCGGCCCGGTAGGGCTACGCGGCCTCAATTGACCCTGGAGGGGTCCGGGCGCCACACGAGGGCCACGGCGGCGAAGGGGCTGATGAAGGCCCCCGAGAAGAAGAAGGCGATAGCCCCTTTCTCATCCGGGCGCGCACAAACCCCGCCGCCTTCTTCACCTCCTCCGACAGGCGTTGATTCGAATGATGATGTGGAGCTCCCTTTTGATCTCGGGCCTCTCAGCCCGGAGAGGAAAAGGAAACTGGTGGAAGAGGAGGAGACGGACGACGAGTAAGTACTCCGTTCCTTCATCGTCATTTCCACTTCCACAGATCGGGTCGCTTGTCTTGATCCATTTTTGCTTTTCCAAGGAGACAGAGACGTTGGCCCAGAGGGCGAAGAGGGCGAGGACCTTGGCAAGCGGTCAGTCCCCGGCTGGGGCTTCAGAGACACCACTGGTGGTGCTGAGCAGCCCGGACAGCAGCCCCCGGCGCAGCCCCCAGCGTAAGTTCGTCACCCTCTTCTTACTCGACATGTGGTAGGCACTCGATGCTATGATGCTAACCTTGCCGGGTTTGCAGGCGGAGGCGGCAGCAGGAGGAGCCACAGAGGGCTGCTCCTAACACACCACCCCCATCGACCACGCCCGCTGGGGCGTCCCCTGCAACATCGAGTGCACGGAGCCTACACCCATGGAGGAAGAGGGGAACTTGGGCGCCGGTGACTCTATCAGCGGCGCCAAATGTCAAGTGAGAGGGGACTTCTGCTTCACAGCCCGCCACTGGTGAGTCGCCTGTCCTTCGTCTCTGTTTTTCCCTTATTCTTTTCTTGGCTTCATCGCCCCCATTGCTGCCCAGGCCCTCCTTCAACAGACATGGAGGACGTGGACACTGTTGTGGGAGACATTGCTGAGGAGGCCGCGGCGGAGGCCAGCAGGATTGCCGCCGAGGAGGCCGCCAAAGATGCTGATGAGGCCGCCGCTGACGAAGCCGCCAAGGGTGCTGCCGAGGACGCCGCTGTGGGGGCCGCTAAGGCGACCGGCAAGGCTTCTGCCGAGGGCACCAGCGGTGGACCTGCCGGTGAGGCCGGCCAGGCCTCCGCCGAGGAAGAGGTGGCGGGTGACCAGCCCCCCTCCTCCTCAACCTCGGGCCCCGGCAGATATCTGAAGGTGGGCGACGATCTCCTCGTCCATCTTCCAGGGGCGTCAAGCCGAGCGCCCGCTGAAGGGGAAGCCTTTGACGGTGAGGTGCTTGCCGCCACCGGGCTTGAGGTGATTGACGAGCCGGGCGTTGGCGGCGACGATTCTCCAGAAGAGCTGCTTTTCCGCGCCATGGGGGCCGACTTCCGGAAGCTCCAATCGCTCTACCGTGCCCGCCTGGACAAGGTCAAGTCCAGGATGGCATCGGTGGACAACGCGGAGGTGGACTTCAAGGCGCGCGTCGCTGAGACGCAGACTTGGTTCCACCAGACCCGCGAGGAGTAGAGGGCCTTTCAGGAGGAATTGGCCAAGCGTGATGTGGAGCTCATCATGAAAATGGCCGTCGTCGAGAAGGCCCAGGAAGAGGCGGCGAACTTGGCCTCCGCGGCCGAAGCCGCCCGGAACCAGCATCAAGCCGCCTTGGACTCTCAGGAAGAGGACCTCTCCGCGCATGAAGCGAAGCTTAGCGCCAGCGCTCATGGCAAGGATGAGGAGCTCGAGGCCCTTGTTGCGCGACGGACTCGCGAGCTGGAGCAGAGGCACAAAGAGGCACTCGATGCCCAAGCTCTGGCCCATGCCGGCAAGGTGAAGGAGCTGGAAGCAGAGCGGGACGAGCTGAAGGAGCAAGCCCTCAAGCTGTCCGACGAGAAGAACACGCTCAACCGCGCCTTAGTAGAGGCGCAAGGAGCAGTCATCAGCAGGACTGGGGAGCTTTCCGATGCGCAGAACTCCATCAGAGACCTCAAGCTGAAGCTGGAGGATCTCGAGAAGATGTTGTCGGAGAGCAGGGCTCGGGAGGAGACCTTGACCAGGAGCCTCGAGGAGGAGAAGCAGCTGCGGGCAAACGAGGCCGCCTCCCACCAGGAATATGTGGTGGGTGAGAACAGGTGGATCAGCCATCTGGAGGTCGTCGCCGGCAGGGTCACCTCGCAATTGGCCACCATGGGGTTGCCAAATGTGAGGTATGCCCCCGAGCGCAGCAGGACCGTCAACGCCAAGCTGACCCAGTTCTTCGAGGGCGTCCTCGGAGCCTTGGACTATCTTCACTCCACCAGGACGGCCACGCTGGCCGAAGAGGCCCGGCAACTTTGCCGGAGGGTCGTGACCAAGGTCCTCACCAAGGTGGCGCACTGGAATCCCGACCTTGACTTCGCGGCTGCGATGAAGAGCTTGCCGGATGGTGTTGACCTCACGGTGCTCAAGGAGCGCATCAAGCCCATCACCGACTGCATCGACGAAATCAAGAGGGTGGAAGGCCAGCGCCGGGATTAGGCATCCCGTTCTTCTTCACCGCTGCAGGTTCCTGACCAAGACAAATTTTATCTTTAGTTAGAACCGCAGCTATGACGTGATGTAATATAACTTTGAAGTACTCTTAATTTTCATGCATGTTATTTCCCCGTTCAATTCCTCTTTGTATGTGTGCCTCTCGTCGATCGGGTAGGCTTGCCGGCGCGGAAGCCCCTAGCGGCGTTTTGGGGACGGATCCCCAGGGCCTGCCGGGTGCACGTGCTGCCGGACGAGCCACCTTTCCGTTCCGAACACGGCCGCTCGAACTGTCTAGCTTGACTCGAGTAAGAATCGAGGGCGTTGTTGGTCGCGTAAGGTTACTCTGCCAATCTCGGCGCAGCCGTTTCAGCTGTTGAGCGGAATCAAAACAGGGCAAGGGCGTTGCCGATCGTGGGAGAGCCCCCTGGCGTGCATGTCTCTCATACAAAGGCGCGACATCTCCGGGGGGGGGGGGGATAACCACAAATAAGAAGGGTAGCACAAATAAGGGTTCGGTAACTTAGCTTCGCTTATGATCGCCGAGTGTCGATCTTCCGCCTCCTTTATTCTTCAAGGGTCACGAAGATGAAGGAGGGCCGGGCTAACTACCAAAGCCGATTCTCACAACTGCGCCCCCTACCTGGCGCGCCAAAGATGTCGGTGTAGGAACGACACCTATGGGATCACAAGAATCCCTACTACGGTTGCGGGGCATGGGGTCGTGAGAAGAGCGGATCAAACAGATAGCACACGGTCTCTTTATCCAGGTTCGGGCCGCGAGGATGCGTAAAACCCTACTCCTGCTTTGGTGGTTTGTTTATCTGTGTTCTTGAACTAGCAATGGGGCGTGAGGAGCTCCAAAGCGAATCCTCCTCCTGGTCGCCTTGGGCCTCCTTTTATAGGGAAAGGGGTTGCCACGGTGGCACACGGGGAGGTGGAAAAGAAAGTGATGATCTTGTTTATCCCTCGCATTACATGACAAGGCGCCTTTAATGCGCCTTGCTTAGGTGTCCTTGCTTTATCGGGGACGGGAGAGCCTGTCTCGTCCGTCGCCGCTCCCTTTCGTGTCGACACGCGCCCTGGCCAGCGGTGCCCGTGGTGCCATGTTGGCAGGCAGGCAGCTGAGGTGGCGTAGCGGTGGGTCTCCACGAAGATCCGCTTGCCGCCACACATGTGCCTTCCCAACTGGTTAGGTCGGCAGCTGCATGCGAACGGCGGTGAAGGTTTCATTGGCGCGGGCCCGATGGTGGCCCTACGGGGGTTCTTGGCGAGGGCCTTGCCATAGCCCCGACAACGGTCTTGCCGGGGCCCCGGCAAGGGTCTTGCCGTGGTGCCTGCTGTCATCCCCGGCAAGGCTCTTGCCGGGGGCCTTGTGGTCCTATTTAGCTGGGATCCCGCCAAGGGTCGTCATCTTCTATAGTGTGTATCTGATCTTGAATGTCTTCACAAAGAACTGCATGCCACCACGGGGATGTCTCCCGAATCCTTGCCCCATGGGGGCAGTGGACTCAAGGGTGATTCGCTCCGTAGGTGTGGGACGAGCTGCCACGGCAAGGGTCTTGCCGGGTTTGCTAAAACCGCCTCCCGGCAAGGGTCTTGTCAAGGGAGTCCGCTTCGTCCCCTTTGCTCTTTGTGGTCTTGGTCTTGGCGTCGTCCTGCTCCTTTCGAGCTTTGGCCTTACCTTGGTTCACCTCCCTTGCCTTGCTCATAGGCGGTGGTGCCCATGGCTCATCGCCTGCAGACAGTTATAGGGGTACAAAAAGTGTACCCCTCTTTTTGTACACCGACAATACAAAACATCCAAAAATAGATAATATAAAAGCATGGAACAATAAAAAATTATAGATACATTGGAGACGTATCAAGCATCCCCAAGCTTAATTCATGCTCGTCCTTGAGTAGGTTAATGATAAAAGCAAATTTTTTGATGTGGAATGCTATCTAACATATTTGTCCATGTAATCTTCTTTATTATGGCAATAATATTAAGTTCCATAAGATTCAAAACAAAAGTTTAATATTGACATAAAAACAATAATACTTCAAGCATACTAATAAAGCAATCATGTCTTCTCAAAATAACATGGCGAAAGAAAGTTATCCCTACAAAATCATATAGTCTGGCTGTAGCGACCCGACCCGAATGGATCAAGTCTCTGTGCTTTCGTGTCATCCTTGGATCGGTATGCTGACACACACAGTACTCGAAGGATTTATAACAGAGGTAAATCACATGTATAAGGTAACGTAAATACTATTACCTCAATCCAAATATAGCGGAAGCAACAAGGTTGTGGATTCCCATCAACACCAACGCAAAGTTGAGTATAGGAAATCGTAACCCTAACGTATCACTTACTGTCAATGCGAGAAGTCTCGCAACATGAAAAGTTGCAGCCAAAAACAATTGAGACATGGAATATGCCGCAATGTAACACATAGAGAGTAATGAAGGAATAGGCTATACTACATGCATATATGGCTGGTGGAAAGCTCTATGGTTACAGTTTTTGCGAAAAGCCAATTTTTCCCTACTGCAAAGGAATAAATTTATTTAACTATCATGGTGGTTGTTGAACATTGAGAATGGTTGACATCCTCAATCCCAATTAAAAGTACTCATTAAACCCAAACAAATTATATTAAGTAACGTGTTGAGATCAACAGGATATCCAGGTACTAGATACTCAAAATTGTCCATGACCGGGGACACGGCTAATCATGATTAGTTTATACACTCTGCAGAGGTTTGCACACTTTTCCCCACAAGACTCGATCGCCTCCGTTTGGTTCTCGCACTACATGGTGTTTGAGAGACGGATGACCGAGACACAGCCTTTCGTAAGCACTAGCACCTTACATGTGGGTAGACCGTACCAACCTACATCCCCTACATCAGCTAGCCTACCCGTAAGAGTTCGCACAACTTAGTCAACTATGCCAGAGCCCATAATGGCTTGTGGCTGCACACAGAAGTTTCTAGTTTGAATAATCTTATGATCCCTTTGAGCCTGGCCTTAGAAACCAGGTGCCTCAATCCACCCAGATGTGTGTTTAAGTTGCCACCTTAGATAAACCATTAATTAACAATCTCACATCTGTCATGGATATTCACTCAAACCCAATCCACGTCTACGAGCATAGCATGGCGTAATAAGCAAACGCCCAAGGGTTTGATAATAAAACAGGTAATAGGTACTACCTCAAACTACTTCTCATCCCACAATTTAATTAGATCCTAATCATGCAAGTGTTTGAGGAATAGATCTAATGCATAAAAACTGGGTATGAGAAGAGTATGATCAAAGTGTTACTTGCCCGCAAAGTTGATGAAGATGATTCGCACTCAAAACTCTTGATAGTTCTACTCGTCACACTCCGGTCAATCTATCGTAATCAAGCAATAGTAACCACACATAAGCAATCACTCAAAAGATCGGAAAGAACGAAGAAAACGATTCGGAAAAGCGTCAAAACTAAATCAAATAACTCTTGCAACATAAAACAATTTCTAACAGTACCAAAACCATGTGTATTTGGCCTTATCAGAAAGTTTAGGTCAAGAGCTTCGATTTGCAAAAAGAATCAACTCAAACGGAGTTATAAAACTCAAGTTATGCTCAAACGAAGTTTGAATTCAAATCTGATCTAATTCAAATTTTAAAATTTCAAAAACATGTTTGAGTTGGATTACTGGATAGAGGAGATCGTAACGAAGAAGTGGGCGTTGGTTTCGTTGGATTCCGACTTACGAGTAAAAAGTTATGAACGTTTGAAGATTAGGGACTACGGATAGGTCCCTGACGGGAATTAGAAATTAAAAGAAAAATCTATCGAGCGAACGCTCGCTAAACAAAACCGGAAAGAAAAACCGGCGAGAAAACTGATCTAGGGTTTCGGAAAGAAAACCGAAAGAAAAACCGATCTAGAAAACCGATCTAGAAAACCGATCTAGAAAACCGGAACGTAAATCGGAAAAGAAAAGGTGACGCTGCCAAGGCTGGCTAGTACCTCAAGAGGCGAGGGGCTCATGGCCGCAAGTGGCGGCTAGTGGCAAGGGGCGGGCGGTGTGGGCGGCGGCGCGGCTATGGCGGGCAGCGGCACTGCTGCCCAAGGAGTAGGAGAGGAGAGGAGAGGAGAGTTGATTTGATGTGTTGGAGGGGGTGCTTGGGTATTTATATTGGGGAGGGAGGGTTTTGCTTGGGGTAGGGACAAGAAATAGATTAGGATTAGGAATCCTAGGAATAAAAACGGAATAACAAACGGGGTCAAATTCTACTAAGATTTGTAATAGAATATGAAACTTGGGGCTCCCTGGCTCCCCTAGGTGCGTGCGATGCGTGCGTGGCCTTGGCCTTCGGCCAGCCGGTGGCTTTGGCGGCTTGGGCCTTTGGTCCAAGGCGCTGCGCTCCTTTTTTTTACGACAGAGACAACAAAACAAAAATAATAAAACCAAATAAAATTTTTATATAGGCATATAATATATCAAAATTTTCAGAAAAAGATTTCCTACATGATGAACATTATTCTAGCTTCAAATAAAATCCAGACAAATTCAAATAAAGCAAAGAGTGCTATTGCTCTAATAAAATCCAACAAAAATTATTTTGAAAATACCAAAATGACTTCAAATTAATTTCTCTCCAATTTTCTAAGGTAGGGAATCATGTTACCCTATTTTCCATATATTTTGTTTTTTGAGAAAAATATTTTGAATAAAACTCAAATAACTCCAAATTGGAAATAAATTCAAAAGAACTTTGAATTTTAATTCTTTGAAAACTCCCAACTCATATTTATTTTAATTTGAAGAAGTCATTTTATCTTCGCTCGTGAAAATCATTGAGTTGCATAAAGTTTCAGAATTGGAAATATTTTTCAAATGAAATTCAAATATTTTCAACACCCCTTGTCATTTAAATAAATGGAAGAAGTCATGTCATCTTCTCTCTAGGGTTTTGTGATGAAAAGAATTTGAATTCCCGAAGATCATAAAAGAAAAATGAAAGTTTGGGAAAGTCCTTTTTTCCCTCTCATCTAACTTTCAAAAAGTTTCGAATTCACTCACTTTCAGTCAATCAATCAAGCAATCAATCAAATCTATCTATTTGTTTATAACATTCCAAAATTTAGAATTTTGGGATGTTACACTGGCTATGCTCTATCTTCATCACACAAAGTAGTTTATCATGCACAACCCCGATGACAAGCCAAGCAATTGTTTCATACTTTTGATGTTCTCAAACTTTTTCAACTTTCACGCAATACATGAGCGTGAGCCATGGATATAGCACTATAGGTGGAATAGAATATGGTGGCTGTGGAGAAGACGAAAAGAAGGAGATAGTCTCACATCAACTAGGCATATCAACGGGCTATGGAGATGCCCATCAATAGATATGATGCAAGTGAGTAGGGATTGCCATGCAACGGATGCACTAGGGCTATAAGTGTATGAAAGCTCAAAATGAAAACTAAGTGGGTGTGCATCCAACTCGCTTGCTCACGAAGACCTAGGGCAATTTGAGGAAGCCCATCATTGGAATATACAAGCCATGTTATATAATGAAAAATTCCCACTAGTATATGAAAGCGATAAAATAGGAGACTCTCTATCATGAAGAACATGGCGCTACTTTGAAGCACAATTGTGGTAAAAGGATAGTAACATTATGCATTCTCTCTTTTTCTCTCATTTTTTATTTCTTCTTTATTTTCTATTTTTTTGGGCTCTTGGCCTCTTTTATTTGGGCTTCTTTGGCCTCTCTTTTTTCTCTTTTCCGTCCGGAGTCTCATCCCGACTTGTGGGGGAATCATTGTCTCCATCATCCTTTCCTCACTGGGACAATGCTCTAATAATCAAGATCATCACACTTTTATTTACTTACAACTCAAGAATTACAACTCGATACTAGAACAAAATATTACTCTATGTGAATGCCTCCAGTGGTGTACCGTGACGTGCAATGACTCAAGAGTGACATGTATGAAATGTGAATGGTGGCTTTGCCACAAATACGATGTCAACTACATGATCATGCAAAGCAATATGACAATGATGAAGCGCGTCATAATAAATGTAATAGTGAAAGTTGCATGGCAATATATCTCGGAATGGCTATGTAAATGTCATAATAGGTAGGTATGGTGGCTGTTTTGAGGAAGGTATATGGTGGGCATAATGCACCGGCGAGAATTGCGCGGTACTAGAGAGGATAGCAAAGGTGGAAGGGTGAGAGTGCATATAATCCATGGACTAACCATTAGTCATAAAGAACTCTCATACTTATTGCAAAAGTCTAGAAGCTATCAAAACAAAGTACTACACGCATGCTCCTAGGGGTATAGATTGGTAGGAAAATACAATCGCTCATCCCCGACCGCCACTCATAAGGAAGACAATAAATAAATAAATCATGCTCCGACTTCATCACATAACGGTTCACCATACGTTCATGCTACGGGAATCACAAACTTTAACAAAAGTATTTCTACCAATCCACAATTCCTCACTAGCATGTCTCTAATATTACCATCTTTATATCTCAAAACAATCATAAGGAATCAAACTTCTCATAGTATTCAATGCAGTTAATATGAAAGTTTTTATTATATCCCTCTTGAATGCCCATCATATTAAGACTAAATTCACAACCTAAGAAAATTATCATGCTGTTTAGAGACTCTCAAAATAATATAAGTGAAGCATGAGAGTTCATCAATTTCTTCAAAATAAAACCACTTCCATGCTCTAAAAGATATAAGTGAAGCACTAGAGCAACTGACAAACTAATCCAAAAAGATATAAGTGAAGGTCAATGAGAATAATTATGTAGCTGTGTGAAGACCCTCTCTCATAAATAAAATTTCAGATCTTAAGTACTTTATTCAAACATCAAGCAAAACAAAATAAAATGACATTCCAAGGATAGCACATATCATGTGAAGAATCAAAAACATAGGTTCAACCAAAACTGACTGATCATTGTTGAAGAAGAAAGGTGGGATGCCAACCGGGGCATCCCCAAGCTTAGATCCTTGAGACTTCTTGAAATGTTAATTAGGGATGCCTTGGGAGTCCCCAAGCTTGATCTCTTGTGCCTCCTTAATTCCTTTTATATCATGATTTCCCTAAATCTTAAAAACTTCATCCACACAAAACTCAACAAGAACTCATGAGATAAGTTAGTATAAATCAACGAAAAACCTTATCATTCTCTATTGTATAAAATCACTAAAATTATAATTTTACATTGCATACTAAGTGCCTCTGCATATTTAGTACTCCCGTCCTCAAATAGAATCATTAAACAAGCAAACATATGCAAACAATGCAAACATAACAACAATCTGTCTAAACAGAACAGTCTGTAAAGAATGCAAGAGGAATCATACTTACATAACTCAAAAAATTCTAAAACATACCACACTATATATAATTTGTTTTTACTCGTTGTGCGAAAATTTCAAGATTTTATCATGTTCTGACTATTCACAAATATTCAAACAATGATAGAAAACCTTTTGTTTTCAAATCAGCAACACATGGACTTGAAAAATAAGCATGGTAAAGGCTATACTCGACCCTTTTATTGAAATAAAAGATGCAAAACATTATTATCAATATCATCAATAAAATCCTAATAAAATAAAATGACGCTCCAAGCAAAACTCATATCATGTGGTGAATAAAAATATAGCCTCAAGTAAATTTACCGATGGATTGAAGACAAAAGAGGGGATGCCATCCGGGGCATCCCCAAGCTTAGATGCTTGGTTGTCCTTGAATATTACCTTGGGGTGCCTTGGGAAACCCCAAGCATAGGCTCTTTCCACTCCTTTGAAAGTGTGTTATATCGACTAGAGGGGGGGGGGGTGAATAGGCGATTTTTATGAATTCTTCACTGAGGAATTTGCTGGTGAGGAAATTCCTTAGCGAAGAACTACTTGCAGCGGAATAAGTACTCAGAAGTAAGCATAACAGAATGTGGGCATGGTCATCATGATGAAATGAAGACAAACAAAGAGTACAGAAAGCGTAAACACAAGATAGCTCAAGATGAAGACAAACAGACTGAAGAAATTGAACTGAGGAAATTGAGAAAGTCTTCAATCAAAGTCTTCAAACACAGATATGAACAAACACTCAACACAATAATGAGGAAATGAAAGGGTTGAGGAAATAGAACCAGTTTGGTTGGTGAAGACAATGATTTGGTACACCAGTTCCAACTGCTGCCTCAGTTGTACGTCTGGTTGGAGCGGCTGAGTATTTAAACTCGAGGACACACAGTCCCGGACACCCGGTCGGCCGAGCACGCAGCTCAGACACCAAGTCCTCACCGTATTCTCCTTGAACTAAGGTCACACAGACCTCGCCCAATCACTCGTGGAAAGTATTCAAAGCGACTTCCAAACCTTCACAGACTTGGTCACTCGGCGATCCACAATTCCTCTTGGATGCTCTAGACCATGACGCCTAACCGCCTAGAAGAAGCACAGTCTTCAAAGGTAACAAGCGTCGGATCCACGCATGATCAATCTCTTCAAAGGATGCTCAATCACTTTGGGTTTGTAGGGGTTTGGTTTTTGGGTTTTCCTCACTCGATGATTTTCGCTCAAAGTCCTCGGAGGATGGGTTGCTCTCAAATGACAAGTGTCAAGTTCTCTCGAGCAGCCAACCAGCTAGTGGTTGTAGGGGCGGCTATTTATAGCCTAGGGATCAGCCCGACATGATAAGACATAAATGCCCTTCAATGATATGACCGTTAGGTGGATAAGATATTTTGGGACAGCTGGAGCGCAGCACAGCAACGGTCTGAAATTTGAATCTCAAATTCCTCAGTGCTATCATGTTCCTCACTGTGTAGGCAATCAGCACTGGCGGATTCCTAACTCCTCGCCGAGAACAAATTCCTCAAATACCGTAAGAACTTTGTCTCTCACATCAAGAAACCGACTAAACTGTATGAGATTTCCAAAGGCTTCACTCAAGGGATTGGTAGGTGTAGGATTTTGAGTTGAGCATCACATGGAAATTTTTCCTTAGTATTTCCTCGACCCCCTTTAACAAAGACGGTGTTTCCTATGACTCAAGAAAGAGAAAACGAAACTACGAAATCAAAAGTCTTCACGCTTCATGTTCCTCAAATGAATACTAAGTCTTCAAGGTCACACCAATTTCTTCACTTTCAAAGTCTTCGTAAAGTCTTCAAAATATCAAAGTCTTCAATGAAGAACTTCATTTTTAGGGTCGACTTTCTCTGTAAATATCAAACTCCTCATAGACTTATAGACCTGTATACACTCACAAACGCATTAGTTCCTTAACCTATAAGTCTTCAATACACCAAAATCACTAAGGGGCACTAGATGCACTTACAGTCTCCACCTTTTTGGTGATTGATGACAATATAGGTTAAGTTTTCAACGGGGATAAACATATGAAGTGTAAATACTGATATTGAGGAATTTGATTGCAAGATATAGAAGAACCCCCCCTGAAGATGTGCATAGTGAGGAATTTGCTTTTTGAGGCAATGCACATTTGAAGAGTTGAATCATGGAGATCTCCCCCTATATCTTGTAATTCATACACGCATTTGACATATAATATGAAGAATTTGAAATGCATGATGAAATATGGTGCTTGATGTAATTCATGCATGCGTGCGATAGCATTAATGAGGAACAAGCATGCAAAATAACGCATCAAGAGTATCGAGCTCAAGAAGCTCAAGAGAATCGTAGCATAATGCAAGAGCACAAAGGCATCGAAAGTATCAAAGCACCATCGGGTTTAAGATTACAACTCGATCCAATAAAAGTTTCGTAAGAACGAGAGTTGTAACTTAACAAAAATAAATTGCCCATATAATAGACCCGCTTGAAGACTAACTCAAATTTCTCCCCTTTGTCATCGAATGACCAAAAGGATCGAAACTGAGGACTAACGCCCCTGAAGAATTTCAAGTTGAGGAAAGAGCGCCAGCATTGTTGGGGTCGGTTGTTGTAGTAGGGCCTGCCGCAGTGTCGTCCAAGTCTTCATTTTCATCAATGTCGCGCGATGAAGAATAGGAGCTAGCCACCAAGGAAGGAACTTTGACCTTCTTGTATTTCTTCGGAGGAGGTGCGCATCAGTCAAATTCTTCCTTGAGTCCCATTGCAGCCAGTTCTTCCGCATCATAGACATTGGAAAGAACAGCCAGTGCGTTTGAAGGTTTCATGAAGGTAGTAGTGGTTTTTCTTCACCGCATTGTGTGTAGAGGTCATGTTGTGAAGAATTGAACCAAACCGACGCTTGACCCATTTATGATTGCGATCAACCTTCCGATGAAGATCGAGGAGTAACTCACCATCACCATCACCCCGGGTGCGATAGCTTGAGGACTTTGCTTGACCGAGGTATTTGCGGCAGAGTCATGTGTGGCGTAGTCATCATTGGTGGAGTAGGATGCTGCTATAAACTGTCCATCCAATGGACGAATGCCTTCCTCGATCACAGCAGTAGCCTTGCCCTTGTCATCACCGAGGTAAATGTCCGCTTGAGGACTTCAATCGGGGCAAGTAGTAGCTGCAGTGGTTCGTAGTATCGCCTTTGTAATTGAGTGAAGACCTTGTCCTGATGAATCTCATTATCCAAGGCGCATAAGGCTTCAGCTCAAATGGTGACATAGCAATGTTTGCCAGAGTCCTCATGAAGAAATCATGGAAGTTAACGGGAACGCCATGTATGATATTGAAAAGCATATTCTTCATGATGCCAACGACTTCTTCATCATTCGAGTCGTGGCCTTTGATAGGACTCATTGTCTTCGCTGTAATCCGATAGACAGTCCGAGGCACATACAATAATTCCTTGACGAGGAATTTGGTTCTTGGGGCCTGCCTTGGCTTCAAAGGCTTCATCAACACTTGCATATAGTGATTTGAAAGTTCTGGTTCGTTGTAGATACAACGAGCACCGTCAAGTGGAGGACTGAGTGGTAGAGCACGAAGCAATTCAGTTGCCGGTGCCTTGTAGTGAGTATTTTCAGACATCCAGTCTAATACCCACGAGTTCACGTCTTTAGCGTCTCCGGTGATGTGCAGCGTTGCATAGAATTGAAGAATAAGTTCTTCATTCCAGTCACAGATATCAGTGCAGAAATTCAGAAGTCCTGCATCATGAAGAACACTGAGGACTGGCTCGAAGCCTGGCAGAGACTCCATGTCCACATGAGGAATATGAGCATGATCGAAGACTTTGTCTTTGTTGAAGAGCACCGAGGAATAGAAATTGGCTTGACTGGCAGTCCGTAAACGCCTCTTCCTTATGCGAAAGCGTAATCATATGGATTGTAATCGCGAAGAATACGTGCTCGTTGAAGAAGTCATCAGCCTTGAACTTTTGCTTTGTTGAGAAGGGATCCTTTGGTTTTGGCAAAGGAGTGTCGTTGAGTTGCATCACGACCTCGTGAATCGCAATCTCGTGTTCTTCAGGCTGAGGAATTTCTTGTTCCTCAACAGGTGCAGTCTGAGGATCAGCAGCAGCAAGTTCATCAACGCTAGTGGCTGGAATTTCTTCAGGGATAGATGAAGTGGGATGAGTTTCTTCAGAGCCCATTTGAACAGTTGGAGCAGGGGACTGAGATATCTGTTGGATTCGGGTGAAGAGTGGCAAATTTGGATGCTGACTTTCCCAAAAGTCATCATTCATTACAGGCGTTGTGCTTCCAATATCCACATCTTCTTCAAGTTCCTCAACACCGGCCTCTTCAGCTGTGAACTGAGGCATAGGCGAGGAAATGATTGGGGTTGAAGGGATTGCTTCCACTTCAATTTCTTCATCAATCTGCTCCGACGAAGCAAAGAGAATGATTTTCTTCATCGATCCGCTTGGGATCACATAATCTTCATCAAAAGGAACAAGGTCCTTTGATGGAATTGAGGAAATTGGAACAGCATCAATAGGATTTTCAAATGAGCTGGTCATTGGCTTCATTTTCTTCATAGCCGAAGAATTTGACGCAGCTGATGCTTTCCGTTTCTTCACAAAGCAGCCTGCTCGCAGCCTTGGTCTTCTTCACATCGAGGCGTATGGAAGAATTGGAGTTGGTGTTGGTGCAGGAGGAGCCGAGGAATCGGATGAATTTCATCAGCGCAATCGATGCAGCTTGCCTCGACTTGTTCGCTTTCTTCGTGCACACCACTAGTGGATGCCCCGCAATTTCTTCACGGGCCGAATGGGATCATCACTCGAACTCGGCATTTTCTTCAGCAGCCTGAACTTCATCAGCGGTGTTGGCATGTTCTTCAGTTGGCTGAGCTGAGGCTCTAGCCTGAGGAATTTCATGTTGCGTTGGGGCAGCAACATTGGTGAACTTCTTCGTCAGGTTGATGAATCTGACCTTGGCTCCTTGCCAATCAGCATAATAAGCATCGAAGTTTTTGGTGAGGGCTTGGATTTCATTTTGGACCTTGAGAAGTTCCTCAGGTGTTATTTTGACAACGTTTTTCTTCAGGAACTTCTCCTTTCTGTATTGAGCTTTCTTGATCTCTCTTGCCTTTTCAAACTTCCATTTCTCTTGATGATGAAATGGGTCAACATATGACTTTGTCCAGGGTCGATGAAAATCAGGCATAGGGGTGTTTGGATCCTTGTGCCAGAGATCAATGTAATCGAGGATTTTCCTCGGATCCAACAGCAGTGGCACATATGTGCCTTTGTCTCTAGCGGCCCTTTCTTGGCGGTCTCTGATGATTTCCGCAAGTTCATCATCATCAACCTCATCATCTTCAGGTGGCTCTTGGAAGGCGACCTGTTTCTTCTTGGTACTTGGCTGAGGACCTCGTCACCATTTGGCCTTAGTCTTCAGCAGTGTCGGGCCAGATGAAGACTTTGGTGTAGCTGAGGAACTTGCTGAAACACCAGAGGCAATGGAGAAGCCTGCAGTCCTTTGGCACGTGGCCAGATGCACAGGTGTTGAGGACTTTGTCGGAACTGCTGAGGACTTGGGAGGAGCTAAGGATTTTGAAGGAGCTGAGGATTTTGGAGGAGCAGGGGCAGCATGAGGAATTTGCCGTGAGGGCACCTTTGAGGAACTTGGCCGTCTGGGCACCGTTGGTGAAGCACTTGGCTTGTGAGCGGGCTTCTTCGCCATAGATTTTCTTGGCTTGACAGAGACCTCGTGGGCAGCAGCAGATGGCAGAGTCCTCATTGAATTTTCTCACCGCCTCATTGGCTTGTCTTGCCAACTTGGCTTGGCGCTTGGCCCATTCTTCAGAAAGTCCTCACCACGCTTGATGCTGGTGGGGTCGCCTTCTTGGCAGTGCCAATGGAGCTCTTGGGCATGGAGGATTGAGTGCGAATTTCTTCATGTACTTTGGAGTTACATATCTGTACTCCCTCCATTCCCGTGCCCATCTCCGCTCAATCCTTTGGATGCGCACCTTGCGCTGATTTTTGTTCTCTTTGCGAACTTCGGCTTCATCAGTGTGCAATAATCAGCATAAATTTCCTCGTGGATTTCAAACGCTGTCATGACCTCGTGCCTCTTTCCTCCTTTCTCGTGGCTTCTTTCCTTCCGCCATATTCTTCACCGAGGAATTTGAACAAACGAATTCTCTCAAGAAGTATGCAACTTTTCTTCGAGGAACGCTGCAAATGAGTTAAGTTGATGAGAACCTAGTGATTCAAGAGCGGACATGAGTACCGTGAACAGAGTATAGTTGCGAGGAATTTGGAGAGGTCATATGCTTCTCGTAATGTTTTTCAAAAGAACAAGTTTTGAGGATTTTGATCGATGAGCCTTGAAGAATTTCACTAAGCGTTCTTTGTCTTAGGTTCCAGAGTTGTACAGATCGAGGATCCACACAATTGAGGAATCTTGAAGAAAAATGATTGCTTAGAGAAACGAATCAAGAGCATATAACTAGTGAGGTGTTTGTGTGTGAGGATTTGAAGAATAAAACACCTTTGAAGATTTTTAGTGTAAAAATTTGGATCAACGAGGGTAGTAAAAGTAACTTTTAATTACCCTAAATGAAGAACACGACGAACTGGGTGTTGTAGATGTGAAGCTCGTCTGTTCAGATCTTCCACGCCCTAACTTGGCGGAGGAAGACAGCTACGGCGGCGGCAGAGTGATGATTTCCGCAGTCGGCGCGAGTACGTCGGCGACGAGGTCGAGGCAGCGAAGCTCTTCCTCACTGGCGACGATGGAGTAGCGGCGGCGCTAGGGTTTGAGGAGCTCGAGCGGGAGAGAGAGGTCGAGCAGAGTAAAAGAAGTGAGGATGGAGAGAGGGGTATTTATAGAGGCAGTGAAAAACTGTTCGCCCGAAGATTTAGGACGAACGTGCCCCTGACCATTCTCCTTCTCACGACATGTGTCACCCACGTACTGTGTAGTGGAGATCGTGTATGATCGTGGGTGAGTAAAATAATGCATCGTGGCATGCGAAACAGTTTGAGCGGCAAAATCGAAAGTTTGGATAAGATCAGTTTTAAAGTTCCGTTCGCAATTTCTTCAGCTGACAAGGACACAGTGAAGATTTTGAACGAGTTTCAAATAGAACGCACATGAAGAATTTGTGAATAGATTGGGTTGAGTATAGCATAGAGGGGCAAGGGTCTGATCACATTCACTTAGCGTAAAAGCGACTTGAAGAAATAGCCATAAGTGATATATATATATATATATCTATATATATATATATATATATATATATATATATATATATATATAGCTAATGAATAAAAACGACGGAAACAGTGAAGATTTTGAAAAGTTTGAAGAATTTGAAAAGTCAAGAATTTCAAAACTGAGGAAAAACTCAAATTGAAGATTTTCAACTTTGGTGGTGGCGTGACTCCACCGTATAAGAATGATGATTTCAGATACCGCTGCATAATTGTCGAGGGTTCGAGAATCAAATTCTTCATTAATTTCTTCGCACTTAGAGTGTTATTCTTCATTGATTGAAGAAAACGTTTCTTCATGTGTTGCACATCTAAGTCATCAATTTTGCATAAGTGTCTGGATGTGTGTCCTTTTCAAAGAACATTCGAAGATTCTAAGATATTTAGCTCACACCGCAACTTGCTAAATCTCTTCTCATCCAAGGGCTTAGTGAAGATATCGGCTAGCTGTTCTTCAGTCTTCACATGCTCGATGGAGATATCACCCTTCAATACATGATCACGAAGAAAATGATGACGAATTTGAATGTGCTTTGTCTTCGAGTGCTGAACAGGGTTGTGAGCAATCTTGATGGCACTCTCATTGTCACAGTAGAGAGGCACATTCTTCACATTGATGCCGTAGTCCTTGAGAGTTTGCTTCATCCACAGCAATTGAGCACAACACGAGCCAGCAGCAATGTATTCAGCTTCCGCAGAGACAAAGTGATACGCAGTTCTGCTTTCTTCGAGGACCAATGCACCAAAGATCGTCCGAGGAAATGACAAGTACCAGATGTTGACTTGCGGTCCACACGATCACCAAAGCATAGTCAGAGTCAAAATATCCAATGAGATCAAAAGTAGAGCCCTTGGGGTACCATAATCCTAGTGTTGGTGTGTGAGCTAGATATCGAAGAATATGCTTCACAGCCTTATGGTGTGATTCCTTCGAGGTAGCTTGAAATCGGGCACACATGCAAACACTAAGCATTATATCTGGCCTAGATGCACATAAGTACAATAGAGAACCAATCATGGAGCGGTATACCTTGTGATCGAAGTCAATACCATTTTCATCGAAGGCATAGATGGCCATTTGTGGGCATAGGAATTTTGACGCCTTTGCAATCTTGCATGCCGAATTTCTTCGTGACATCTTTGAGGTATTTCTCCTGAGATATGAATATGCCATTGTGTTGTTGACAAATTTGAAGACCTAAGAAGAATTTTAACTCTCCCATCATAGACATTTGATATTCTTCACTCATCATATAGGCAAATTCATCACTATAACGTTGGTCAGTACAGCCAAAGATAATATCATCAACATATATTTGGCACACAAACAGTTCACCATCATATGATTTAGTAAAGAGAGTAGGGTCGAGTGAACTGGTGTGAAGCCATTCTTCACGAAGAATTCCTTCAATGTATCATACCACGCCTGGGGCTTGTTTGAGACCAAAGAGAGCCTTGTTGAGTCTCAAGACTTTGTCAATTCTTTGGATCTTCAAAACCTGGGGTTGAGCAACATATACTTCTTCCTCAAGCTTACCATTGAGGAATGCACTTTTCACATCCATTTGATATAAAGTGATATTGTGATGGTTAGCATAGGCGTAGTAATATAATAGACTCAAGTCTAGCAACAGGTGCAAAAGTTTCATCGAAATCAATTCCTTCAACTCGTGTAGCCTTGAGCTACAAGTCGTGCCTTATTCCTCACCACAAGGCCATTTTCATCTTGCTTGTTGCGGTAGATCCATTTTGTGCCAATGATATTATGCTTGCGAGGATCTGGACGTTTGACCAGTTCCCAACCATTGTTGAGCTCGAACTGATGTAATTCTTCTTGCATGGCCTGAATCCACTCAGGCTCCAGAAATGCTTCATCTACATTAGTGGGCTCTGTGATAGAGACAAAAGCATAGTGCCCACAAAAGTTAGATAAATGTGAAGCTTTTGAGCGTATGAGAGGACCTGGCGCTTCAATGTCATCGATGATCTTGTCAACTTGTACTTCTTTTGCAACGGGAGGATGAGCTGGTTGTCGTCGAGGAATTTGATCATTTTCCTCAAAGACCATTGTCTTCAAAGATTATCTTCAGTGCATCACTCGACGTTCTTGGCGTCTGACAGAATGAATTCTTCAAAGAGATTCTTCAAGAGGGAATGACATCCTCGCTTGCCTTGAACTTGATAGATTCCTCAGTGCAGGTTCATCTAACACGAAGGTAGGTGCTCTCTTTGCGAGCCATTAGTTTCATCAAACCACACATCTACAAAGGTCAACAATCTTGTGAAGAGCGATGTTGAAGACTCAGTAGGTGTGCGAGTCCTTTCCGTAACCAAGCATAAAACCTTCATGTGCTTTCGGTGCAAATTTAGAATTGTGATGAGGATCTCTAATCCAGCATTTAGCAATCAAGACTTTGAAATAACTTACATTGGGTTTCTTGTCGTTGAGGAGTTCATAGGCGTCTTCTTGAAGAATTTGTGAAGATATACTCTGTTGATGATGTGGCACGCAGTATCAATTGCATCAATCCAAAAACGACTAGGAGTTTTGTATTCATCAAGCCTAGTGCGAGCCATCTCAACAAGAGTTCTGTTCTTGCGCCCACGATGCCATTCTCACGAGGAGTATAGGGAGCAGATAACTCATGAGTAATACCAAGTTCATCAAGATAGGCATCAAGACCGAATTCTTGAACTCAGTTCCATTGTCACTCCTGATGTGTCCGATCTTCACACCAAAGTTAGTAGAAGCCCTCGAGGAAAATCGTTTGAAGACTTCCTGCACTTGATTTTTGTAAGTAACAATGTGTACCCATGTGTAACGAGAGTAATCATCAACAATAACAAAGCCATATAGAGATGCGTCATTAGTGACAAATTGAGTAATGATTAGGACCAAAGAGGTCCATGTGAAGCAATTGAAGGGACGAGTAGTGGTCATGATAGTCTTCGCTGGATGCTTGGCCTTGGTCATTTTTCCAGCTTCACAGGCTCCACACAAGTGATCCTTGAGGAATTTGACATTCTCAATGCCAATGACATGCTTCTTCTTTGCAAGCGTGTTCAAATTCCTCATGCCTGCGTGACCAAGTCACCGATGCCATAGCCAGCCTTCTGAAGCTTTTGCAAGTAGACACACGGCTGGTTGTGGTCCTGTAGAGAAATCAACAATATACAAGTCTCCTCGCCTAAAGCCTTCAAGACTTTGGAATTGTCACCTTCCATAATCACAACAGTGAACGATACTTGCCAAAGATAACAACCATATCAAGATCACAAAGCGTTGAGACTGACATGAGGTTGTATCCTAAGGACTCAACAAGCATGACTTTGTCCATGTGTATGTCCTTAGAGATCGCAACCTTACCAAGACCCAATACCTGACTTTTTCCTTTGTCAGCAAACATGATATGCTTCAGATGAGACGGTGATAAGGGAGCATCCATCAATAGATTCTTGTCACCAGTCATGTGATTTGTACATCCACTATCGAGAACCCACTCAGTGGCTTTGGGTTGATCATCCTGCAGATGAATTAGTGCAACTTACGATCTCATATACTTCATCGATGAAGAATATGATATCAAGTTCATTAGATGAATTTCATCGGTCGAAGATAACAGATAAGCAGATGAGGACGTGTGAAATGAAAGTTCATTTTATCATGATTAGCTTGCGTCCTTTCGAGCATTTTTTCAGGCCCCAAGAAATTCTTCAGACGCTTAAAGCACGCCCGAGACCTGACCCTGCAGAAGAGGTTAGTTCTTTTTCTTCACCACCAACATCTGAAGGGGTGGCAAAGAGTTCATCACTCTGCGAGCACCATATGAGAATGGTGGCATAGAGGCCAAACCATTTCGTTTCACATAAGAGGGGTTAGGGTAAGCATATGAATAAGTAGAGAAATTCTTTGAGGACTTATGAACATATTGGTTTGAAGAATAATGCACATATTCATAGCCCTCAGCTCTACCCTGCGAAACAGAGTTGTTAGCACGATGATAATCATATGAGGACTTTGGTCCATGTGAGGAATTTGGTCCGTATGAGGACTTGGATTCATATGAAGAATTTGGTCCATATGAAGAATTTGATCTGGGGTTCCTATTCTTCACAGGTGGTGTCATGAGGACATTTACCTGAAGACTTTCAAGGCACTTCCTGGGAACCCAGATTTTCTTCATAGGGGAACCGTTCCTGCAGTTAGTGCCAACATATCTAGCAAATACTTCACCATTCTGATTTTTGAACAGTTTATAGTTGGAGTCGAATGACTCATCAGTAGAATGAGGAGATTCGCATGTAAAGCCAGATAAGTTAGATGGATCAACTGGAGGTCCCTTTGCAGCAACCCATGAGATTTTGGGATACTGCTTAGTCTTCCAATATGTTCCATCAGCATTGAGTTTCCTCTCAAAGGCAATACCCTCTTTCCTAGGGTTCCTGTTGAGGATCTGCTTTTTAAGCACATCACAAAGAGTCTGATGCCCTTTGAGGCTTTTGTACATACCTGTCATATACAATTCCTTCAGCCCTGCATCGTCAGTGATACTAGCAATGTCCTCAGATGAGGAATTAGTGATAGGTGAAGAATTTGTGACAGTTGAAGCATTTGAACATTCAGGTGAAGAATTAGCAGATTCACGTTCAATGCACTTTAGGCATGGAGGAACAAATTCTTCCTGAGAAGCGCTGATTTGTTGAGCAAGTAATGAATCACGCTCCTTCTGAAGATCTTCATAATTCACTCTTAGCTTCTCAAGATCTTGCTTTCTTTGAAGAAATTCATAAGAAAGTTTCTCATGATCAGATAAGAGAGTGTTATGATGACCTTGAAGGTTGTCAAACCTAGACTCAAGTCTCTCAAGATTTTCAAAGTGGCTTTAGTGCGATCCATTTCTTCACCTAACATATCATCACTCTTATCTAGCATGTTTTGAACCTTTTCAAAAGCCCTTTGTTGTTTTACAGCAATCTTAGCAAGTTTTGAGTAACTGGGCTTTAGATCTTCATCAGATTCATTTTGACTAGATTCAGAGGAGGTATATTTAAGTACCTTGGCACCCTTTGCCATGAAGCAATAGGTGGGAGCGTAGTCATCACTATCTTCATCAGCTTTGTTGGTGAGGTCATTTTCTTCAGAGTTGAAGATGGACTTGCTGATGAAAGCAGTAGCGAGAGCTAGACTCGCCACACTGCACTCAGATTCTTCCGATGCCTCCTCTTCCTCATGTTCCTCGATTCAGCTTCAGAGTCCATTTCCTTGCCAATGAATGCCCGAGCCTTTTTGGAGCTGCTCTTCTTGTGAGAAGAAGGCTTTGAGGATTTTGATGATGAAGATTTCGATGATTTCTTCTTCTTCTTCAAGGCGTCATCGTAACTGTAATCCTTGTGTTTCTTCTTCTTTAATTCCTTTTTCCCACCGAGGACAATCTTGGATGTAGTGACCATGTTTCTTGCATTTGTGACAAAGTCTTCTCTTATAGTCACTGGATGAGGAATCACCGCTTCTTGAGGATTTTCCAAAGCGACCACGCCTTGAGAACTTCGAATTTCTTCACGAGCAGTGCTAGCTCCTGGCCTAATTCTTCAGGATCTCCAAGGCTACTACCAGAGTCTTCACACTCAGATTCAGACACAGCCTTGGCCTTCAGGGCACGTGTTTTTCCATAGCTAGAACCATAGAGATCTCTCTTTTCAGCAAGCTGGAACTCATGAGTATTTAGCCTCTCGAGGATATCGGCTGGATCAAGTGACTTGTAGTCAGCACGATCTTGTATCATCGATTGCGAGTATCAAATGAGGAATCAAGCGATCTCAACAATTTCTTCACCACCTCATGGTCGGTGATGTCAGTAGCGCCAAGTGCTTGAAGCTCATTTGAGATGTCAGTGAGGCGATCGAAGGTTTGTTGAACATTTTCGTTGTCGAGTCTTTTGAAGCGGTTGAAGAGATTTCGAAGAACATCAACTCGAGAGTCACGCTGAGTTGAGACTCCTTCATTTACTTTGGACAGCCTGTCCCAGATGAGCTTGGCAGTTTCCAAAGCACTCACTCTTCCATATTGACCTTTGCTTAGATGGCCAAATATGATATTCTTCGCTTGAGAATCGAGTTGCTTGAATCTCTTCACATCGGGAGCATTTAGAGAAGGTGTGACTGAGGGAACACCATTTTCCACAACATACCAGAGATCGTTGTCAATTGCCTCAAGATGCATTCGCATCTTGTTCTTCCAAAGAGGGTAGTCCGTCCCATCAAAGGTAGGACACCCTGCTGAGACCTTCATCATACTGCGGTCGACATAACTAAAACTCCGTGGTTAAACCAAAATCACACGTAACAAGGGAGTACCTTGCTCTGTACCAATTGAAAGTGCGTTATATCGACTAGAGGGGGGTGAATAGGCGATTTTATGAATTCTTCACCGAGGAATTTGTCGGTGAGGAAATTCCTTAGCAAAGAACTACTTGCAGCGGAATAAGTACTCGAGTAAGCATAACAGAATGCGGGCATGGTCATCATGATGAAATGAAGACAAACAAAGAGTACGTAAAGCGTAAACACAGGATAGCTCAAGATGAAGACAAAGCAGATCAAGAAATTGAACCGAGGAAATTGAGAAAGTCTTGACAAAGTCTTCAAGCACAGATATGAACAAACACTCAACACAATAATGAGGAAATGATAGGGGTGAGGAAATTGACGCAGTTTGGTTGGTGAAGACAATGATTTGGTAGACCGGTTCCAACTGCTGTCTCGGTTATGCGTCTGGTTGGAGCGGCTGAGTATTTAAACTCGAGGACACAGTCCGGACACCCGGTCGCCGAAAGCACGCAGCTCAGGACACCAAGTCCTCACCGTATTCTCCTTGAACTAAGGTCACACAGACCTCGTCCAATCACTCGTGGAAAGTATTCAGCGACTTCCAAACCTTCACAGACTTGGTCACTCGGCGATCCACAATTCCTCTTGGATGCTCTAGACCATGACGCCTAACCGCCTAGAAGAAGCACAGTCTTCAAAGGTAATAAGCGTCGGATCCACGCAGGATCAATTCTTCAAAGGATTCTCAATCACTTTGGGTTTGTAGGGTTTGGTTTTTGGGTTTTTCCTCACTCCATGATTTTCGCTCAAAGTCCCTGGAGGATGGGTTGCTCTCAAATGACAAGTGTCAAGTTCTCTCGAGCAGCCAACCAGCTAGTGGTTGCAGGGGCGGCTATTTATAGCCTAGGGATCAGCCCGACATGATAAGACATAAATGCCCTTCAATGATATGACCGTTAGGTGGATAAGATATTTTGGGACAGGCGGCCAAGAAGACAAAGAACGGTCAGAAATTTGAATCTCAAATTCCTCAGTGCTATCATGTTCCTCACTTTGTAGGCAATCCGCACTGGTGAATTCCTAACTCCTCAGAACAAATTCCTCAGCGACCAGAAGAACTTTGTCTCTGTCACTGAAGAAACTGACTAAACTGTATGAGATTTCCAAAGGCTTCACTCGAAGGGATTGGTAGGTGTAGGATTTTGAGTTGAGCATCACATGGAAATTTTTCCTTAGTATTTCCTCGACCCCCTTTAACAGTACGGTGTTTCCTATGACTCAAGAAAGAGAAAAACGAAACTGCGAAAACAAAAGTCTTCATGCTTCATGTTCCTCAAATGAATACTAAGTCTTCAAGGTCACACCAATTTCTTCACTTTCAAAGTCTTCAGAAAGTCTTCAAAATATCAAAGTCTTCAGTCGAAGAACTTCATTTTTAGGGTTCGACTTTCTCTGTAAATATCAAACTCCTCATAGACTTATAGACCTGTATACACTCACAAACGCATTAGTTCCTTAACCTATAAGTCTTCAATCCACCAAAATCACTAAGGGGCACTAGATGCACTTACATCCTTATTCCATAGTCCATCATATCTTTACCGAAAACTTGAAAACTTCGAAACATAAAACTCAACAGAAAACTCGTAAGCTCCGTTAGTATAATAAAGCAAATCATCACTTAGGTACTGTTATGAACTCATTATAAATTCATATTGGTGTTATATCTACTGTATTCCAATTATCCATGGTTTATACGCTCCGATACTACTCATAGATTCATCAAAATAAGCGAACAACACAATGAAAACAGAATCTGACAAAAACAGAACAGTCTGTAGTAATCTGGAAACTTCGTATACTTCTGTAACTTTAAAAATTCTGAAAAATTAGGATAACCTGGGAAATTTGTAAGTCAATCTTGTGTAAAAACTTCAGATCCAAATCACGTTCCAGTGAATTTACAAAATTCCTGGACTGAGAGAAAAAGATTCTGTTTTTGCAAAGAATCAAGTCAACTATCATCCACACTATCCCAAAGGCTTTACTTGGCACTTTATTGAAACAAAAGCTATTAAACATGATTACTGCAGTAGCATAATCATGTTAATACACAAAAACAGTAGGTATAAATATTGGATATCTCCCAACAAGCGCTTTTCTTTAATGCCTTTTTAGCTAGGCATGATGATTTCAATGATGCTCGCATAAAAGATAAGAATTGAAACATGCAAGAGAGCATAATGAATCACATTACAAGCACATTTAAGTCTAACCCACTTCCTAATCATAGGATTTGTGAGCAAATAATTCATGGGAACAAGAATCAACTAGCATAGGAAGGCAAACAAAGCATAACTTCAAGATTTTCAACACATAGAGAAGAAACTTGATATTATTGCAACTCCTACAAGAATATATTCCTCCCTCATAATTGAAGGAAATATGCCGTAGAGGCAATAATGAAGTTATTATTTATTTCCTTATTTCATGATAAATGTTTATTATTCATGCTAGAATTGTATTAACCGGAAACTTAGTACATGTGTGAATACATAGACAAAACATAGTGTCCCTAGTATGCCTCTACTACACTAGCTCCTTAATCAAAGATGGTTGTGTTTCCTAACCATAGACATGTGTTGTCATTTGATGAACGGGATCAAATCATTAGGAGAATGATGTGATGGACATGACCCATCCGTTAGCTTAGCATTATGATCGTTACAGTTTCATTGCTACCGCTTTCTTCATGACTTATACATGTTCCTCAGACTATGATATTATGCAACTCCCGAATACCAGAGGAACACCTTGTGTGCTATCAAATGTCACAATGCAACTGGTTGATTATAAAGATGCTCTACAGGTGTCTCCGAAGGTGTTTGTTGGGTTGTCATAGATCGAGATTAGGATTTGTCACTCCGTGTATCCGAGAGGTATCTTTGGGCCCTCTCGGTAATGCTCATCACTATAAGCCTTGCAAGCAATATGTCTAATGAGTTATTTGCAGGATGAACCATTACAGAATGAGTAAAGAGACTTGCCGATAATGAGATTGAACTAGGTATGATGATACCGACGATCGAATATCGGGCAAGTAACATATCAATGACAAAGGGAACACCGTATGTTGTTATGCGGTTTGACCGATAAAGATCTTCGTAGAATATGTAGGAGCCAATATGAGCATCCAGGTTCCACTATTGGTTATTGATCAGAGACGTGTCTCGGTCATGTCTACATGGTTCTCGAACCCGTAGGGTCCGCATGCTTAACGTTCGATGGCGATTTGTATTATGAGTTATGTGTTTTGATGACCGAAGTTTGTTCGGAGTCCCGGATGAGATCACGGACATGACGAGGAGTCTTGAAATGGTTGAGACATAAATATTGATATATTGGAAGGCTATATTCGGACATCGGAATGGTTCCGGAGAAGTTCGGGTATTTTCCGGACTGCCGGGAGGTTACCGGAACCCCCGGGGAGTTGATGGGGCTTAACGGGCTTTAGGGGAAAGGAGAGAAGGGCCTCAAGGGGTGGCCACGCGCCCCCCATGGGCTGGTCCAAATTGGACGGGCGGCGCCCCCCTCCTTCCTTCTCCCCTCTTCCCCCTTCCCCCCTTCTCCTAGTTGGAATAGGAAAGGGGGGCGAATCCTACTTGGACCGGGAGTCCAAGTAGGACTCCCCCTTGGCGCGCCCCCTCTAGCCGGCCTCCTCCTCCTCCCTCCTTTATATACATGGGTAGGGGGCACCCTAGAACACACCAAGTTTTGCCTTAGCCGTGTGTGGTGCCCCCTTCCACAGTTAAACACCTCGATCATATCGTCGTAGTGCTTAGGCAAAGCCCTGCGCCGGTAACATCATCATCGCCGTTGCCATGCGTGGTGCTGACGGAACTCACCCTTGTCCTTAACTGGATCAAGAGAACGAGGGACGTCATCGAGCTGAACATGTGCTAAACTCGGAGGTGTTGTATGTTCGGTACTTGGATCGGTTGGATCGTGAAGACGTTCGACTACACCAACCGCGTTACTAAATGCTTCCACTTTCGGTCTACGAGGGTACTTGGACACACTCTCCCCTTTCCATAGATCTTGCATGATCGTAGGAAAATTTTGAAATTACTACGTTCCCCAACAGTGGTATTAGAGCCAGATCTATGCGTAGATGTTTTATGCACGAGTAGAACACAAATAGTTGTGGGCGATGATAGTCATACTGCTTACCACCAACGTCTTACTTTGATTCGGCGGTATTGTTGGATGAAGCGGCCAGGACCGACATTACATGACTGCGTTCATGAGACTGGTTCTACCGACGTGCTTTTGCACATAGGTGGCTGGCGAGTGTCTGTTTTTCCAACTTTAGTTGAATTGAGTTTGACTACGGTCGGTCCTTGTTGAAGGTTAAAACAACACACTTGACGAAAAATCGTTGTGGTTTTGATGCGTAGCTAAGAATGGCTATTGCTAGAAGCACGTAGAAGCCACGTAAAATTTGCAACAACAAAGTAGGACGTCTAACTTGTGTTTGCAGGGCTTGCAGTGATGTGATATGGTTAAGACATGATGTGATATAAATTGTTGTATGAGAAGATCATGTTTTGTAACAGAGTTACCGGCAACTGGCAGGAGCCATATGGTTGTCACTTTATTATATGCAATGCAATTTCCATGTAATTGCTTTACTTTATCACTAAGCGGTAGTGATAGTCCTAGAAGGAATAGTTGGCAAGATGACAATGATGCTACGTTGGAGATCAAGGTGTCGCACCGGTGAAGATGGAGATCATGATGATGCTTCGGTGATGGAGATCATAAGCACAAGATGATGATGGCCATATCATGCCACATATTTTGATTGCATGTGATGTTTATCTTTTATGCACCTTATTTTGCTTAGTTCGGCGGTAGCATTATAAGATGATCCCTTACTAAATTTCAAGGTATAAGTGTTCTCCCTCAGTATGCACGGTTGCTACAGTTCATCGTGTCGAGACACCACATGATGATCGCGTGTGATAAGCTCTACGTTCACATACAACGGGTGCCGGCCAGTTTCGCACACGCACAATACTCGGGTTAAACTTGACGAGCCTAGCATATGTAGATATGGCCTCGGAACACTGAGATCGAAAGGTCGAACGTGAATCATATACTAGATATGATCAACATAGTGATGTTCACCGTTGAAAACTACTCCAGCTCATGTGATGATCGGACATGGTTTAGTTTATTGGGATCACGTGATCATTTAGATGACTAGAGGGATGTATATCTAATTGGGAGTTCTTAAGTAATATGATTAATTGATCTTTAATTTATCATGAACTTAGTCCTGATAGTTATTTTGCATGTCTATGTTATTGTAGATCAATGGCCCGTGCTACCGTTCCTTTGAATTTTAATGTGTTCCTAGAGAAAGCTAAGTTGAAATATGATGGTAGCAGTTACAAGGACTGGGTCCGTAACTTGAGGATTATCCTCATTGCTGCACAGAAGAATTACATCTTGGAAGCACCGCTAGGTGCTAGGCCTGCTGCAGACGCTACTGATGACACTACAAAAAAACACATCCATGACATTTTGGGCCGAACGATTTTTTTCCTGTCATACTTATGACACTTCTTTGACGATAATTGTGACAAAAACCAGTATCATCATAGATGTGGTGGGCTCCTACTTCTATGACAAAAAATCATGACAGAAAATGGGCTTTTCGTCCTGGGCGGGCCGGAGACGCAGCTGCATGACATTCTTTGGGCCGTCCATGACGGAAAAAATCATGGTAGAAGCGAGGGCAAGGAAAATTTCGGGGAGTTCCCGGTTACGGTGGGTGGTCGGGGGCCGAGCGATACGTGTTTCTCTTGTATACGTACGCGCATGTGTATGAGGTGTTGGCTCTAACTAAACCCGAGCGAGGCATTGGGCTCTAACTGAACCCGGCGATTACCTTTGCGAACGCTGGCGTTCGAACCCGAGCGATCGATCGATGGCTGTTAACTGAACCCGATCAAGCGGTTCCTTCGTTACTGCTGCTAACTAAAGCCGATCGATGCTACCTCTGGATGAACAGTGAGCGTTGCAGGGGGTTTGGATGAATAGTGAGCGGTGGGGGTGGATGAACAGGACCCCGATTGATCGAGCCGGTTGGGGCTGGATGAATAGGACCCCATGGAGGGCTGGATGAATAGGACGACCCCGTGGAGGGGTGGATGAACAGTAGACAGTGGAGGGGTGGATGAACAGTAGCCCGTGGAGGGGTGGTTGAACAGGAGCCCGTGGAGAGGGGTGGTTGAGCAGTAGCCGGTGGAGTAGCGCGCGGTGGAGGCTGGATGAACAGGAGCCCGTGGAGGCTGGAGGAGGTCGACGGTGGATGAACAGTTGCCCGTGGAGGCCGAAGGAGGTCGACGATAGAGATGAACAGTATCCCGTGGAGTCCCGTTTTGCGGTACGCCACACCCCTCCCGATGAACAGGACCCCCTTTCGACCGTAGCGCTCCAACACAAGTCCGTTTCGCCTGTTTTGCGGTACGCCACACCCCTCCCGATCAACAGACCCCGTTTGACCGTAGGAGGCCCGTTTCCTCCGCTTTTGCGGTACGCCGGACCCCTCCCGATGAACAAGATCCTGTTTGAATGTGGCGGTCGAACACAAGGCCGCTTTCCTCTCGCGAGGCTGTGCCTCGTTTTCATCGCCGCTTACATCCAAGCCGGTTGGCTCCCACGCGTTTCGTTGCCTCCCGATGAACACGACGCATTCCGTTGCCTCCCCATGAACACAACACAGTCCGTTGCCTCCCCATGAACACGAGGATGACGCAGTTTCTCCATTCCTTCCTAGCCATGTACACGAGCCCTGGATGTATGTATGCGCGAGTAGGCGTTCGAGACCCCGCCCGTATGTACGTACATGGCCGTATTTTCTTTCTTGCACACTGGCCGTTGTACCACTACTAGGAAAAGGGCTATTGTCACGACCGGTTTTTCAATAAAAATATTTATTGAGCAACCGACCTATGAAATCCAGTATGAGGAAAATCCTCCATACCGGTAGACAAAACTTTGATACAATAAGCCAGTAGCATTAAAATATTACAGGGTCGAGCCGAAGATGCCCAACCAATTATTACAACATGCCAATAATTATACATAATGGCGGATATGACACAATGGTGTGGGGTGGAAATACTACTGACTCGAGATATGAGTGATTGGTGGAATAACACAGTGGGGGTGGATAATAAGACTACTACACTGGCGGCTCATCGAGCGTCGAGGTGAGGCTCGATGAATTTATTTGGGTAGCGGAAGCGAATATATCACAATGACTAATCCAGGGGTCGCACGAGACTGACTGGGATTCCTCTAGGCGTCGGACTCGCTATCGAACTCTTCATCCATGAGATCGGCTTCACAAGATCCGCCAAATCAACAAGCCGTGAGTACTTTGAAAGTACTCGCAAGACAGTTCGGACAAAAGATATAACAAATGTATGCATGAATGCGACATGATTGATTTATAACAATGTGCTATCAAATCAGTAACACAAGTAAGTAAAAAGGGATCGGCGGTAATCCGCCGAAAACCCAAAGAAGATAAACTCAAAACCGATCGGTGTCCAAGCGACGCCTCAAGGGTGAACAAATAAGTAAAACATGCCACGGTCGGGCGTCTAAGCGACACCTCATAAAGGGCTTATATTGAAAGAAAAGACATGCGTGCCACAGTTGGACGTCGGAGCGACATCACAGAAAGGGCTTATAACAAAATTAAATAATATTAATGCCGCAGTCGGACGTCTGAGCGACATCGCAAAAAGGGCTTATAACAAACGTAAATAATAACAATGCCACAGTCGGACGTCTGAGCGACATCACAGAAAGGGCTTATAACAAAAGTAAATAATAACAATACTGCAGTCGGATGTCTGAGCGACATCGCAGAAAGGGCTTATAACAAAAGTAAATAATAACAATGCCGCAGTCGGACGTCTGAGCGACATCGCAGAAAGGGCTTATAACAAAAGTAAATAATAACAATGTCATGATCGGACGTCTGAGCGACATCGCAGAAAGGGCTTATAATTCATTTTACATAACTGACAAGAAATGGTGCTCACGGAAAATATTCCTCACAAGGCAATAAGCGGGTTAGTCCATTCACAAGGAATAAATATTTAACACTCATATGGTTCTCAGGAGTTTCTGTCACCGAGACTGACACTTGACAAGATAAGGTGAACACGGTACTCGGACATGGATAAGATGAAATTCAAGAATTTTGACTCTACAGAGTTTGTACAAAAATTGTCCACAACCAACGGATTTCCGTAGTCACGAAGGACTAGTTCTGTTTACGGTATTTCGGAGGAAACACAGCTAACCAGTACACACCCATCATACCTCACGTTTCCAGGAATCACCCTAGACAGCGTTCAAGAAAAACCTTGAGACGGGGAGATCACAATCTCGAATAGCATGGGATCAAATTTATTTACGCGCGCTCTAAGGGGTGCCCCCCTCTCGGTCCCAACCGGAAACACCCATGCCCCCTGACCGGATGAAAGGCTTTAATCCAGGCCATGGAACCCTCATCCCGGCCTCTCGATTTGGTGTGTACCAGGAAGTGGTTTGCAGCTTACTAAGCCGTATCCCTTGCGGGAAACAGGTGGTAGTACGAAAGGGGAGACGGACGGGAATTTGACTGATTTATTTTGACACTGGGTCAACGATCTGGCATAAGCCTGGCATGCTACAACACTGCCATCATACCCATACTCATGCCAACTCATGGTCATGCAACATGTTTCCAACAACTCATGGATTTTTCGAAACTCACTTGCCTCAACTCTTACGAGATAAACTATCATGGAGATGCTCATGAACGTGCCATGATACAAAAATAATGCAAACATGCCCAAACACTCATCATATCAAAAGTTCAAACATTGCTTGCCTGGTTCGGAGTAGTCGGGGTCTAGCTCGGTGAAGTTCATGTTCCGTCACCTCCTTCGGTATCTACGGTACACAAAACACACGCGCTAACGTAAATACCGTGGGGTACAGAAAAGTAATCCAAATATTTTTCAAATAAATATGTTAAAAAACTAGACAGAATTTTTAAGAGGACAGAAAAAGAATCACTCAAAAATTCCTTTCTGTTAAAAAGTTATAAGAGTTTTGGTCCAAGGACCCATCTGTAATGAAACAGAAAACCCTCAGGGGCCTAAGCAGAAAAGTGCAGAAAAACGGTTCAGAGTAGAAAGCGTATTTGCCAGAGTACGCTTTCAGAAAACGGTTCAAAAAACAACAGAGAGGCTGACGGGCGGGTCCCACCCGTCAGGTTTGAATATTTGAAAGAGGCGGCAGAGCACGACGGTGCCCGAGAGCCGCGGTGGTTGCCGGCGGTGATCCACGGCGAGGTAGGGAGATCGGAGGGTACCTCCGTGCTCAGGGCGCCATTCCGCGTTGGTGGGTGGTGGTGGTGGTCGCTGGCGAGCACCACGTTGACGGCGACGCTTGCTCCGGCGGACGGCGGTTCTGGTGATCGTGGGCCTCGTCGGAGAGTGCTGCAGAGATTAAATTGAGGTGGGGGTTAGCCTCCTAGTGGTGCCACGAGGCTACGGGCAGGAGTAGGGCGGTGGAGGAGTTCTCACCGAAGAGAACGTTGCCGGAGCCCGAGGCGGACGGAGTTGGCCGGAGTCGAGGAAGAAAGGCCCCTCGAGGCTCTTCCAGTGGCTAGGCGGGTTCTGGTGAGGTGGTGGAGTTGTGCGAGGGCGAGAGCAAGCTCGGGGGGGTGCTATTTATAGATGGCCCGAGGCGGTTGCCGTGAACGGATAAGTCCGGCGAGTGTTACGGCGGCGCAGGGCATTGGTCGGGGTGGTTTTAGGGTTGAGTGCCATCATGGAGGTCAACTGATTCCGTTTAGGTGCTGAACGAGCCGGGTTTGGTTGCTTTGGGTATGCTCGATTTTAACAGAAGCGGGCGCGGACCTGTCGGGCGGCAGGGAGCACGCTCAGGCTTGCCGGGCCACGGCGATGGTGCTGCGGGCGCGTGCGTTGGCATGCATGAGCCACGCGAGCGCTTAGGGAGAGCTGGGCGGCGCAGAACGGCGTTAGGTTGGGTGGTGCCTTCGTCGACCGCCACGGAGGTCCCGACGCCACAGAAGACGCCCGGCGAGGTTGGGCTAGGGCGCCACCAACGCCGTGAATGAGCCAAGCGCCGTGGTGGTGCTCCGGACAGGGAGGAGGGGCTGTGAGCAACGTGCCAAGTGCACTGTCGACGCGTGACTGAACTCTGACGAAGGGAAACGACACTGAACTCTGAAACTCTGAACTTTACTGAAAATGCAAAGAAATAGTGCCGGTCAGGTGTTCGATAGAATGATTTTGGCATGTGGGAGTTTCTCCTTGAGCTGATTTTTGGTGGAGGGGCCTCTCATTGCATCTAGAGGCTGCCTGAATTTTGTGGAATTTTTGGAGCAGAGAAGATATGAATTTCACCAAATTTGACAAATCTGGTCCAAACTTGCAAGAGACTGAAATTTGAAATTTTTGAAAAGAAGAAGAGTGGATCTTGATTGTTCTAGGTTGTGGGTACCAAGGACTATCCAGGGGAGTTGGTTTGAGGTCAAAGCTCAATTGCATTTAGGTACCTACTTTGAAAATCACCTAGGCTCAAAATAATGGACAAAAAAGATTTGGGAGGAGAAATAAATGAAATAAAATTCAGAAATGGATTGAACTTGTTGAGACAGAATGTTTGGATTGCCCTAAAGTGGAAGGAGAGATTTTTGGGAAGATTTTACCATGTGGTGCATGGTAAAATCATGAGTGGTTTCAATATTGGAGAAGATGCAAAACTCCTAGGGTTTTCTTTTTAAAAGAAAGTAGAATCCAAAAATTTTGAATTTTGAGAAGAGGGCAATCAGAAGAAAAGTTTAAAAACCAAACACCAAAGTTGAAGGAGATGCCAAAATAAAATCCTTGCTAAAGGGAAAAAGTTTTTGAGAGAGAGATTTTTTGGAAGGGTTTAGAAGACCTTCTTCAAATCCAACAAAGTTTTTGAAGAAAACCAAAAGAACATTTTTGGAGTGTCACAACACCTACCCCTTAGGAAAAATCTCGTCCCGAGATTCCAGCTGATCCTCAAATAAATGTGGGTGCTCCGTCCAAGGAAATCCTCTCTTTCCCAAGTGGCTTCACTTTCGTGTGGTTGCTCCAATCGAACTTTGAAGAACTTGATGGTTTTCTCTGTCGGGTTCTCCTTTCGCACTCTTCCAAGATTTTTATTGGATGCTCCCGATATGTAAGGTCTGGCTGAACGTCAATGTTTTTATGGGGTACTTGTTTCTCTGGGTTGCTTACGCACTTCCTCAATTGGGAGACGTGGAATACGTCGTGGATGTCGGATAATTCTTCGGGTAGTCTAACTGGTAGGCTACCGTGCCTCTTCGTGCCACTATGCAGAATGGTCCTATGAATCTTGGTGCTAGCTTCCCTTTAATCTTGAATCGATGCAGGCCTCTCATAGGGGATACTCGTAGGTACACAAATTCACCGGGTTCAAAATTGACTCCACGATGTTTTTGATCGTAATAACTCTTCTGTCGACTTTGGGCTGTCTTGAGTCGGTCCTTAATCACCTTGACCTTATCTTCAGCCTCCTTGAGCATGTCTGGGCCGAAGATATGGCTGTCTCCGGTTTCTGACCAATTTAGCAGGGTACGACATCTTCGCCCGTACAGAGCTTCAAATGGTGCCATTTGCAGGCTGGCTCGATAATCTGTTGTTATATGCGAATTATGCATATGGTAAGCTCTCTTTCCAATCGTCCCATAGATGAGGACACATGCTCTCAAAGATATCTTCTAGAATCTGGTTTACTCGCTTAGTCCGCCCATCTGTCTGGCGATGATATGCGGTACAGAATGCCAGCTGAGTTACCAGAGCTTGATGTAATTGATCCCAAAATCGGGAGACGAATTGAGTTCATCTGTCCGAGAATATTTTCTTTGTGACTCCATGTAAGGCATCGATACGGGAAAGGTAGAGCCTAGCAAGCTTCGAGTGGTGTGGGTTGTCTTCACGGGATGAAGTGTGCTACTTTAGTCACCTATCGCTGATGACCCATATGGCATCATGTCCGTGTCGTGACCGAGGTAGTCCAACAATAAAAATCCATTCCAATCTCGGCCCCATTTCCACTCGGGTATCTTATTTGGCTGCAATAGTCCGGCCGGTTTCGGTGCTCGGCCTTGATGCGATGACATGAGTCACAACATGCAATAAACGTGGCTATGTCTCTTTTTATACCATGCCACCAAAATGTTTCCTGAAGATCTTTGTACATTTTTGTTCCTCCAGGATGGATTGAATACGGAGCGGTGTGGCCTTCAGCCAAGATTTGCTGTTTAAGGTCATGGATATTTGGTATGCAAAGTCTATTCCCGTACCACAATATTCCTTGCTCATCGATAACGAATTCTGAGGCCTTGCCCAAATTCATCTTCCGTTTTATGCCTTCAATGCTGGGGTGTCCACGTTGAGCCTCTTTAACCTTCTCTATCGTGGTAGGTCAGTAACTCTAAGTTCGACACACTGCCTTCGGTGACCACCATCGATTGAGCTTAGCAAATTCCTGCTGGAATTCAGGTCTCAAGTTTGGCATCTTTGTCGTTGTTCGGACTGGGTTCCGACTCAGAGCATCTGCTACAACATTTGCTTTGCCTGGGTGGTAGTGGATTCCAACATCATAATCCTTTACTAATTCCAACCAGCGTCGTTGCCGTAAATCGAGTTCTGGTTGTGTGAAAATAAACTTGAGGCTTTTGTGGTCCGTGTATATTTCACAACGATTTCCAAGTAAGAAGTGTCTCCACTCCTTGAGTGCATGAATAACTGCTGCTAATTCCAGGTCATGAGTAGGATAATTTTCCTCATGCTTGCGAAGTTGTCTGGAAACATATGCGACAACCTTGCCTTCTTGCATTAATACGCACCAGAGCCCTTTCGAGATGCGTCACAATATACCTCAAAATTCTTGTGTATGTCTGGCACAATTAATCGGTCTTTGTCGCCGCTTTCCTCTTTAGTTCTTGGAAACTTTTCTCGCAAGCTTCCGCCCATTCAAACTTCCTGTCTTTCTTGAGTAGTTGCGTCATTGGCTTTGCTATGGTGGAGAATCCTTCAATAAATCTTCGGTAGTATCCTGCCATTCCCAAGAAACTTCAGACATCCGGCCACGGGCCTGGTGGCTTCCAGCCAAGTACGGCCTTGACCTTTTCCGGGTCTACGGCGATACCTTCTTGGGTCAGTACGTTGCCCAGAAAACCTACTTGCTTTAGCCAAAATTCACACTTGCTAAATTTAGCGTACAATTGATGTTTCCTGAGTTCCCCTAGTACAATTCGGAGATTTTCAGCATGCTCTTCTGGTGTTTTGGAGTATACCAGAATATCATCGATAAATACCACAACAAACTTGTCCATAAACTTCATGAATACTTTGTTCATGAGGTGAACAAAATATGCGGGGGCGTTTGTTAGTCCGAATGGCATTACGGTGAACTCATACAATCCGTATCTGGAGGTGAAAGTTGTCTTGGGAATATCTTCGGTTCGCACTTTCAGTTGATGGTATCCCGACCTCAAGTCAATCTTTGGGAACACCTTGGCCTGAGCGAGTTGATCGAATAAATCATTTATTCGTGGCATCGGATATTTGTTCTTGATTGTGACCATGTTTAGCGCTCGATAGTCTATGCACAATCTCAGTGTTCCATCCTTCTTTTTGGCAAACAAAATTGGTGAACCCCAAGGTGAGGAACTGGCTCATATATACCCTTTTTCCAATAATTCCTTTATTTGCTTCTTCAGTTCTACCAATTCGGATGGTGCCATTCTGTATGGTTTCTTGTATATGGGAGCGGTTCCGGGTGCTAGCTCAATGCTGAATTCTATCTCTCGGTTTGGTGGCATGCCTGGTAGCTCTTCGGGAAATACATCTGGAAATTCACACACTACGGGAACCTTGCTCAATTCAGAAATATCCACCTTGTTCAATCTCGGTTGCCGGGATATTTTTCTTTCCTTGGTTGAAACCTTTATGGTCTTCCCGTGGTGGTGGGTGAGTATTACGGTCCTGTTGAAGCAGTCAATAAAACCTTTGTTGGTGGTTAACCAATCCATCCCTAAGATGACATCCAGCCCTTTATTTTCCAACACGATAAGATTTGCGTGAAACTTCAACCCTTCAAACTCGATAACCATACCCTGGCAATAATTCTGGGTAACTTGCTTAATTCTTGGGGACTTGACGACCATAGATTTTTCCAAGGGAAGCATCGAAAAATTATTTTGCAAGGCAAAACTTTTCGAAACGAATGAGTGAGAAGCTCCAGAATCAAACAAAACCATGGCAGGTATTGTGTTGACAGGAAACGTACCGAGTACGATATCTGGGGCATTTTGTGCTTCTTCTTTGGTCACGTGGTTCAGATGACCCTTCCTGTGGCTGTTATTTGGGTTGAAATTGTTGCGCTTTTACGCCAATTATTGCCTCCGTTGTTCGGCTTTGGGGTCGAAGTTCCTTGGCTTGGGGCACCGCTTGGCATAGTGCCCTTCTTCTCCTAGCGTAACAGGTAACGCTTTGGGCGGAATGTGAACTCCTTGTCCCTAGCGTGGAAATTAATGATAGGGCGTGAGACGCTTGTCGTGGGTTTGTCTCTCCAGTTTTTATGAACATATGTCTTGCTGCGGTGGTTGCGGGCGTGATTAGTCTGGTCCCTCTTCCGCTTGCGGAAATCTTCTAAGCCGCGTCTCTCATTTTCCAAGGTAATGGCCTTATCCACCAGCGTCTTAAAATCTGGAAAGGTGTGTATGACCAATTGGCATTTAAGCACGGGTGTCAGACCGTCTAGGAATTTCTCCATCTTTTTGTTTTCCGACATACGCTCCTCGTTGGCGTAGCGAGACAACAGAGTAAACTGACTGTTGTGTTCTGACACCGTCATTGTCCTTTGCCTGAGGTCATCAAATTCTCTTTTTTTGATCCTCATAAGACTCTTAGGAATATGTGCCCCATGAAAACCTTCTTTAAATTCCTCCCATGTTATATTATTTTCGCTGGGGTGCATGTGTAGGTAATTTTCCCACCACGATGCGGCTGCTCCAAAGGAGATAGTGCGGAGCATAAAGCACTTTCTCAAGATCTGAACAGTGGGCAATAATTAACTTTCTTTCCATGTCTCAAGCCGCCTTGACTTCAAGAGGTTTGTCACAGTGAGAAAAGTTTGGGGACGTGTCTTCAGAGCTCGAGATAACTTTGATTGCTGCTGATACTGTCCACGGTGATTCCCCATATTGATGACTTGGTTCATTATTTCCTAATGTTGCTGCTGACTTTGTTCATAAAGACGACACATTTGGGAAAGTGTCGTTTCACTATCCTGTTGACTTGTCTGCCCCTGTGTGAAATTGTTGCCTGGGGGTGTGCCATAATTTTCCTCTGTTGGAGTTGGCATGGAGCGCGTCCAAGGACGAGACATGGTTCACTCTGGGGATATATTTTGAAACACTCATAAGAAAAGAAATTGAGCCGCAAAAATCAATAAATTCAAGAAGACGGAAAAAGTCGCAAATGCTCCAAGATTTTTCAAGAGAATAAACGTTTGCGCACGGAGAAGGACTGCTCATTACATACCTTACACGCAAGCAATAATTATACAATAATCACTCAGTATATGCGTACATAATCCTGACATGTTATCTAGGCTAGTGCACTCCTCCAGTTCCTACATGATGCGCAAACAAGCTACTTCTCACAGCCTATGTACATATAAACATATCTTACAAGTCGGTACATCGCATGGCGGCTAAGCGTACTTAGTCGGAGATGGTAAGGATTTCCCTTGGCCTGCCAAGGGTGAGGCGCAGTGAGGCTGGGGACTCAACCTCCTCTTCGGTGATAGGCTCCAGACGTGAGGTGCTGCGCTGAGTAGGTGGAGCAGGTGCCCTATGCGGGACAACTCGAACATGAGCGGGCACGAGGCGTGGTGCAGAATGAACCGGAGTAGGCGCAATGACATGGTTGAACTCCTCCGTGGTAGGCAGGCGACGAGTAGTGGTGAGAGCAGTAGGAGCAAAGCGATCTTGATGTGAGACGAAAGTCGCTGGCGGTGCGGCGCGCAGGAGCTCCCTCTGTTGGCGGCACAGCCATGGACCGAGTCCATGCGGCAGCTACAAAGTCGCCCACCAGGTTATCGAAGGCTGCCTCCAAAGCCCGGAGATACTCGATGAGCATCTCAAAGCTTCGCCCCGCTTCTCCTCTGGGGCAAGAGAACGCGTAGTGGCAGGTATATGGCACGTGACATGGCAGGTAGCGGTAAAGACGAGTCTTCATTGAAGGAAGGATGTCCCTGAGACGAGCTATCGCCTCACGGGCTGCCATCTGTAGTGCATGCTTCTCCGTGGGCATGGCTTTTCCCAAGAACCGGAAGCGGTGTAACTCAATACGCCCTCCCTTGAATTGCACCGCGGCTTGGTGCATGGTTAGACGGTCATTGACTTTGTGCTGAGAGAGTGAGAAGACTGGGCGCACAGCTGGCCCCATCGCGACTTGGACGATGAAGGAGAGAAGCTTGACGAACCCATCGGGCATGTTGGCGAACATCTGCGACTTCATTGTCGTTGCCAGCCATCTACAAAAGTAGGCAAAAATCCTGAGTAGTCAAATCATAAATTTATGCTGACTGTCAGAAATTGACTACATTTGTAAAAATAATAAACAGCTCTATTCTGTTAATAACCGATTAGCGATCGCACCTAGTGGCTTCCTACAGTCAGCCTGGCTCGTACCAAGCTTGTCACGACCGGTTTTTCAATAAAATATTTATTGAGCAACCGACCTATGAAATCCAGTATGAGGAAAATCCTCCATACCGGTAGACAAAACTTTGATACAATAAGCCAGTAGCATTAAAATATTACAGGGTCGAGCTGAAGATGCCCAACCAATTATTACAACATGCCAATAATTATACATAATGGCGGATATGACACAATGGTGTGGGGTGGAAATACTACTGACTCGAGATATGAGTGATTGGTGGAATAAAACAGTGGGGTGGATAATAGGACTACTACACTGACGGCTCATCGAGCGTCGAGGTGAGGCTCGATGAATTTATTTGGGTAGCGGAAGCGGATATATCACAATGACTAATCCAGGGGTCGCACGAGACTGACCGATTCCTCTAGGCGTCGGACTCGCTATCGAACTCTTCATCCATGAGATCACCTTCGTCAGCATTTGGCCAAATCAACAAGCCAGGTGAGTACTTTGAAAGTACTCGCAAGACAGTTCGGACAAAAGATATAACAAATGTATGCATGAATGCGACATTATTGATTTATAACAATGTGCTATCAAATCAGTAACACAAGTAAGTAAAAAGGGGATCGGCGCTAGTCTGCTCGAAAACCCAAAGAAGATAAACTCAAAAACGATCGGGTGTCTGAAGCGACGCCTCGAAGGGTGAACAAATAAGTAAAACATGCCACGGTCGGGCGTCTAAGCGACACCTCATAAAGGGCTTATATTGAAAGAAAAGACATGCGTGCCACAGTCGGACGTCGGAGCGACATCACAGAAAGGGCTTATAACAAAATTAAATAATAATAATGCCGCAGTCGGACGTCTGAGCGACATCGCAGAAAGGGCTTACAACAAACGTAAATAATAACAATGCCTCAGTCGGACATCTGAGCGACATCACAGAAAGGGCTTATAACAAACGTAAATAATAACAATGCCGCAGTCGGACGTCTGAGCGACATCACAGAAAGGGCTTATAACAAAAGTAAATAATAACAATGCATGATCGGACGTCTGAGCGACATCACGTAAAGGGCTTATAACAAAAGTAAATAATAACAATGCATGATCGGACGTCTGAGCGACATCGCAGAAAGGGCTTATAACAAAAGTAAATAATAACAATGCCGCAGTCGGACGTCTGAGCGACATCGCAGAAAGGGCTTATAATTCATTTTACTTAACTGACAAGAAATGGTGCTCACGGAAATTATTCCTCACAAGGCAATAAGCGGGTTAGTCCATTCACAGGGAATAAATATTTAACACTCATATGGTTCTCAGGAGTTTCTATCACCGAGACCCGACCTTTGGACAAGATAAGGTGAACACGGTACTCGGACATGGATAAGATGAAATTCAAGAATTTTGACTCTGCAGAGTTTGTACAAAAATTGTCCACAGCCAACGGATTTCCGTAGTCACGAAGGACTAGTTCCGTTTACGGTATTTCGGAGGAAACACAGCTAACCAGTACACACCCATCATACCTCACGCTGCCGTGAATCACCCTAGACAGCGTTCAAGAAAAACTTTGAGACGGGAGATCACAATCTCGAATAGCATGGGATCAAATTTATTCTGGCGCCCTCTAAGGGGTGCCCCCTCTCGGTCCCAACCGAAACACCCATGCCCCCGACCGGATGAAAGGCTTTAATCCAGGGCCATGGAACCCTCATCCCGGCCTCTCGATTTGGTGTGTACCAGGAAGTGGTTTGCAGCTTACTAAGCCGTATCCCTTGCGGGAAACAGGTGGTAGTACGAAAGGGGAGACGGACAGGAATTTGACTGATTTATGTTGACACTAGGTCAATGATCTGGCATAAGCCTGGCATGCTACAACACTGCCATCTTACCCATACTCATGCCAACTCACGGCCATGCAACATGTTTCCAACAACTCATGGATTTTTCGAAACTCACTTGCCTCAACTCTTACGAGATAAACTATCATCGAGATGCTCATGAACGTGCCATGATACAAAAATAATGCAAACATGCCCAAACACTCATCATATCAAAATTTCAAACATTGCTTGCCTGGTTCGGAGTAGTCGGGTCTAGCTCGGTGAAGTTCATGTTCCGTCACCTCCTTCGGTATCTACGGTACACAAAACACACACGCTTAACGTAAATACCGTGGGGTACAGAAAAGTAATCCAAATATTTTTCAAATAAATATGATAAAAACTAGACAAAATTTTTAAGAGGACAGAAAAGAATCACTCAAAAATTCTTCCATTAAACAGTTATAAGAGTTTTGGTCCAAGGACCCATCTGTAATGAAACGTAAAACCCTCAGGGCCTAAGCGTAAAAGTGCAGAAAACGGTTCAGAGTAGAAAGCGCATTTGCCGAGTATGCTTTCAAAACGGTTCAAAAAACAACAGAGAGGGCTGACAAGGGTCCCACCCGTCAGGTTTGAATATTTGAAAGAGGCGGCAGAGCACGACGGTGCCCGAGAGCCGCGGTGGTCGCCAGCGGCGATCCACGGCGAGGTAGGGAGATCGGAGGGTACCTCCGTGCTCACGGTGCCATTCCGCGTTGGTGGGTGGTGGTGGTGGTCGCCGGCAAGTACCACGTCGACGGCGGCGCTTGCTCCGGCGGACGGCGGTTCGGGTGGTCATGGGCCTCGTCGGAGAGGTCATGGAGGTTAAATTGAGGTGGGGGTTAGCCTCCTAGTGGTGCCACGAGGCTACGGGCAGGAGTAGGGCGGTGGAGGACTTCTCACCGAAGAGAACGTTGCCGGAGCCCGAGGCGGATGGAGTTAGCCGGAGTCGAGGAAGAAAGGCCCCTCGAGGCTCTTCCAGTGGCTAGGCGGGGTCTGGTGAGGTGGTGGAGTTGTGCGAGGGCGAGAGCAAGCTCGGGGGGGTGCTATTTATAGATGGCCCGAGGCGGTTGCCGTGAACGGATAAGTCCGGCGAGTGTTACGGCGGCGCAGGGCATTGGTCGGGGTGGTTTTAGGATTGACTGCCATCGTGGAGGTCAACTGATTCCGTTTAGGTGCTGAACGAGCCGGGGTTTGGTTGCTTTGGGTATGCTCGACGGAACGGAGCGGCGCGGACCCGTCGGCGGCAGGGAGCATGTTCTGTGCTTGCTGGGCCACGGCGACGGTGCCGCGGGCGTGCGTTGGCATGCATGAGCCACGCGGAGCGCTAGGGAGAGCTGGGCGGCGCAGAACGGCGTTGTGCTGGGGTGGTGCCTTCTGTCGACCGCCACGGGAGGTCCCGACGCTGCAGAAGACGCCGGCGAGGTTGGGCCAGGGCGCCACCGATGCCAGGAATGAGCCAAGCGCTCGTGTGGTGCTCCGGACATGGAGGAGGGGCTGTGAGCAACGTGCCAAGTGCACTGTCGACGCTGGATCGAACTTCGACGAAGGGAAACGACATCAACTCCTGAAACTCTCGAACTTTACCGAAAATGCAAAGAAACAAAGTGCTGCTAGGTGTTCGATGTAATGATTTTGGCATGTGGGAGTTTCTCCTTGAGCTGATTTTTGGTGGAGGGGCCTCTCATTGCATCTAGAGGCTGCCTGAATTTTTGTGGAATTTTTGGAGCAGAGAAGATATGAGTTTCACTAAATTTGACAAATCTGGTCCAAACTTGCAGAGACTGAAATTTGAAATTTTTGAAAAGAAGAAGAGTGGATCTTGATTGTTCTAGGTTGTGGGTACCAAGGACTATCCAGGGGAGTTGGTTTGAGGTCAAAGCTCAATTGCATTTAGGTACCTGCTTTGCAAATCACATAGGCTCAAAATAATGGACAGAAAAGATTTGGGAGGAGAAATAAATGAAATAAAATTCAGAAATGGATTGAACTTGTTGAGACAAAATGTTTGGATTGCCCTAAAGTGGAAGGAGAGATTTTTGGGAAGATTTTACCATGTGGTGCATGGTAAAATCATGAGTGGTTTCAATATTGGAGAAGATGCAAAACTCCTAGGGTTTTCTTTTTAAAAGAAAGTAGAATCCAAAAATTTTGAATTTTGAGAAGAGGGCAATCAGAAGAAAAGTTTAAAAACCAAACACCAAAGTTGAAGGAGATGCCAAAATAAAATCCTTGCTAAAGGGAAAAAGTTTTTGAGAGAGAGATTTTTTTTGGAAGGGTTTAGAAGACCTTCAAATCCAACAAAGTTTTTGAAGAAAACCAAAAGAACATTTCTGGAGTGTCACACCTATTGATAGGATTGATACTAATGGCGCACCATGGAAGTAGTGTGCCACTACTATATACTAATGGCACACCAGTTGGTGATGCGCCATTAGTGTGGAAGACACTAATGGCGCACCAGAAACATGGTGCGCCACTAGTATTAATTTTTTCCATTTTTCCATACATACTAATGGCGCATCTGGTCGAAGTGCGCCATTACTAGTTCTAACTACTAATGGCGCACCGGACAGACAATGCGCCATTACTGTATTTTTTTATTCTTTTTTTTGCAAAACTACTAATGGCACTCGATCTCAATCCCTCCCTCTCGATAGCTATCCCCCTACATCTCTATCTCGATTCCCCCTCCATCTCGATCTCGATCCCCCTCCATCTCGATCCCACCCGCACCGTCCCCCGCTAGCTCCACCGCCGCCGATAACCCACCGCAACCCTCCCCCGCTCCACCGCCGACGAGCACCCGGCCCCGCACCTCCCCGCTCCACACGCCAGCAGGCACCCCCGCACCCTCCCGCTCCACCGCCCTTGCCGTCGATGATATTTTCAAGTAACAAATTTGAACATATTTAAAAAAAAATTATTACTGTTTTTATAAAAAATATTACTGTTATGATTTAAACAAGTTTGAACATATTTAAACACAAATAAATATCAAACAACATTTAAAATGCAAAAAAAATATTGCGGAGCCTGGGAATCGAACCCAGGACCTCCTGGTGTGTGTGCTGCGTGCTGACCAGTCGGGCTAGTGGGCGGGTTCTGATGTGGATTGGGTTAGGTGCAATATAACTTGTGTTCCATTGATATAAGAAAAAATACTAATGGCGCATCACAAGGTGGTGCACCATTGCTATAGTGTCTAGCTGGATACCCCTTCGCCCTCTCCCCCCTTCCCTCTCCCCCTCACCAGTTCCCTATCCCTCGATCCACCGCGCCGCCGCAGCCGTTGCCCCGACCCACTGCGCCACAGCCGCCTCCCTCTCCCCTTCCTCCCCCTCGAGCCCGCGACCTTACCGGACGAACGGCGGCGCGAGCCCCCCCGCGCTCCTTGACGGACGGGCTCCTCGACGGACGGACGGACGGTGGCTAGCCTCGTCGGACGCTCCTCAGCAGGCCTTGAGCCTCCCAGCCTTGCTGCTGCTCATCGACGACGGTTAGTCTCTGTCCCTCCTCCCTCTCTCCCTGCTCATCCCCATGCCCCCACGGGCGGCGACCTAGGGTTTGGGCAGGAGCTCGCTGCCGCCGCCCAATCCCCCCGCTCTTCCCTTCACAAGAAATGGACCTCGGTTGCTACTCTTCCGTCCATCTTTGGCTTCTTTTGGCGTTGCTACCAATAAATTGCCTGAAAATCACCTACTGTGCAAATTACAGATATAATTTGTTGTTTTTTTACAGCAAGTTGACCACAGTTTAAAACTTTATGATTGATTGATTACAAGCTTTTTTCTTTTTCAACGAGACAAAGGCGCACGAGGCGCCTAACATTCATTCATTTATCTGCAGTTTACATGGGTAATGACATATCCCTGATGAGTAATGTCTGCAATGATCTGAATCAGGGACAAGCGCCATTTTTATGCTGAACATTACAATAGCTAATCCTAGAACGTTGTTGGGGAAATAAATCCACGAGACTCGCTAACTTGGCTGCTACGTGAGCATCACAATTATCAATGAATCCGGATCCAAATATGAAACACCTGAACCTGTCTTTGATGCGGTGGTATTACGTAAGTTCGTCGTAATGCTTCTTCAGTATTTGCCAATGTCCAAGTTGATCTTGTTGCTGCTGCTTTTGCAAGAGTAAGATTGTCCGTCAGGATTGCTGCTTGTTGAATGTTTAGCATGTTGATAAGGACTGCCGCTAGATTGATTCCATGTGCCTCTGCCTGAATTGCTGATTGTGGGTGTGCAATAGTCACTGAAATTGTAATTTCCATTTTTTGGTCTCTCTGATGCACCTGCAAAAGATTATAACCAAATCCTCTTCTTACACTTCCATAGTGTCCGAGTTTGTCCATATGAAAGCAGAGGACCATATGGTCTGTGGCTGGGTTTTGTCTCCGACCATTGTGTCGTGATGATTTTGCAGGTAACCCGAGAGGCCCTTGAGTTTGCCGGAATGTCGATTAACTTCCGTTCCGGCAAATTCGGCTACTCCATATGTCCTATTTTCAGCAATGGTAATGCTGAAATTTTCCGTGAATTTTAGCATGACTTTGCTAAAAATAGGACATATGGGGTACTTGCGACTAATGCCTGTTATCATGCATGTTTTATGATCTGTTGTAAGGGTACTAATTGGTCTCTTCTGCTGCTTATCAGAGATGGCGGGAAGCAGCCACCGCCACTGTGCGACACCGCGGTACGAGTTGGATGCTTCCGAGTTCTTCACTATCATACTTGAGACTTCATCCATGACGCAGGTATATAAAACGAGAGATCTCCCCTTCACCCATCTCATTATGATATCTGTTGTTTGCTACATCACTCATTGTCTCAAACTGCAGAGGCTGCCTGACAGTTTTATGAACATGCTAATGGGTGAAGATCCGCCAAATAATGTGAAGCTGCGACAGGCCGGCGACGGGATTCGCAGGCAGTGGGATGTGGAGTTGGTGATCAAGGAGGGCCACATGTACTTGTCTCGTGGGTGGGAGAAGTTCTACCGTGCCTACGACCTACGGCTGGGGTACTTCCTTCTCTTCAGGTACGACGACGACGCCACTATGCTCATCGCGAAGGTGTTCAACGCGACTATGTGTCGCATGCGCTATGCTGACGATGATGATGCCGGTACGTTCTGCCTCTTCTTATTCCTCTACATTTGGCTTTGTCTCACATCGATTGTTAACGGTCATTGTTGCATTTTGGACAGGTAATGGGAGCAAAGAAGAATGACACCGGCAGCAGCGATTCGGGTCAGAGGAAAGAAGCAGCGATTCTGTCAGAAGCGAAGCAAGCAATGATTCTGGCAGCAGATAGACAACAAGAAGGATGATCCGGACTGGAGTGCGGGAGAAGAGGAGCGATGTGGGGTTGAGGAGCTGCAGGATGACGATGGGCATCAGCCGAGGATGACCTAAGCGGTGGTGGTGGCTGACCAAGGGCAAGAGATGGTGGTGGCTGACCATGGGCAAGAGATGGTGGTGGCTAACCATGGGCAAGAGATGGAGGTGGCTGAGGATGACCTAGCGATGGTCGTGCCTGAAGGTGGCCTCACGATGGTGGTGGTGCCGGCGATCCCACAGCTGGGCGACATGACCACGCCAATTGTGGTAGAAGACTACATCCCACTGCCTCCACTGCCTCCACCGCCTCGCCGCTCTTGGCGCATCAGGGAGAGGAAGGAGAAGGAGAAGGAGAAGAACAATGCATGAGAACTGAACTTTGTCAGGTATGACAGATCTCCTATAGGTTAGTTATCCAAAATGATATATATATATATATACTTAGTTACCTATGTTATCTCTAATATGCTTAGTTTCCTATAGGTTAGCTCCAAAATAACTTATGTTAGGACAAAATGATGAAGTTTACATAATAAGCTTATAGTCTTTTTCTTATTCTTCTTCTTTTCCAAAATGACATAGGTTAGCTTCATTTTACCTAAGTTGGCTCTAATATGCTAACTTAGAGCTTATATGCTTAGTTTCCTATAGGTTAGCTCCAAAATAACTTATGTTAGCACAAAATGATCAAGTTTACATAATAAGCTTATAGTCTTTTTCTTATTCTTCTTCTTTTCCAAAATGACATAGGTTAGCTTCATTTTACCTAAGTTGGCTCTAATATACTAACTTAGAGCTTATATGCTTAGTTTCATAATAAGCTTATAGTCTTCTTCTTATTCTTCTTCTTTTCCAAAATTCTTCTTATTCTTCTTCTAGTGTTCTTCTTCTTCTAGTATTCTTCTAGTCTTCTTCTTTTTCTTCTAACTTCTTGTTTATCATTTTGCAGATTTGATTTAATTCACGGAAGCTTGCATGGATGGAGTGCTTCTTTTCCATTTGTGTTTTTATTTTGTATCAATGTGAAACTTTTGTGAATTGATGGATAACGGTGTTGGATGAACAATGTGAAACTTTTGTAATATGTAACGATGGAACTATGTGTTGGCTATGTATGTATGTATGATGGAACTTGTGTGTTGGCTATGTATGTATATATGATGGAACTTGTGTCTTGGCTATGATTGTTATATGGATGCTTGTTGTATATATATGTGTTGGATATCTCATAGGTGAAATAGTGACCTGAGATTAAGAAAAAAAATTAAAAAAATTGTTACTAATGGTGCACTACCATGTGGTGCGCCATTAGTATAGAAGACACTAGTGGCGCACCGTGGGCAAAACTAATGGCGCACTGCTTGGTGCGCCATTAGTATACCAGATAATAATGGCGCACCAGTGGTGCGCCATTAGTAAGAAATACTAGTGGCGTGCTACTAATGGCGCACTCGTAATGCGCCATTAGTAGGCAAAACCAGTGCGCCATTAGTAGACCTTTTCCTAGTAGTGTACGTACGTGTACATGCTACGTGCGCGCCTACTACGACACGTGCGTGCCTCTACATCCACCAGTACGTACGTACACGTCCGTGACCAGAATGACAATGCTACGTACGCTTCGACAAGGTGGGTCCCGACTGTCAGGCACTTCCTTGTGTGCGAAGATGTAGCTGGTGGGTCCCAGCTGTCAGGGGGTGAATCGTTTTTTTTTTGCCCGGACACACTTCCTTGCGTGCAAAGATGTAGCTGATGGGTCCCAACAGTCGGGGGGAAACATTTTTTTCGTGAAATACGGTGGCCCGTCCGGTTGGTCCCTGCTGTCAGGTGGAGGAATAATTATTTTGCGCATAATAAGGAGGCACTTCCTTGCTGCGGCCGTGGACCCAGCTGTCAGCCTCTCCACGTACAGTCCATGTCCGATGGAAGACGTTCCTTGACCATGTTAACCACGCCGCGCCGAGAGCACCAGGGCGGTGGACGATGGTGAGGCCTAGGAAGGGGACGACGCGGAACCGGGGAAGACGCGGCAGTGGATGCCCACGCGTAGAGGAGTATGAGGGTTCACTGGTTTGCTGCGATGTGAGGTTGTTGTCGCCGCAGAATAACAGGGGGTGTGGGTGAATAGAGGGATGGCCTGGCCAGCGGTGGGAGTAGTAGGGGGCGGTGAGGCCTCCGCCCCATCGCAGCCGGCCACGAGAGGCAGGAGCACGAGGCACGACCGGCGCTGGTTTGGGCGGATGGAGCAAGAAGACTAGAGGTTGAAGAAGCACTGCGGCCGTTGGATGGACATCGTACGGTCACTGGAGCTAGAATCGTGCATATTGACTAAGTTGACAAAGCCCTCCGTCCCCGTCAACTTAGTAGGCCCACAAGTCGGGCACCCACTATGGTGGGTCGCAGGTATTCATTTGTTTGTGCGTAATAAGGAGGCACTTCCTTGCGTGCGAAGATATAGCTGGTGGGTCCGACATGTCAGCGGGGGGAACGTTTTTTCGCGAAATACAGAAGCCCTTCCCACGCATACCCATGTACGGCGTAATAAGGAGGAACTTTCCTTGCGTGCGACCATGGACCTCGTGGGTCCCAGCCATCAGGCTCTCCACGTACAGTCCTCTTCCGATGACTGTCGTATGTTGCCACGCCGAGCGCACCGAGGTGGTGGACGACGGCGAGGCCCCAGACTGGAACAACCCGGAGATGGGGAAGACGCGACAGTGGAGTCGCAGACGGAGAGGAGTGGGAAACTTGACTGGTTCGGGTGCGGGGTGGGCCTACACTCGGCAGAGAATAACAGGAGGTGCGGAGTGGAGGGATGGCTTGGCCGCCGGCATGGTAGCATTTCGCTGAGGAGCGCAAAACAACGCCGCTGGATGCCGAAGGCTGGAGCAGGCGGCCCCGGCGGCGCTGGGGGAAGAAGACGAGAGATTTAAGAAGAATGCCGACCATTGGATGTAAATCCAACGCCTTCTTAAACCCGACCCTCTTGGCCCACATGTTAGCCAGTCCATTTGTTTTTTAGTCCATTTGGTGGGCTGGGTGAAACAATGATGTAGCATCTATGCAGCCCGTTTAAATCCCATTTGCATTTTTCTCAAAATCCGTGGACTTGCTGGGCTGGGTGAAAATATCATGTTGGGCTAGACAGAGAAATGTTATAAAAACATAAACACATGATTGCACGTCTATTACTGCATTGGTCAGTAAAATCTTTGCAAGCTTATGTACGCAATCACTAGGAATTAACTTGCCAAGTTATATATAAACAATTATTATTATTATTTTGTAAGAACTTTCAACGTACGAAATAATATATCATTTAAATTTGATGAGTTAATAGTACGTGGTGTATTATTATTTTTTAGGCTAGACGTGGGACAGTTGAGTTGGTTCTAGGGAAAAGTACTGGGAGAAAACTCGGTTTACATCGAAAAAGAAAGTGGGAGAAAATTCAAAGACCTGCTGGGTCCACCTGAGGAGGGGAATATGTTGGGAGCAAGGAGATTCAAAGCACGGCAGCCGACTGAACTAGTTTTTTTAACGGACAAGTGAACTAGTTACATACATAAGCTAATAGCCACTAAAAAAGCAATCAGGTTAATGGGTTCTTAAAAGAAATATTTCGGACAAAACAGATAATTACGACACATAGGCTAATGCATGAAACACTCAGATGATAAAGGTGCTCATAAATAGATAAAGTACAACATCTAGACCTTCCTGGCACGCTTGATCATGACGCTGCGGCTGTCCGTGTACTCGTCGGTTACGGGAAGCAGACATGCCCTCATGTCCAAGATCTGCCCGTACATGTCGTAGCATGCATATGCGTCCTTGGCCGTGTAGGTTATGTAGGCTAGATTCAGAGGTACCTCCCACGTGTTCAAGTCCTTGGTATCATTGTCTTCTTTCATGTTGGCATATCAGAGGTTGATGATGGTCTCGGCGAGGTCAACCACGGAGTCCTTCTCCTGCCCTTTGCTGATGATCTTGTATTGCTTCTGGATGTCGACAAGCTTGTTGCACCAGATGGCCGAATCATCGCATTCTTCCTTCTCTCCCTCGTAGCGAAGGTGCAGTCGGCGTTGCCGATGAAACGGGCGAATGCTCCAGAACCTCTGATGGCCCTACAGAAGTGGTAGATGAGAACCTTGTCCCGCACACGTACATGGGCGACGGCGATCCGCTGGTCCTTGTCAGGAGACTAATGGATAAGCACATGGTCTAGTCCTGCAACCTTGTGCTTTCTCGTCCTGTAGGTACTGCTTGAACTCGGCGAGGCAGAGCTTCACCAAGTCCAGATCGTTGGTGTACATCACATTCAACTTGGTGCAGCCATAGGACTGAACGTCGAACTCAAAGGGGAACTCCTTGCTGAAGTCCATATCCAGCAGGCTCACCCCTCGATTGCCATTGGAGTCTCTTCGAGTGAACGAGTGTGTACGCGGCAGTAGCAGTTCATTTTTCAGCTCTTCGGGAACTGGATTCAACAGTAAACTGAGTGTGTACAGGCGACAATAGTTACTACCCCTCCCTCGTCCGCTGCACGCCCGGCAGAAGATGCACCCTCGACGCATTCAAATGCCTCCATTAAGAAACCTACTCCGGCCACACGTCGGTTCACGAGCGGGTCTGTATTGGTACTGTAATAACAGGAGTTGGTGGTCACTTTACTTAAATTTAATTAGCTTTAAAAAAATTATACTTAAAACAAGCAATGCATTGGCTCATTCTATCATTGCCACAGGATCAACATGCACAACAATTAGAATTATTATTCTCGGGGCCTTTTACGATCGACACATTTGTCGACTTTCACAAAGATAATACTACCAAGTTTGAACTGTTTGTTATGGTTGTTGTCCTCTGCATCATCATGCCGTGTTTCCCGACTTGCAAGATTCGTAACCAACAAATAAGATCCAAATAATAAGTACAACAAAGATGCCTACACATCTCATTTATTCCCGACTTGCAAGATTCGTAACCAACAAATAAGATCCAAATAATAAGTACAACAAAGATGCCTACACATCTCATTGATTCCCAGCTTGCAAGATTCAGAACCAACAAATAGGATTCAAATAAGTACAAAAAAGATGCCTACACATCTCATTGATTCCCAGCTTGCAAGATTCAGAACCAACCCGTTAAAGCCTTTTGATAAAGTGAATATCGGGATTAAATCCATCTTGGCGAACTTGGCGAATGCTCTTGACCGTCACAACATATGTAGTTGAGTATTCCTGTTTGCACAACACAAACAAGAAGAGCATGATTTCACTTTAATAGGGGCCTCCTTGAACTCAACCTGCAGCTCCACTAGGATGAGGTCAACCTCCAGCTCCATGATTCAATTCATGTGCCTTTTTCTGCAGTTCACCTAAAATGAAGCAAAGATTGCATCATTCAGCTAGCAAGAAGTACTTGCTCTCATGAGCTGGCAGGTTCTTCATTAGTAGTTGCACTAAAATTGAGGAACATTAAGGTTGGATGTCCGGCTCATGTAAGGTGCAACTATAATTTTTTATCCTTTTGTGCAGTTCCACTAAAATAAAGTGCCATTGTGGTGACAGTGACGACTCATCTTGCAAAGGCTAATAAAATGTGGCACGAGATTACCAGCAGAACTTGACGGAGATTTTGGAAACTCCAATCACCATTTTGTGCAGTTCCACCAAAATTGAGAGATGTTGCCCACGTGATTAGTTGAACTGCACAAGACACTCATCCCCAAAAAGTGTGTTTTGTGCAGTTCACTAAAAGGTCACAATAGCAACAAGGTGAAATGGATATCCCTATTTGCACAAAAAGATAGAAAGAAACAGTTGCTGGTCAATAAGAATATATGAAACATATACAAAATGAAAAGAAGCATATTAATTATGTTCATGTCAATCACGCAAGGACAGTAGAAATTTTAGAACATCGGCAATGCTTCATGTTACCAGAAGCATTACGATCAACAATGAGATTCCTTAAATATGGGATTACTTTAATGGTGGCATTGCTTGTTACCGCATTACGATAAATCAACATCGACTAAAGAGTTGGTTTAAGGGCATGGGACCGTGGGGACACCAGGACACTCTGCAGCGTAAAGGAGCAACTTACTTATCATACTGGGGGAAATAGCAGGAGTGCCATTTGTAACATAGTTTAATTGCATCTTATCACTGGAGGCATTAGATTAACAATAACACTTGTTAGACATGTCCCTAAGGTAACAGTGTGATCGCTTCATTTTACATGCACCCTTACATTAACGACAGCAAAAGGTTGGTATAAGGACATGTGACAGTGGACGCATTAGCACAATGTACCTACAAGAAGGCATAAAGTGGTGATGCCGAGTTTGTTCATGCTATGTGAGGGCAGCAAACCTAATCCTGGAGACCTTTTACTATGTGAGGGCAGCAAATCTAATCCTGGAGACCTTTTACTATGTGAGGGCTGCAAATCTAATCCTGGATAACTTTTACTATGTGAGGGCAGCAAATCTGATCCTGAGACCTTTTACTATGTGAGGGCAGCAAATCTAATCCTGGAGACCTTTTACTATGTGAGGGCAGCAAATCTAATCCTGGACATATTCTGTTGACTTGTCCACCAGCCGCCACTTTCTATCCTTTTTTCAGCCAATAATAGATATGTTCCTTATCCAGTTTGTACTTTGTTTTCCCATTATTTCCCTTTTCAACCAAGAGACCGGTTGGGTATCCGGTCTCTACTACTTTTACCATATTATTTCCTCTTTGAATCAAGTCCTAGATTCATGCTACAACTTCCCCCCTTTCTTCGTTATTTGAACAAAGCCATAGATTCGAATGCATGAAGTAGCTTTACATCTAATAATACTAAAAATGTAGGTGGCTTTGGAAGAGCTGATGGGAGTAGAAAAAGATGCACATGCAGACACGTGGGGAGCTGGGGCAGTAGAGCAAGGCCGCTTTCGAAGAACTTATACCTGAGGGTCGCCGGGATGTCGGGGGCGCCCGGTCGGATCTGCGGACAATACTGCAGGGAGGAAGAAGGGTCGGAGGACCTCCCGAGTCGGCGCTGTGGGTTTACTCCCTTGGCGGCGATGACCACGTGAATGATGCACCTTTTAGTCCTCTACACACACCGGTCGAAGGGATCCGGCCAGATCTGTGACCAGCGGTGAGCAGAGAGAAAAAGCCGCTACCGCTGTCTTGTTTATATTTGGAGAGGATGAGAGAATGAAGAGAGCAACCCTAGTAAAGCAAGCACCCAGGCCCCTGCATACATATATAGTGGAGTGACTATCTTTTTTCTCTCCACAACAAGCGTTTCAATTTGTGTACGTGGCATTAAAGAAAAGAAACTCTCTATTTAAGGTGACTACTGTACGACTCCTACTTACTACTAGTAGTACTAGTATTGTTCACTTGTGCTCCCCGCCCCTCCATTCATTGAACAACCCCACGGGTGATAAACATACAGTAAGTACTATATTTATATAGAACGAACAAGCTCAAACTATTTTCGCGTAGTTAAAAGTTGAGGGCGGGGCTTTTCCCTGGCAGTACGCGTGGCAGTTTTCGGGTAGGCGGTTTGACAGAGAGGCGAGGAGGGTGAGCGAGTGGCGGATTCTCAAACATACTGCTGGAAAGGTCAGGCTATGCGATTTGACGGAGCGTTACTGCTGGAAAGACTTTTGATATGACCACTCACTATAGTCATGAATTACTGGCGCTCCGACTGGGGTGATGCCCCCCTTCCGTTATGCGCTCTAATCTGGTGCATGACACGTCGACCCGGATGCTGGCTCTCCCACATGTTGGAGTAGTAAGAAGGAGCAAAGAATGATGCGGTATATACTAGTACTACTACTACTCAGGTCGGAGGAGTGCGAACCACGGCAGCCCAAAGTGAACCAAAGGTAACCACGGCAGCCAGTGAACCAAAGATGAAAACAATGTGGTGATATGGCCATAAAAAAAGTGCTACGGTCCACACTTGTAGCATGTACAAGAACACTCCTCTTTGTTTGGATCCCTGAGTTAGAGCTAGTTTGGGTTGAAATAGCCTCAAATTATCGAAACAAGAGGGGTTAGTTTGAGCTAGTTTGCTCTAACCCAGCTAAAAAAACTAGCCTGTTGGAGAGGTTCTAATTAGGTTAGTTATCCTTGGGCCCACTAAAAGAGAACTAAAAAAATCTCCCCTGCCCGCAACAGATCGCTCCCCCCTCTCACCCGACTCCTCTCTGTTCCCCATAGGGCCGCCTGCCCAAACGTCGCTCGCCCTCTACCTCCTCCGGCCGCCCTCGCCTTCCAGCCTCCGCCGCCCTACTCCGGCCGCCCTCTCCCTCCGGCCTTCAAAGGTCACCTCGCTCCCCCTTCACCGGTCGTTTTTCTCCTTCTGTCATGCGCGGCAACGGAGCATCTACCAGGGAGGTCACGAGAGGGGTGAGTTTGTTCATTCCTTCTCTGTCTCACGGCCATATCATTGATCTTGCTCACTCTAGCGCTAATTCTGATTTGGAAGAGTAGATCCTGATCAAACTTGGTATAGATTTGTGGTGCACACATGGAATTGTTTGATGCTGCTTGAGGAGGTAATAAATCTTTCTAGAGGCCCAAAGATTCAGTTCACCTTTCTAGGTATTTCAGTTTGTGCTTGCATTATTTCTAGAGGCCCAAAGATTCAGTTCACCTTTCTAGGTATTTCAGTTCCAGGCTTGCATTATTTCTAGAGGCCCAAAGATTCAGTTCACCTTTCTAGGTATTTTAGTTACAGGATTGCATTATTTCTAGAGGCCCAAAGATTAAGTTCCCAGTCGGTGGCAAGGGCTCTGCTACCCATGCCGGTGTCGACCTCAACTCGCAAGGGCCGGCGTTGGAGGGGTTCCCAGGGCTTGAGCTCTACAGAGCCTTCCTCTAGAGCGACGATGGTGAGCTCCTCCCTTGGTGCTGAGGGGCTCCGGGCTCCCTCCCTATCGTGAATGACTCCCGTGATGAGTTAGCTCATGCTTTGTTTCATGGAGTGTTTTTTTTGTGAAGCTTGATTGCCGACTTCTATGGGATATCTCATTTGTATGGACAAAGTAAAAATTATCATGTTTTGCATGCTTGAAAGATGGTTCGTTTATGTCAATTGTGAGCGGGAGGAGGCCACAGAAGAGCCGGCCACACCAAATCCGGCAGGAAATAGGGTCCAAAGTAGTCAAATGATTGAGAAAGAGCATTTATTGTCAATCTAACCCTGCCATCCATACACCTCTTTGGTTTAGATTTAGTTCAGGGTTAGAATCTAACTCTAACCTCTAAGCGAGTTAGAGTTCTCCTCGTCTCGGTTCATCGCCATCATACTTTCCCCATTCCTGTGTTTTCAGTATCCTGCGAATCAAAGAGGCCCTTTTTTGCGGGAAAAATCAAAGAGGCCCTTAGACTGGTCCAGTCATTTTTTATAAACGTGTTATGTCCAAAATTTAATGAACGTGCTCCGGTTTCTACGAAAATAATCTGGTTTCATGTAGTAATTCATTCATTTATTTATTCTTCTGCGGGGGGTTTGCATGTAATTCGTGAGGTCTGAAATGTAAAGTACCCCAGCATATGCTCCGAGTCGTGCATGCACTACGACCCAGATGCTCTATGTCCCACATGTCGGCGAATGGGAGCACGTGGAAATAGCCTAGAGTACATATAGGCGGATAAATGCGTGAAAAATATGTACTATGAAGCATAGCTGCGGTTCGAAAAGGAGACCTAAAGTGATGATAGCTATAGGTCGCACGCACCCAACTAGTGGTACTAGACATATGACTAATTTTTCCCTAAAAAAAGAGGCACGAGTGCTCAGTACTCCTATTCTATAAACACGAGTCCCATCTAACAACAGTCTGCAGGTACAGACTAGCTCTCCTCCCTCGTTTCTCTCTTCTAATTCTAAACTCGGCCGACGCCCGGTGGGCGGAGTGGGTTTGCTCAACCGCGGCCCCACCTCACAGTGAAAACGTTACGACTGGAATAAAAATGCCATATACTCCCTCCGTTCCTAAATATAAGCCTTTTTAGATACTATTTCAGATGGAATACATCATACAGATGTATGTAGACATAGTTTAGAGTGTAGATTCACTCATTTTGCTCCGTATGTAGTAGTCACTTGCTGGAATCTTTAGAAAGACTTATATTTGGGAACGGAGGGAGTACTATACTAATAAAACATTAAGGCCACGAGGCGATGCAAAGGTTGGTTATAGGAGGCAAGAAGAAGAGATGCATCCAACGACGACGTCCACCTCCTCCACTCAGGGCGCCGGCCCACCGAACGGTGCCTAAGTAGCAGTGGCTTTCATGGCCAGGTCGACGTGCTTCTGAACAATGGCGTCAAAAGATTCCAGCCGCTGGAAGAAGGACAACATCTTTCTGTCCTCGCTTGCCTTGTAGTGGCCTATGTAGACGATTTCCTCGTAGACGTGGATGTGCAGGTCGACGATTTCTTGCATGGTGAGGCACTGCGTGGTGAGCGCGGCCTCGAGGTGCACATTCTTCGTCGCGACCTCCGGCACCTACAGGGCCACCAGGGCTTGAAAGAGTTCGTCACCATGGAGGCCGATGAGGGTGGCAGGCAATGAGGAGCCTGGGCGCGCGGGCTGGAGCAGTACGGCAAGGTCGTCCGCGCGCTTCTTGACGGTGGTGAACTTGCGGATGGAGTTGACCATCATGTCGTCCATGCAAGAGGCGAAGCCAGTGTCGGCGAGGGATACAATGCCGGCGGTCGCCAGCACCGTCTGAAAACGCTGCACGGTGCGGGGCCGCAGTCGGCGCCTTGGATGATTTGGCACAGCCGACTGCCGCTCGCGTCCATCGCCTCCATAGGTGCTTGTGTCTTCTGGTCACTTGGTCTTGGATTGGAGTGAACAGTGTTGCGCAGAGACTTGGGAGTCGATGGATTGGAGTGGTGGGGCGCCTTTATTATATGAGAGTCCAAACTCTGTTGCATTCACATCGTGCTGGCTCTATTCTGCTTCTCCAATTAATTCCCTCTGCATGTAATTGAGGATACATCATTGACCGTTCAACATCTCGGGAACCGCTACCCTCTCCCTCATTGGCATTCAAGCACCTATGGACCCGTCGACGAGGTTCCTATGGTGACTTCGTAAATTTCAAGATGATAGTGTCGTGCGTGTGTGCGTTCATAGGGGTGAGTGTATGCGTTTGTATATGAGCGCTTGCATCTGTACTGTGTCAAAAAAACGTAAATACGTGTCAAAAAGAGACTAGTCAGTATACTCAATATTGTGCACCTTGGAGAGGAAAACGATAGAACTACTCCCTCCGTCCCATAATGTAAGACGTTTTTTCACACTAGTGTAGTGTTAAAAAAACGTCTTACATTATGAGACGGAGGGAGTATGTATTTATTTACGGTGCAGATTCACTCATTTTGCTCCACATGTACTCCGTCTCGGTGTAGTCTAGTCACTTGTTGAAATCTCTAGAAGGGAAAATACTCCTTTCTGGTTTACAGGGCTATACTAGCAAGTAGTTGTACGTACTAGTACAATAGTGGGCTATCATAGCAATTTTATCTCATGCAAGAGCCTGGCTATATGCGTGCTCCAATGTTCGTAACAGCCACGTTTGGTTTGCGCTTGGCTCTTCGCCTCTTCGAGAAGACGAACAATGATGTTACTACTACTGCTTCTACAGTGTCAAATCCACTGCTGCATGTCCGTCCACCGCAAGCGGGAGGGATAGCTTGTTGTAGAAGTACTACTAAGCAAAAGCTTGTCCTTGTTTGTGAGCAACCGCGCGCACGGGCGAGGGAGAAGGCGTGTAGTAGTAAAATCAAGCTTCTCCTCGTTGTACGAGTTGACGCGACACATCATAGCACTGGCCCCACATGCTTGCCTCTAAACTTGGCTGAAAGACCCGCAGTGTATAATATATTTGCTGCAACCTCTAACATTAACCCACCACAAATTAAAATATATGTGGCCGTATGTATCATTCTGATGCAAGGCCGGGGAGTCCCCCCCTTTAAAAAAACAAATTAAAATATATATTCCCGTCTTGACCAGATGAGCGTGCAAACTACAATCACTAGGGTGACAGGTAGGTCCAGAAGAGTATTTTAATTTTTTTTAAACTTCGAGACGGCCACATAGCATGGAGCCGACCGCAACGATTTTAAGCTTACACGCACGGTACACGCTGTCCTAAACTACTCTACACATGAACCTGCCACACGAGCGTCCGGGCTGCGCTTGGCTCTTCGCCTCTTCGGGAAGTCGAACAATGATGGAGTACTACGACCGAGGAGTACTACAGTACACTTCTGTCCATCTGACACCGATTGAACTGGTGCATGTCCACCGCGTGCGGGAGGGACAGCGTGTAGCGAAAGCTTCTCCTAGTCTTGCCAGCCACCACGCTCATGGGCGAGGGAGGGACGCTCCTGCCTTTGCGTGTATGACAGGTGGGCGGGACAGGTGGGTGGCCAACCTGTCATACGGCCAAAGGCAGGTGCAGTTAAGTCCGCGAGGGAGAGGATAATCAAACTTCTCATTGATGTACGAGTTGACACGACACATCAAAACACTACACTCGATATATTTCCATAATTTTCATTTACCGATGCATTAATTAGAACGCATGCATGCATGCCATGACTCTCCTTTTGATACTTGCATGTGTTGATTTAATGCACCTTGAAGTAGTATAAAATATGTGACGGGAAAGCTTTGTAATGCCCCGGCCCAAGTCGAGAGATGGTTGTGCACGAGGAGGGCGAGATCATGTAGACCGAACAGGACGCGACGATGGAGCTCTCTAAGGTGTCGATGGACCTCACCGTGCTCCACTGCCCCTTGTGCCTCCGCCCCTTGACGCCTCCAGTGTATGAGGTTCGAATACACCTCGTCCGTTCGGCTGATTGAGCAAGGTGCAGGTTTCTTGATTGATGTGCTATTCGATTGATTTCTGCAGTGCAAGGGAGGGAACCTGGCCTGCGCGGACTGCCGCGTTGAGCGCAACGGGAACCAGCGGCGGCAGTGCCAGAAGTGCGAGCGCGGCGGTGGCTTCGACGTGCGGACCACAGCGGTGGACTCCGTCCTTTCTTCATTGAGGGTGGAGTGCCCGCACGAAGGCTGTGGGCTCTACGTCACTTACCACAAGCTCGCCGATCACCAGAGCGTGTCCGCTGCGTTCTCGCAAATGCCCGTGCCCGTCTGCGGCTGAAGGCCCGCCACGCGGTGCTCTACCACCACATCAGCACCGCGCATCCCATGCCCGCACGTGATCCAGTACGGCAAGGTGCTCCAGCTGCAAGTGCCACTATCGGAGCCACGGCTCTTGCTGTTCGCGGAGGAGGACGGTCGCACGTTTTTCTTGGTCGGCGGCGTGCTCGACATCGATGCACCTATCACCGTGTCAGTTGTCTGCATCAGAGTAGGGGTGAGGGAGTCCCGGATTAGGGGGTGTCCGGATGATCGGACTATGACCTTTGGCCGGACTCCTGGACTATGAAGATACAAGATTGAAGACTTCATCCCGTGTCCGGATGGGACTTTCCTTGGCGTGGAAGGCAAGCTTGGCGATACGGATATGTAGATCTCCTCCCATTGTAACCGACTCTGTGTAACCCTAGCCCTCTCCGGTGTCTATATAAACCAGAGGGTTTTAGTCCGTAGGACGAACAACAATCATACCATAGGCTAGCTTCTAGGGTTTAGCCTCTCTGATCTCGTGGTAGATCTACTCTTGTACTACCTATATCATCAATATTAATCAAGCAGAGTAGGGTTTACCTCCATCGAGAGGGCCCAAACCTGGGTAAAAACATCGTGTCCCTTGTCTCCTGTTACCATCCGCCTAGACGCACAGTTCGGGACCCCCTACCCGAGATCCGCCGGTTTTGACACCGACATTGGTGCTTTCAATGAGAGTTCCTCTGTGTCGTCACCTTTAGGCCCGATGGCTCCTACGACCATCAGCCACGATGCGGTCCAGGGTGAGACTTTTCTCCCCGGACAGATCTTCGTATTCGGTGGCTTTGCACTGCGGGCCAATTCGTTTGGCCATCTGGAGCAGATCGAAAGCTACGCCCCTGGCCATCAGGTCAGATTTGGGAGTTTGAACTACACGTCCGACATCCGCGGGGACTTGATCTTTGACGGATTCGAGCCACGACCGAGCACGCCGCACTATCACGACGGGTATGATCTAGCTCTGCCGCCGAACAGTGCCCCGGAGGCCGCCCTAGTGTCTGCTCCGACCTTTAGCTCGGACCCGACTGTGCCAATCTAGGACGGATGGTTGGACACCGCCTCGGGGGCTGCAATATCTACAGCGATCGAGCCGAACACCAGTCTTGTCCTTCGCGAAGCTCGCGACTCCAAGGTGCCGGACTCCTTTCCGGACTCCGAGCCTTCCGCACCCCTGCCGATCGAACCCAATTGGGCGCCGATCATGGAGTTCGCCGCCACGGACATCTTTGAGCACTCGCCCTTTGGCGACATTCTGAATTCACTACAGTCTCTCTCTTTATCAGGAGAGCCCTGGCCGAACTATGGTCAGCAAGGTTGGGATGCGGACGACGAGGAAATTTGAAGCCCACCCACCACCCACTTTGTAGCCACTATCGATGATTTTACCGACATGCTCGACTTCGACTCTGAAGACATCGACGGTATGGACGCCGATGAAGGAGACGACCAAGAACCAGCGCCTATAGGGCACTGGAAAGCCACCTCGTCATACGACATATACATGGTGGACACCCCAAAAGAAGGGAATGGCGATGGAACAACGGAGGATGACCCCTCCAAGAAACAGCCTAAGCGCCGGCGTCAGCGGCGCCGCTCTAAATCCCGCCAAAGCAAAAATGGCAATTCTGGCACGGGAGGTAATAACACCCCGGACAGTGCCGAAGACAACCTCCTCCAGCAGGATTTAGCACAGGAGGATGGAGAAGCCAGCCCTCATGAGAGAGCGGCAGACAGAGAGGTCGAGGACGATAATTATATGCCTCCCTCCGAAGACGAAGCAAGCCTTGACGACGACGAATTTGTTGTGCCTGAGGATCCCGTCGAACAAGAGCGTTTCAAACGCAGGCTTATGGCCACGGCAAGCAGCCTCAAGAATAAACAACAGCAGCTTAGAGCTGACCAAGACTTGCTAGCTGACAGATGGATCAAGTCCTCGCGTCAAGAGTACGAACTCGAACGCCCCTCCAAGAGCTACCCAAAGCGCAGGCTGCTACCCCGATTAGAGGAGGAAGCAACTAAACCTACATCACCAGCGTATGACGCGGCCGACCGGCCACCCCATGGCCGCAACAGAGAGGCCTCTCGGCCATCAATTCAAGCCGCACCCCGGCGCCGCTCAAAGAGTACCAAGGCACGGCGAAACACGTCGGACCTGCGAGACATATTGGAGGAGAAGGCAAGGCAAACAAGATCGATCTATGGATCGCGTGGGCGCCCCACGACACATGACAATAACTGTCACGCCGGATATGGCAAATACGGCTAGGCCGAACACATCATACAAAGCTCATCTGGGCTACATCCTGATATAGCCCAGTACAGAGGCGCCGCACACCCACTATGCTTCACAGATGAAGTAATGGATCATCAAATCCCTGAGGGGTTTAAACCCGTAAACATCGAATCATACTATGGCACAACAGATCATGCGGTATGGATCGAGGATTATCTCCTTCATATCCACATGGCATGCGGTGATGATCTACACGCTATAAAATACCTCCCACTCAAGCTTAAAGGACCAGCTCGGCATTGGCTTAACAGCTTGCCAGCAGAGTCAATTGGTTGCTGGGAGGACCTGGAAGCCGCATTCCTTGACAATTTCCAGGGCACTTATGTGCGACCACCAGACGCTGATGACCTAAGCCACATAATTCAGCAGCCAGAGGAATTGGCCAGACAATTCTGGACACGGTTCCTAACCAAGAAAATCAAATAGTCGACTGTCCGGACGCAGAGGCCCTCGCAACCTTCAAGCATAACATCCGAGACGAATGGCTTGCCCGGCACCTAGGACAGGAAAAGCCGAAATCCATGGCAGCCCTCACAACACTTATGACCCGCTTATGCTGGAGAAGACAACTGGCTAGCTCGTAGTAATAACATGACCAAGAGCCCCGGTAATTCGGATACCAAGGACAACGATGGCAGGTCGCGCCGCAACAAGCACAAGCGCCGCGTTAACGGTGACAATGCCGAGGATACGGCAGTTAATGCCGGATTCAGAGGCTCTAAACCCGATCAATGAAAAGCCATTCAAAAGAAATACTCCGGGCCCGTCCGGTTTGGACCGAATACTCGACCGCTCGTGCGGATACGGCACCCACACGAACACCGGCCAATCACACCAACAGGGATTGTTGGGTGTTCAAGCAGCGAGCAAATTAAGTGCCGGAAACAGAGACAAGGGGCTGCATAGCGATGACGAGGAGGAGCCCGGCCGAACAACAGAGGACAGAAGGGCTTCCCCCCACAAGTGCGGACGGTGAACATGATATACGCAACCCACATCCCCAAAAGGGAACGGAAGCGTGCGCTCAGGGACGTATATGCGTTGGAGCCAGTCGCCCCAAAGTTCAACCCATGGTCCTCCTGCCCGATCACTTTTGATCGAAGGGACCACCCCACTAGCATCCGCCACGGTGGATTTTCCGCATTGGTTCTAGACCCAATCATTGACGGATTTCACCTCACTAGAGTCCTTATGGACAGCGGTAGCAGCCTGAACCTGCTTTATCAGGATACAGTGCGAAAAATGGGCATAGATCCTTCAAGGATTAAACCCACAAAGACGACCTTTAAAGGCGTCATACCAGGTCTAGAGGCCAACTGTACAGGCTCAGTTACACTCGAAGTGGTCTTTGGATCCCCAGATAATTTCCAAAGCGAGGAGTTAAACTTCGACATAGTCCCGTTCCGCAGTGGCTATCACGCCCTGCTCGGATGAACCGCATTTGCAAAGTTCAATGCGGTTCCGCACTATGCATACCTCAAGCTCAAGATGCCAGGCCCTCGAGGAGTCATTACGGTCAATGGAAACACCGAACGCTCGCTCCGAATGGAGGAACATACGACGGCCCTCACGGCGGAAGTACAAAGTAGCCTCTCAAGGCAATTCTCCAGTACGGCAACTAAACGTCCGGACACCGCCAAGCACGCCCGGAGTAACCTACAAAAGGACCGCCTGGCACGTTCCGAGCAAGCGTAGCAGTGCGGCCCCAACCCCAGCCCTCGCCAAATTGCGAAACCAGTACTACGCATACATAACTACACCCTGGAAATACCATGGGCATAAGGGGAGGGGCACAACCACGGCATGCCCAACAGGCGGCGGCTCAACCGCACTAGGGGCTCCAAATTCTGGCATTTCTTTTTTCTTACTTTCAGGACTCCATTCTCCGGAAGGCCTGTCCGGCAGTACAATCGCCGAACACACGATGCAACAGCCAGGGAGGCAGCAAGCTACGTCGAATGTCCAGGTGGTCTCTTTAACGAGCTAAATACCTGTCTTACATAAAGTCCTGCAGCTTGCCCCTGGAGGGGGACATGTCAAATAATCCCATCTCTTGCTTATCACAATATTTGTATCGTTCTGCTTTCACAGCAGCCTCTTAATAAACAATACATAGCTCTCGTCTATTATTGCATTCATTTTTATGTAAATATGTTCAGTTATGACATTATGCAACCGTACAGTTTGGTGCGACCAATACACCAGGGGCCTAAGTACCCCAGAATATGGTGTGAGAAGACCGAACACTCTCACGTGTGCGGCACCCCGAACTTATAGCATTATATGCATAGGCTCCGAATCATGTCTTGGGCCAATAGTTGGGTTTGCCCGGCTCCCATGTTTTGGTACCTTATGTTCCGCTATATCGGCTAAGGTAGCGCTGGGAGAACTACTGCGATTGTGCCCCAGTTGAGCTGGGTTAAGCACCTCAGTAGAGAAAGCTAAAACTGACCGTCATGATAGGGCGAGAGCCGGTCGCTGTTCGAGAGGTTTTTCGAGTCCCTAAAGACTTATGCCGCTTAGAGCGAGGAGCTGGCTTTGTCCGGCCTAGGCGTGGATAGCGCCCCGAACTCGGTCTTCTGAATACTAGGGGCTTCCCCGAAATTTAAAATTATAGAATTCTATAGCTAAGTGAGAGTGATAAAGCATTATAGTCCGATTTCCTTGTTCATTGTGCTGAGCGCCTCCCACGAAGGACCCAAGAATGGGAACAAGAGCGCTCAGGTTTATCCCGAACACCCCAGCACTCGTGGCATGGGGGTAGAAGCCGACGACTCACATCTCTCAGATTTAATAAACGGCCGCACAGAAGGTAATATTTTAAATTCAACAAGCGTTGCTTAGCCCATATGAACAAGTTTTCAGCGCACAGGATAAACACGAGCGAGTTTACTCAAAAATTACATCTTTGGAACATTCATTCGCCACAAGGCGGGCACCCTTCAGGACGCCCTCGTAATACATCTCGGGCCTGCGATGCTCCTTCCCCTCCGGTGGCCCATCTGTCACCAGCTTCTCAAAGATCCTTGCCCCCAGGTACTTTAGCACGAGCAAGGGCCCTACAGGCGCCTTCGATGCATACGGAGTGCTTGATGACTTCAAGCCGTGGACAGGCATCCACCAGCCGCCACACCAGCCCAAAGTAGCTCCCAGGCAGGACCTCCCCAGGCCACAGCCGGCCTATAAGGCCCTTCATGGCCTGTTCGGCTACCTTGTGGAGCTCGACCAGCTGCTTCAGCTGGTCGCTCAAGGGCACCGGGTGTCAGGCCTCAACATACTGGGACCAAAACACCTTCTCCGTCGAGCTCCCTTCCTCGGCTCGGTAGAATGCGGCGGCGTCGGACACACTGCGGGGCAGATCTGCGAATGCTCCTAGAGAGCTCCAGATTCGGGTAAGTAACAAGTAATTCACTTTCACGTGCTTGCTTTGCATAAAGAATGCCTTACCCGCCGCTATCTTCTTCATCGCCTCCACTTCCTGGAGGGCCTTTTGGGCTTCGGCCTTGGCAGATTTGGCGCTCTCAAGGGCCGAGGCAAGCTCGGACTCTCGAGTCTTTGAGTCAAGCTCCAATCTCTCGTGTTTCTTCACAAGAGCATGGAGCTCTTGCCGCACCTCCTCCGCCCGCGCCTCCTGCTTTTCTCGCTCGGTGCGCTCCACGGCCGCATTGTCTTCGGCCTTGGACAGCGCTTCCTTCAGGGTCGCCACCTCGGTTGTGGCCCCTGTAACATTCATGTTGGTCCTGTCACTATTTGCAACCAGGTATTTCTATATATACTTACATAAGGTACTACCTACCTTCCTTGTCCTTGAGCTGCTTCTTGGCAAGGCCGAGCTCGTTCTTGGACCGCTCGAGGCTCTGCTTCAATGCATCGACCTCCGCAGTCAGTGCGGCAGAGGTCAACAATGCAGCCTGCATTCCCATATTGACATATTTATGTTAGACTCCTCAGATATATCTTTTAGATCCTCATCCGCTTTTCTTTCCGAAAACCAAACTGAGCATCAGGGGCTACTGTCTATGCGGTAACATTTTTTCATGTTTTAAATACATACCTCAAAGCCTGTTAGATGGCTGGCACAGGCTTTTGTCAGCCCGCTCTTGGCGGACTGAACCTTCTGGATCACCGCACTCATAATAGTGTGGTGCTCCTCGTCGATGGAGGCACCGTTAAGCACCTCCAGCAAATTGTCCGGTGCCTCCGGTTGGACGGAGGCCACCGGTGTCCTAGGCTTGCCCTTCTTACTACGGGGCCGCCTGCCGGATTCCGGAACCACTGAGGGTTCCGGTGCGGTGTCCGGCCCAGGGCCGGACTTAGATCCCTCTGGGGTTTCATCCCCTTTGTGCCTGGAGTCCGGGAGGTCGCCTTGCGGCGCCTCCAGGACCACCTCCTCCTGGCTTAGCCCCTTTTGGGACTCCATCTCGGCATTGTCAGTAGGGCGAGGGGAGGTAGCCGTCGGGAGTGAAAGACTATTCACATCCGACGAATCCAGGGAGCCGCTCAACGAAGCGTCGAGCCGAGCCTTGGGCGGACTGCATAATTATATTCGGCATCAGAAGGTACTGTGCGATAAAGGAACGCCATGAGTTATTCTGGTATCCGGATACTTACGATGTTGCCAGGGGCTTGGCCCTAGATGGCCACTCCTCTCCGCCGTCTTCGGCGTCGGTGGCCTAGTCCGGAAGAAGGGTCTTCCCCTTCTTGGACCCTCCGGCCTCCCTAGTTGGGGCGGCCTTCCTTTTCTTTCCTCCCCCTGTTGGAAGGGGAGAGGCTTCTTCTTCCTCCTCCTCTTCTTCGGAGGAGGAGTGCGCTTCGGGATCGTCGGGCGATGAGTCCGACACCACCAGGCGCCGGGAACTCTTTCGAGTTCCCATGGCCTTCTTCTTGGTCTTCTTCTCCGGCACCACGTGAGGTGCCGGGACCAGCAGCTTTGTCAAGCGTGCATCAGCTGGGCCTTTAGGCAAAGGAGCCGGACAGTCAATCCGTCCGGACGTCTTCTTCCAGTCCTGTCAAAGGAGCGGGAGCTTAGATCCCGCGTAGAGTCAAACTATGGAAAACAAGTGTCCTGTAAAGGGTGAAACAAGCTTACTATGCTGGCTTGGCGCTTCGCGCAGAATCCGCGATCCTTGGTAATGGAAGGGGGAACCTCGGAGCTCTTGAATAGCACCTTCCAGGCGTCTTCGTGCGTTGTGTCGAAGAGCCTAGACAAAGTTTGGTGCTGGGCCGGGTCGAACTCCCACAAGCTGAAAGCCCGTCGTTGACACGGGAGGATCCGGCGGAAGAGCATGACCTGGACTATGTTGACAAGTTTAACCTTCTTGTCCACCAGGTTTTGGACGCAGGTTTCGAGTCCGGTCACCTCTTCCGGATTACCCCACGACAAGCCCGTCTCTTTCCAGGAGGTGATCCGTGTGGGGATGCCAGATTGGAATTCGGGGGCCGCTGCCCATTCAGGGTCACGCGGCTCGGTGATGTAGAACCACCCCGATTGCCACCCTTTGATGGTTTCCACAAAGGAGCCCTCGAGCCATGTGACGTTGGGCATCTTTCCCACCATGGTGCCTCCGCACTCCGCTTGTCGGCCGCCCACTACCTTCGGCTTGACATTGAAGGTCTTTAGCCATAAGCCGAATTGGGGCTTGATGCGGAGGAAGACCTCGCACACGACGATGAACGCCGAGATGTTGAGGATGAAGTTCGGGGCCAGATCATGGAAATCCAGGCCGTAGTAGAACATGAGCCCCTGGACAAATGGGTGGTGTGGGAATCCCAGTCCGTGGAGGAAATGGGGGAGAAACACCACCCTCTCATGGGGCCTAGGGGTGGGGATGAGCTGCCCCTCATCTGGGAGCCGGTGCACGATGTTGTTGGACAAGTATCCGGCTTTCCTCAACTTTTTGATGTGCCCCTCCGTGACGGAGGAGGCCATCCACCTGCCTCCCGCTCCGGACATGGTTGGAGAAGGTTGAGGTGGGAAGTGCGGACTTGGGCGCTGGAGCTCGAGTGCGCGGAAATGGATAAGCAAAGGAGGAAGAAGGCGTAGATGGAAAGGGTGGATCCTTATCCCTTATATGGGCGGAAGAAACTATGTACCCCCACCAGCCTGGTAAAACTCGCTTATCTCCCAAGCGCCGTGGTTAATGGCACGGTTGGGTTACCCACGCCCGTATTGATGAGAACCCCGGAATAAGGGGACATGATCTCTGCTTTGACAAGACGTGCCAAGGAAACCGCCTCGCTAAACGCTACCGAGGTGGGACAAGAAACGATTCGAATAAAGGCTTGGCCGTGGCATGATGTCACGCTGCGGAATACGTCAGCAGATTAGATTTGTACAAATATTATTCTCTCTACGGTGGTATGTGGAACTTATTTTGCAGAGCCGGACACTATCCTTGTGTTCAACATCTTCTATGAAGTATTCGGAGGAGGAACCCACCTTGCAATGCCGAAGACAATTTGCACGCCGGACTCGTCATCATTGAAGCCTGGTTCAGGGGCTACTGAGGGAGTCCCAGATTAGGGGGTGTCCGGATGACCGGACTATGACCTTTGGCCAGACTCCTGGACTATGAAGATACAAGATTGAAGACTTCGTCCCGTGTCTGGATGGGACTTTCCTTGGCGTGGAAAGCAAGCTTGGCGATACGGATATGTAGATCTCCTCCCATTGTAACCGACTCTGTGTAACCCTAGCCCTCTCCGGAGTCTATACAAACCGGAGGGTTTTAGTCCGTAGTACGAACAACAATCGTACCATAGGCTAGCTTCTAGGGTTTAGCCTCTCTGATCTAGTGGTAGATATACTCTTGTACTACCCATATCATCAATATTAATCAAGCAGGAGTCGGGTTTTACTTCCATCGAGAGGGCCCGAACCTGGGTAAAAACATCGTGTCTCGTGTCTCCTGTTACCATCCGCCTAGACGCACAGTTCGGGACCCCCTACCGAGATCCGCCGGTTTTGACACCGACAGGGGGCGTCCCCACTGCCGCACTATGTGGCCAAGTTGTGGGTGAACGGCCCGCCGGGGGAGCCCAAAGGCACGACCGACGCCGTCAAGGTGGAAATGGAGGTGACAAGCAGCAAGGATTCCGGCGATGTCGACGTGCAGGAGCTGACCTTCTTCACAGTTCCGCCCAAGCTACTGGTCGGGGCTAAGCTGGTGTCCCTCCACATTCAGATTGACAAGCTCACGTCCTAAATGTTTCTACAGTGCCTTCTGCTTATCTTAGTAATATGCTAATATAGGGATTACCTCGGTCTACTTTAGCTTAAGAAATGGTGGATTTTGGTGGTGATGCAGCAATTACTTCAACATTAGATCAGTAATTTCCAATAGTCGAACAGATATTTTGTGTCTATCGGATATAAAGTTCCTTTGGGTAAGAAGTACTACTTGTCATCAAAATGGATAAAAGGAGATGTATGTAGACGTATTTTAGTTCTAGATACGTCCCTTTTTATCCATTTTGATGACAAGCACTCCCTCCGTTCCACAATACATGCCTTCCATTTGTCAAAATATAGATGTATCTAGACATGTTTTAGTATATAGGTACATCCATGATAGAGCAATCGGATGGTTGAGAACACTACAATTCGTAGCTACAGATGCGTGTGTGACTCCCAGATGCAGAGGTCGGGGGTCATCATCCTCCTTTTCGAGAAAAAAACATACGCGTGTGTGAGAGGACGAGTGCGTGCATGCACCTCTTCTCTTCCTGTATAACGTTCTAAACTCAGAGTACAAGTTTTTGTGGGTGGCAGGATGGTGCGTGCGAGAAGTCCCGAGAGATAGGTTTAATGCGTCTGGAAAAAAGAGTAGCCTATAAATCGCCACGCGGCTATTCCTATCGAACGCCCCATTAACCGTAAGATATGTATACGATGGTGCCAGTTATTGCACGTACACCGCAGTAGAAAAAGAACTACTCCATCCGGGAATAGTGCCGCACTTAGAAACTAGAACCGTCAAGAAATTTTAAGCTTGCGTCTCGTCACATTCCAAATTACTCCACGCTATATTGAATTGCAAACCTGTTCACACCTATCACAACCTAAACGGTTTCCCACTTAGGAGCATATTAGTACCACGCTATATTGAATTGCAAACCTGTTCACACCGATCACAACCTAAACGGTTTCCCACTTAGGAGAGTATTAGTACTCGGTTATAAATACTAGTATGCCAAGATGACTGCACATTCCTCCTCAACTCCTCATCCACAAAAACAAACAAGTCATTCAGCATCCTTCCCTTGCGTCTGTCATGGCCAGCGTGAGTTCTGGGTCGAGAGATTCAACGAGCATGGAAGCGGAAGCACGAGAGATGTCCCGCCTCACTACGAAAGCAGCCGACATGTCCCGCCGCGCGGAAGTAGCAGCACAGAGGTCCTGCCGCGCCGCTGAAGCAGCACGAAGGTCCCGCCGTGCTGTCAATGCAGCAGACTGCTCCGGCCGCACTACGGAAGCAGCAAAGGTGTCCCGCCGCGCCGCGGCGGCCTGGGAAAATTTCTCGCGGGCAGGCGATGACTGTTACAGGTGCATGCATGCGATCGTCCATAGCCAGATGGATCAGATCTCCGGCTGGGCGAGGTTGCAGGACGACATGAAAGCCTCATTTGAACAGGCTACCAGCGTCATCCGACAACTAAGGAAGGGCAATGAGAGGCTCTGGGCCGAGCACGACCTGCTGAGGGCGAAGATCGTCCGAAGTGCAGACCAGTAGGAGGAGACCATTGCCTTGTTGAAGAGGACCGACGTCATCGTCAAGAAACTTATGAACGAGAATGACATGCTCCGCAACGAGCGCCAAAGGCTGGTGGAGGAATCCGTGGATGTTCTCAAGCAGCGTCTTGAGGACACGAAAGATCTCATCACCGCTCACCGCAGAGACTAGTTCCCGCGGCCTGCAGCAACGCATAAAGAAGTAGTGATCAGCGAGCCAGATCCTTGTCTTCCTTGTTCTTTTGCCCTTGTGTATTTTGGGCGTAGCCGGATGTGGCTTTTTTAATTATCTTTCTAATTATGTAAGCCAATTAATCGTCCTTATACATTCATCAGTCTTGCTATAAGCCGTAGTAGATGCTATATAGGTCCATCGGATCTTACATCAAGATCCGTGCTTTCAGATTTTCTTTTTTCTCTCTTAAATCTCAGTCGAGTGAGACATAGCCACGCCATTAAACAGAGGCTCGGGCGCCATTAATGGAGACCTTGGGAGAGAGGTGAACGGCAGATGGAGGTCAAAGGGCCCTCCTCCCGATAAGCACGCCACAGGGTCCGATCGCATGCCTCTCATACTCAAATAGCTACCGCATGGCGCCTCTTAGCTAATAAAAAATGGAGTGCAGCGTGGCGGCACGTAAATGGTAGTAAATAGAACGCCCACGGTTTCAATAATACTTGTGTTTCCGATTGTAACGTGACAGCACTTGTTCCAAAATGACTTTGTTGATTGTTAATGTGTACGCCTTCGCAAATCGGACTGCAAAATTACCACAACATGTTGGTGCCATGTCATCGCACCAAGCCAAGCTTCATTATTTTCATGCCTGTTTTGGATTTATAGGAATTAAAAAAAACTAAGTTTCTCAATGTTTCCAGCCCAGCCACGACGCCCAGAATTTTGAATTTCATTCCCATTTCTTGCATGGAACCTAGAAATTTACCCGAGGACACACATGTGATTTTTCAACCAACTTTGGTGCACTGGAACATGTGCTTGTATTTCAAATCTGAATTATGCACACAAAGGTGACACATTCCCTCCCAGAACCACGAGCCTTCTTGAGAGAAGCTCCGATTTGCAAGAAGCTTATACCAAAATTTGTTCCTATTCGGCCAATTTTTTTACCACAGCATGGTACTACCATGACATGACACCATGCCAAGTTTCATGATTTTAAACCAAGTTTCTCAATGTTCTCGACCGAGCCACGATGCCCAGATGTTTGAATTTTATTCTCATTTTTTGCATGGGACCTAGAAATTCACCCGAGGACACAAATGTAATTTTTCAACCAACTTTGGTGCACGGGAGCATGTGCTTTTAGTTCAAATTTGAATTATGCACATTAAATGACCAAAAACTCAATTAATGTGTAAATAAGGCCAAACGAAGCCGGAATAATTCCAAAATTTAACAGGGCACTCATGAAGTTCTATGTTGCCTTTGTAAATAAACTCAAGGGGGACAGCATATATCGTTTCACACTCAAAGGTGGCACGTTCCCTCTCAGAACCACGAGCCTTCTTGAGAGAAGCTTCGGTTTGCCAGAAGCTTATACTAAAATCTGTTCCTATTTGGCCAATTTTTTTACCACAGCATGGTAGTACCATGACATGACACCCATGAAAGGTTTCATGATTTTCAGACGTGTTTTGGATTTATAAGAATTTTAAAACCAAGTTTCTCAATGTTCTCGGCCGAGCCACGATGCCCAGATGTTTGAATTTTATTCTCATTTCTTGCATGGGGCCTAGAAATTCACCCGAGGACACAAATGTGATTTTTCAACCAACTTTGGTGCACGAGAGCATGTGCTTGTAGTTCAAATTTGACTTATGCACATTAAATGACAAGAAACTCAATTAATGTATAAAAAACGACAAACGAACCCGGAATAATTCCAAAATTTAACAGGGCACTCATGTAGTTCTATGTTGCCTTTGTTAAGAAACTCAAGGAGGGCGGGCAGCGTATATCGTTTCACACTCAAAGGTGTCACATTCCCTCTTAGAACCACGAGCTTCCAAATCGGCCCAATTTTTTACCACAACATGTTAGTGCCATGACATGACACCATGCCAAGTTTCATGATTTCCAGGCGAGTTTTGGATTTACATGAATTTAAAATCTAAGTTTCTCGATGTTCTCGGCCGAGTCATGACGCCCAGATGTTTGAATTTCATTCTCATTTCTTCCATGGGACCTAGAAATTCAACCAAGGACACACATGTGATTCAACCAACTTTGGTGCACCGAAGCATGTGCATGCTGTTCATATTTAGATTATGCACATGAAAAGTCCAGAAACTCAATTAATGTATAAAAAGGCCAAACGAACCAGAAATAATTCCAAAATTTAACAGGGCACTCATATAGTTCTATGTTGCCTCATAAGAAAAAATCAGGGGAGGCAGCGTATATCGTTTAGCACACAAAGGTGACACGTTCCCTCTCGGAACCACGAGGCTTGTTGAGAGAATCTCCGGTTTTGCAAGAAGCTTATACCAAAACTTGTCCCAATTCAGCCAAAACTTATACATATGAAAACAGGGTTTAGATTATTCCAAACATCTCGCTACCTAGACCAATAATGTACTATGATTTGAATTCAACATAAAATGGATACAAATATTTGAATTGGAGAGCGTATGGTACATGTAGTTCATAGTGAAATATGATTACTGCTATATGCATGTTTTTTGTTATCAAGATAATATTTAAATTATTGTATAACTTGACAACAATCATACTCAAATAAGGAAAATTGATTCAAATTTAGCATATGGTATACGACAATATATATGTTCACATGGTGGAGTAAAATGTTCATATATGATGGAAGATCAAAATGTAGGACTACATCAATTATAAACCGCAAGATCACCTCGATATATTCGAATTCAATTGAAATTCAAGATCCTGGCATTTGTAATCATATAAAAAGGGACATTACTCTTTCTTTTGGTGGGAATTGATTTGTTTTTTGTTGTTGTTGAGGGAAGTGCGAATCGATTTGGTACTGTGCAGGGTAATCTTGTTCTCCCGATTTTTTTACATTTTCTTGTAGTTTTTCAGTGGCATCTATAGCAATATAGTAAAAGGGGACATGACTCTCTTGTGTCTTGTATGAATTTTTTTTTACACGTTAAGTTTGTTCTACCAAACAAGGAATCCGCACCTTGTTATCCCGAAATTTTCAAGCTCGAGTATCTTTTGTCTCACCTGCTTTGAAACTCCCGCCTCTTCAACACGCACCGCGCCTTGTTATCTCGAAATTTCGACACGCGCGAGAACTCCCTCCTCATCCTAAATCTGTCCCGCAGCCCAGACATGCGAAATCCCCCTTCTACCCCTCAGCCAGAAATGAAGCTCCATGTCGCGGTGTCAAAACCGGTGGGGGTACACTGGTAACTTACCCTACATTTCGGACAAGTGTGTCCCTAAGCTTGGCTCCCCCCACCCCCTCCACCCCCCCCCCATTCGTACACCGAGGCCGCCAAAACCCGCGAAACCCCACACTCCTCCGTCGTTCTCCCGACCGCCGCCCAACCGGAGACTCTTCCCAGACTACGTCGTCCGCCGCAACAACTCGCCGTCCCTCATCCACCGCACCGGATGAGGATCCGTTGTCGATCTCGTCGTCCCGCCAGATCAGCCGCCCCGTCCTCCACCTCCAAGGAGCTGCCCCGACATTCGCCTCGTCTATCATGCCACCTCAATCCCCACAGCATCGTCTTGACCTGCCCCACCGGAACCGCATCACCCTCACCGATTCCTCCGATGAAGTCGAGGCCAACTTGGCGCCACCAAGGAGGTTCTGCACTCACCGCTGCATTTTATCTTTTATTCGATCTCACGGGGCTGCCGGTGCTCGATACTGAGCAGACATGGCGGGTCTCCATCGACGGCGTCGTCGCCGGCCACATCATCCACGGCTTCTCTCCCCCATGTCGTTGCTTCCTCGGCGGTGACTTCCACAACGGCACTAGCTGCAGCTGCTCCGGCTCTCGCTTGCGCTGCAGCTCTGTTCTTGCCGTCGGTCGTGCTGCTGCACTGCTCTTGCTTTCGTTCATGCTGCTGCTCTGCTCTTGCTCTCGCTTGCGCTGCTGCTGCTGCACGACCTCCGGCAGCTACATGAGTTGCTGCTTTAGCACTCGCTCGCGGTGCTACTGCACGACTTGCTCTCTGCTAGTGTGTTCCCTGCTCGAGTGTCTGCTGATTGAGATCACTACTTCTCTGCTACTGGTGCTCGAACGCCCTAAACATCTATTGTAATGCTCTGCTACTAGTTCAATCAGTTTCAACAGTAAAATTCAGTTTCGACTGTAAAGTTCATTTTCTTCAGTTAAGTTCAGAGTGAACAGTACTTACAGCATCTGTTGGAGCGGCCGTGGCGCGGCTGATGCGTTTTACATCTAGCACTTTTTGGTGATGTATTTTACATCATCTATTGCAGATGATATTAGGGTCCCACTTCAGATTAAGGTTGTCTGTCTTGTCCTGCTTCAGCCTCGTCACCGTACACCTTACCGGAGCTGCTCCAACGATGGAACCGTCCATCACAGCAGAGCAGTACCCTCGGTGCTGTTTCCAGAGGCCTCGGATCTTCTTCCCCGCCTCGGACAGTCACACCAGCAACATCACCGTCCTCCACGTCCAAGCCAATGATGTTGAGGTCCACAAGGCTATGCCAAAGAGGTTGTACGCTCGTCGCATCACTTTGTTACTCTGCATTCATGTCGATCCCTCAGGGATCCTTTGCTATGGAACTAGTATTCGTGCAAATCTGTTAGAAGGAGTGGAGCAAAGCAAAACTGGAAGATTTTTTTCCTTTGGTGTCTCTTTCGAAGAAAAAACGTAGGAATTTTATTCACTTGGACGTCCTTTTCAAATTAATATGCATGAAGAACATAACTAATTGCATTACTGGAATAACAAGATTCTTATTTTTTTTCATTTTCACGTGGTTTGCCTTTAATTTGACCATGTTTGTCCATTCCGGTGTTCTTCCAATTCATGTGAACCAAACACCCAGGTTGACTGAAATCCTATGTTTCCAAATGCTCTGTTTTGCACGTGCATTCCTATACTATTCCTGTGTTTTTCCTGTCCCTGCGTTTATAGAATCCTCCAATTCTAAGGAGCCCTTACAGATTTACTTCATTTTTAGATAGGCGTCAAAGAAAACTCTGTGTGTTATGTCCTGCTCCTGTCGTGCCGTCATCCACCCCACCTGAGGTGCACCATCGACAGAAGCGTTCACTGCAGCAGAGATCCCCCCTGCAGACTTTCTTTCACTGCCTCAGATCATCTTCCCCGTTGCCGGCAGCCACGCCAACTGCATTACCATCATCGACTGAGCAGATGAACCTGAGGACTACAGTTCCTAAGAGAGGTCGCATCTTTTCGTGTTTGCTTACGTTATACATCGGTTATTATTACCTGCTACTTTATCGTTCAAACTTGAGTTTTGAAATGCCCATGGGTCTCGTATCGAGCCAGCAATGAATAGTATCTGTCTACTATCTGGTTCATCTGGGGTCTTCTATGTGGTTCATGTTGGGGTGGGCAACAAACAATAGATGATCCATTGTCTATCTTTTTAAACTGAAGCTATAATCTGCCTGCTATCATTAGTTTTGGATCCATCCACTCATTTGCTACCATCAGTCTTGATTTTTGCATGCACCCCTTAGGCCTTACAAAATATAATTATTTTTTTATTATGCATGTCAGATATAGTACACAATCATACTGAACATGTAGAGAAAAAGAGAAGACCGTTGCATGGGAATATAATGTCATGCAGACGTCGCTCCATGGTGGGCGAAGTGCCCCCCCCCCCCTCCTGCATTTCCAGATTGTATTCTAGAGGAAGATAAATGTTCAGATGGGGATTCAGAAGGAGCCGACCACGCCTGTTTACCACCTGATGTGTTTGCTCTAACCTACCATGCTGATGTTGGTCATATCATGCATATGGCGCCTTGCATTGCTTACATTATACATCTTATATGTCATCAACTTAGTTTAGATTTGCTTTGTGTGATGCCACCTGTTTGGTTTCTATACCATACTCCCACCATTCCCAAATATTTGTCTTTTTAGAGATTTAAACAAGTGACTACATACGGAACAAAATGAGTGAATCTACACTCTAAAATATGTCTATATACATCCGTTTGTGGTAGTCCATTTGAAATCTCTAAAAAGACAAATATTTAGGAACGGAGGGAGTATATGGGAATTATGCAATGCCATCTTCTTTAGCCAGGCATCGTATACGTGAATCATGCAATGCCACCCTGTTTAGCCAGTCATCGTATATGTGAATTGTATCGTACATATTTTTTCCATAATGTATTCCATTTGTCAACAATGTTTATACATTCATCTACTCTTCCCTGCATCAGCCATTTGAGTCACCATGGGAAAATCTGGAGTGAAAACAAGGTCTTCGAGCGATGTGCTACACCGTCGATGCAGATTTCTTCTTTGGTTATAGATAGCTCCTCATAGGAGGATTCAGACAGATGACCAACAGATTCCCCCCCGTTGTGCATTCTATAACTTGGATGGGTTATATTGCTCATATCATGCATATGGTGTCTTGCATTGCCATGCCATCTGCTTAGATTAGACATGCTTTGTGTGAATGCCTCATGTTTGCTTTCTATATCAGATATGTGAATTATGCAATGCCATGTTTTTCAGCCAGTTATCATATATGTGAATTATGCACCGCCATGGAGCCATGCATCATATATGTGAATTATCTCATGCCATCGTTTTTCATTACGTATTCCATTTGTCGACAATCTGTGTATATTGAACTACTCTTCATGTGTATCAGCCATTTGAGCCGGTTATGGAAAAATCTGGAGTGAAAACAAGGTCTTGAAAGCGTGCAATGGTACCTGTTGAAGCATATATCTTGATGGTTACAGGTAGCTCCTCAGAGGAGGATTCAGAGACAGATGACCAGTCCTATGTCCCACCTGAGGTGTATGCTCTAAGTTGCAATGTTTATATTTCTCATATGATGCATATGGTGTCTTGCATTGCTTAGTTTAGACATCATATGCACAATATTGAATTCCATCTCGCTTAGTTTAGAGATCATACATGTGAGTGCCAAATGCTTAGTATATGAATCAATTATGTCAATTATATCATGACATCCTGTATACTTAGACAACATGTATGTGAATTATTTCATCCCAACCTATTTTAGAAAGACATCATATATTTTTGTCATGTCATCCTGTTTAGGTACTCATCATATGTTGAATTATGCCATTATATCCTGTTAAGTTACCCATCATATATCTGAAACTGTGTCATGCTATCCTATTTAGTTAGGCATCATATATGTGAAATTGTGTCATGTTGTCCTGTTTGGTTAGACAACATATATGTGAATTACCACATCATCTATCATACAATGTCTCAGACGTTCAATTTCTTTTCTTTTTAATCAGCCATTTGAATTGGAGGGGGTGATGCAGTATCTAAGGGAGCAAAAACCCGTTCTTCACAAAAGACAGTGTTACCCGTCGATGCAGATAGAACCATGGTTGTACTGGCCCACAAACTAGGCCCACCACACATAATCGAGACTCTTCCAGATTGCACACTTACACCGTTGGGCAGAGAACCAGCTACAACCCATCTAACCGCAACTCCAGCGGATAGTAACCCACTTATAGTTGACAAAGCACCATGTCCACCACAGAGTACCCCACACGAAAGCAGTTTGTAAAGCTACTGCAGGTGCCCAAAGCACGAAGACCACAACAGCTAACCCAAACTCCACGCTTAAAGCGTAAGAGCAAGCTGTTCTCGTGTCGATTCCGTAGCTATGGTCCATACTCCTTTGTTGTTGCATCACTTTGCATTTACTCATACCAACTACTTTCGAATTTGAAGGATCCAATTGAAACTCCAATGGCGCAATGTATGTTTTAAACCTATTTCTTTAACTGGATTGTTGTTCTAACTTCTTGCTCTATATTGATTTCAGCTTTAAGTTGTATAAACAGTTATGTTCTCATGTGATGCACATTACAAGTGCTGCCAATGTTGTGTAGTTTCTCACACTTATATTCTGTCTATGTTGTTGTGTCTTAAAAATATATGAGTTGAACTGTGTCTCTATCTTGATTAGGGAACATAAACTAGAATGATATGGACAATATAGTGACCATAGTACATAGATATATGTTTGTTTCATGTTGTTATCCTGTCCACCTTACTACTGAACCGGTTTACCAAAATGAGTTTCGTATACCACAAGCTAAACCTGTGATGTGTCTGCTTGTTTCTCTTGTAGTATGCGTACGTAATATTGGAGAAGAGCACCCCACTATGCAATGGTAGAGAAAGTAATGCAGATAAGGTTCAAGATAGTGAGACAACCATGTTGGTCTCCAAGAAAGGTGACAAAAATGATCTTGTAGACAGTGAGAAAACCCCACAGTCTTGCGTTGATGTAGTGTTCGAGTTACCTGCCATTACTGCTGGCACAAGCTCTTCGAACTCGCTGCCTGAATCACTTCGGCTTCTTCAGTCTCAGCTACAAGCTGAAAGGCATCACCACCGTGTCATGACAAGAAGCCAAAGGACTGAGGAAGTCCCTGCAGAATTCAGATGTGTACTTTCTGGTGCAACAAAGAAGCTACTGGAGGATTTAAGCGCCAAACAAGAGAAAGTTAGTAAGCTTGCTAAGCATCTTGCCGACATTATGGGTACCTGTGATATTTTTCTTGAACTCTTATGAAGTGGTTTCAGTTCTGGACTTGTTTTGTCATGCGGCGTTTATATGTCGCTTTGTTCCCTATATTTGCACCGTGGCGAACTTTGATGCCCAATGGATGTAATATGTGTAATAGCCGTGATAGCCTAGCATAAGTTCTTTGGCTTATTTATTTCCTTGTTGTCTTGTTTATTTGTTTGCTTGTAGTCAGTGCAGTTCTTTTTCCGCGGTTTGCTAGTGGCTGCAATAACCTACTATTTAAAACTAGGCCACAATAACCATGGGCTAATATTTACTGTAATGACACTGGGCCTCCTACGGGTCGTAGAAACAGTGGGACTTCTACGGGCCGTAGAAACAGTGGGCCTTCTACGGCTATAGAAACAATGGGCCTTCCACGGACCGTAGAAACAATGGGCCTTCTACGGGTCGTATCATCAATGGGTCTTATATGGGCCGTATGATCGATTGGCCAAACATGGGCCAATAACAGACCGCATTTTGGCCGTAAACGGGCTAGAGTTGGAATCGTCCGTTCATGGGCCGACCATAACGGGCCATCGTTAATAGGCCGTATTTGATGACGCTATGAAAACGGCCCAACGAATTAATGGACCACAAACGGGCCGACTGTAACCATGGGTTGAATTTGGCCCACAAGCAGAAAATGACAGTAATGGGCCATAAGTAAACGAATGCTAGAAATGAGCCCAAGAATTAATGGGCTCTGAGAAGGCCGAAAGATAACATGGGCTGGAAACGGCCCAATGGAATAACGGGACTTTAATGGGTATAAAGTGATACACTGTTCATTACGGGTCAGTTTCACCACAGGCCATTAATGGGTGTAAAGTGATACACTGTTCATTACGGGCCAGTTTCACCACGGGCTGTTAATGGGCCAAGAGTTACAAAGGGCCTCATATGGGCCGAAAAGATGTCATGGGCCATACATGGGCCAGAAGTGAAAACGGGCTGGAATCATATTGGATGGCCCAAATGACGTTACTGGGCCTAATTCGGATAGGGCGAACGGGCCTTGGGTTAGTGGGTCAGTAAATGGGCTATATGCGCGAGGCCATTAACATGATTTCCATGGGCCGCCCGCCACCTTTCGACCAAGCCAAACGGTCCGCCTTTTCACTGAATGGGCCTCTGTTGGGCCGTGCCACGTGTCGACGTATCATAGGCGCCTTCTGTCCAATGAGTGGATGACATCTGTCCCAACGATGAGCCGACACATGTTTCCTCCAGCCAATGATGATTTTACACGTGGAAAATCCCCATTGGTTGAGGTTGTTAACGAGTTATCGGATCCAAAACCCGACCCGATAGCTTAACGGCGTTCCGTTACGGTGGATGCCACGTGTCGGTCACCCTTGACGAAAGCACTTCTATGACGCGCGATTTATCGTCATGGAAGTGGATACTTCCGTGATGATAATTTTGGTAATGTCATGGAACACTTCTACGACAGCATAGGTATGACTATCTTGATTCTGTCATAAAATCGTCATGGATGTACATGCATGACAAAAAACGCGACCTACTGTGACAAAAACGTATCATCATGGAAGTGTATTTTTTGTAGTGTGATGTTAAGAATATTTGGCAGAGCAAAGCTGATGACTACTCGATAGTTCAGTGTGTCATGCTTTACGGCTTAGAATCGGTACTTCAAAGACGTTTTGAACATCATGGAGCATATGAGATGTTCCCAGAGTTGAAGTTAATATTTCAAGCAAATGCCCAAGTTGAGAGATATGAAGTCTCCAACAAGTTCTATAGCTGCAAAATCAAGGAGAATAGTTTTGTCACTGAACATATACTCAAAATGTCTGGGTATCATAACCACTTGACTTAGCTGAGAGTTAATCTTCCTGATGATAGTGTCATTGACAGAGTTCTTCAATCACTGCCACCAAGCTATAAAGGCTCCGTGATGAACTATAATATGCAAGGGATGAACAAGACAATTCCCGAGCTCTTCGTAATGCTAAAGGCTGTGGAGGTAGAAATCAAAAAGGAGCATCAAGTGTTGATGGTCAACAAGACCACTAGTTTCAAGAAAAAGGGCAAAGGGAAGAAGGGGAACTTCAAGAAGAACGGCAAGAAAGTTACTGCTCAGGAGAAGAAACCCAAGTCTGGACCTAAGCCTGAAACTGAGTGCTTCTACTGCAAAGGTACTGGCCACTGGAAGCAGAACTACCCCAAGTATTTGCGGATAAGTCAAAAGTATATTTGATATACATGTTATTGATGTGTACCTTACTAATGCTCATAGTAGCGCCTGGGTATTTGATACTAGTTCTGTTGCTCATATTTGTAGCTCGAAACAGGGGCTACGGATTAAACAAAGATTGGTTAAGGACGAGGTGACGATGCGCGTCGGAAATGGTTCCCAGGTCGATGTGATCATCGTCGACACGCTACCTCTACATCTACCTTCAGGATTAGTTTTAGACCTGAATAATTGTTATTTGGTGCCAGCATTGAGCATGAACATTATATTTGGATCTTGTTTGATGCGAAACAGTTATTCATTTAAATCAGAGAATAATGGTTGTTCTATTTATATGAGTAATATCTTTTATTGTCATGCACCCTTGTTGAGTGGTCTATTCTTATTGAATCTCAATCATGGAGATACACATGTTCATAATATTGAAGCCAAAATATGCAAAGTTGATAATGATAGTGCAACTTATTTGTGGCACTGTCGTTTAGGTCATATCAGTGTAAAGCGCATGAAGAAACTCCATGCTAATGGGCTTTTGGAATCACTTGATTACGAATCACTTGGTGCTTGCGAACCGTGCCTCATGGGCAAGAGGACTAAAACTCCGTTCTCCGGAACAATGGAATGAGCTAATGACTTATTGGAAATAATATATACCGATGTATGCGGTCCAATGAGTGTTGAGGCTCGTGGCAGGTATCATTAATTTCTTACCTTCACAGATGATTTGAGCAGATATGGTTATATCTACTTAATGAAGCATAAGTCTGAAACATTTGAAAAGTTCAAAGAATTTTAGAGTGAAGTGGAAAATCATCATAACAAGAAAATAAAGTTTCTACGATCTAATCATGGAGGCGAATATTTGAGTTACCAGTTTGGTCTTCATTTGAAACAATGTGGAATAGTTTCACAACTTATGCCACCTGGAACACCACAGTGAAATGGTGTGTCCGGACGTCGTAACCGTACTTTATTGGATATGGTGCGATCTATGATGTCTCTTACTGATTTACCACTATCGTTTTGGGGTTATGCTTTGGAGACGACTGCATTCACTTTAAATAGGTCACCATCAAAATCCGTTGAGACGACGCCTTATGAATTGTGGTTTGGCAAGAAACCAAAGTTGTCATTTCTTAAAGTTTGGGGCTGCGATGCTTATGTGAAAAAGCTTCAACCTGATGAGGTCAAACCCAAATCGGAGAAGTGCGTCTTCGTAGGATACCCAAAGGAAACTATTGGGTACACCTTCTATCACAGATCCGAAGGCAAGATATCCGTTGCTAAGAATGGATCCTTTCTAGAGAAGGAGTTTCTCTCGAAAGAAGTGAGTGGGAGGAAAGTAAAGCTTGATGAGGTAATTGTACCTTCTCCCGAATTGGAAAGTAGTTCATCACAGAAATCAGTTCCAGTGATTCCTACACCAATTAGTGAGGAAGTTAATGATGATGATGATCATTAAACTTTAGATCAAGTTACTACAGAACCTCATGGGTCTTCCAGAGTATGGTCTGCACCAGAGTGCTACGGCAATCCTATTCTGGAAGTCATGTTACTAGACTTGATGAACCTACGAACTATGAGGAAGCAAAGATGAGCCCAGATTCTGCGAAATGGCTAGAGGCCATGAAATCTGAGATGGGATCCATGTATGAGAACAAAGTGTGGACTTTGGTGGATTTTCCCGATGATCGGCAAGCCATAGAAAATAAATGGATCTTTAAGAAGAAGAATAATGCTGACGGTAATGTTACTGTCTACAAAGCTCGACTTGTTGCGAAAGGTTTTCGATAAGTTCAAGGAGTTGACTATGATGAGACTTTCTCACCCGTAGTGATGCTTAAGTCTGTTCGAATCATGTTAGCAATTGCTGCATTTTATGATTATGAAATTTGGCAGATGGATGTCAAAAGTGCATTCCTGAATGGATTTTTGGAAGAAGAGTTGTATATGATGCAACCAGAAGATTTTGTTGAACCAAAGGGTGCTAATAAAGTGTGCAAGCTCTAGCGATCCATTTATGGACTGGTGCAAGCCTCTCAGAGTTGGAATAAACGCTTTGATAGTGTGATCAAAGTCTATGGTTTTATACAAACTTTTGGAGAAGCTGTATTTACAAGAAAGTGAGCGGGAGCTCTGTAGCATTTCTAATATTATATGTGGATGACATATTGTTGATTGGAAATGATATATAATTTCTGGATAGCATAAAGGGATACTTGAATAAGAGCTTTTCAATGAAAGACCTCGGTGAAGTTGCTTACATATTGGGCATCAAGATCTATAGACATAGATCAAGACGCTTAATTGGACTTTCACAAAGCACATACCTTGATAAAGTTTTCAAGAAGTTCAAAATGGATCAGTCAAAGAAAGGGTTCTTGCATGTGTTACAAGGTGTGAAGTTGAGTCAGACTCAATGCCCGACCACTGCAGAAGATAGAGAGAAAATGGAAGTCATTTCCTATGCTTCAGCCATAGATTCTATCATGTATGCAATGCTGTGTACCAGACCTGATATGTGCCTTGCTATAAGTATATCAGGTAGGTACCAAAGTAATCCCAGATTGGAGCACTGGACAGCGGTCAAGAACATCCTGAAATACCTGAAAAGGACTAAGGATATGTTTCTCATTTATGGAGGTGACAAAGAGCTCGTCGTACATGGTTACGTCGATGCAAGCTTTGACACTGATCCGGATGACTCTAAGTTGCAATCCGGATACGTATTTTATTGATTGGTGGAGCTGTCAGTTGGTGCAGTTCCAAGCAAAGCGTCGTGGCGGGATCTACATGTGAAGTGGAGTACATAGCTGCTTCGGAAGCAGCAAATGAAGGAGTATGGATGAAGGAGTTCATATCCGATCTAGGTGTCATACCTAGTGCATCGGGTCCAATGAAACTCTTTTGTGACAATACTGGTGCAATTGCCTTGGCGAAGGAATCCAGATTCACAAGAGAACCAAGCACATCAAGAGACGCTTCAATTCCATCCATCATCAAGTGTCGGAGGGAGACATAGAGATTTGCAAGATACATACGGATCTGAATGTTGCAGACCCATTGACTAAGCCTCTTCCACGAGCAAAACGTGATCAGCACCAAAACTCCATGGGTGTTAGAATCATTACTTTGCAATCTAGATTATTGACTCTAGTACAAGTGGGAGACTAGAAAAATATGCCTTAGAGGCAATAATAAAGTTATTATTTATTTCCTTATTTCATGATAAATGTTTATTATTCATGCTAGAATTGTATTAACCGAAAACTTAGTACATGTGTGAATACATAGACAAAACATAGTATCCCTAGTATGCCTCTACTAGACTAGCTCGTTAATCAAAGATGGTTTTGATCGCTACAGTTTCATTGATACTGCTTTCTTCATGACTTATACATGTTCCTCAGACTATGAGATTATGCAACTCCCGAATACCGTAGGAACACCTTGTGTGCTATCAAACATCACAACGAATCGGGTGATTATAAAGATGCTTTATAGGTGTCTCTCAAGGTGTTTGTTGGGTTGGCATAGATCGAGATTAGGATTTGTCACTTCGTATCGAAGAGGTATCTCTGGCCCTCTCGGTAATGCTCATCACTATAAGCCTTGCAAGCAATGTGACTAATGAGTTAGTTGCGAGATGAAGCATTACGGAACAAGTAAAGAGATTCTGCCGAGAACGAGATTGAACTAGGTATGATGATACCGACGATCGAATCTCGGGCAAGTAACATACTGATGACAAAGGGAACAATGTATGTTGTTATGCGGTTTGACCGATAAAAATCTTCGTAGAATATGAAGGAGCCAATATGAGCATCCAGGTTCCGCTATTGGTTATTGATCGGAGATGTGTCTCGGTCATGTCTACATAGTTCTCGAACCCGTAGGGTCCGCACGATTAACATTCAATGACGATTTGTATTATGAGTTACGTGTTTTGATGACCGAAGTTTGTTCGGAGTACCAGATGAGTTCACAGACATGACGAGGAGTCTCGAAATGGTTGAGACATAAAGATTGATATATTGGAAGGCTATATTCGGACATCGGAATGGTTCCGGAGAAGTTCGGGTATTTTTCGGAGTACCGGAAGGTTACCGGAACCCCCCGGGGAGTTGATGGGCCTTAATGGGCTTTAGGGGAAATAAGAGAAGGGCCTCAAGGTGTGGCCGCCCCCCCCCCCATGGGCTGGTCCAAATTAGACTAGGAGGGGGCGGCGCCCCCTCCTTCCTTCTCCCCTCTTCCCCCTTCCCTCCTTCTCCTAGTTGGAATAGGAAAGGGGGGCCGAATCCTACTTGGATAGGGAGTCCAAGTAGGACTTCCCCCCTTGGCGCGCCCCCTCTAGGGTCGGCCTCCTCCTCCCTCCTTTATATACGGGGGCAGGAGGCACCCTAGAACACACCAATTTTTGCCTTAGCCATGTGCGGTGCCCCTTCCACAGTTACACACCTCGATCATATCGTCGTAGTGCTTAGGCGAAGCCCTGTGCCGGTAACATCATCATCACCGTCGCCTCGTCGTCGTGCTGACAGAACTCACCCTCGTCCTGAACTGGATCAAGAGCACAAGGAACGTCATCGAGCTGAACGTGTGCTGAACTTGGAGGTGCCGTACATTCGGTACTTGGATCGGTTGGATCGCGAAGATGTTCGACTACATCAACCGCACTACTAAACGCTTCCGCTTTCGGTCTACGAGGGTATGTGGACACACTCTCCCCTCTTGTTGTTATGCATCTCCTAGATAGATCTTGCGTGATCGTAGGAAAATTTTGAAATTACTACATTCCCCAACAATAATAATTTTCAATAGCATCATGAATGAATTCAGCAATATAACTATCACATAAAGCACTTGTTTCATGATTCATAAGCATAGAAATTTTATTACTCTCCACATAAGCAAATTTCTTCTCATTCAGAATAGTGGGACTATCATAAGAAACTCGAATACTATAAATTGTTTCCATATTAAAAGAGTAATGTTCAGAAAAAGGATATCATAATTATGACAATTTTTATAAATATAATCATCACTACTTTTTATAAGATAAGTGTCATCACAATAATCATCATAAGTAGCAACTTCGTTCTCATCATAATCAATTGAAACCTCTTCCAAATAGTGGATTCATCACTAAATAAAGTCATGACCTCTCCAAATCCACTTTCATAATTATCACAATAAGATACAACACACTCCAAAATAGTGGGATCATTACTTCCTAAAATTGACACTCTTCCAAACCCACTTTCATCAATATAATCATCATAAATAGGAGGCATGCTTTCATCATAATGAATATTCTCATCAAAACTTGGGGGACAAAAAATATAATATTTATCAAACATAGAAACCCCAAACTTGTACCTTTGCATATCATTAACATCATGGATATTCAAAGAATTCACACTAACAACATTGCAATCATGCTCATCATTCAAAGATTGTACGCCAGACATTTTATTGCATTCTTCTTCTTACATTTTGGCACAATTTTCTGATCCATCATTTTCAAGAAAGACATTATAAAGATGAATTATATGTGGCAACCTCAATTTCATTTTTTTGTAGTTTTATTTTATAAACTAAACTAGTGATAAAACAAGAAACTAAAAGATTCAATTGCAAGATCTAAAAGTATACCTTCAAGCACTAACCTCCCCAGCAACGGCGCCAGAAAAGTGCTTGATGTCTACTACTGTGACGCCCCCGATTCAATCGTACACTAATCATACACGCAAACGTGTACGATCAAGATCAGGGACTCACGGGAAGATATCACAACACAACTCTAAAAATAAAATAAGTCATACAAGCATCATAATACAAGCCCGGGCCTCGAGGGCTCGAATACAAGTGCTCGATCATAGACGAAGTCAGCGGAAGCAACAATATCTGAGTACGTACATAAGTTAAACAAGTTTGCCTTAAGAAGGCTAGCACAAACAGGGATACAGATCGAAGAGGCGGGCCTCCTGCACCGATCCTCCTAACTACTCCCTGGTAAATCGCCGTGAGCTGCGTAATAGTAGGCACCTCCGTGTAGTAGTAAATCATCGACGGTGGCGTCGCTCTGGGCTCCATCGTCTGTCGCAGCAACCGGGTAAAGAAAGGGGAAAAGGGGAACAAGGCAACCGTGAGTACTCATCCAAAGTACTGCAAGCAAGGAGCTACACTACATATGCATGGATATATGTGTAAAGGGCCATATCGGTGGTGAACTACAGAATGCCGTAATAAGAGGGGATAGCCAATCACATCGAAGACTACGCTCGCAGCCTCCGCCTTCTGCAAACATGTAGAAGAGAGTAGACTGAAGTCCTCCAAGTAGCATCGCATAGCATAATCCTACCCGGCGATCCCCTCCTCGTCGCCCTGTTAGAGAGCGATCACCGGGTTGTATCTGGCACTTGGAAGGGTGTGTTTTATTAAGTATCCGGTTCTAGTTGTCATAAGGTCAAGGTACAACTCCAAGTCGTCCTGTTACCGAAGATCACGGCTATTCGAATAGATTAACTTCCCTGCAGGGGTGCACCACATAACCCAACACGCTTGATCCCATTTGGCCGGACACACTTTTCTGGGTCATGCCCGGCCGCGGAAGATCAACACGTCGCAGCCCGACCTAGGCCAACAGAGCGGTCAGCACGCCGGTCTAAACCTAAGCGCCCAGTGCAGGCCCATCGCCTTAGCACACACGCACGCTATGACGCCGCCGGAAGCGCACCTAGCAACCTCCATTACAAAGGAAGTCACGTTCGCCGTCCAATCTGGCGCGCTACGATCGGCCGACATCAAGAAGGCTTTTACCGATACCACGATGCCGGATACCCATAACTACTCCCGCATAGATGGTTAGTGCGTATAGACCAAATGGCGGACTCAGATCAAATACCAAGATCTCGTTAAGCGTGTTAAGTATCCATGAACGCCGACCGAGGCCAGGCCCACCTCTCTCCTAGGTGGTCTCAACCTACCATGTCGCTCCGCCACAAAGTAACGATGGGGCCGTCGGGAACCCGAGCCCACCTCTACCGGGATGGAGCCACCGTCCTTTCACCCCATCTCCGAACAGTATCACAGTAATGTAACGATGTAAAGTATATAGTATATGCCTGTGATCACCTCCGAAGTTATCACAGCCCAGTAGTATAGCATGGCATTTTTGACAAAGTGTAGGGCCTTTGGTGGAACACTAGCATCCTATACTAAGCGATGAGGATAGCGGTAAAGGTAACAACAAGAGTAGCAAGGACAAAGCTATATCCGTGAAAGCGATAACATGCTACACTACTCTAATGCAAGCGGTATAGAGAAGAGTAGGCGATATCCCGTGATCAAAGGGGGGCTTGCACAGTTGCTCTGGCAAGAGAGAGGGGTCGTCAACTCCGTAGTCGTCTTTGCAGCAGCGTCGATCTCGGTGTCTAGCGGAAGAAGAGGGGGAAGAAACAATGAATATTTAAGCAAACAGATGCATGACAAAGCAAAGCGTGATGCTAGGCGTGCCCTAACGCGGTAGGTGGTGATACCGGTGAAGGGGGGAAACATCCGGAAAGTATTCCGGTGTTTCGCTTTTTGAGCGGAAGAGCCGAGGGGAAAGTTGCGAGTTCGATAGGTTAGGGGGGTGTGGCGGACGAACGGGTTGCGTATTCGGAATCGTATCGTCGTTCTGAGAACCTTTCATGTTGAAAATATTTTAATCCAAGTTACGGATTAAAAGATATGATTTTCTAAAGATTTTATTAATTTAAAATTTAATTAATTATTTAATTATTTCAAAAACAGATTAATGACATCGACATGATGTCATGTCGACATCAGCGATCAACGGAGTTGACTTGGTCAACGACCGACGATGGGTCCTGTGGGACCTACCTGTCATACACTGTTTTGGTTAATTAGAGATTAGTTAATTTAATTACTATTTAATTAACCTAACTAGTTAATTAAATTAATTAAATCGGATTAATTAACTTAATTAATTCATTAGATAATTAATTAATTAATAATTAATTTTATTAAATCATTTTTATTTTTATTTATTATTTTTATTTTTAATTCTCCTTTTTTTTAACGTTCTGGGGCGTGGGCCCCCACTGTCATTGGCCCACAGGGGGGGCCTTGCGGGTTTCGGGCGCAGGCGACGGTTGTCGCCCAAACGGGTGTCTTGGCGTGGATGCCGGCCCCGTGGGCGCGGCGCGCAAGACGGCGACCGTGGCGAACAGCGGCATGGCGGGGCCGTGGTAGGAGGCCGAGCAGGCGAGGGTACGATGGAAGGGGCCGGCGTGCGAGGCGGAGAGGGTGAACAGGCGCCAGGGCGGGCGCGGTGACCAACGGCGACAGGAGGCGTGGTGGCGCGAGGAGAGGACGAGGGAGCGCAGGGGGGGTGGCGCTCCATGGACGCGCTGTGGCGAAGCGATGGGCGTGGCTGGGCGGCCAAGGGTCGCGTGAGCGCGGCCGACGCAGGGGAGGCGTGCGTGTCACAAGACGATGGCGCTGTCACATGGGCGAAAAGCGGTGGCCGGACGCCATGAGGGCGCACACAAGGCCGTGGCGTGGCGATCACTGGGGCCGCTGCATTGGTGCAGCGGCATGACAGAGGGAAAGGAGGGGAGGAGGGAGCTCACGTCGGGGGGGGTAGGGAAACTGGCAGCGGGCTCGGGGACGGTCGGGGGGGACGACGGGGACGACGTGCGTAGGGGCGATCCGGCGGGGAGGCGGCGATTCGGTGGGGCGCTCCGGGCGCCGGCGCCGGCGTCGACGACCTCCTCCTCGATCCCGATCCAATCGGGGAGAGGAGGGAGGAGATATTTTGGGGGCGGGGGAATCGGGCTCTCCCCCCGATCTAGATCCCATCGAGGGGGAAGTGGGGGAGCGAGTGGGGCGACGGGGGGAGTGGTGCGTGGGGGCTAGGGTTTCAGGGGGTGGGGGGGGGGGGTTAAGTGAGCGGTGGTGGGCCTTGGCCCAGTTGGGCCTGTGGCCGGCCTGGCTAGCTGGGCCGAATGGTCCAGGGGGAGGTTCTGTTTCTTTTTTTTGTATTTTTTGTTTTCTATTTTATTTTCTATATATTTTTGTTTTATAAAATACACAAGTAGTACCTAAATTAGTGTTACAAAATACCCCAATGCCACAAAAAGTTTGGTGACAAAATAAAATAGTTTAGTAATTTATTAATTGTAAAAGGCATTTAATTAATTGTTTTTGCTCTTTATTTAAATCCTTATAGCTCATTTAAGCATTTTATAAAAGCTTGGTTTCTCCACCATAATTGCTTACGATTTATTTGAAACAACCCGAACATTTTAGTTTTAATTTTTTGAAAAATTTTGTTGTTTGCTTTTCTTTTGAATTTGAGTCTGAATCGGTTCCGAACTAACGCGAGATTAGCAACAGTAACCGTGGTGATGTGGCATCATTAACGGAGGTTTACTGTAGCCTAATTATCCGGGCGTCACAACTACGTAACCTTCTTCTTGTAGACTTGTGTTGGGCCTCCAAGCGCAGAGTTTTGTAGGACAGTATAAAATTTCCCTCAAGTGGATGACCTAAGGTTTATCAATCCGTGGGAGGCATAGGATGAAGATGGTCTCTCTCAAACAACCCTGCAACCAAATAACAAAGAGTCTCTTATGTCCCCAACACACCCAATACAATGGTAAATTGTATAGGTGCACTAGTTCGGCGAAGAGATGGTGATACAAGTGTAATATGGATAGTAGATATAGGTTTTTATAATCTGAAAATATAAAATCAGCAAGGTAACTAGTAGTATAAGTGAGCAAAACGGTATTGAAATTCTTGGAAACAAGGCATAGGGTTCATACTTTCACTAGTGCAAAGTCTCTCAATAATGATAACATAATTCAATCATATGGCAAGCCCTCAACGTGCGACACAGAGTCACTCCAAAGTTCCTATCGCGGAGAACATAAGATGAAATTTCTTGTAGGGTACAAAACCACCTCAAAGTTAATCTTTCTCGTCAATCCATTGAGCTATTCCTATAAGTGTCACAAACAGACCTAGAGTTCATAGTGAAATAACACCATATGACACACATCAATCAACCCTAATGTCACCTAGATACTCCAGTGTCACCACAAGTATCTGTTGGTCAATTATACGGCATGCATCAAAAAACTTCAGGTTCATAATATTCAATCCAACACAAAGCACCTCAAAGAGTGCCCCAAGATTCCTACCAGAGAAACAAGGACGAAAACGTGCATCAACCCCTATGCATAGATTACCCCAATGTCACCTCGGGAATCCGCGAGTTGAGTGCCAAAACATACATCAAGTGTATCAATAGAACACCCCATTGTCACCACGGGTATCCCATGCAAGAAATACATCAAGTGTTCTCAAATCCATAATACTATTCAATCCGATAATAGTGAAACCTCAAAGGTAAAACTCAATTCATCACAAAAAGGTAGAGGGGGAGAAACACCATATGATTCAACTATAGTAACAAATCTCGTGGTATATCAAGATCATGCCAAATCAAGAACACGAGAAAGAGAGAGAGAGAGAGAGATCAAACACATAGCTACTGGTACATACCCTTAGACCCGAGGGTGAACTACTCCCTCCTCGTCATGGAGACCGCCCGGATGACAAAGATGGCCACTGGTGATGGTTTCCCCCTCCAGCAGGGTGCCGGAACGGGCTCCCGATTGGTTTTTTGTGGCTACAAAGGCTTGCGGCGGCGGAACTCCAGATCTAGGTTTCTTTCTGGGGGTTTTGGGATTTATAAGAATTTTTGGCGTCGGTTTCAGGTTAGGGGGGTCCACGAGGTAGCGGCAAGACAGGGGGCATTACCTAGGGTGGCGCACCCTCCACCCTTGTCGTCGCCTTGGGACTCTTCTGGCCCAACTCTGATGCTCCGTGGGCTTCTTCTGGTCCATAAAAAATCACCGTAAATTTTCAGCTCATTTGGACTCCGTTTGATATTCCTTTTCTGTAAAACTCAGAAATAAGGAAAATTAGAAACTGGCACTGGGCTCTAGGTTAATAGATTAGTCCCAAACATAATATAAAATAGCATATTAATGCATATAAAAATCCAAAACAGATAATATAATAGCATGGGACAATAAAAAATTATAGATACATTTGAGACGTATCAGCAACCAACCAAGAAACAAAAACAATCATAAATGAGCATTAAGCATAACTAACAACGAATAATGCACCACAAGTAGGATGTAATTTCATTGCACAACTATTGACTTTAGTGCTTGCATAGGGAATCACAAACCATAACACCAATACTCTTACTAAAGCATAATTACTCACCATCATCATATCTCAAAACTATTACAAAAAATCAAGTTTATAATATCCAATGATTTTCATTAAAGTTTTTATTATAACCCTCTTGAATATCTATCACTTTGGGACTAGTTTAATATACTACCATTGCTTATAACAAGCTCTCAAATAAATTTAAGTGAAGAACATGAGCATAAAAAATTTCATCTCTCAAAATAATATAAGTGAAGCATGAGAGGATTTCTCCAAAAATTTACTAACTCCCAAATTGATCTCAGTGAAGTATGAGAGTATTTCTTCCAAAATTAAAGCACCACCGTGCTCAAAAAGATATAAGTGAACCACTAGAGCAATTCCATGGCTCAAAAAATTTGAAGCACATAGAGCAATTCTAACAAATCATAGCATCATTATGGCTTTCTCAAATAGGTTTGTCCAGCAAGGATGATTGTGATAGACTAGAAAGCAAAACAAGAAAATACTCATATAATACAAGACGATCCAAGCAAAACTCATGATATGTGACGAATAAAAATATAGCTCCAACTAAAATTACCGATGGTTGTCAGAACAAAGAGGGGATGCCTTCTGGGGCATCCCCAAGCTTAGTTGCTTGGTTCTCCTTGAATATTACCTTGGACAGCCATCGGCAACCCCAAGCTTAAGCTCTTTTCACTCCTTATTCCTTCATCCATCGTGATCTCACCCAATACTTGAAAACTTCAATCACACAAAACTCAACAAAACCTTCATGAGATCCATTAGTATAATAAAGCAAACCACCACTTTAAGTATTGTTTCAAATCCATTCATATTTTATTATTGCATTATACCTACTATATTCTAACTTTACCATGGCTTATACCCTCCCTATATTCATCAAAATAAGAACACAATGCAATGAAAATAGAATCTTTCAAAAACAAAACAGTCTGTAGTAATCGGTACTTTAACCATACTTTTGTAACTCCAAAGATTCTAAAAAATCATTACATAGTAGGCAATTTCTATATCAATCTTGTGTAAAAAAATCAGAATTTTTCGTCGCTCCAGAAGAGCACATCAATTCAGCTGCTGGATGTAAAAGTTTCATGAAGATCATTAGATGTGTTTTTGTCAGGAGGTTTTTCAAATATAACTTGAAACACATTATCCACAGAAATTTTAGGATTATCCAGTTGTCATCTACATATTCCCTTTGATTTCCGGCCACGATCCAAGAATATTGTTGATTAACATAATTGAAAACTTGTTGGATCATATCCAGAACGGGAATTTCCTTTTTAAGGATCTCATCAAAGATTTGATTATTACCAAGCAAATGTCTCAAAACATAGTCACTATTGTAAAGGATCTCACCTATTACCGGTTTTTCACGGTTCATACCATAGAAATAAAAAAATTCCCTAGCTTCCTGCAGTATGTGATCAAATTCATTCATAAGAATAAGGGTGGCTATCTTTTTAGCTTTCAGATCCTTTATAATGGGTAGCACATAAGACAATCTTTGAAAGGTAGGATGAGTACGAATAAACCTATTTTCGAGTTTCAGAACTAGTGCTGAAATAGCTTCCGCATAAGTTTTAGTCTTTTTAAGAATAGGAACATCATCGCAAGTCAAAGTGCCAACACAATAAAAGAATTATTGGATAGTTTCTTTTCCTATAACGTTCTCTTGTCCCAAAAACAAAAGTTTTAGCATCCAGATTACCAGAACGTCCAATTTTAGGAGTTCTACCATCATCTGTCTCTGCCATAACTCATGATGATAAGTTCAAGCAAACAAAAGATCGAGCGAGAAAAAGGCAAACGAAATAGAAGGCAAATAAAAAGGGGAAATATTTTTGTGCTTTTTGCAAAAAAAATATAAGTGGGGGAGATGAAAACGAGATGAAAATGGCAAATAATTTAAATTGCAAGGAGATGAGATTTGTGATTAGGAACCTGATATATGTTGATGATGTCTCCCCGGCAACGGCACCAGAAATTCTTCCTGATTGCTTGTATCTGCGTTGGTATTCCTCCGAAGAGGAGAGGATGACGCAGCACAGCAATGGTAAATCTTTCCCTCAGTTATGAAACCAAGGTTATCGATCCAAAGAGGAGAACCAAGCAACACTATGTAAATGGTACCGCATGCAAAGAACAAATACTTGCAACCCAACGCCAGAAGAGGGGTTGTCAATCCCTTCTCGGTATTGAGATAGAGTAAATTGTATGAGATTGATAAATATATCTAACAAAAGCACAAAATAAAATAAATAAAGAAAAAGTGCAGCAAGGTATTTTTGGGTTTTTGGAATAATAGATCTGAAAATAATATGATAGGAAATAGAACATGGGGCCGTAGATTTCACTAGTGGCTTCTCTCGAGAAAATAGCATATGGTGGGTAAAAAATTTACTGTTGAGCAATTGATAGAAAAGCAAATAATCATGACGATATCCAAGGCAATGATCATGTATATAGGCATAGCGTCCAAGATTAGTAGACTGACTCCTGCCTGCATCTACCACTATTACTCCACACATCAACCGCTATCCAGCATGCATCTAGTGTATTAAGTTCGTGGAAAAAAGGAGTAACGCAATATGAACGATGACATGATGTAGACAAGATCTATTCATGTAGGAATAGACCCCATCTTTTTATCCTTAATGGGAACGATACATGCGTGTCATGTCTCCTTCTGTCATTGACATTGAGCACCGCAAGATCGGACCCATCAGAAAACACCTCTTCCCATTGCAAGAAAAAGCAATCTAGTTGGCCAAACCAAACCAAAGTTTCGGAGAAGAAATACGAGGCTATAATAATCATGCATATAAGAGACCAAAGAAGACTCAAATAATATTCATTCATCGGATCCCAACAAACACAAGGAAAAATTCATTACATTGGATCTAAGAACATTGAGGAGAACATTGTATTGACAATCAAAAAGAGAGAACAAGTCATCTAGCTACTGCCTACGGACCCGTAGGTCTGTGGTAAACTACTCACACATCATCGGAGGAGCACCAATGATGATGATGAACCCCTCCGTGATCGTGTTCCCCTCTAGCAAGGTGCCGGAATAGGACTCTAGATTGGATCTCGTGGTTCTGGAACTTGCGGCGGCTGGAATTTTTTTTCGTCGACTCCCCTAGGGTTTCTGGAATATTTGGGTATTTATATAGCTGAGAGGCGGTGGAAAGGACTCCCGTGGGCCCCACTACTCACCAGGGCATGCGTGGGGCTTGTGGCATGCCCAGGTGTCTTGTGGGCCCCACGGGCCTTCCCTCTGGCACTTCCTTGGGTCCCAAGTTGTCTTCTAGGTAGAAAAAATCTCCAAAAAGTTTCACTAAGTTTGGACTCCGTTTGATATGGATATTCTGTGAAGTAAAAAACAAGCAAAAAACAGCAACTGGCACTGGGCACTATGTCAATAGGTTAGTCCCAAAAAAGATATAAAGTTGCTGTAAAATGAATATAAAACATCAAAGAATGATAATATAACAGCATAGAACATTCAAAAATTATAGATACGTTGGAGACGTATCAAAAGGCAATTGAATAAGCATAAAAGTGGAGTATTCCTCTAAAATTGAAATGCAAAATGCACATATCGATTCTCGCGTGCCAAGCCATGCGGTGGGAGGCGTCGTTGCCTCAATCCAAAACCTGGTTAACACCGAGCGGCATTGTGATGATGTGCATATTGGGCTCATCGGCATATGGGTAAAAGTTGAGTGAGCACATGGGAATGGTGGAGGTGTCAAGGTGTAAGTGACAGGCGGTGACTAGGGATAGAGGTGACATACATTAGCGAGCGAGGAAAGAGCCTTGTCGGCTCAGTCCTAGATGCCAAGAACGACTCTCTCAATCCTACTTGAGTTGAACCTCAACAACAATGGTTCATGGGCCACGTTCCCATCCAGGCCCTTGATCCCAGCAAATTTTCTGCCTCGGGGAATCAAAATAAATATGGTTACACTAAATTTCAAATTTTGAATACTAATTATTATTTTAAAATCACAACCATATCTAATATACTGCGTGATAACTATATTTTGAAATAGATTTTTTCATAACTGTTTTTCAATACATTGCGCATTAGAAAATATGAAAACCATATCATATTAAATGTGATAAAGTAAGGGGTAAAATGCATGCCACTTTGGATAAATTTTTCACACTTGCATACATTCTTTTCAATGCACCGAGCCTTAAAAATGTAAACCATATCCTATAAGAAAATTAAAAATCCGCATGTCTCCTTGGTTTATTTTGTTACACTTGCATGAATATATAGTGTATATGTTTATGTGTGTATCCTTAAATAACTTAGTATATATCTCTATAGTTTTTGGTACCAAAATTATCTTCATAACAATATTTGGTTTATAGTTATTTATATTGTTCACAGACTGACATCTCATCCAGTCCCTTGATCCAAGGAATTTTTGTATGTCGGGAGTCAAAATAAATATAGTTATTCATACTAAATTATATATTTTGTGTACTAAATATTTTTCTCAAATCACCACGTTGATTATATTATGTAACTAAAACTATATTTTGTAATACAAGTTACATTTTCATTTATTTTCAATACATTGCATGTTAGAATTTTGGAAAGCAAATCATATTAATTGTGAGAAAAATAAGGAACAAAGAAATTGTATGCCTCTCGGGTTAATTTGCCACACTTGTATACATGTTGCTTTTAAATGTATTAAGCTTTAAAAATACTTAAACCATATCGCATACAAAAATAAAAGTTTGCACGTCTCCTTAGTTTATTCTGTTACACTTTGGATGAATATAGTATACATGACTGTGTGTGTATCCTTAAGTAACTTAGTATAGATATTTGAAGAGTTTGGTATTAAAAATATCTTGACAACAATATATGGCTTATAGATATAAAAATAGGGGAAAAGTCTAAAGTACATTTATCATGATTATGAGAAACCCGTGACTGAACCATTGGCCTGTTGTGTTATCTTTTCCTTGGTCAAATGTGTCTTGCATATTATAGCAGTTTTAGCAAATCTATTCATGGCACATGGTAATGAAATAGCATTGTTGTAGCTAAGCTAACATTCAGTACAATACGTAGCGCACTAACTTGAATGTATACTAGTGGTCTAACTAGACTAGTTGCCGCCGCTCAAATTTATGTGTTTCTACTTGGTGCACTCAAGCAGCCCTTCTCTGTGTCGCGACATGATTGGAATTTTGATCGATGTGGTGCCAACTCCCATGGCAAAAGTTATGTCCCAATGGTGGGGTGATGGTGTCCGGGATAAGGGTTGCCACGTCGGCTCTCAGACGTGGACTGGGCCGAGGACCCCCATATAACTAACCAGTGGGCCACGTTCTTTTTCGACCCATGAAGAAGCCAAGATGAAATCTTCTGAAGACTTGGCGTATACTCAAGACACTAATACAATCGTCAGCATGTTCATCCTCAAATGTATCCAACCTATGTGTAACCCTAGGTACCCTCGGTGTCTATATAAATTGAGGGGTTTAGACAGTAGAGGTTAACTCATTCATATACGATCTCGAGGTAGATCAACATGTACTTTATACCCCATTCACAGTCAATACAAACAAAGCAGGACGTAGGGGTTTACCTCTTCGAGAGGGCCTTAACCTAGGTAAAATTCGTGTCCACCTTGTGTCTTGTTACCATCGTGCCAAGGCTACCAGCTCGAGACCCCCTACCCGAGATCTGCCGGATTCGACTTCGTCATGGGGATTGCGGGCCAAGGGCCACTACCTATACATTAATACCAAATAATATACTAAATATATACTCCCTCCGTCCCAAAATAAGTGTCTCAACTTTGTACAAGCTCTAGTATAAATTTGTACTAAGCTCAAGACAATTATTTTGGGACGGAGGGAGTAGAAAATTATGAATACTAGTAGTGAACCTGCGTAAGTCGCGTGGGCTAGCTATAGAATAGTATCTTTCGCCCTACATTTGAAACTTATATTAGTAATTATGAAAACATAGCACGATCATCAAATAATAATACCCCTAGTATATAGAAAACCTGTAATATTATACCCAAAATAAAATATACATAATTGCAGTTAATAGTAACTCAATGTTCTTCAAAATTAATTGGGGCATAGCTATCGATGCCAAGAATTTGGAGTTTGCACTAGAAAAACAGAAGAAAAAATTTAGCTTAGGCAGTGGCATGCTAAGAAACATCACGGACACAAAATATCTCTCCAATCAAAATGGAGTAGTGTGGCGGGAGAAATAAAGTGATAGTATGTCATACATTAGTTTACCTCTGGTTTCGTAATCTTAATGTGAAGAACACATAACTAACATTGGATATTTATCTACACATACTTCATTTAATCTATAAATTTCAATAAAATGTATAGAGTGGTCCTTCAAGATTAAATTTGATAGAAAAAACATGTGTGTACATGAGAAAATAATAGTACAACAAGATGCAATCTCCATCTCCAAAATAAATGAATAAAAATATCTCAGTGGTTCTCGATATTATGATGGAAAGGAAAATGATATGAAAACCTTTGACAACATATCAAGGTTGGAAAGGGAAGGCAAAATTAATGCTAAGAATCTTAACATGCAAGACCTCAGTTAATCTCCACTCCTTTTTGTTGGTACTATCAATGAGCCTATTGAGTGTAGGTACATAGCACTTGTGAAAATTAATTCTTTCCTATAACATAAAAACATTGATTCCAAGTTTGATTAGAATTATAACACAGCAAAAACTAAAATGGAAGATAAAACTCATCAAGACCACAGTTACTTAGATCAAGGAGGAGAGGATGCACAATTTTGTGTTGCAGACAAAAAGGGGAAGATCGAGAACATTAGTTCTTTTCAATCGGCAAAGGTAAAAACAGCTATAGGGATATAATAAACTTGGGAAGAGCAATTTAATTTGTATTCTTGTAAACTTAATACCTTGACATGCATGCTGGATAGAGGTTTTCGATTGCAGTATTAGTAGTAGATGCAGTTGGATTAATGGTCTACTTATCACTTACATAATGCCTATATGAGATTATACCGTGAATGAACATTTTCATATATATTGCAATCTTTTCAATTGCCATTACCATGCTACTTGTTGTTTTCGAGAGAGATGTCACTAGTAAACCTATGGTTGTGCTTCTTGCGGTCTATTATCTGATACGTCTCCAATGTATCTATAATTTTTTATTGTTCCATGCTATTATATTATCTATTTTGGATGTTTTATATGCATTAATATGCTATTTTATATTAATTTTGGGACTAACCTATTAACCTAGAGCCCAGTGCTAGTTTTTGTTTTTTCCTTGTTTTGAGTTTTACAGAAAAAGTATATCAAAAGGAGTCCAAATAGAATAAAAATGTATGATGATTTTTCTTGGACTAGAAGACATCCACGGAGCTTGGAGAGGGGGTCAGAAGATCCCCGAGGAGGCCATAAGCCTGCTAGGCGCGCCTCGGGGGGAGCCTTGAGGGCTTGTGGGCCCCTCGGGACTCCTCCAACCCTAATTCTTGCACTACAATTCCCAAATATTCCCAAACCAACAGAAGCGTCCACCAAACTACTTTTCTGCTGCTGCAAGCCTCTGTTCCCGTGAGATCCCATCTTGGGGCCTTTTCCAGCACCCTGTCGGAGGGGGATTCGATCATGAAGGGCATCTACATCAACTCTATTGCCCTTCCGATGAAGCGTGAGTAGTTTACCACATACCTACAGGTCCATAGCTAGTAGCTAGATGGCTTCTTCTCTCTCTTTGATCTTCAATACAATGTTCTCCTCGATGTTCTTGGAGTTCTATCCGATGTAATATTCTTTTGCGGTGTGTTTGTCGAGATCTGATGAATTGTGGATTTATGATCAGATTATCTATGAATATTATTGAAGTCTTTTCTGAACTCTTTTATGCATGATTAAATATCTTTGTATTTCTCTTTGAATTATTGGTTTGGCTTGACCAACTAGACTGGTATTTCTTGCAATGGGAGAGGTGCTTAGTTTTGGGTTCAATCTTGTGGTGTCCTCACCCAGTGACATAGTAGGGGTAGCGAGGCACGTATTGTATTGTTTCCATCAAAGGTAAAAAGATGGGGTTTTCATCATATTGCTTGAGTTTATCCCTCTACATCATGTCATCTTACTTAAGGTGTTACTCCATTCTTATGAACTTAATACTCTAGATGCATGTTGGATAGCGGCCAATGTGTGGAGTAATAGTAGTAGATGTAGAATCATTTCGGTCTACTTGGCACGGCCGTGATGCCTATATTCATAATCGTTGCCTTGGATATCATTATAACTTTGCGCTTTTCTATTAATTGCTCGACAATAATTTGTTTACCCAATCGTATGTTTTCTTTCAAGAGAGAAACCTCTAGTGAAACCTATGGCCACCGGTCTATTTTCCATCATATATTTTTAGATCTATAAACCAAAAAAACCCAAAAATACATTGTTGCAATTTATGTATATTTACTTTAGTTTGCTCTTTTATTTATCTTTTAAACCTATCTCTATTAGATCTCACTCTTGTTCGAGACCGTGAAGGGATTGACAACCCCTTTTTCGCGTTGAGCGCAAGTGTTTGTTAGTTTGTGCAGGTGCATAGATTGGAGACTTGCTTGTGCCTACTACTGGATTGAGACCTTGGTTCTTAACTGAGGGTTATACTTAACTCTACTTTGCTGCATCACCCTTTCCTCTTCAAGGGAGAAATCAACGCAAGCTCAAGAAGTAGCATTCGCCACTGCTTAATTCTTCTACAAAAATTGCTCTTTTTATTTACCGTTCCACTCTACTATCACTACTAGGGAAAAGCCTATACACAGAGGTATAGCAGTAGCGCTGGTTAAAATAGGGCGCTACTGCTACTTTATAGTAGCGTGTTCTAGAAAAGCACGCTATAGTTACAACTACAGCAGTAGCGCGTGTGCTGCAAAAAGCGCTACCACTATAATTCCCACCGTGTTGGCGGTAGACTAGGAATAGTAGTAGCGATTCCGCGTAAAGCGCGCTACCACTATGGTCGTTGTTGCAGCGCGTTTCCTGCATAGAGCGCTATTGCTAAGAAAGAAAATAAAATGAAAAAAAAATAGAAAAGTAAATGAAAATGAAAGAAGTAGGAAACAGAGAAATGAAAAAAAGAAAATGTAAGGATAAACAAAAGAAATAACTGCTTCATATAGCAGTAGCGTGTTTTGCTAAAAACGCGCTATAGCTAACTTAGCTATAGCATGTTTCCGAAACAACGCTACTGCTTGTTCGACTTAACCACCCGCGGGCTCAAAATTTTGCTAAGTCCTCCTTTCCCCCCTCTCCCCCCTGTTCCCCCAACTCCTCTGTCACGCCGATCGCGCCACCGAGCCCGAGCCTGCCCTCACCGCCGCCGCCCGAGGCCGGCCTCAACCTCACCACCGCCGCCCGCCACCTCTCTCGACCTCACCGTCGCCGCCCTCAACCTCACCGCCGCCGCCCGAGCTCGCCTAGGACCGCCGCCTCCCGATCCCGAGCCCGCCCTCGATGCCCCTACCTCCGTCGCCGCGCACCTCCCCGCCATCGTCGCTCCCTCTGTAAGCCCCCCACCCCTCTCTCTCTGCTTTTTCTTTCTCTGCCATGTTAATTAGCAGTAGTAGTAGATGTTAATTAGTACTAGGGTTCATAGATAATGATTTTTAGTAGTAGTATATGTTAATTAGTAGTAGTGATGGTACTAGTTAACTAGGGTAGTATGGTTAATAGTAAATGTTTTTTAGTTAGGGTAATAATAGATGTTAAGTAGTAGATAATGTAGATGTTAATTAGTTCAGTAGGGTTTAGTTTTTGAATTGAGTTTGTTTAACTAGATGTTAATTAGGGTAGTAGGGTTTAGTTCAGAGTAAAGTTAAGTTCAGTAGTTAACTAAATATAATATATAGTTGGGTTTTGAATTGAGTTTGAGAGAGCATGAGATTAGTGTAGATTTTCTTGAAGTGTCAAACGCTAGGAGATGCAAATTTGAAGTGGTCAGGATATATGAAAATTCCTCAATTGTGTTTGCACATGTTTATCTACTGTAGTAGTTTCTCATGTACATATTCTTAAGTGGTCCTGTTATATGCAACATAGAAGTGGTTCGATTGTGCCCAAGTGGCCTTTTGTTGTTTCTAGGGAATGAAGCCGAGTGGCCTATGTTTTGCCGGAATGTTGATTCATTTCCGTTCCGGCAAATTTCAGGTTCTCGATTTGTCCACTTTTTAGCAAAGGTCATGCCTAAATTTTCCGTGAATTTTGACATGACTTGTGCTACAAACTAGGACATATCAAGTGCCCAGGATTTGGCGCACCGGGAAGGAGTCAACGGTTGATGTTGCTGGGTCCACTTGTCACATTGGAGATTGAGACCGACATCGAGACCGGCGCTGAGACTGAGACCGGCATCGAGACTGGCACTGAGACTGAGACCGGCGTCGAGACTAGCGGAGCTGGTATAGAACCGAACGCAAAGAGGCAACGACTTCCTAAAAAGCTCAGGACTACTAGACTGGTGATCACGGAGGTGGACGACGGCATTTTTGAGCCAAACGCGCCCGCGGAAGCGCGCGCGCGCTACGGATATCAAATAGGTTGCATCGTATCGACAACCACCACCATCAATGATGAGAAACTACAGAAGATAGATAATATGAGGCCCTCCCTCCTATTCTTGTTCCCAGGCCGGAATGAAAAGGATTATAAAGATCCAGATAAGGACTCGGCAATGAATAAGATAAACAAACACGCCATGACCAAGTTTAGCGACGTATTGGCCGCCTGGAAAGCAAGGGTGAAACATCGGATCATCAAAAAAAGGAACCCTACTCCGAGATTGTAAAGGATAATCCGACAATCACGAAAGAGCACTTTGAAATATTCTAGGCGGCTTGCAAGGCCGAAGCTGCCAAAAAAAGTCGAAGTACATGAAGGGGCTTCAACAAAGGAACATGGGGTGACACCACCTCAAAAGCCATGGTTACGGCGGGAAGAGGTCCGTATGGGCCAAGGAGTACGCGGAACGCGAGATTTTGGGCATCCCAGACCCCTTGGCGGACTTCACCGTCCCATAGGAGCGTGACGTCCTCAGGGCACGGCACCATTGGGACTCAGTCAAGAAGGTTTTCGAGATGGACCCGGTCACGATGGAGTTCATGAGACTGCTGGTAATTTTAGTTTCTGAACAGTTCAACTGCACATTAGTCATATTTGCAAACAATCCTTGTGCCTTATGTAGAGAGAGCAGCATAGGATTGCGGCCGAAAGCGAGTCGCCGTCTGAGGCGTTGGCGAGGCCCAAGTGGGACACTCCATTCAACCGGGCGTTAAACATATTGAAAGGACTCCCGATGGAGACTCGACCGTCGTATGGACGTGTGCACGGTGTTGGAGATGGCGCCACGTGGAAGAAGTACTACCGTGAGACCACGGAGGAGAGAAAGGAAAGACGGAGGTTAACTGAAGAAAACATCGACAAGAAGGTTGAGAAGAAATCATCTGAGACAATCACAACAGCGGTAGCTGCCGCAAAACAGGTGGTTGCAGATATGTCTACTATCTTGGTTCTGGCCGTTTTCAATTGGAGCAGGCAAAATCTAGAAAAAAAATGCAGCGGACTTTCCCCTTGCTGACTTCTTCGGGAGCAGCTCGACTAGCGTTGCACCAGCACCTTCTCCTACACCTTCTCCCGCACCGGCTCCGGCACCGGCTCCTGCACCGGACGTGCTCGGCGGTGCTTCTCATTGTCTAAGCTCGACGCCCTCACGGTATCTGTCACACCGGCGCTCTTCAATAAATGTATAAACTCCTGTTTTCGTTGCCTTTCGGATGTCTCACGTCGCAATCATGTCTTTGCAGGCTGACGTAACCCCGTGCACCATATTGTACACCATCGGCGACCAGAAGGTGGACGTGGGGAAGGCGACGATAATGAAGCCGAAGGAACCATTGTTCCACGGCTGATCCCCCTGGACGTCTTCAAGGTTTCCGTGGCCAGTGTCAAACTGGGCCACGGGAATTTGGCTCCTCTGGTGGGGATGACGATGAGACCTCACGGCGGCTTGGTGATTGCAATGGGTGGGTCCTGTTGTGGCCAAAGAGTCTGCTTCGTCTGGAGGCAGCCGGGAGCACACTCACGAGCACGCAGTTAGGTATGAACATCAACACCCCACCTGCCCAATTAGCATCGACTATCGTGTTGGGTGATAGAGGACGGGGTGAGGAAGAGGCTCCATTAGTCACTGGTGACGTCGCCATAGATGAGGATGAGGATGACGATGACACTCAACAGTATTTCAATAATGGCGCCTACTTAGGGTTTGAGCGTCATGAGTCGGTGCCTGAATTGCCGCCTCCGGAGTCTGAACGTATTATGGACGAACTTCCGGTAGCAAAGAAGCCTAGGAAGAGACCAAGGAAAGGCAAAAAAGCTGCTTCTATGATCCAGCCGCCTCAGCAGCCTCGAGTTCAAGACCGTATAGATATCCCCGGTGCAGCAAAATGGCATATCCCCAGTGAACCAATCCTACCTAAAGCAGCGCTAGGGGCCAGATTCAGCAATCTAAGGAGACTTCATGACGATGTGTTGCGGATAGAGAAAGGCCTCATCGCCACGAAAAATCCAGGATACCCACTCTACGTGGTTAACGTGCCGCGGCAATTGTCGTTCGTCGACACATTCCCTGCGGAGAAGTTCTTCCTTCGATTAGATTACATTTTCGACATGTTTCACTTGAAGAAGCTGGATTTTACGTTTGTCCACCTTTATGCCTTGCACATGAACTACCTCATCGGGGTTGAGCAGATACCTCATATCTATGTCGCTGACCCGTTCTTCATGCACGAGGGCTTCTTGGGAGTCTGCGCAGAGCACCGTCAATATGCGAGGGAATACATCACCAATTTCATGCTCGCCAATAAGGACAAGGAGGCGATTCTCGTGCCTTATCATCCCCTGTAATTCATCTGCGCGGACATCCTTCCTTCGATTTCAATCATTCATTTGCATGGTGGAGGCTAATTAATTTCAGGTGTACTTATTTTGTGCATCGGCAGGCACGCCGTCCTCATCATCCTCTACCCCCGACACTCCCACACTCTTTACTTGGACTCGTCGAAGAACATTAACAAAAAGGATTACACCCACATCAAGTCTATTCTCGACAGTGCTATGTCTTACTACGGCACACGGGGTGGAGAGGTCAAGGACAAGAAGAAAAGGGACGGAAGGCCCGCCTTCGGCCATAAGACCGACTTCTGTTGCATCCAGCAACCGAGTGATTCTCTTAATGATGGATTCTATGTCCTACACCACATGCTGGAGTAGAGACGGGATCAGCAGAACCTTCGCATGTCACCTAGATCCGGTGATGCCCATATTCTGCAATGGGCAAAGAACTTAGGAGATATCGAGGATCATCGACTTCGAGCTAAGTTCTATCACATCCAGCGCGAACTTGCCCAAATCATCATGAAGGAGGTCGTCAAAAAAACAGGGATGTTTTACGAAGAAGGACAAATGTTGCGGGAAGACATCTGAACACGCGTAGCCGCTCAGCGTCTCGACCTGAAGCCTTTCACTAATCTCGGGGACTATCTCCCTGACTTGGATGGATGGCACGACATGTTGCAGTGATTGTCGATATATGACAATGTGTCCGTTTAGTCCATACTTTCTGTATGACAAAACTTTGACTTATGCACGACGAAACTTTATTTGTGATGTAATTAAACCGTCCTCCTCGACTAGCGAAGATTACTCTAGTTAGGGCATTTTGGGTATGATGAACTTTGTTATTTATGCTTATGATATGTTGCTTCTATTTTTGCCAAGTCTGTCTCTTCTGTTGCTCAACTATATATGTTGCATATCATCGACTCATGTGACGATGCAGGTGCATAGATCATGGCGAAGAAGTGCTACGCCAGGAGTATACGACGAGTGGCCGGAGTGTCAGGCCCAGGTGTACCGGTTTTCGGTTTCCGGTTTCCGAGCGACAGCTAGTAGTTAGTTTAGGTTCACGCTAATGCGAGAGAGGGATATCAACTCATGTACTGCATAGTTCTGCTCTCACTCGTAGTGATAGCTCTTCTCGTGTATATCATTGTTTATATGGATGACGATGTAGTTGCAAGTAATCGAGACTTGTATCGCTATTTTCGAGATGATGACGAGAGACCACTTTGTGTTAGATGATGATTATGATGATGACATGATTTGATGAGACTATTTGTATGTATATGCTATGATTACATTTGTATGTGTATGATATGCAAAAGATTATTGTATAAAGCCTATTCAAATACAAAACAAATATGTAGAAAAACAGAAACTAATAAAACTAGCAAGAGCGAGGGAATAAAGTTAGCGATGGCGCTCCCTTACCGATGGCGCTTCCCTACTAAAAAGCGCTGCGAGATATTAGCAAGACGCTCTACACTAAAGCTCGCTCTTGCTAGCCATGTATAGCGATGGCGTGGGATGACACGCGCCATCGCTATATGTTAGATGTAGCGCCTTATCAAGAGCGCCGCATCCCGGCCATCTTGATAGGCAAATACACCGCCATCGATAGGGTTTTCCTAGTAGTGTATTATATATCTCTATCACTTGTGTTTTACCTTGTAACTTTTTTGAGCAAACATGAGGGAAAATCCCTATTGTAACTCGATGTTTTCATTAATATAGAGATATTACATGGTGATGTACAATGAGGAAACACAAACTACAACTTTCACAATGTGTCTAACCATGTTTTACCTTGTAACTAGAAAGATAAGGGGATTGAGAACCCCCTTGTCTATTGGGGTCAAGTTTTGTTTTGTTTTGTGTGCAGGTGTTGTTGACTTGTGTGTAGCATAGAAGGTCCTACTAGTTCGATAAAGCTTGGTTCTTCACTCAGAGAAAACTTGCTACTTGTTGCTTCACCCTTCCTCTTGGGGGTATCCCAATGACTTCTACGGGAATAGCAGGAATCCCCACCCGGGATGACATGAGCAAAAGGAAACCAGGCGAACTAACAAAACCATCGAGGGGCCAGAAAAGAGCACTATTGATGAGCATGTGTATTGTACCCACCAGTAAACTAGGCAGTAAGGCTGAAAGGACAGGAGAGGTGATAGAACACGCCATCCGCCCAGGCCACATCGATGAATGTCCGGGAGGTATGGCAAAACATGCCATCGGGGCGGTTGCAATGGTCCAAGGCCGGGCAGATATGACAAAACATGCTATCCAGCCAGCGCAAGGGTCAAAGTATAGACAACGCTGAAAAAAGGGACCCACATCCCAAAACATGCCTTCGCGTCAAGGGGATGCAATAGCGAGAGGCCGTGGCACAACCCCACAAGCTTAGCAGAATGATGTCTACTACGCAATCTATCTTCCTGTAGACTCGTGTTGGACCTCCAAGCACAGAGTTCTGTAGGACAATAGCAATTCTCCCTCAAGTGGATGACCTAAGGTTTATCAATCCGTGGGAGGCATAGGATGAAGATGGTCTCTCTCAAACAACCCTGCAACCAAATAACAAAGAGTCTCTTGTGTCTCCAACACACCAATACAATGGTAAATTGTATAGATGCACTAGTTCGGCGAAGAGATGGTGATACAAGTGTAATGTGGATAGTAGCTATAGGTTTTTGTAATCTAAAAATATAAAAACAGAAAGGTAGCAAGTAACAAAAGTGAGCAAAAACGGTATTGAAGTGCTTGAAAATAAGGCCTAGGGTTCATACTTTCACTAGTGCAAAATCTATCAACAATGAAAACATGATTAGATCATGTACCAATCCCTCAACGTGCAACAAAGAATCACTCCAAAGTTTCTATCGCAGAGAACATAAGAAGAAATTGTTGTATGTAGCAAACCACCTCAAAGTTATCCTTTCTCAAAGTGCAACTATCCCTGGGTGGTTTTGGTAATTCCTAACAACATATAGCTCATTGAGCTAATGCTATTTCAAGATAAGTATTTCAGGAAAGCTCAATGTTTGGCATGGCATGGATGAGAAACGTGGACCCTTCAAAATGCTAAGGACAAAAGTATTGGCTCAAGCTCAAAGCACAAGACTCTACATTTTCCATTTTAGTGATACAAGATCACATTGAGTCCATAGGAAAAGCCAATACTATCAAGAGGGGGTGAGGTGTTGCTTAATGAGTTTCTTGCTTGAAGTGCTTAGTGATATGCTCCAAAAACCCTCAACTACTTTCTCACATCCACATATGTCCCAAACCAAAAGTCAAATTCGGCCCTACCGAAACTTTCTATCCGGCGCCACCGAGTTCACTTGACATAGCCACTGCCACAAACCCTAATCAAATCGGTCTCACCGATAGGGATCTCGGTCTCACCGAGATGAGATTGTAATCTCTCTGTTTCCTTTCGTAACATTTCGGTCAAACCGAGATGAGCTATCGGTCCCACCAAGATTGCAATGCAAACTCTCTATTTCCCTTTCGTAACGTTTCGGTCCAACCGAGATGAGCGAATCGGTCCCACCGAGTTTGCCTGACCAACTTCCTGGTTAGCTTATTGCCAAAATCCATCTCACCGAGTTTGTGTAATCGGTCTCACCGAGATTACGTTATGCCCTAACCCTAACCATATCGGTCCCACCGAGTTGACATGTCGGTCACACCGAAAATCCTAACGGTCACATTATGAACTAAATCGGTCTGACCGAGTTTCACGATTCGGTCCCGCCGAGTTTGGTAAGTTGTGTGTAACGGTTAGATTTTGAGTGGAGGCTATATATACCCCTCCACCCACTCTTCATTCGTGGAGAGAGCCATCTGAACATGCCTACACTTCCAACATACATTTTCTGAGAGAGAACCACCTACACATGTGTTGAGATCAAGATATACCATTCCTACCACATAAATCTTGATCTCTAGCCTTCCCCAAGTTGCTTTCCACTCAAATCTTCTTTCCATAAAATCCAAATCCTATGAGAGAGAGTTGAGTGTTGGGGAGACTATCATTTGAAGCACAAGAGCAAGGAGTTCATCATCAACACACCATTTGTTACTTCTTGGAGAGTGGTGTCTCCTAGATTGGCTAGAGTGTCACTTGGGAGCCTCCGTCAAGATTGTGGAGTTGAACCAAGGAGTTTGTAAGGGCAAGGAGATCGCCTACTTCGTGAAGATCTACCCTAGTGAGGCAAGTCCTTCGTGGGCGGCGTCCATGGTGGGATAGACAAGGTTGCTTCGTCGTGGACCCTTCGTGGGTGGAGCCCTCCATGGACTCGCGCAGCCGTTACCCTTTGTGGGTTGAAGTCTCCATCAACGTGGATGTACGATAGCACCACCTATAGGAACCACGACAAAACATCCGTGTCTCCAATTGCGTTTGCCTCCTCAAACTCCTCCCCTTTACCTTCTTATGCAATTGTTTTACATTCCGCTGCTATACTCTTAGAATTGCATGTGTAGGTTGATTGCTTGACTTGTGCTAAGTTGCTAAAATCTGCCAAGAACTAATATTGGGAAAAGGCTAGATTTTTATTTGGTCAAGTAGTCTAATCACCCCCCCCCCCTATAGACATATTTTCGGTCCTAAAACTGGTATCAGAGGTTTGGTCTCCATTTTCTTTGATTTCCATAGCTTTTGGTGGTCGTAGCCTTGGTTTCACAACCTAGGAGAGTATGGCGTCTAGCGAAGGAAATTACCACCGTAGAGGTCCTTACTTTGATGGTACTAATTTTGCTAGTTGGAAGCATAAGATGAAAATTCATATTCTTGGAGATAACCCCGCTGTTTGGCCTACTGTGTGTATTGGCTTGCAAGGTGAATTCTTTGATGGGAGAGAACCGAATCGTGAAGCTACCGTGGAAGAGTTGAAGATGTTGCAACACAATGCTCAAGCTTGTGATATTCTCTTCAACGTATTTTGCCCCGAAGAATTCAACAAAATCAGCCATCTTGAGAATGCAAAGGAAATTTGGGATACTTTGATTAACATGCATGAAGGTACCGACTCCTTCAAGGAATCCAAATTGGATGTGCTTCAAAGTCAACTTGACAAGTTCAAAATGAAGGATGGTGAAGGCGTCATGAAATGTACTCTAGGCTTGCTCTCATCACAAATGAGATTGCCGGCTTAGGAAGTGAAGAGGTGACCGACAAATTCATCATCAAGAAGATCCTAAGAGCCTTGGATGGAAAATATGATACCGTGTGCACATTGATCCAAATGATGCCCAATTACAAAGATCTCAAGCCAACGGAAGTCACCGGAAGAATTGTTGCTCATGAGATGTCACTCAAGAATAAGGAAGAACTTCACAACAAGTCAAGTGGTGCTTACAAAGCCTCATGTGAAGCTCCCACATCATCAAGTGAGAAACAAACCTTCAATGAAGAATTGAGCCTAATGGTTAAGAACTTCAGCAAGTTCTACAAGAGTAGAAGCAAGGAAAGAAGTTCCAAGTCAAGGTCCTACAATGACAAAAGATTTTCTAGTCGTGAGCGTAATTGCTACAATTGTGGAAGACCCGGACACTATTCCAATGAGTGTACAACTCCCTACAAAAGAAGAGAATATTCTCCAAAAAGAAGAAGTAGAAGAGAAGAACCACCATCAAGAGAAAGAAGGAGTAGAGATGATCGTTATGAACGAAGAACATCCCAGAGAAGCAAGGATTCGGAAAGGAAGGACAAGTCATCAAAGAGCTACACAAAACGAAGACATCAAGCTCATGTTGGTGAATGGGTATCCGGCTCCGACTCCGACAATCACTCTGAGAGAAGCTATCACTCCGACCGAATATACTCAAGATGAAGGTGTTGCCAGTCTAGCACTCGTGTCAACCAACTCCTATGACATATTTGACTCACCAAATGAAGGAATTGGAAGATGATTCATGGCTAAAGTCCTGAAGGTATCACACCCCGAGTATGTTGATTTCAATAGTGACGAAGATGACTTGTTAGGTGATGATGATTTACTTGTTGACAACTCTAGTGATGAATACTATGATGGAACGTCAATTAGTCATGCTAATCAAGATAAAACGAATGACAATGATAAGGAGAAGATTGAGTGCCTAACTAAAGAACTAAACACTCTTAAGTTAGCTCGTGAAACTATCTTGGAAGATCATCGAGAACTTTTAAAGACTCATGAGAAGTTACGCTTTGAAAAGCTCAACCTTGAGCAAGAGCATGAGTTTTTAAAGGCAATCAATGATGATCTTCGCAAGAAAAGTCCTTCTTACATTGCCAAGCTTTACTCTTATCTACTTTCATGCCACAAGTCAAGTCTAGTACACTACTAGGGAAAAGCCTAGCAGTAGCGCGGGTTTTAGGTACATTAGTAGCGCAGGTGCCCGCGCTATTGATACCACGCTACAGCTAATAGGTAGTAGTGGCGCGGGTGGCGGGTGCCACCCGCGCTACTACTACGTCCGTTAGTAGTAGCGTGGGTAAGAACCCGCGCTACTACTAATCTCTAATCTCTGTATTTTTTTCAAATTTTTTTTGATTTTTTTCCCGAATTTTAGAATTTCTAAATTGTTTTAATCTCTAATCTCTAATCACCCCTCATCGCTGCTCAATTCAATCTCTAATCTCTAATCACCCCTCATCATTCCAAATCATCTAACTTCCCGGACGGTCACCCATCCTCTCACTACTCCAAATTTCAAAGACGCTTAACTTTCGGGTTCTATTCTCCCTCGTTTCCAAGTCTGCACTTGTTGTTTTCCTGACAATAGTAAGATGTCAATCCTATTAACCCTCAGGAGTTTAGCTTGAGCATGAAGTCACACATTTCACTGTTTGAGTTTGAAACTATTGTTCTAAAAAACAATAATTATTTAGTAACACTAATATTTCTTGAATAAGTAGTTTGACCATTGTTTGACCACAGTTTGACCACACTTTGACCATAGTTTGACCAGATTTGACCAAAATTCCAAAAAGCTGAAATAATTATTTAGTAACATTAATATTCTTGAATAATTATTTAGTAACACTAATACTTCTTGAATAAGTAGTTTGACCACAGTTTGACCAAATTTGACCAAAATTAAAAAAAATACTGAAATTTGAGCATAACTTTTTTCCTTTTAGAATTTGAGGATTCTAAAAAATTGCAAACAGGCCGTAGGCAGTCAAAATCGGATGCGGATTTTCGTGCTGAACATTTTGATATATTATACTTTTTTCCCTGACATCGTATGCAAAAGTTATAGCCGTTTTACATTTTCCCTACACTCTTTGCAAAACATGTCCAAATTTAAGTTTTTAAATTTTCCTAAGTAGTACATGTAGTAACATAACTACATCTCGAAGGATTTTAATTTTTGAAGTTCTTATGATTTTCTTTTGCTTTTTACAAAACTGAAAAGGCGATCCACAAGGGGGGGCGGGGGGTAGAGTTTAAAAAACCCAGTACTTAGTAGTAGCGCAGGTTTTTACCCCTCGCTACTACTATGGCATGTCCCCGAGGGGCACGGTTGAGACCGCTTAGTAGTAGCGAGGGGTAAAACCCCGCGGTACTACTATCAACTTAGTAGTAGCGCGGGTTTATAACCCTCGCTACTACTATGGCATGGCCTAGGGGCACGGTAGAGACCACTTAGTAGTAGCGAGGGTTAAAAACCAACGCTACTGCTATCAACTTAGTAGTAGCGAGGGTTAAAAACCCACGCGACTACTATGACATGTCCCGGGGGGCACGGTAGAGACCGCTTAGTAGTAACCACGGTTAAGAACCCGCGCTATTGCTATCAACTTAGTAGTAGCGAGGTTTAAAAACATGCGCTACTAGTAAGTAGCAGTAGCAAGGGTTATAAACCCGCGCTGCTAGTAAGCGTCTGTGTATAAGCTTTTCCCTAGTAGTGGTAACAAGAGCAAGAAAGATTCTTCTTCTAGTAGTAACAATAATCATGCTAAATCCAATGTTGTTGCTTCTAGTAGTTCTCTTGATTCCACTAATGATTCTCTTAGACAAGTTACACTTGAGTAAGAAAATAGCTTATTGAAGGGAATTATAGAGAAAGGTGTTTACAAGAGCCTTGCCGGAAGTAAGCAATTCGAGGAAATTGTACGCAAGCAAGGAAGGCACCGGAAGAATGAAGGTGTTGGTTTTGAACGAAAGTTCAATGCCAATGGAGTTGAGTGAGAAGAAGATCAATACCCCAAGACGAAGTTTGTTCCTCAACAAGAGAAGTACGATCCTACTTCTTTCAAAGGATCACAAGCTCAAGATGATCTTCCACCACAAGACCACAAGCAAAAAGGCAAGGACAAGCTTCAAGAGGAGATTGATGCATTTGAAGAAGCTCCTAAGGCCTTGGTCAAGTGGGTTCCCAAGACTACATCAAGTTCTACTTCATCAAGTACGACTACAACTCCAAGGATTCCCATCAAGATGATGTGGATCCCTAAGAAGAAGAACTAGAGAGTTCTTGAGGGTGACTCCGCCAACATACTTCACTCTTATCATTTTGGCAAGGACAAGTGCAAACAACTTCCACATCTTGCACTAGTTCAAGGAGTCACAAACCCTCTTGTTGGTAAGACGAGGGACAAGGTAACCTAATGCTTTCATGGACATCATCTTGTGTGTGTGCATCACTCTGTGTCTATGGATATCCTTGTTTGTTCCTTGTGGGACTAACCCGTGTAGGTATTGAAAGTGCAACTCACTCCAATGGATTGCTCCGAATGATGTACATCAACATTGAGCATCCACATCTTCAATGTCTACATGAAGTCATCATCGACAAAACCCATCACTACAAAAAAAGACACATCCGTGACATTTTGGCCCGAACGAAAAAAAATTCTGTCATACATATGACACTTCTATGACGATAATTGTGACACAATCTGGTATCATCATAGATGTGGTGGGCTCCTACTTCTATCACAAAAAATCATGACAGAAAATGGGCTTTTCGTCCTGGGCGGGCCGGAGACGCAGCTGCATGACATTCTTTGGGCCATCCATGACGGAAAAACCGTGGTAGAAGCGAGGGTAGGAAAATTTCGTGGAGTTGCCTTACGGTGGGAGGTTGGGGCCGAAGCGATGCGCTTTCTCTCGTGACACGACGCTGCTGCGTGTGTACGAGGCGTTGGTTTCAATCAACCCAAGCGAGGCGTTGGGTTCTAATCGAACCCGAAGCGATTGCACCATGGACTACGCTACTTGAACCTCACCAATCGATCGATGGTCGTTAATCGAACCCGATGGAGCGATTCTTCGCCATCGCTGCTAATCAAGCCGATCAATTGGATGAACAGTGAGCGTTATGCGGGGGTGGATGAACTAGGAGCGGTGGCGTTGCCTCTGGATGAACAGGACCCCGTGGTGTGGAGGGCTGGATGAACAGTAGACGGTTGAGGGGTGGCCGTGGAGGGGTGGTTGAACAGGACCCCGTGATGTGGAGGGCTGGATGAACAGTAGACGGTGGAGGGCTGGATGAATAGTAGACGGTGGAGGGCTGGATGAATAGTAGCCGGTGGAGTAGTGCGCGGTGGAGGCTGGATGAACAGGAGCCCGTGGAGGCTGGAGGAGGTCGACGGTAGCCCGTGGAGGCTAGAGAAGGTCGACGGTGGAGATGAACAGTATCCCGTGGAGTCCCGTTTTGCGGTACGCCACACCCTCCCGGCGAACAGGACCCTGCTTTCAACCGTAGGGAGGTCCGCTTCCTCCATTTTATGCGTTACGCCACACCCTCCCGGCGAACAGGACCCTGCTTCGACCGTAGGAGGTCCGCTTTCTCCATTTTGCGGTACGCCACACCCTCCCGATCAACAGGACCCCGTTTGAACATAGGAGGTCCGTTTCCTCCGCTTTTGCGGTACGCCACACCCTCCCGATCAACAGACCCTGCTCAACGTAGGAGGTCCGCTTCCTCCGCTGTACGGTACGCCAGGCCTCATTTCCATTGCCTTTTTCCGCCCAAGCCGTTGGCTCCCACGCTGCCTGCTGCCTCCCGATGAACACGACGCATTCCGTTGCCTCCCCATGAACACGATGCATTCCGTTGCCTCCCCATGAACGCAAGCATTCCGTTGCCTCCCCATGAACACGACGCATTCCGTTGCCTCCCCATGAACACGAGCCCTCGTCGTACGTATGCGCGACAAAGCATTCGAGACCCCGCCCATATGTACACATACGTGGCCGTATTTCTTTCTTACACCATGGCCGCTGTACGTACGTGTACATGCTACGTGCGCGCCTCTACATCGACCAGTATGTACGTACACGTTCGCGACCAGGATGACAACGCTACGTACGCTTCGACCAGGTGGGTCCCGACTGTCGGGCACTTCCTTGCCTGCGAAGATGTAGCTGGTGGGTCCCAGCAGTCAGGGGGGCGAATCGTTTTTTTTTGCCCGGACGCACTTCCTTGCATGCGAAGGTGTAGCTGCTGGGTCCTAGCAGCAGGGGGCGAATCTTTTTTTTTGCCCGGACGCACTTCCTTGCGTGCGAAGGTGTAGCTGCTGGGTCCCAGCAGTCAGGGGGCGAATTGTTTTTTTTTGCCCGGACGCACTTCCTTGCGTGCGAAGGTGTAGCTGGTGGGTCCCAGCAGTCGGGGTGAATCATTTTTACGCACTTCCTTGCGTATAAGATGTAGCTGGTGGGTCCCAGCAATGTGGGGCGAATCGTTTTTTCGGACGCACTTCCTTGCGTGCGAAGATGTAGCTCATGGGTCCCAGCAATGTGGGGCGAATCATTTTTTCACGAACACGGTGGCCCGTCCGGTGGGTCCCACCGTCCGTGGAGGAATAATTATTTTGCGCGTAATAAGGAGGCACTTCCTTGCGGCTGTCGTGGACCCAGCTGTCAGCCTCTCCACGTATAGTCCACGTCCGATGGAAGTCGTTCCTTGACCATGTTGACCACGCCACGCCGAGAGCACCACGGTGGTGGACGATGGCGAGGCCTAGGAAGGGGACGACGCGGAGCCGGGGAAGACGCGGCAGTGGATGCACACGCGGAGAGGAGTACGAGGGCTCACTGGTTCGGCTGCGCTGCCGTCGCCACAGAATAACAGGGGGTGTGGGTGAGTGGAGGGATGGCCTGGCCAACGGTGGGAGTAGTAGGGGGAGGTGAGGCCTCCGCGGCAGCACAGCCGGCCACGGGAGGCAGGAGCAGGCGGCACGACCGGCGCTGAATTGGGCGGCTGGAGCAAGAAGACCAGAGGTTGAAGAAGCACGACGACCGTTGGATGGACATCGTACGGTCACTGCATCTAGAATCGTTTATATTGACTAAGTTGACAAAGCCCTTGGTACATCAACTTAGTAGGCCCACAGGCCAGCTTCCAAAACGGTGCGCCCTAGATGTCAGGGGGAGGAATCATTTTTTGGGCGGGTAAAGCTAGAATAACCGAGATTGAAGAAGAAGCACGGCATCCGCTGGATGGACATCCAACGGCCACTGCTGCTAGAACCGTGTGTTGACTATAAGTTGACAAAGCCTTGCATACGCTGGCCAACTCGCTTTTTTAGGGACGCACAACTTAGTAAGGCCGTAAGTGTGTGGCGTAGAACTTATAGCCCATTTGAGATTTGTAAGAATGTGTAGCCCATTTTTGAATTCTAATGGAATTTACTACAGCCCATTTACAGTTTGTTAAAAGTACAGCCTATTTCAACCAACCGTTCAAAACAGAATTCAATAAAATTTCCCACATTTTGATGGGATCTGAATATTTTTATCCCGAAATTTCTAGTCAGATTAAATACAATTTCAATATAAATTTATATTACGTAAAAATCCAACAAAACATTGCGCTGCAACAATTAATGAAATTAAAATTTTCAATATTCCAAAAATAATATTTTATAAAGTAATCACTATTTGGTGCATTTTTTATAGTTACTACCCAGCTTTTTATAATTACATCCCATTTATTATTTCTTAAAGCCCGCTTTTCTTGTTAAGCCTAATGCATCCCTCCTAGGAAAGATTTGCAGCCAGTGAGCGGAGAATAACAACTTGACCTTGCCTGGGTATTCCTAAAAAAAGTATAGCTGGGCTAGCCATTTTCAGCTTGAAAAAAATTAATATCTGGGCTGGATATCTGGCCTGGGCTAGACGGGCCACAGCCTGCCCAGTTAATACATGCAGTGATGTTTTCGTTGTTGTTCAGAGGAGAAAAATTAATATCTGGGGTAAACATCGAAAAACTCTGCAGTGCTCACACCTCAAAAACACCAATACTGATCGAGCTGCTTGGTCCCAGCTGTCGGCCGCTTCTTGTGCAATTCTCTCGTTTATTGTCTACTCCCTCCTTTCCGATTTATAATGCTCAATTCAAAAATCTCACCAATCAAGGTAGATGGCGAGTGGGGGAATACTTTTTGTAGTTTTGCAAAAGCACCTAATTAATGCTCTTGTTATCCTCAAAAAATTATGTTTATCAATGCATTAATTGCAATGCATGCATGCATAAATTACATGCATTGGTCAATTTTCTCTTAATACTTGCATGCAGTGATTTAATGCACCTTGGAATCTGAACATGTGATGGAAAACAACCAAATTGAGCCTTATAAAATGGAAAAAATAAAATTTTGAGATAAGCCCTATAAACCGGAAAGGAGGGAGTACATAGGTTGACAATGGTGTGGGACCGTGATGTCAGGAAACCAGGAGGAAGCAAAATAAATTATAGTTATATATATATATATATATAATAAGGAGGCACTTGCGTACGTGAGCTATGGACCTGGTGGGTCCCCATTGTCATCCTATCCAAGTAAAGTCATCTCCTCGCCCTCGCTTTCCGCCCAGCTTGATCGGCGTCGGCCGCCCGCTTCCCGGTGCAGCGATTGCTCCGCTTTCAAACGACACAAGTGTCGCCCGTCAAATCCATCTGCCGCACACATTAATGATACGCGGTTGCCGAGGCGGCTACTCCGGCGCCACACGTCCGTCCCTCCGCCCGCCCACCATTGCTATATAAACTGCTGCGACGGCCATAGCCGCAGTCATCCGCATCTGTTCCCTTTCTCCTGTCCACACCACTCTGCCCACCATGGCTTCCTCGCGCTCGGCGCTCTTGAGACGGGTGGACGACGGACCACAAGGAGATGGCAGCCATTGCTGCCGACCGGCTGGCCGGCAGGCAGCCGGAGGACGACGACGTCCCAATGGAGAACATGGTCGTCGATGATCCGGCGCCAACCCCCTCCTCCGCGCCATCCTCATCGGTGCATTGCACCATGACCATCGGCGAGGCACGTGCCCAATATATGGACAGGGTGAGGCAGATGCGTGAGGAGCAGTTTCGAGAGGCGCAGGCCGACGCCGCCTACAACCACCATCTCCTCCAGGAGCACCTGCAGGCGGAGGAGCAGATCGCCGCGGAGCGGGCGGAGCAGGAGGCGCTGCTCGACTCGTACCGCTCCGCCCGCAAGGGCTGCCTCGAGCGCTGGCGGTACCGCATGCGGGTGGCGGAGGCTGCGGCCGCCTACAAAGAGGCTAGCAAAGAGGGCGATGAAGCGGGTGAGGTGCTGTTTGGCGAGACCGAGGACGAGGCAGAGGACAATGTCGGCTCCGACGAGTCCCCGCTCCGCTGGCGTCGACGACGCCCTGCTCCGCCGAGGTCCCGCGGCGCCAACAATGAGGCAGAGGACATCGCCGGCTCCGCCGAGGCCTCGCCCCGCCAACAACAAGGCAGCGGACATCGCCCGGCTCAGCCTGCCCGGCAACGTGGGGATTTCCACCACTCCGAGGCGCCGCCGCCCGGCAACGAGACAGAAGGACATCGCCGGCTCGCCGAGCCCCGCCCGCTGCCAACGAGGCCGCGCCACACGTAAAACGAGGAAGAGTAGAACACGGTGAGTCGCCGCCGCTCGGGTCCAAGTAAGGCCACCGCTGCTACCTCCGGTTGAAGCCAAGCTAATGGGTTGACCATTGACAGACGGTTAGCTTCTTGGCGGCGACGTGGAGTCGGAGAGCTGCGCTAGAGAAGAACGCTGCTTCTACTTAGCTGCTGTGCGATTGGCTGATCGACACATGGGCCCAACAGGCCACATGTCGATTACGCAATCGCACCTGCAGCTAAGTCACCGAAGCTTCTGTTCGCCTGAGGACAAGTGGGTAGCTTCGGTTAATTAATTATACCTCCAGCGCACCCCTTTTTAGTTTTTTTTAGAAAAGGAGGATGACCCCCGGCCTCTGCATCTGGGAGATGCATGCGGCCACAAACACCCCTTTTTTAGTTGAAGAATGTATGAAATGTAATGAAATACGGCATGTTTATATGAAATCCGACCGTGTATGAATGAATTTATTTCGATTAGTTCGAATTCCTGTATCACTGGCATTGGATGAACATGCAAAACAATACGTACTAGCATTATTCCCAGGGTGATCACCACATTTGCAGAAGTTTCACATGTACTCCCTCCGGTCCTTTCTAGTCTGCATACAAGTTTTGTCTGCAGTCAAAGTATCTCTACTTTGACCAATCTTATAGAAAAAAGTATGCATTTTCACAATGTGCGAAGTAAAAAGGAACAGAAGGAGTACAAAGAGTTTGAGCAGCTTTTTAGTGTTTCTGTACATTGCAATCAAACACACAGGCTTGGCAACTCATAGAGAACATTCAAAACAATCGATGATTATGCATCTCAGTGACTCACATGTCAGAGGCAATATTTACTTCACAACTAAAGAATAAAGAAAAATTGATCGCCAGCCGACAAAGAAGGCGCCCCATTCGAAAATATCAAACGCATATCTTGCTAAAATCAATGAGCAAAATTTGACAAGGTTGTCCCATTCCAAAATATCAAATGCCTACGATTGTGGAATGGGCAGGGTTTGCCATCAGTTCGGACATTGACATGGCACCTCGTGCTAAATAAACCACCAAATTCGCGTGTAGCTTGTATGATTTTGCCCTTATATGTTGCAACGCCTTGAACTTATGGGCACCTCCTTTCTTGTGGTGGAAATGAATGATTCGATGTATTCATGAACATTTTGTGCAGTTCCCGTTGAAATCAAGCTGAGCACCCCTATTTGCACAAATACAAAAAAGTGATTAGTATAAAGCAAACTGTACTATGAATTGACAGTTTCAACAGGCACATACATGGTCCATGTAGAGCACACTTTTAGAAAAATGGAACTCACCAGAAAGAATCCTAGAACGACATTGTACTCACAAGATCACAAAGAAAAAAATGGAGATTTGTCAGTCCTTCTAAGCTGAAGTTAGTTTGGTCTTGTGGGGAGTAATGTAACCATCCTTCAACTGCTCCTTCTGATGAGAAGATAGACAGGGCTTCTTCATCCTGGCATAATCGGAACTAGTCACTTCACGTACTCCATATTCTTCTTTAGAGGAAGATGATCCTGTTGTGCAAAGACAAGAGGACAACTAAATGCTAGCATCCCTATTTGCTCAAAAAAAGGAAAGGAAATATTTAAAGCTGCATAGATGAAGCACTTCTCAAGGACAATACCACTTTTCATGACAATATCTAAACGGTAGCACAACACCAATAGAGATGACAAAGCTCAATCATATGGATGAATTAGTGGGCTAGTACCAACCTTTGTCGAGGCTTATTGTGTAGAGCATACAGATCAAGCACTTCTCCTGGAACCATCTGTTGCTATCTACTGTGGTGGCCATGCTTACTATATACTCCTCGATTAGTTTAATGTTTCCAACATCTTTTTGTGCAGTTCCACTAAAATATATGGTATCTTCAAAGAAGATCCCTGTTTGCACAAGTAGAGATAATTACGTATTACATTAAGAGTGTCATCAAATCAGTGGCAAAACAATTGCTCGTTCCAGCCATAGCAATAAATTAGGATGCAAAACTATATCATTACTTGTGTCATCACAGTTCCAGTGCTTCATTACAGCATCGGGAGTTGATTTTTGTTTTCCCGCTTGTTCTTCCCCTTCATCACTTGGTTCAATAACAGACAAGCTTCGCCTTCAATGTAAGATTTGGCATGTCAATTAGGGAGCACAAGTATAGCACTAAACAATGACATTAATTTTCTGATGAAAGTGGCAAAATACAGGCCAACAGTTGTGAAATATCCTTATCTTACCTCGATGGGATATTACGGTGCACATACAAATTGGAAGTCTTGTCTCCATTTGGGCAGTTCACTAAAATCAAGCAACATTATCGTACAAGTAGCACAACATATGAAAGCACACTGCAGAATCATGTGAAAGAAGGCTAGTGCTGACCTCTCATGATGCGGAATTCAAACAACTCACAAGAAGAAGATCTGAACCAAATTCGCCTTAACGGATAGGAAGTAAGATCTCCTCTTGTGCAGTTCCACTAAGATCAAGCAATCAAGCAATGTTGTCGGTGTGACATTTTGGTTGAACTGCACAAAACACTCTTAAAACAAAAGTGTTTTGTGCAGTGCAACAAAAGGTCACAATGGCAACGAGGTGAAGTAGATAACCCTGTTTACAGGGCGTGCAAAGGAAACAATTAGTGGTCAATAACGGTGGATGACAGAAGCCAACAAAAAGAAGCATCTACCTTACCTAAATGGGAAAGAAAGCAAGACAGTAGCATTTCTCAAACGGTGGCATTGATTAATATTAACATAGAGATTATATTAACAATAAAATTTGTTAAACATGTAATTTGCTTTTAACTGTGGCATTGCATCAATTTTCCAGTGGCATTATTAGAGGGTGTTTGTTTACATGGACATTTTGGTGTAGGGACTAAAAAACTCCGTGTCAGTCATGTCTAAACCAAACAGGAGGGACTTTTCGGGACTAAAAGTGGGCATTTGGGACTAAAGAAAGACGACCCCGAGGGAGTCTTTTTGGGACTTTTTCCAACAGTTGCCCCTGCCACGCATCGCACCTTGTATTAGTTCATTACTAGGGGTAACATGGTCTTTTATCATGTCATTTAATAACCTCTAGTCCATGTTTAGTCCCTGGAACCAAGCAGGTAGGGACTAGGGAGTTTTTAACCAAACAGGGCCTTAGATTAACAACAGCTAATGAGTTGCAGGATAGTGGGCCTTTTGACACCATGTGCATCTACCGATGTATTGTGGTCATGCACAGTCTGTTGCAACAAAGAACAAACAACCAAGGAGCATATTTGTGTTGGTCCCAGTTTTGTTATCTTTAGACGCCTTTCCCTATGTGAGCGCGGCAAATCTAGTCCTTCTCAAACTCTACAGCCTTGTCCCTTCCTTTCCTTTTTGAACTAGTACTTTCGCCCCTTCCTTTCCTCTTCGAACCACATCCTAGATTTATGCGATACAACTTTCCCCACTACTTTCCCCCATTCCTTTCCTCTTTGAACCACATCCTAGATTCATGCTATACAACTTTCCCCCTTCATTTCCTCTTTGAACCACGTCCTAGATTCATGATATATACAACTTTTCCCCACTCCTTTCCTCTTTGAACCACGTCCTAGATTCATGGTATACATGCAGCTAGAGCAATGCATGTGGAGTAAGTAAAATATACCTTAAGGTTCTTGGGGCATGGTTCAAGGGCGGCAGACGACAGCGAAGAAGAAGGGGTGGAGGCTCTCCACTTTTCCGCTTGTTGGGTGGAAAGTGAACAAGATCGCCGATGGTGGATTCCCTCCCTCGCCGGCGGCAGCGTTAAGCCTCCTTCCCTTCCCCATGACGAATCCTGCCGGCTCTTTGAGCAGCAGTGAGGGAGAGAGAGGCCATGAAGTCTTGTTTAGATCTCGAGAGGGCAAGAGAGTGTGAAGAGAGCAACTTCTGGCGATGCTCCAGCGGGAGAGGGCGAGAGTGTGAAGAGAGCAACTACAAGCGCTGAGGCTCCAGCGTGTATATATATACTGGAGAGAGAGTGTGAAGCGTGCAAACCCTAGAAAACATTTTGACCAGTCAAAGAATCCTCCTGGCACAAATTATGCTCAAGTGTAGTTATCGAACCCGAGACCTCAAGTTTGATGAGCGAACAGGCTAACCAGCTACACAACCCTCCCGTTATGTTCAACGAGAGGAAAATAACCTTTTATACATGCCTGCATTCGTGTGACAGGCATGCCGTGTTTTTTTTTGTGTGTGTGGGAGTTATTAGGATTTCAATCATAATTGTGTCATGTGGCTTTGGTGGTAAGACTATCCACAGTGGTGCAGAAATAATGCAGCCTTAGTCACCTTACCTCTCTCCACGTAGTACATTGGGTCCCACTAATCAGAGGGTGAAACAAACAAATTAATAAGAAAAATTAAAAGCGCCAGCGATGTATCTTACTACCTCACACATCTCGCTACTGCTCGGGAACACTGTCCAATTGATCCATCTGTTCGCTTACATACTATTTTAAGTGAATCCTAATTATAACATGCACACAAATTTTGGGCACTTCTATTCGACTTAAGTCAGTGTGCCACCGTATCTCGTATACTTACTACTCCCTCCGTCTAGGTGTAATAAGTCACGTTAGAAGGTGCAACGGGACCAAGGTGTGTGCGTGTGTGTGTTTAACAGCATGTGTGTGTTAGAGAGTGCGACAGATCGACCTACTCCTCTGAGAGATATGGTGTGTAGTTTACGATTTTAGCCGCGAGTCGGTGCATCCTCTCGCTTCAGGCGTGTCCAGTAGGGACATCTTGGACATATGCCACGCCCGCTCCTGACCAGCCTGGCCCACCCAAAGCCCCTCCATCGCCCGCGCGCGCTTCCTGCCCGAAACGACCAGCGCCGCTCCAAAGAATCGGTGCCGCATTCATGCCCGGGTAGAGCGGACGCGACCTCTCACTGGCGCAAGAGTGATGGTTGCTTCGTCCGTCCAACTTACTGCTGGGCCTACGTGATTTGTGACTCATTGGTCTTTATTCTTGAGGTGGTAGGACTCTTTGGATGTCCCACGCTTTCATGAAAGGAGGTAGTAGATTTCAATTTTCTCCATTCTTACAGCGGAGGAGTGCAAGAGTAGTGAAAACACGCAGGCTCGGTGATTACATGGCCCACCTCACACTATCACCGTGCGACACCTAACTCTTTACATAGTACTCCCTCTGTTCCTAAATATTACTAGATGAGTCCCCGCGCGTTGCCTTGAACAGCATATATCTCTCTGGGTAAAATTATCGATTTCATAGAACTAAAAAAAATCTATAACCGCATGACAAATGTGGTAGCCAAACTAAATAAACTCCCATCAGCATTTAGATCATCCCACGTAAGGAGAAAAGATCAGCCAACTCCTCTTTGCATAATGGGATTATATTTTTCTTTTGACATGTTAATGGGACTTAAAAGCTCACTTACATGCATGCTACGGTGCATGCTTGCATGCGAACATGTTGATGTGATTTAAAACCCACTCACATGCATGTGCCATGGTATTTCTGCATGCTTGCATGTGGCTTAGTCTTGAGCCTCTCAACGTCTAGATCAGGGCGGCTATTATGACTGATTTACTTCATCTAACGGCTACGTCAATTTTGATGATGTGGCTCAAGGAGAGGATAGAGAATTCCTAGTAGTGGGGGCTAGCTATTACTAGTAGATAAGTCTTTGTAGAGATTCCACTAGGTGAACTACATACGGAACAAAATGAATGAATCTACACTTAAAATGCATCTATATACATCCGCATGTGGTTAATGGTGAAATCTCTACAAAGACTTATATTTAGGAACGGAGGAAGTACTAGTATAGTACTAGCACGTACTGTAATTTATCAATGAGATAAATTTGTACAATGCTATGAAGCTTCAGCTCTGTTACATGTATCTTGCATCCAAGGTTGCCCGTTGCAACATTTCATCAAATACAAAGGAGACTAACATGCATGCTATTGCATCTCAATGATTGACAGATCATAGCAAATATGTACTCCCTCCGTTCCAAAATAAGTGTCTCAACTTTGTGCAAACTTTAGTACAAAGTTGTACTACTACTAAAGTTGACACTTATTTTGGAATAGAGGCAGCTAAAGAAAAAAAAAACGATCCATGCAGTCCCTAGCCCTTGAACCGTGAACCCTGACCAGGCTTTAATTTTCTGGCAACGTTCGAGCATCCTAATAAATGAAGTTTGCAACCTTTTGACCATCGGATCATTTTGTGCAGTTTCACCAAAATCGAGATGAGCATCCCTGTGGCAAAGAAATTGAAGAAGCGTGATTAGAATAAGATTACTAGGACTAGTTGATGAGACATAAACTCATCACAAATACGATACATAGAAGCCAGAGAGGTATCGTGTATGTGCGGGGCAAAGAAGTAGAGAAATATCCACGAGGGAGTGATGTGGGCAGGTGGAGCGATGGTGCAAGCCAGCTGTAAAGGGAGTTGTACCTGAGGGACGTAGCTCAACCTTGAGGAGGGCGGCGGGAGGCGGCAACTGCCCATGTCGCGACAGTGAGCAAGGGACGAAGGCAACCTCACCGGCTTTGTGAGAGAGAACGGCGGGGACCCCTGATCGGATGTGCCGACAGTGGGTTTTCGCCATCAGTGACGGCCACCGCATCTACACTAAGCATCCACCCCTTTCCCAAGCGGACGTGATCCGCCGGGATGTTAGAGATGTGGCCACAGTCATTTTGTGCAAGAGAGTGTGAAGAGAGCAACCCCAGCAAGCAACCGTGTAGGCTGGCCCGTCCTGACTATGTATATAGTGGAGCGGTTTCCTTTTCTTTCCATATGAACCTATCATATTGCGTACGTGCCACTGAAGAAAAAAATTATTTATAAATGACGCGGCACCTACTACTCGTTCTCCTATAACCTTGTGCTTGGCATCTCCAAAATATTAAACTTGCGATTGGCTCTTCGCCTCTTCGGGAAGTCGAGCAATAATGGTAGTGCAGTATATATCGTTCTGGCTATATGAGACCGAATCAATTGCTGCACGTCCACCACGTGGGCGAGGGTCAGGGGGCGAGGGAGAGTGCTACTACATACGGAGCAAAATGAGTGAATGTACACTCTAAAATACGTCTATATACATCAGTGTTTGGAGTATGTACTAGTAGTTCATATTGAAATCTACTAAAGGACATATATTCCAAACAATATGATATAATCTCTATAACCAAGGTAGTAGGGACGAGGAGTAAACGGAGGGAGTAGTAATTTTTTCTCCTCGTCCTGCGAGCCACCGCGCGCATGGGCGAGGGAGGAGCAAGCTTCACCTCATCCTGCGAGCCACCGCGCCCGTGGGTGGGGGAGATGGTGTACTAAGCAAGCTTCTCATCGCTCATGAGTTGACGGACACATCAAAAGTACTCCGGTGTATAGAGCCTTGCCTCTAAGGTAGGCCCCACATGGTTTGCCTCTTTTTAATTTAACATAACGCGTCAAGTCGCAATTTGTTTGTTCACCCGTGGTAGACGATCCTCCCTCCACCAAGTGGACAACCAGTACACGTGCCAAATTACCACGTGGGCTGCGTTTTTCGTACAGAAATGAGCTCCGCCGTGTACCCGCGTGGGTGTGGTTGGGAAAGAGACGGGAGTACGTGCGCCGTGCATGCACCTCTTCTCTTCGTGTACGTCCCCCACCTACGTGGGTGTGTGTGAGAGATAGAAACCGCGTTCGTGAGTGTTTTTTGTTTTCTGATGGGGGTGGGGGTGGGGTGGGGGCTTGACTTTATGAATTATTTGTGGGAATATGTGTCGATGACATCTCAAACAAAATTTTGCATGCAATGTGTGTGAAATGGAGGCCTATCCATATCATACATAGAGGGTCGGGCAATCCACGAGAAGAGAGGGAGGGGTCATAGCTATCATAGAGTCGATGAGAGGATCAAGTGGGTGGGTGCGAGATCGATGAAGAAAGCCATCGAAATTGTGTGTGTGTGTGTGTGTGTGTGTGTGTGTGTGTGCAAGTCAAAGATATAGGGCGGCTGCCTCTAGGAACGTTAGAGGGCACATGTCAAGTTTGTGTGTGGCGGGGAGACATGACTAGGCGCTTGATGTGTCGGTGTGTGTGGGGGGGAGGGGTGGGGAGGGGTAGGCAGAGGCCTAACTATAGAGGTAGAACGACTCGTATATGTGTTGAGAAGGAGAGACCCAGCTATGTCTTGAGGGAGATCGGTCGACATCCATACATAACTGAAGGACGGGAAATATGATGGGATAGAGAGAGAGAGGAGAGAGAGAGGGAGGGAGAGGGAGGGAGAGGGGTAGAGTGTTGGATGGGTGATGGAGTTGCTTCTCGGACATGTTGGGAGAGGCCTACTAGACAAACTGAGGGTGGAACTGCAATGTTATCAATAAGAGTGGGGATGTGTTTCTGTGTGTGCCTATGCGTGATAAATCTGTCGGGACGCATCCATGGATGATGAAGGGGAACCATGTGTTTGGTAAGCAAACCTAACTAGATCGGTAGATCAATTGTTGTTTGTCGGAGGAAGGGAGAGACACAACTAATGAGGTAGATCAACCGATGTGTGGGTAAAAACGAGTTATAAGGACCTAGCTGGCTATATGTATAGCGAGAGATCGGTCGGTGTACGTCCATTTGTTAGAGGCAAATAAGGCCCAGTGAGACGGATGAGCAGAGAGAATGGAGCTAGGAGGTGGTGCGAGAGGCCCAACTACTAGCTAGATAGGGGGAGGAGTGTGCGGTTGTGAGATCAGTGAAAAGAGGGGCGAGAGTTTACACGTGTGTCTGACCATATGAGAGACACGAGGCAAGGACACATAAAGGACGAGATTGAAGCTGTGAGTGTATGTTGTAGGCAGGCATCGCTGGAGAGGTTTATCGATCGGTGTGTGTCGGAAAGGAGTTGTGGAGACTCTGGGAGAATGACCTAAAGAAAAAAATGAATGTGCCCGGTGGATAGAATGCCGAGGGAGGGGAGGCGAGGAGGGCGTGTGCATGCACGAGAGAAAGTTAGTGGTAGCTACAAAGGTTAGAGGATTGTGTGGGTGTAAGAGACTAACAAAGATCATAATTTGATATGAAAGCGGATTCATATATTTGAATATGAGATCATAGTGTTTTAAACATTGCATGCATGAATATAGCGGTGATACACGTGTTGTGCACATGTTATACCATAATGTGATAATGCATGGCGTTTGCAACTCACAGCTAAATGCCGAACAATCTAAACAATACTATATATCGAACATTCTCACATTTTATTTGAATTTGTGGTAATGTGTGGTGTTTGCAACTCACATCTAAATACTTGTAGGCGTGAGGGGTGGGGCACCATACATAATGTGATAAACACATTATACATATGAGACATGGTTTAGATTATGAAGATCTAGCTAGATCTAGAATTGTAATGTGATTTGAAATCAAAATAAAGTGGATTCAAAAATCTAGTTCGAGTTCATATAGTACACATAGTTCATATGTAACTCGAGACTAATCATGTGGTGTGTTGTGAAGATAATACACAAACGATGGTTTAACTTGACAATAATGATGATTGTAGATCTTATTAAAACACAGAAATGAATTCAAATGCTTTGACTTCACAACAATCATTACTGTAGATCTTATTCAAATTTAGTTCATATTGAAGCGGTAGTATATACGTTTGGAATGCACTAAAACGTTCATTTGAGTAGTAGGTTGCATGCATTATACACGTGGCGAAATATTTTAATTGAACATAACATGAATTCAAAGTTTTGAATGACATTTGTAGTGCACATTGATTTGATGCAAGACACGTTAGGCTTGTCCAGAAATTTCAACCCGCGCCTTGTTAGCCCGAATTATTTAAGATATATCTTTGTCTCGTTGTGCTCCGACAAATCCCTCCATCTCAACCCACGCCTTGCTATTCCGAAATTACAACGCACGCGAAAACTCCCACCTCCTGTGAAATCCCGACACGCGAAATGCCCGTGGTACCCCTGAACCGAAATAACCGCCTCAAATCGGTGGGGGTACTTTCGTAACTTACCCCACATTTCGGACAAGCGCGTCTCTAAGCCATGGTTACCCACTGTCATCCCATCCGCCCACCCGTTCGTACACCGAGGCCGCGAAAGCCCACGACAAAACCCCACACCCTGCTCCGTCTGCCACCCAGCCGAAGCCTCTTCCCCGACGACATCGTCCACAGCAACACCTCGACGTCCCTCATCCACCGTACCGGATGAGGATCCGTCGTCGATCTCATCGTCCAGCCGGTTTAGCCACCCCGTCCTCCACCTCCAAGGAGCTATCCCGACGTTCCCCTCGTCTTTCGCGCCACCTCCATTCCCACACCGTCGTCTTCACCTGCACCACCAGAAGAGCATCATCATCACCGTTTCCTCGGATGAAGCTGCGGCCTAATCGGCGCCACCAAAGAGGTTGTACACTAATCGCCGCATTTTCTTCTTGATTCGATCTCATGGTGCTGCCGGCGCTCGGTCCCGAGCCGACACGGCGCGGCTCCATCCACGGCGGCGTCGCCGGCCACTTCCTCCACGGCATCGCTCCCTCGGTGGCGACGTCCACATCAGTAGGAGCTGCTGCTACTTTAGCTCTCGCTCGCGCTGCTGCTCTGCTATTGCCCTCGGTCCCCTACCTGGTCTACTCTTGCTATTGCTCTTGCTCGCGTTGCTGCTCTCGCTCTTGCTCTTGCTTGCGATGCTCCTCCGATTTAGCTACACTTCAGTCGACTGAATCGACTTTTGGGTCAGTCGATTTTCAAGGGGTGGGCTCGCCGGGGTTAAGGAAGAACCAGCCCTTGGGAGGAGGGCTCACGGAGAGGTACCCCACTATCTATCTTAGGGTTCAGGATGGGGCGGTGGTCGCCCGGCGGTGTCGGGCGGTGGCGTGGGGATCATGGGAGAAAAAGCTTCGACGCAGGGGGCTAGAGGGATGGCTGTGGCGGCGGACGGCGGTGGGGAGTGTTTTTAAATGGCGGGCGGCGCACCACCGGCGGCGTGACGGGGCTGCTGTTTGGCCGGTGGTGGTGGCGGCTCGAGGTGGAGGTTGAATATGAACCGCAGCCCTTGATTTCGTATCCAACAGCTGCAAAATCGATCGACCAGAGATGAAAAAGTCGATCGACCGACGTGTAGCCTCACCTTGCTAGTGCGTTCGGTTTAAGACAAAATTCAGTTTTGACGATTAGGTTCAGTTTGACGCTTAAGTTCAGTTTGACAGTTAAGTTCAGAGATGAGCGGCTGATGTATTTTACATCTATCACTTTGTGGTTATGTATTTTACGTCATGTATTGGAGATGCTATTAGAATTCCACTCGAGTTAACGTTGTTCGTTGTCTCTCTTGTCCTGCTTCACCTCGGCGTCGTACAACTCACGGAGCTGCTCCAATGACGAAACCCTCCATCACACAGCGAGCGATACCTCGGGCTCCATCTCCGGATGCCTAAGATCTTCTTCCCCTCCTCCGACAGAAAAGTCAGCGGAGCATCCTCACCGCCAACCCAATCACGCTGAGATCGACATGGCTTCGCCAAAGAGGTTGTACACTTGTTGCATCTCTTTTTACTCTACATGTTATATATATTGTCCATCGAGCACAGGGATTTGTTCCTTTAGTGTCTCCTTGAAAGAAAAAATGTAGGAATTTTAATTTTCACTTGTCCTCCTTTTCAAATTCATATTCATGAAGCACAAGACTAAGAGATAGTAGCATAATAGCATTATAACCGTACATTTTCTTGTGGTTTGACTTAATCTCACCATGCTTCTTTGCATCCTGTGATCTTCCAATTGTTGTGAATCAAACACCCAGTTGGCGTAAATCTGTGTTTTTAAATTCTCTGTTTTGCACGTGCATTCCTATCCTATTCCTGTCTATTTCCTATCCCTACATTGCTGGAATCCTCCAATTCAAACGAGCCCTTACAGAATTACTTCTCTTATAGATAGTTGTCAAAGAAAATCTTGCGTGGTTTTCCGCTCTGCTTTGCCGTCGTCCACCCAGCTCGGCTGCTCCAACGACAGAAGGGTCCGGCCAGCGAGGATCCGGCCTCGGCGTCTTTTCGCCGCCTCGGATCTTCTTCCCCTACTTGGCAGCCATGAAAACTGCATTACCATCATCAACCGAGCAGATGACCTCGAGGACTACACGGGTCCGCAAGAGAGGTCGCACTCTTTCGTGTCTGCTTACATTATGCATCGCTTAATATTACATGCTACTTTATCGTCATGTTCACCGATTAGACTCTGAGTCAGCTCCAAAATAATGGTCAAACTTGAGTTTTTAAATGGTTGTAGGGTACATATCGGGGCCGCTATCAATAGTATCTATCTACTATCTGGTTAATCTCTGGTGTCTACTATGAGTTTCATGTTGGGTGGGAAACAAAGCGAAAGAAGCCATTATCTGTATTTATTAACCGAAGCCATTATCACTTTGCTATTATTGGTTTTGGGTCTATCCACAGGTTGCTACCATCACTCTGGATTTACGCATGCACTCCTTACATAATCTCACTATGTTTTATTCCTATGCATGATAGTTATTGTAAACAATGGAACTGAACATGTAGAGCAAAAGAGACGAGCCTTGTGTGGCAATATAATTTCATGCAGACGTCGCTCCATGGTAGGCGCAAAGGCAGCCCCCCCCCCCTCCACGCATTTTGTATTGTAATCGAGAGGAAGATATATGTTCTGAGGGGGACTCAAAAGGAGAAGATAACTCCTATTTACCCCCTGAGGTCTTTGCTCTAACTTGGCATGTTGATGTTGGTTATATCATGCATATGGTGTCTTGCATTGCTTACTTTATACATCAAATATATCATCTGCTTAGTTTAGACATCCTTTGTGCGAATGCCATCTGTTTAGTTTATTCATCGTTTATGTGAATTATGCAACGCCGCCTTGTTTAGCCAGGCATCATATATGTGAAATTTCCAATGACATCCTGCTTAGCCAGTCATCTTATATGTAAATTATATCAGGCCATCCTTTTTTTTTGTTACATATTACATTTGTCAACAATGTTAGTACATTCAACTGCTCTTCGTGTGCATCAGCCATTTGACACGGTGATGGCAAATTCTGGAGTGAAAACAAGGTCTTCTGAGCAGACTATGCTATCAGACGAAGCGCATATCTCGCTGGTTACGGATAGCTCCTCGGGCGGGATTCGAAGACAGAGATGACCAGTCCTATTCCCCGAGGTGTATGCTCTAACTTGGCAGGGTTATGTTGCTCATATCATGTGTATGGTGTCTCGCATTGCTATGCCATTTGATTAGTTTAGACATGCTTTGTGTGAATGCCAATTGTTCAGGTGTCTAATTACCATATATGTGAATTATGCATTGCCATCTTGTTGCAAGACATTATATATATGAATTATACAATGCTATCTTGTTGCAAAGGCATTATATATATGTGAATTATGCAATGTCATGCTGTTTAGCCAATCATCATGTATGTGAATTATATCATGCTATCATCTTTTTGTATTACGTGTTCCATTTGTCGACAACGTTTGTATATTCAACTACTCTTCTGTGCATCAGCCATTTGAAGCGGTGATGGAAGTATCTGGAGTGAAAACAAGGTATTCGTAGCGAGACAATGCTACTGTGAAGCGGACATCTTCTTTGGCTCTGAGAGAGCTCCTCGGAGGAGGATTCAGAGGCTGATGACCGCACCTATTTCCCCACGAGGTCTATGCTCAAACTTGGCGAGTTATATTACCCATGTCATGCATGTTGTCTTGCATTGCTTAGTTTTTACATCATATATAGATTTCCATCTGCCATTTGCTTACTATATAAATCATATATTTGAATTATATCATGCCATCATGTTTACATAGTACATACACATCATCTATCAGAATTATGGCATGGCAACCCATTTAATAAAGACATCATATAGTTATATCATCTCATCATGTTTAGTGTTTACAGTCATCATATTTAGAATTATGGCACTCTATCCATGAATGTATGTGAATTATGGCATGCCAACCTATTTAATAAACACATTATATAGTTATGTCATGTCATCCTGTTTACATAGTCTCATATTTTGAACTATGTCTTTCCATCTTTTTTATTTAGCAATCATAATGTGAAATTGTGTCATGCTATCCTGTTTAGTTAGCCATCATATATGTGAAATTGTGTCATGTTATCATGTTTGGTTAGACAACATAAATATGAATTATTTCATGCCCTCTTTTATTCCCCGCTATCCATTGCACCTGTCTATCATACAATGTCTATACTTTCAATTACTTTTCTTGTTTATCAGCCATTTGAATTGGAGAGCGTGATGGCGTTATCTAAGGGAGTAACAACACGGTCTTCACAAAAGATAGTGCTACCGATTGATGCAGATAGAACCACGGTTGTACTTGCCTAAGGACCAGATCCACCACACATAACCCAGGACTCTACAGATTGTACCCCTACCCAGTTGGACAGAGAACCAGCTACACCTTCTAACCCCAACCCGGCAGATAGTAACCCGTTCAGTTGACACAAAGACCGTCTCCACCACAGAGCACCCAAACACGGCGGTTAGTAAAGGGAACTGCAGTGCCCAAAGCACGAGGACCACCACTGAATCCCAACTCAACGCTTAAAGGAGAAGAAGATTTGTTCCAGTCAGGTTACGTAGCTATGGTTCATACTCCTTTGCTCTTGCATTACTGTATTTACTCATACCAACTATTTTCAAATTTGAAGGACGGAATTGAAACTCCAATGGCGCAACAGGTATGTTTTAAACCTGTTTCTTTAACTAGTTTGCTTTTGTAACCTGCTCTATGTTGATTTCAGTTTCAATTGAATAAATAGTTATGTTCTCATGGCATGCACATTACAAGTGTTGTTATTGCTCTATAGTTACCCACACTTATATTCTGTCTATTCTGCTTTGTCTTGAACAAATATTATTTGAACTATGTCTCTATCTTGATTTGGCAACAAAAACTAGAATGATATAGACCATAAAGTGACCATGGTACATAGATATATGTTTGTTTCATGTTGTTATCATGTCCACTTTACTACTGAACTCATTTACCAAAATGAGTTTCATATACAACATGGTAAACATGTGATGTGTCTGCTTGTTTCTCTTTTAGAATGCGGACAAAATATTGGAGAAACGATGCTGCGTTATCCAATGGTAAAGGAAATGTCTGAGATAAGGTTCAAGATAGTGAGACATCCTGTTGGTCTCCAAGAAAGGCTGATAAAAACTATCTTGGCGACGGTGAGGGAACCCAAAAGTCCTGTCTTGATGTAGTGTTCGAAGTTATCGCCACTACTGCTGGCACTAGCTCTTGAACTTCATTTGCTGAATCAGTTCGTCTTCTTGAGTCTCAACTTCAAGTTGAAAGACATCGATCGGATGTGCTCTGACAGAAGTCAAGGACCAGGAAGTCCTGCAAAATTCAGATGCATATTTTTACGGTGCAACAAAGTTACTGGAGGATTTAAGCGCCAAACAAGAGAAAGTTAATAAGCTTGCTAAGCATCTTGCCCGGCATTATGGGTACCGAGGATATTGTTTCTTGAGATCTTGAAGTGGTTTCAGTTACGGATTTGTTTTGTCATGCGGCTTTTATTTGCGCTGGTCGCCAACTTTGACAACCAATGTATATGATATGTCGCTTTGTTCCCTATATTTGCACCGATGGCGAACTTTGATGCCCGATGGATGTAATATGTGTAACAGCCGTGATAGCCTAGCATAAGTTGCTTGCTTATTTATTTCCTTGTTGTCTTGTTTATTTGTTTGCTTGTAGTCGCAGTTCTTTTTAAAACTAGGCCACAATAACCATGGGCTAATATTCTTTGTAGTGACCTTTGGGCCTCCTACGGGCCGTAGAAACAGTGGGCCTTCTACGGGCCGTAGAAACAGTAGGCCTTCTACGGGCTGTAGAAACAATGGGCCTTCTACGGGCCGTAGAAACAATGGGCCTTCTACGGGCCGTAGAAACAATGGGCCTTCTACGGGCCGTATCATCAATGGGCCTTATACGGGTCGTATGACCATAACGGGCCATCGTTAATAGGCCGTGTTGATGGCCTTATGAAACGGCCCAACATATTAACGGACCACAAGCGGGCTGATGTAACCACGGGCTGAATTTGGCCCACAAGCGAGAAAATGACAATGAACGGGCCGTAAGTAAGCGAATCTTTGGAAATGAGCCCAAGAATAAATGGGCTCTGAGAAGGCCGAAGATAACATTTCTTTGAAACGGCCCAACCGAATAACGGGCCCTTAATGGGTATAAAGTGATATAATGTTCATTACGGGCGATTTCACCACGGCCGTTAATGGGTGTAAAGTGATACACTGTTCATTGCGGGCCAGTTTCACCACGGGTCGTTAATAGGCCAAGAGTTACATAGGGCCTCATATGGGCTGAAAGATATCATGGGCCATACATGGGCCAGAAGTGAAAATGGGTTGGAATCATATTGGATGGCCCAGATGACGCTACTGGGCCTAATTCAGATAGGGCGTAACGGGCCTTGGGTTCGCGGGTTGTAAATGGGCTATATGCGAACAGGCGGTTAACGAGCTTTCCATGGGCGGCCACACCTTTTGACCAAGTCAAGCGGGCGGGCTTTTCATAGGAATGGGCCTTTGTTGGGCCATGCCATGTGTCGACGTATCATAGGCGTATACATCCAATGAGTGGATGACATCTGTCCCCAGCGGTGAGCCAACACGTGTTTCCTCCGACCAATGATGATTTTACACGTGGAAAATCCCCATTGGTCGGTACATTAACGGGTTATCGGATCCAAAACCCGACCCGATAGCTTAACGGCGCTCCGTTACGGTGGATGCCACGTGTCGGTCACCCTTGACGAAAAGCACTTACATTACGCGCGATTTATCGTCATGGAAGTGGACACTTCGTGATGATAATTTTGGTAATGTCATGGAACACTTCTATGACGGCCACAGGTATGACTATCTTGATTCTGTCATAAATTTGTCATGGATGTACATGCATGACAAAAAACGCGACCTACTGTGACAAACACGTATCATCACGGAAGTGTATTTTTTTGTAGTGCATTCATCCCTCTTTGGGGGGATCTCACATCTAGGGGGAGCGTTGCTCTAAAAGAATTGAGCTAAAGCAACTCTAATGGTGTGAACACAACAATGCTTTATGTAAAAATGGTAACCCCACTTGTGCTTAAACGATGAGTATGACCTATGATCAAATGTTCTCATTTGACTCCTAAGTCAATATACTCATATATAGATGACCTAGTGATCGCCAATTGCTTGATAGATGCTAGAATTGGTTGTGCATGATTTGCCACATATTTCATTTGCCATTTTATTGTGTGAGCATGTTGGTTGCATATTTGACCCATTCGAGGACATCCATTTGTTGCTTTGATTGTTTGGCTTTTTCTCTTTTGCCAAATGGATGGACAAGAATGCCTAAGAACCTTCTCTAGCTATCTATGCTTTCTCGTCTAAAACTCTATTCATGCTACATCACAAAGTTTGATCAAGTCATATTCGAACCACTTTGTGTGAGGAGCACTCGGAGTTGCTGATTCGTCATAGACTTAAACTTCCAAAACCTCTTTGTGCATTTCGGTTTGACCGAGAAATCCATTTCGGTCATACCGAGATCACTAAGTTGATCTAGTTTTCAATCTCGGTGCAACCTATTAGAACTTTTCGGTCACACTGAGTTGCGAATCGTCATGATTTGCATCTCGGTGCCACCGAGTTGTTCCACTCGGTCACACCGACAGGGTCAGGTTATATATACCAACGGGTCAAATTTTGGAATTTTTTCCAAAACCCTTTCACCCGCGCGTGACCTGCTCTGCCTCCTCAGGTCTCCGGATTGTCCTCTCGTCGCCAGCAACCTCCCGCCGCTGGTCTCCGCCGCCGTCAACGGCAATCTGCCCCGCCGTTGCCGCTGTAGCAAGTTCATCACCGAACTAGGGTGTGAACTTGATACTTTGTGCTATCCTTTCACTCCAACTCTTAGCATATTGCATTGCCATGATTCTTGCCACATGTGAAATCATCATTTCCAGCTAAAACGTCCCGTAGATTAGATTTGATTTGAAAATTTAGGGTTAGGTCTCCGCCGAACTCATCTCTGACCGACCGAGTTGTAGAAATCGGTCTCACCGATTCGGCTTAGGTCATTACACATGCGTTTTTGGTGTGACCGAAAATTGCAAATCGGTGTGACCGAGTTTGATTCTTTGTGAAACCCTAGCAGTCTCGGTGCCACCGAACTGTGACTCAGTCTGACTGAGTTCACTAGTTTAGGTTCCAAAAGCTGCTTCGGTATCACCGAGTTTACAAATCGGTAGCTCCGAAATGCTTTCTGTGGAGAACTAAAACTAAGTTTTTAAGTCATCTATTTTGCAAAAACTCTGCACTTTGTGATGCTCATCTACTCTACCTCATCTACATCTGTTCACAGGGTCAGCTGTCAGTTAGTTTGCATAGATGTCTGATCAAAGTGATAGCCAGAACAAATCTGAGCAGCCAGGACAGTTGAGTGAGGGCACTAGTCCCTCTAGTACCTCAGATGAGGGCAGCAGGAGCACACCCAGCAACTTGCCAAAGGCAGCCACCAGGACAAGGAAGAAGGGAACATCTTAATCAGAGGATGAAGATTATGTGGCTGTTGAGGATGAGGCCACTTCAAAGAAGAAAGTGCTGAAAAAGGAGTATGGCACAGCTGCTGCAACAAAGCCAGGAATGAAGCCTGGAATGAAAACAAAGGCTCCAGCAAGAAGAGTTCCAATGTCAAAAGCCAGAGCCTCAACTGCTGATGCTTCTAAGTCAGCAATGCAGTTCACCCTTGAACCCAAGGAAACTGGAGATGGGAAGAAAAGGAAAGAAAGGGTCAAGAAGACCATTGCCAGAGTTATTGGGAAACCATCAATGGTTAGATCAGATAAAGAGGAAGAGGATGTTGCTCCAGCACCTAAAGCTCAAAAGCTCATGGGAGATGCTATAAAGTCAGGGGCTGCTCCATCAAATCCCAAGTCTGCTCCCAAAGCTCCATCTCAAAAGACTGCACCCAAGAGGAACACCAGAAGTATACCAGCTAAGGAAAAGAACAAGGCCCAGTGCCTGAAGCTGAAGAAGAAGAAGATGATGATTCACTTGTATTGAGGAACCTGAAGCCCAAGATCCCTTATCACAATGATGCACATCCTATCGCAGAGAACATGAAAATCAGGAAGGATGTAGGACTGAGACAGTGTTGTGATCGATCCATATCTTTGTCAGAGAAGAACTATTGTTGACTACATGTTTCACACAAAGGAACAACAAGACTTCTACGAAACAATTTTGCTTGACAAGAAGCCTATTGTCTGTGACATGAGATGGGTTAACTAGGAGTACATCAAGGAAAATGAAGATCACTATCCAGGAGTATATGACAGCTTCAAAGCATGTGGTGTTGATTCATTTGTCGCTCAGAAGCTTACCAAGTGGAATGATGAGCTGATCATGCAGTTCTATTCAACTGCCCACTTCTACCCAGATGGGAAGATCATTTGGATGTCAGAAGGTACTAGGTACCAATCCTCTATGGAAGAATGGGCACAATTGATCAATGCTCCAGAAGAGACTGAAGATGACTTGGAAGTTTATGCTGAAAACAAGAAATACCATAACACTATGGCACACATGTACAAAGAGATCCCAGATGATGCTTTGGAAACTCACAAGTTTGGATCTGTCCACTACTTGTTGTCTACCTACCATCAATTGGATCCTAAGGCCCACACTGCTACCCAAGTCAGGTGATCACAAGATGATCAGAGGACATGCTATCAACTTGCTCCATTTGTTTGATGTGCCTCAAAAGTTTAAGGTGATGAGTCTGATTGTGGAAACAATCAAGAGGACTGCTGCTGATCAGAAGAGATCTTGTGGGTATGCCCCACAAATTCAGGAGCTCATTAACTCCAAGATGGGCAAAGGAAAATATCTGTTGGATAAGGAGCACCTGCCCATCTACCCTGAATTTGAAGACAACACAGTTGTTATGAATGAAAATGAACCTTCATCAGCACAAGCACATGAAAAGAGAGAGAAGGCAAGGGCGAGAAAGCTGCAAAGATGCCAACTGCTGAAGAGGCATCTCAAGTGTTCCTGAAGAGCAAGCAAGATCAGCTTGGCTATCTGATTGCCTCCACCTTGAGAATTGAGAAGGGCTTGGCCACCCTGACTCAAAACCAGGAGAACTTGGAGAGAATCATAGAGCAAAAATTCTATGATCTTGATGTCAAGGTCACTAAGATCCAGTCTGCAGTTGAGCAACTTCAGGAGGAAGTGGAGGAGAAGAAGGGAAAGTCTACTACAGAAGCTTTTGCTAGAGTGCCCAGAGGACAGAGATCTGCTGTAGTGCATGTTCCAGACACGAGAGCTACTTCATTTGCACCAGCTGCCATAGCCTCAGTGCCACCAGCTCCAACCTCAACTCCACCAGCTCCAGCTACATCAACTGATGCTTTCGTCTTTGGAGTCATCTCTAAACCACCTCATGAAGACCAAGCCTGAGAGTCGTTTAGCACTATGCATTCTTTGAACTTTTTGGTAACTTTTTGCCAAAGGGGGAGAAAATGTATAGATCATAGGCTTCAAGAGAGAGTGTTGCTTTTTATCTCTTCTTTTTGGTTGAACTTCTTGTTTGTGTGCTTGATACATTATGTCCCTTTTGTGAGCTACTTGTTTACTTGGATGATCATGTGTTTGATCATATGCTACTTTAATGTGTGCTTGAATGATACATTCTTCATATCCTTATATGATCATTCACTTTGCTTGGTGATGAGTGCATGTGTTCAATCATTATCATTTTGAGCGCTCCACCAAGATGTATGTGACATGGAAGAGTGATCCATGATCCTAACACATTGTGCATTTGCAGTCCAAAGCAAATTTTAAATGATGCACAAATTTAGGGGGAGCTCTTGCTTATCACATACTTCTCAAAGTGACGATGTTTTTCAATCTTATTATCATTTGTCGAAGCCTTGATCTATATGTTGTCATCAATTACCAAAAAGGGGGAGATTGAAAGTGCAACTATCCCTGGGTGGTTTTGGTAATTCCTAACAACATATAGCTCATTGAGCTAATGCTATTTCAAGATAAATATTTCAGGAAAGCTCAATGTTTGGCATGGCATGGATGAGAAACGTGGAAGGACAAAAGGATTGGCTCAAGCTCAAAGCACAAGACTCTACATTTTCCATTTTAGTGATCCAAGATCACATTGAGTCCATAGGAAAAGCCAGTACTATCAAGAGGGGATGAGGTGTTGCTTAATGAGTTTCTTGCTTTAAGTGCGTAGTGATATGCTCCAAAAACCCTCAACTACTTTCTCACATCCACATATGTCCCAAACCAAAAGTCAAACTCGGCCCTACCAAAACTTTCTATTCGGCGCCACCGAGTTCACTTGACATAGCCACTGCCACAAACCCTAATCAAACCGGTCTCACCGATAGGGATCTCGGTCTCATCGAGATGGGATTGTAATCTCTCTGTTTCCTTTCGTAACATTTCGGTCAAACCGAGATGAGCTATCGGTCCCACCGAGATTGCAATGCAAACTCTCTGTTTCCCTTTCGTAACGTTTCGGTCCAACCGAGATGAGCGAATTGGTCCCACCGAGTTTGCCTGACCAACTCTCTGGTTAGCTTATTACCAAAATAGGTCTCACCGAGTTTGTGTAATCGGTCTCACCGAGATTACGTTATGCCCTAACCCTAACCATATCGGTCCCACCGAGTTGACATGTCGGTCCCACCGAAAATCCTAACGGTCACATTATGAACTAAATCGGTATGACCGAGTTTCACGATTCGGTCCCACCGAGTTTGGTAAGTTGTGTGTAACGGTTAGATTTTGTGTGGAGGCTATATATACCCCTCCACCCACTCTTCATTCGTGGAGAGAGTCATCAGAACATGCCTACACTTCCAACATACATTTTCTGAGAGAGAACCACCTACACTTGTGTTGAGATCAAGATATACCATTCCTACCACATAAATCTTGATCTCTAGCCTTCCCAAGTTGCTTTCCACTCAAATCTTCTTTCCACCAAATCCAAATCCTGTGAGAGAGAGTTGAGTGTTGGGGAGACTATCATTTGAAGCACAAGAGCAAGAAGTTCATCATCAACACACCATTTGTTACTTCTTGGAGAGTGGTGTCTCCTAGATTGGCTAGGTGTCACTTGGGAGCCTCCGTCAAGATCGTGGAGTTGAACCAAGGAGTTTGTAAGGGCAAGGAGATCGCCTACTTCGTGAAGATATACCCTAGTGAGGCAAGTCCTTCGTGGGTGACGGCCATGGTGGGATAGACAAGGTTGCTTCTTCGTGGGCCCTTCGTGGGTGGAGCCCTCCGTGGACTCGCGCAGCCGTTACCCTTCGTGGGTTGAAGTCTCCATCAATGTGGATGTACAATAGCACCACCTATCAGAACCACGACAAAAACATCCGTGTCTCCAATTGCGTTTGCCTCCTCAAACTCCTCCCCTTTACCTTCATATGCAATTGCTTTACATTTCGTTGCTATACTCTTAGAATTGCATGGGTAGGTTGATTGCTTGACTTGTGCTAAGTTGCTAAAATCTGCCAAGAACTAAAATTGGGAAAAGGCTAGATTTTTATTTGGTCAAGTAGTCTAATCACCCCCCCCCCCTCTGGACATACTTTCGATCCTACACTTTCCGATCAATCTATTGAGTCGTCCCTATAAGTGTCACAAACATCCCTAGAGTTCATACTAAAATAACACCATACGAAAACACGTCAATCAACCCTAATGTCACCTAGATACTCCAATGTCACCACAGGTATCCGTGGGTCAATTATACGATATGCATCAAACAACTTCAGATTCAGAATATTCAATCCAACACAAAGAACCTTAAAGGGTGCCCCAAGATTTCCACCGGAGAAACAAGGATGAAAACATGCATCAACCCCTATGCATAGATTATCCCGATCTCACCTCGGGAATCCGAGAGTTGAGTGCCAAAACATACATCAAGTGAATCAATATGATACCCCATTGTCACCACGGGTATTCATATGCAAGGCATACATCAAGTGTTCTCAAATCCTTAAAAGTATTCGATCCGATAATAGCGAAATCTCAAAGGCAAAACTCAATTCATCACAAGAAGGTAGAGAGGGGAGAACACCACAAGATCCAACTATATTAACAAAGATCGCGGCACATCAAGATCGTGCCAAATCAAGAACACGAGAGAGGAAGATCAAACACATAGCTACTAGTACATACCCTCAGCCCCGAGGGTGAACTACTCCCTCCTCATCATGGTGGCCGCTGGGATGATGAAGATGGCCTCCGGGGATGATTTCCCCCTCCGGTAGGGTGCCGGAACGGGGTCTCGATTGGTTTTTTGTGGCTACAGAGGCTTGCGGTGGTGGAACTTCTCATCTAGGGTTCTTTCTGGGGGTTTTGGTATTTATAGGAGTTTTTGGCATTGGTCTCACGTCAAGGAGGTGCCAGAGGGGCCCACAAGCTCGAGGGCGCCTAAGGGGGTGGGCGCCCCTGTGCTTGTGGCTCCCTCGTCCACTTCTGGGCCAGCTCCAAAGGCTTGGGGTCTCTTTTGGTCCATAAAAAATCACCGTAAATTTTCAGCCCATTCCAAGAACTTTTATTTCTGCATAAAAAACAACACCATGGTAGTTCTACTGAAAACAACGTCAGTCCGGGTTAGTTCTAATAAAATCATACCAAAACCATATAAAATTATTGCAAACATGGCATGAATACTTCATAAATTATAGATACGTTGGAGACATACCATAGAACACAAGTAAAAGAAGTCCAACGTTCGCATTGCATTTGTATCAATCACTATTCAAAAATGTTTTTAGTCAAGCTTATCAATAACCCTCTACCCCCATGGCGTAAAGGCCAATTGTAGCTAAGAAGGTAAGCAAACTATATGAAACAGTGTGTGACTATTGAATTCAGATACAGTCCATTCATACACAAAGGGCATCTTCGCCCTCTTCCATAACCGTCATACACATCTGCATAATCACAATAACAACCATATGATTAGAACATTAGGCTGCATCACCCAAAAGCAGAAAAATGGCACTCAAACATGAACAGAACCATTGTCATTAAACTAATACATCACCAGGTGCATGACCACATTGCTATCTAAGAACAGTAATTCAGGGTTCAAAGACGAACGAAGGAGGACTATCTCCTTAATCATGGCAAGGCAGTGGTGTTTGCTCGCCGTACCTGCCCACCACCCTGAAACTAAGTTCGTTCATGACCTTGAAGGTGAGCAAGTACCCAATCTTCAGACCATGAGCTATGGCGAAGCTAGCCCACCCTTGATCAATGGAAAGGTGCCTATTGACATCCCAGAGCTTGAACCTCCGGTCATGGCCAGTGTTGGTTCTTAGGACAATCTCCTCTAGAATGATACCCATGTGCTCCCGGAAAGCATGGGGGGTCCTAAGGGCATGTACAATGCGGTGCTAAGGATGGGTGCTAGGGATCATAATCCCGGTCGTTTCACTTGTCAGGAGAATTTTTCCTGGCGCCTGCTTGGGAGCGCTGCCAAGTCTGGCAGCGAGCGCTCCAGTTGACATGGTATTGATTTTACGTGAGAGAACTAGCACCCCACAACATCTCAGCGTTGGAAGGTGAGGCGCTTGTGCAGGCGCTACACAGTGTTTTTTTTATTTTTAATCCTTAAGCGCCTATACAAGCGCCTATGCAATGGACATGCTCTAACGGATTCCAACTCGGGTGCTAAAACCACCTTGCAAAAGTGAGTTGGACCTTTGACTTGATGGAAGTGCCCAACATACGTTTGCTTTCCACAGCGCTTCTTGGAGGCGCTTCCTCTTCCACTATGGTCCTGTTTGGTTCAGCTTTTATCAACGGATTCCGCTGCCGCGCAGCCGAATCTGAACCAAAGGGCGAACCCAGCAGAATCCGATTTCGGAAATCCGCTGCCAAAATCTGAACCAAAAGCGGAAGCAGCCCAGGACGTGCTTTCCAAAATCTGATTCCGCAAGGGCCAAAATCTGAAAAAGCTGTATCAGCTGGTTTGCCAAATGACCTACATCTTTTCACATCAGATTTTCCACAGCTGTTTTTCCACAACAGATTTTTCACAGCTGCTTTTAAAAATCCACAGCTGAACCAAACAGGGCCTATATCTTGGCCCTTTGAACAACTTCCTAGAACATCGATTCTCAAAAAAAAACTTCCTAGAACATCGTTATCAACGACCAATACACTGTGGACCAATGCAATGAAGAACAGCAGATTGAATAAACTACCATACCACAAAATAAATCGAACCAAAGCGTGAAGAATTATAATAACGTACATGCCAACGACCGACTATCATAACATGTGGAGCACACCTTCATGAAGATCATTGGTGAATACAGACCTAAAACAATTGCTCTTTTCCAAATAAATGAACCACCCTCCAAGAAAGCCCAAAATCTACACGAAATACAACCTTCAGTCTACACGCAAATCAAAGAATCTACACTGCCATTATCATCCATAATCGATTATAAAATGCAGTAAAAAACAATTCGGCGCTATAAACGGTGCCAGGATCTAATCCAATGTGCAAAGCTTGTCACATGATCGAACCAACTAGTCAACTACCCTAGAAAACCATAGTCGTTGTTTCAAATCGACTCGGGCAAAGATGAAATGGTATGGTGGATGTACTTACAACGTCCAAAGCAACCATGGTCCATGCCTGCGAAGGCATAGCTGGAGCGCCTGGAAAGGAGGCAAACCACGATGGGAACGAGGGCACCCCATGCACGGTAATACGTCTCCAAGATATTTATAATTTTTTATTATCAAATGCTATAATATTATCAGTTTTGTATGTTTTATATGTCATTTTATATTATTTTCTAAAATAACATATTAATTGAGTGCCCGATATCACTTCATGTTTTTGATTGTTTTGGTTTCCAGAAAATCCATAATGCATCAAGTCCAAACACGATGAAACTATTTGATACTTTTTTCTGGACAGTAAGAGACTCTAGAAACTTTTGGGAAGGACGAGAAGACCCACGAGGGCCCCACAAGCCAGCAGGCGCGGCCTGGGGGGTAGGGGTGCCACCCTAACTTGTGGGCCCCTCATAGCTCCGTTTGCCCTAATTCCTAGCCTACAAATTCCCATATGTTTAGAAACCCTCGAAGCGAGACCCGAAACCTGCCGTAGGCCTCTGTTTCGAAGTGATCCCATCTGGAGCCCTGTTTCGGTACACAGCCGGAGTGGGGAATCATTGGGGAGGCTATGTTCGTCAACCTTGTTGCCTCCATGATGATGTGTGAGTAGTTCCCTTAGGACCTATGGATCCATAGTATTAGCTAGATGGTTCTCTCTCTTGATTTTTAATACAACGATCTTCTCTAAGATCCATACGATGTAATCTTTGTGGTATGTTTGTTGGGGTCATATGAATTATGGGTTTATGGTCAGAATATTCATTGAATTATTTTGAATCTTTTGAGGTTTCTTTGCTGCATAATTTTATAGCTTTGTATTTCTCTGATCTATCCATCTACTTTGGCCAAGTTTGATTGATTTATCTTCAGGGGGAGTGCGGAGGAGCGCTGAGTAAGAGGACGGGGGAGGAGAAATGCAGTGCATGTCGAACCATTGCGACTACGGTGGATGGTGGCCGCGGCGCCGCGGCCGACAACTAGCACCTAGTCGTGGGCGAGCGACCCATCGACAGCGCGGCAAACTAGTTGCTAGCGTCATTGTCGTAGAAAAAGTCTGCGCAGAGAGACAAATAGTAAGGCGATGAGACAGAGGACAGAGGAGGAGAAATGCAATGCGCGTGCCATGGCAGCGTCAGTGCGGTAGGATGAGGGAGAGGAGGCCAAGATGAACGACGTTGGAGATGACTTAGGACGTGGGCAAGGAGGTCGAGAGGAACGACGTCCGCGGTGGTGACAATGCAATAAGGAGCGTGAGAGGAGGCCGAGAGGAACAACGCCGACGGGTGGTTCCAGTGTAGTAGTATGCATGAGAGAAGGCAGAAAGGCAGCGACACCGCGTCCGACACGACAAGCACGGGATCACGGGCGAGCGGTCCCGTCAGAGACACGACGAACTAGTTGCTAGCGTCATCGCCGCAGAAAAAAATCCATGCGGAGAGACTAATAGGAGGGCTCCAAGGCAAAGAACGGAGGAGAAGAAATACAGTGTGCGTGCCATGGCGAAGTCAATGTTGTAGGATGCATGAGAGGAGGCCGAGATGAATGACTGCGACGATGACGCCACTGCAGCAAGACGCTGGAGAGGAGATCAAGAGGAATCACGCCGATGGTGGCATCAGTGTAACAAGACGCAGGACAGAGGCCTAGAGGAACGATCAAGGAGTGTCTCAAATCGAACCATACATATGCATATGTACGATCAAGAGAAAGATGTAGATCCACTCATCTACGATCATCGAAACAGAAAACGTGCAACATAAAAGTCGTGTGAAACTGCGAGATGAAGCTACTGGCCAAAGTAAATTTCAAACAATCGATTGTGCGCGACAAATTCAACAAAGTTCGTCCAAAATAGTTTCAAACATGAACACAACTAAAATTTACAATGGATGAAACTACAAACCGATCGCCTGAATGGATGAAACTACAATGTTAATGTGCTTCTTTTTCACGTAGATCTTATATTGAAGTGAAGCACCTTTATGTAGATTAAAAAGGACTAGTAAGTGAACGAGATTAGGAATTAAACGAACATACTAGGTGCAACCTCACGTACACCACGTGTGAGACCGAAGACTTGCATTCCTGGACCCATACATCATCGGCGGAGCCCTGACTCGATGGCAACGGCTGATTTGGACGTTCTTCGTAGCCGGCCTAACTGAAAGGTGCTTTAAATTCCGCCTGGACATAGTTGTTTGCGCGTCGACTTGACATCCTCAAAGAAAATCTCAAATATCTTGGGCCTAGTAATTTCATTCGGACAACCAAACGCGCACTATGTTTTGAGTTTGCATGTCGATATTCTCAAAAGAAAATATTCTCAAACATCCCGGGCATAGTAATATCATTCGGGCAACCAAACACGCACTATGTTTTGAGTTCGGGCGTCGATTTAACATCCTCAAAAAAAATATTCTCAAATGTCCCGGGCCTAGTAATTTTATCCGGGCAACCAAACACGCACTATGTTTTGAGTTTGCGCGTGCATCGACTTGATATACTCCGGAAAATTGTGCGTCCTGAATAGGCCCAATCCAAGCCGTTGGTTGCTTCCCCACGTAGACTGATCCATCTGAAAGTTCCACCGTGCGGCTAAATTTCATGTCTTGACCCTTTTGGCTAACAAATTCGGGATCTGACCCCCCTATGAAAATATTTCGGGATCTGACTCTTTTACCTACCGCCAGGGCCCGTGGCGGTAGGCTTTCACGTCCTACCGCCATGCTCCCTGGCGGTAGGTCCCTTGAAGGGGGCCATGGCGGTAGGGTACTGAACCCTACCGCCAAGGAGGGGATGTTTCTCGTAACAGGAAAGATTCCACCCCTGTGCCACACCTTACCGCCAGGGGCTCTGGCGGTAGGTTTTAGCAACCTACCGCCAATGTCTGTGGCGGTAGGGTCTGGGCATTTATAAATCGCACCGCCGCCCGCCCCAACCCCCTTATCCCCCCCCCCCCCCACCCACCCACTCAGCCGCCCCTTTCTTCTTCCTCTCGCCCCCTCTCTCATCTACTTCACTCCCCCCTCGGATCTTCTTCATTCCTTTGCCCTTTTTGCGGATCGAGATGCCCCTTGCTCCAGAAACGTAAGCTCCTCCCATCCCCCCAATTACTTTGAGTCAAATCACTCCCCTTTTTTGGTGCGTAACAATGATTTATGTGTTCATGTTCATGTTAAAAATCATAATGAACCCTAGTTTAGTTGATATGATGAAACTAGGTGATTGCATCTAGATAATACAAGTTAGGTGATGATCCTTGGTGATGAATCATGATGAACCCTAATCGATTTTTTTGACCAAATGATGAACCCTAATTCATATTTCCAGGTTTAGATTTTTTGTAAGGTGATGAACCCTAATTGATTTTTCTAGATAATACAAGTTAGGTTTAGAAATTTTGACCATATGATGAACCCTAGGTTTAGGTTTTTGACCATATGATGAACCTTAGGTTTAGATTTTTTTTTTTGTAGATGATGAAACTTAATTTGTGTGATGCATCCATATGTTTAGGTACCCGACCTTCCACGAGCACACCTCGTCTGCCATGCCGCTGTCGTACGTGTATGAGTCCTTCCCCAAGCTGCTGCAGCCGGCGGGATCTGTCTCAAACGAGGTCCTAGAGGCGACGAGGGCAAGGCGGTGGCAGGAGAGGGCAGAGCGGATCTTCGACGATGTCAAGTGTTGGGCGCAGAGTTTGAAGGAGTGGAAGTGTGTGATGGCAGAGATGGAGGCAGATCCAAATATCTCCCGTCTCTGCCGGGAAGAGACCATTGAAGCTGCCAAACAGCACTCCAACTGGGAGCTGCGCAATTTAGGCCGGAGAATCTACTTCGAGAACACTGCGGAGGAGAGAGCCAGGATGGCTTTCGACATCATCAACTGGGCAAGGCAAGGTGGGAGTGCATGAACGGTCGGATGCCGACCAGCGTTCCGCCTCCGCATGAACCGGTGGATCCGATGCCTTATCTGTCTCCACGACCAGGCCTAACATACGAGGAGGTCTAAACTTGTCTGAAGAACTTGTTGCACCGTTTGTTGGCTATTTGCTACTTATGAAACTAATTGCCGTTAGTTGGGGTTGTCAATGTGGACAAGTTTGCTATTTTGCTACTTATGAAACTATGTGGACAAGTTTGCTATCTGGCCCCTTTATTAAGTTTTTCAAGTTGTGAAACTTTATTAATATGTGAGCTCATATTTTTTTGCTATTTTGCTACTTATGAAACTTATGAAACTTTATTAATATGTGAGCTCATATTTTGCTATTTGTGAAACATATGATAAAACTTTACAAAAGAAACAAACACTAAAACTTGTAAAAAACCAAATCCACATGACCTACCGCCAAACCACCTGGCGGTAGGGTTTAGTACCCTACCGCGATGGACCATGGCGGTAGGCCCTTGTCTACGTCAGCACGAGCAGACGGCCGTCAGCCGCCGTCAAGGGACCTACCGCCAGGGAGCATGGCGGTAGGTCGTGCAAGCCTACCGCCAGGTGGCTTGGCAGTAGGCAAAAGAGTCAAATCCCGGAAAAAAATTCAGAGGGGGTCAGATCCTGAATTTGTTAGCCAAAAGGGTCAAAACAAGAAATTTAGCCCCACCGTGCTCTTGTGTTCATGCAACGGAAGAGAACGGCTAGACGGAACACAGAACACAAGCTCCGGAGCTAAGTACGAACATTTTATGTAGCTCGATCGAGAAACGAGCCGGTATTGGCTCACTCGATTATAACTCAATAGTTTGATATCATATAATTACATTAAATAATCTTGATATATTAAAATAAAATAGAATATTTACTGCCATATATACTGTGTAAGATTTTTCTTTATTTTACCTACTAGCAAACATGAAATCTTAATTAAGCACAAAAGAAAAAGTTTAGCCTTAATATGGTTTGTGGTCAGTCATGTGTTAAATTTCATGTTATTCATGGTTAAAGTTTGACACCTTCATATTTTATCTTGCTGGTTCATTCAAGATCCCTTGATATTAAGTACTCGTCTTCGGTTGAGAGAAAATAAGTAAAAATTTATAGTGATTTCTAATATTGTGCTTTCGCCTATCTTGCTTGAAAAAATATCTTAAATTATTAAGAAAATTATCTTATTTAGCTTCAATCTAGCTCTAGATTGACTAGAGATCGATACAAGCTGAGCATAAGCCATTTTCTATAGCTCTACCTTGAGCTTCACTTGATTTGAGCTCGCTCAAATTTTAGTATAAACTAAGCTTAGCCTAGTTGAACTCCCTCAAACTTGACTCATTTGCATCCCTAGGCGCAGTGGACGGTATCACGGCCTGCTTGGTCCTACTCGAACACGCTGCAGCTCGTACACGGCGCATGCACCTGAGTGAGGCAACTCCGCTATTTGATTACAGCGGATCCACCATGTAAGGGCATCTCCAACGCGGCAACGCCAACCCCCAAACAGTCTATATCCGTCTGGATGCAGCTGTTCGGACCTCACAAGCCATCCAACAACGACCCGCACCGGTCTGCGGAGTCGTTCAAACCGTAATTTTGCTGCAAACCAGAACCAAAGTGGGCGGGCAGGGAGATGTTTGAGATCATCCATGACGGAGGCAAAGGAGGATATTTCTCTGAGGAAGGGCAGGTGGATGATTTGGAGCCCACCCAGGGCGGTTCGTACATCGAGATGTTTAATATGTTGATGGTGGCGACTGGGAAGAAGCTCAAGCTCATAGAGAAGATGGTTGAGATTGTAGCCGCTTCAGAAGACACCAAGATGTTTGACCTTGAAGATTGAGGATTTGGATGACGACGCAAGGGTGATCGTGCAAGCCGTCTGTTTCAAGATGTTGAAGCAGCAGTAGGAAGAGCTGGAGGCGGAGAAGGCAACGGCAGAGAAGGAAGGCGACAGAGAAGAGGGCGGGTATGACGGCGGAGAAGGGAGCAGAGGCGGCGACGCCAGATTGAGTGTGAAGGCTCGGATTGCCCCCTTTTAAGAGCTTAGGGTTGCTTGGGTGTGACGGTCGGCCAACAAGCAGTTCAACATGGTCTAGATTGCAGGTTTCATCAACGCCTTCGGTCGTTAGCAGGCCCGATCCAAGCCGTTGGTTGCCTCCCCGCATAGACCGAAACTTCCACCCACCGTGCTCTTCTTCTGTTCATGCCGCGGAAGCTCGTACACACACAAGCTCCGGCGCCGGTCATCCTGTTAGTGTCCAACTTGATCTAGCCCATACTCTACTTACGTTACGGGCGTTTATGCTTTATGGGCCAACATTCGTGACCATCCATCCCAAAAGCCGGGGTGATAGGAGGAAGGAATCTCTCCCTTATAAGTTGGTCATGGCCTCCTCCGATGGCGAGGTGGGACTAAAGCCCGAGCCAACCTCAGGCCTCTGACCTAACATCCCATCCCCCTGAGAAGCCCCTCAGGAAGGCATGGCGATGCTGGCTCTGATACCAGATGTTAGTGTCCAACTTGATCTAGCCCACACTTTCCGGTGAGGCTGGCTCAGTTTAGTCCCACCTCGCTTACTGGAGGAGGCCATGACCAACTTATAAGGGAGAGATTCCTTCCTCCTATCAGTCCGGGCTTTTGGGATGGAGTGGGCTCTCTGCTGAATGTTGGCCCATGTGCGCATAAACGTCCAGAACGTAAGTAGAGCGTGGGCTAGATCAAGTTGGACACTAACATCTGGTATCAGAGCCAGCATCGCCATGCCTTCCTGAGGGGCTTCTCAGAGGGATGGGATGTTAGAAATTCTTTGTAGGCGGTGGGCTCGGTTAGTCCCACCTCGCTTACTGGAGGAGGCCATGACCAACTTATAAGGGAGAGATTTCTTCCTCCTATCAGTCCGGGCTTTTGGGATGGAGTGAGCTTTCTGCTAAATGTTAGCCCATGTGCGTATAAACATCCAGAACGTAAGTAGAGTATGGGTTAGATCAAGTTGGACACTGACACATCCTCTCCATCCCGATCCTCCACCGCCACACACTTCTCAGAAAGAAAAGAAAAATCGCGCCTTGCGCTCCGCTCGCTCCTCCACACCTTGCCCGGCCGTCCCACCCCGCCGCCCCCGCGCCGCGCCGCACGGCACCGGCCTGGCCGCCATGGCCGCCGCCTCCCTCCTCGAGCCCGCCCGCTTCCTCTCCCCGCACCACCCGCGCTCGCTCCCGCCCCCGCCCCGCCGCGCCCCGCACCACCTCCGCCCCTCGCCGCTCCCCGCCCGCGCCCGCTTCCCGCGCCTCCGCGCCCACCCAGCATCCCCCAGCCCCCCATGCTCCGTCGCCGCCGAGCCGCCCCGCCCCACCCCGCTGCTCGACGCGCTCAAGCGGTCCCTGCTCGACTCGCTCGCGGCGCTGAGGAAGCCGGCGCTGGCGCTCCTCCTGGCGGGCGCGCTGCTCGCGGCCGCGGCGCCCCACCAGGCCGCGCTGGCGGCCTCCGGCGGCCGCGTCGGCGGGTCCGCCTTCTCCTCCCGCTCCTCGCGCTCCTCCCCGGCCCCGTCCTACGGGTACTCCGCGCCGGCGCCCAGGATGGGGGGCGGGTACTCCGCGCCCTTCTACTCGCCCTCGCCCTTCGTGTCCGTCGGCCCCGCCTTCGGCATCGGCTTCGGGGGCTCCGGCTTCCTCCTCACCCTCGTGGGCTTCGCCGCGTTCCTCTACCTCGGTGGCTTCCTCACCGACTCCTCCGGGGGCGGAAGCGTGCTCACCGACACGCAGAAGACCACCGTCCTCAAGCTGCAGGTTCCTAATCCTACCCTTTCTTCTTCTTCTTCTGTTTTCGACCGATTTCTTGCACGAACAATATGCAAATGAATTGTCGATAGCTTGGTTACTGTAAAATGTAAACCACTTCTTGATTTGGCGCACCATTTTTAGATGTCTGCATAAAACATTGCTTGAGCATGCCATCGTGATTTAGCATGCTCTTGGTTAACTGATACACTAGAAGCCATGTGAGCCTAGAATTGATATTTGTGGCTATTTGGTATTTTGGTTATAAATTATTCTGACTGTTCCTCAAATGAATTGTTGATAACCTGGCTACTGTTCAATGTAAACCACTTATTCAAATGGATTGATGGTAGATTGGTTATTGCAATATCTAAACCACTTCTTGATTTGGGCACCATTTCTATATGTTCTGCATAAAACATTGCCTAGACTCGATATTTGTGGCTATTTGGTTCTTAATTGTTCTGACAGTTCCACAGTACTCTTCACAGTGCTAACTTCTTGGACTCTAGATCCATCAATGGTTAAGGCTGTATTAAAAAGACTTAGCTTTAGTGCGTACATATTTAATAAGGTTAGAAAATTTTGGAGCAGGTCCAGCTATGTTGTTCATTCTATGATCTTGATGTATGTTGGCAGCTGTACTGTGATGCAGCTGATGATATAATTATGCAAATTAGATAATGTCAACATTATTCATGTCATATAATTTGGACTCCTAATTTGTTTGGATAAAATGAGGGCCTTATACCACAAATTGTCCTTCCTAACATATAAGCGAGACTGCATTAGGATCAGCTGGTGATGCGACACTGTTGCCATATCATGGAGAATTTTAATTCATAAGAGCTATGGTATGACAAAGATATCATTAGCAGTTCTTTGTTTGATTAATTGCATACTTGCCTCTGATTGAGTGATAGTATGTTATCTTCTAAAGCTGACTATGTAGTGTTGCTTTCCAAACCGTGATACATCATATATGTTGTTTACAGTGTACTGTGCTTACATGTATAGCAATTGGTAATTGCCAAATCAGGGCTTCTGGTGGCAGCTTTAATTTGTTTATTAGTAATCATGCCGACATTAGGCAATCAGAAATGCTTGCTAGCATTAATCTTTTTATCAGTAATCATGCCAACGTTACTCACAATGTATGTAGATGTACAACAAATTCACTGACACTTAATCCACATAGCATATTCCTTTATTTATCTGTGGAAGCAGTCCATTTTAATTTCCTGATCTATATGTTGAAATATGTTCGTAGGTTGGCTTACTAGGCATGGCCCGATCATTTCAAAAGGAGCTTGATCAAATAGCCGAGAAAGCAGATACGTCAACCCCGGCTGGGTTGAGCTTTGTACTAACAGGTAAAACCAGATAATGTTTGTTGCTTCATTATACCACTTCAAGTTATGGTATAAATATTAGCCAACAGCATAATTATTGTGTGACAATTTTTATTATTGGCATGTGAACTCAATTTGCTATTGTGTTAGCCTTGTGATCTAAGATGGTTTCTCTTTTTTTTCTCGTCTGAGTAGTCTGGTTGTTGGGCTCTGTACCCCTTGGTTTGTTCGGAAAGATTGTTTTCATACTTCAGTAGACCCAATATCTATCTGTCATGGAAACTGGGGGGTAATTTTGGCCTCCGGTCTCTTGACGTATAATTCTGTTTCACGGGTTTATTTTATTGCTAAGGACACATATCTGCTCATATATACAATAAACATAGTGATGATAAATTGCATCACGTTATGCTTCAGAACCAAGCACATTGTGAAGATTTATTATTTTCATAAGAGTTTGACCTTTTTTCTTCTGCATTCAACCTAACCATTTTGTTGTTGATATGATGTCTTCCAGAGACAACATTGGCATTACTTCGACATCCAGATTGCTGTATCTCAGCTTATTCAACAGTAAGCACCCTTAGTTCTTTAATTTATATTCAGTTTATGCAGCCTATATATATTTTCCAATTCGCTGGTAGTGTCGCAGTCATATTCATCAATGTTTCATCACCAAAAATATATATTCGCAAATTTTGAATGGTACACTATACTTTCATACTTAAGTTTGTAGGTTACCTAACATCCCATCCCATACATGAGCACTATACATCATGTAATCGGTCTCTCTTTTCTGCCAATCAAGGAAAGGAGCTCTGCCTGTTTTACAAGCGAGATCTTATATATTTGGAATCAGTAAATTTCTAGTTCGGATTTATATTTCTTAATCTCTTTGGTTTTCACTTGTTCTCAAGGTGGATGTCAAACGAAGCATGGATGATGGGGAGAAACGTTTCAATCAACTGTCAATTGAGGAACGAGGCAAGTTTGATGAAGAGACACTCGTGAATGTGAACAGTATCAAGAGGCAAAAGGCAGGCACTCAACGATCAAGTGGTTTTAGCAACGAGTACATTGTGGTATGCTTTTTAAATATTCAAATTAAATGGTAGCAGTGTTTTGATGTTTATATATCTCATACTAGTACTGATATTTGGGACCTTCATAATATGTAGAGCTTCACTTATTCTAGTCCTTCCTACCTACTCCCTCTGTCCATACAGCTTGAAAAACGTTCTTATATTATGGGACGGAAGGAGTAGCAAAATAAACACATCTACTGTGGAAATATTCTCGCCCTTGCTGCAAATTTATTAGCTGCTAATGGTAATCATCATTTCATATCTGAATTGTTTATTACTTATTTGTAGATTACCATATTGGTTGCTGCTGAGGGAGTGTACAAGCTACCTACTATAAACAGCAGCAGTGACCTGAAGACAGCTCTACAAATGCTTGGTGGTGTACCGTCAAGCAAAATAATGGTATTATCTGCTTGTTTCTTTTCTTTCTTAATGCCTTGTCAACTGTACTGGAGTCAAAAGAATGTAAACCAGCGGCAACCTGGTTACAGTAACTAAAAATACCAATGCTTTGTAATAGATCTGGTTAGGCCCACCACAAATTTTGCACTCCACTAGTATCAAAAATCTGACATAATTGCGTTGTGCGCACTCAATGAGCAACATCTCGTTAGGTTTTTTTCTTGCAATGCATGCTGTTATCCACCTTTGGTTGCTTTGCTGAGGCTATAGCAATAGTGTTTAACCATTTTCATTGACCTTGTTCATAGGCGGTCGAGGTCTTATGGACACCACAAAATGAGAACGACACATTGTCGGAGCAGGAACTCCTGGAAGATTACCCACTTTTGAGGCCCCTATAGAAGGATTAAGATGTGTACTGCCCTGCCCTGTAAAGGATTCATTTTGACAGTCCAGCTTATTAACTATAGCTCAGGTTTTGTGTTTGTAAAAATATAATTGTAAATGAAGTCACTTGCTCTTAGCAGCTACATGAAAGTTTGCTCAACGCAACAGCGCAGCATTCAGAATCTGACATAGTATGGTAGTATCATTCAGTTTTTCCGGTGTGACCCATGTTTGTAAGCAAGTTTCTTCTGCATGAACAGATTAGTCGTATCACCGGGTTGTCGCATGGCATTTCATTTACCACTGAATCATGTCAAGAAACAGTTTGTCGCGTGGCATTTTATTTACCACTGTGAATCAAATCAAGAAACATTCGTGAAGAAACGAATATAATGACAAACCGGCAGATGAAATGCATGTTTCTGGAAAGTGTTTCTTCCCGTTCCAGGTTATCAGGCTAAGTATATAGAGTACAAGAGTAACAATCCCAAGCAAGACATTGTATATGTATCTTCACATTGTAACAGTACCATTTGCAAGCACACAATGCCAAACAGTATCCACTCAGGCACATCACCACTTCAGTTTTTAAGACAGCGCAGTTCGTTGTTTTGTATGAGCAAAGCTATTTAAGATTCAACAGATGAGCCACGCAGCACGCGTTATACACAAATTCTCAGCATCAACAACAGCACAACAGTAATAAGCAGCAGCAGTAACAGGCAGGAAGTCTGAGATACCCGGAGCACAGCATTCGATAGCAAGAAACAGTGAAAACATATAACCATGAAAAGGGGGTCATAAACAGACTAGTCCATGTCTGGGAGAATTTGCAACACAGTTCTCGAATCGAAACGTATTGCGATTACATAGTGACAGTACTCGGAAACAATTAACAGGAAGGGTTCAGCCTCCAGCCAGCCAAATGACCACCGACAGGGCCAATCACCTCAGGCAGTTGCAGGGCTGTCACCTCCGATCTCACGCCTCGCATAGTCCCTGGCGCCATCCTTGTCCACGATCTTGATGGCGAAATTCTGAGGCGCGACAACCAGCCGGAGTCTGATCTCCTTGATGCACTTGTCAACAAGGTCTACCGCTTCCTCGACAGTCATGTCAGGGCGGTACAACTTGTCCATCAGCGACAAACAGAAGTACGACCCGTACCCAAATGCTCCCTTGTCGATTTTGTGTAGCGTCGCGATGTAGTCAATGTAGTACATCGATGCACCAGCATCTTTATCAAACCCTGCAAGTATGATGTTTACGGAGTAGGGATTCTGCAAAATGAAACAAAGACATAACGTCAGAAATTGTCAAGAGAAGAAGATGAATACGTCGCCAAGAAAATCAGTTAATGATGCTGCTGATGAATTCAACTAGTGCTCTACAGTGCTAATCTCAGTCGGAAACTAAGGCAAACGGAAAAGGTGGCACAGAGGTACTGACCACAAAGTAAAATGAAATAAAGTCACAAATTGGAATAGTTATGTGGTGTAGCTCAAGCCTGGGGTGAATATCAGGAGTTCTTAATCTGTAGATTACAGCGAAGATTTCTCTTTCTAATAAACCTCCAACTAGGAGCCAAACAACAACAAAATGGAAGACAGAGCCCTGTACTTGCTTCCTTAGTGCAAGTTAAAATATTAAAACATCTCTCTCTAAAATGCTACCTCGTTCACATGAATTCTCACAAGTGTAAACAACAAATTTTGTAAATGAATCAATATACAATACAAGCAACGAAGACAGCACTCAAGGTCCACCGGGAATCATGTCAAGTTTTATCTTTAATTTAAATCTGAATATACAGTGAAACAGCATTAAGCTGGTAAGATTTTTTTGACTTATTATAAAAAAGATGCAGCATTGCAAAATTCCAAAAAAAATCCATGTCACTATTCAAGTGTTGCAAGATTCGTCCATGATATGAACAAATGGTCAACAGAAAAAGTAAAGGAAGTTCTGAAGGTGCAATATCATAAGCACTGCACAATTCATAGTTGTACTGTAGAACAGCTCTTCTGCGTTATTATGTATCGTTGCTCTAGGATCCTGGTGCTGGAAACATGATCAACTTAAAACCAGCATAAATGCATATCTATTAGAATGAAAAAATAATCCTCAGAAACAGTTGAAGCCCATATGCAGAACATAGTTGAGCAATTCCATCCAATGTACAGAGGTTCTGCTTGGCATCGATTTAAAACTACCATAAGTCATGAGCATAGAGTTGTATGTAACGACTAACACGGGCTCTTAATTTTCCAAAAAATGTTTGACAAATAAGTAACAGACAATAGTATTCATCAGCAAACTGCAAGTACGAATAAGAAAACCTACAAGGCTACACAACAGTAAGGCATAAGCCCCCATTTAAGTCGGCGACAATCCCCAATCACATACCCAGCCCGTCGAGCAACGGGTCTACACCAGACAGGTAACCTGAACAAACCCTAAGAAAACAGAACCGGTGTGAGACAGAGCATTCGCCTATGATAAAGGTGGGGATAGCAAACCCTAGCCCCTCCCAGGGACACTCACAGACAATCCACAGCAGAACCGCTAGAGAGTATAAGAGAAATCAGGGCTTAGGGTATCGGCACCTTGCGGAGGGCGGTGGCGAGCTCGCCGCGGGTGAAGTTGGCGGTGGCGGCGGTGCTGAGCGGCATGTTGTTGCGGAACTGGTAGAGGTGGAGGTTCTTCTGGATGAACTCGGTGAACTGCACGCTGTTGTTGCCGGCGACCACCAGGGGAAAAAAAAGCCAGATCGGGTCAGATCGAACAGAAAAAACGAAGGCAGATCGACGGCGGGCGTGGAGGAGGGCGGCAGGGAGGGGGGCGGGGGGTGCTTACCGGTCGCCGGGCTCGCCGGAGGCGCCCATGAGCTTGTGGGAGTCGAGGAGCATGATCTTGTCCTCGTCCGTCTTGTGGACGAGGATGCTCTGCACGGCGGACGTGTCCGCCGCCACCACCGCGAAGTCGCGGCCGACCACGCCGATGACGCACTCCATCGCCGGCGACGCCGCTGGGATTCGGTCGGGGAGGGGGTGGATTTGGGGGACGGACGGACGGGCGAGCGAGCGAGCAGACGGCGAGAGAGGTATTTGGGGGAGTGGGGAGTCGAGTTCGGCTTCGGTCCCAAGAAAGGAACGAGCCAAGAGAGTCACAGAGACGAGGACTTCGGGCCAGAGTGGGCTGGGCTGGGCCGCCTTGCGGCATGGGCCTGTGGCGCTGGCGCAGCTGTGTGTGTTTTTGTTGCCTAAAAAAAAAAGCTGTGTGTGTTTTTGTTTTTCATATGTGAAACCAACAATCTCCAGCGATAAACAAATGCGCCTCTATCCAACATTGGGAATAGCAATATTCCAAGAACATACATAAAGTCTACTCACACGTGGGATCCAACACAAACAAACAAATACATCACTACTTTCGTGCGAGGCCAACACTTACAAAATGAATAAATAACAAATGCACATATAGATGCGACTCCAAATCGATACGATGCCTTTGTTTTCTCTTCAACCAAGCTATTTCAACATTTACAAAAAAGAATAAGTAACAAATGCATAAATGCACCAAGAGCAGACCACCACCGAGGATAATTGAAAGTGCGACTAATCCCCGGTGATTTTGGTAACTAATAACAGCATATATGTCATTGATCTAATAAACATTGATGATAGATTTCAGAAAAGATCAATGATTGGCATGGTATGGACTAATGGATATGGACCCCTCAAAGTGTGAAGGTCAAGGTTGGCTACCCCAAGACTCTACATTTTTTGTTTAGTGATCCAAGATCATATTGAGTCCCTTAGGAAAGTCGATACTATTAAATGGGGATGAGGTATTGTTGATGAGGTTGTTGCTCAAAGTGTTTAGTGATATTGCTCCAAAAACCCTCAATCACTTTCCCGCAAACACATTTGTCCAAACCTGAATTCCTCATTTTGGTCCACCGATACTGTCCATTCCGGACCCACCGAGATGATCATTCTTCTGCAAGAGCAAAACCCTAACAAATCGGTTTGACCAAAATGGTTCTCAGTCCCACCGGGACAGCCTTGCCAACTCTCTGCCATCTGTTGCAATTATTTCGATCTAACCGAGTTTTGCAATCGGTGCTACCGAGATGGCTTGCCAAGTCTCTGCTGCCTTATTGCGTTGCTTCGGTCTCACCAAGATAATGCAATCGATGCCACAGAGATGAGGTTTTGCCCTAGCCATTGCACTTCGGTCTCACCGAGATAATGCAATCAGTGCCACCGAGACGAGGTTTTGCCCTAGCCATTGCACTTCGGTCTGACCGAGTCAGTATAGTCGGTCTCACCAAAAAGCCTAACAGTCAAGTCTTTTGCACTAGTCGGTCTCACCGAGATTTTCATATCGGTGCCACCGAGTTGGGTCAAAGACTTGTAACGGTTGGATTTTTGGTGCTGCCTATTTATACCCCTCCACCACCACTTACTCTCATGAGAGAGCCATCAGAACGAAACATAACTGTCACCATTCATTTCTGAGAGAGAATCACCTGCTCATGTGTTAAAATCAAGAGATTCCATTTCTACCATTTGAATCTTGATTTCTAGCCTCCTCAAGTTGCTTTCCACTCCAATCCTTCTCCCACCCGCGCCAAATCTGTGTGAGAGAGAGATTGAGTGTTGAGGAGACTATCATTTGAAGCACGAGAGAAAGGAGTTCATCACCAACACAACATATATTACCTTTTGGAGAGTGGTGTATCCTAAATTGGTTAGTTGTCACTTGGGAGCCTCCAAAATCATGTGGAGTTAAACCAAGAGTAAGGCAAGGAGATCGCATACTTCATGAAGATCTACCCGAGTGAGGCTAGTCCTTCGTGAACGTAAGCCATGGTGGAATAGACAATGTTTGCTTCTTCGTGGACCCTTCGTGAGTGGAGCCCTCCGTGGAATCGTGCAACTGTTACCCTTCGTGGGTTGAAGTCTCCATCAACGTGGACGTACAATAGCACCACCTATCAGAACCACGCCAAAAACATGTCTTCATTTTGTTTGAAATCTCCAAACCCCTCCTTTATTTACATATGCAATGGTTTACTTTCCACTGCTACACTCTTAGAATTGCATGTGTAGGGTGATACTTGACTTGTTAGAATTGCTAAAATTTGCTTACAATTAAAATTGGGAAAATGTTAGCTTTTATTTGGTCAAGTAGTCTAATCACCCCCCTGGACATACTTTCGATCCTACAATAAGCCTCCGCCATGTGTATTGAATCAACATGTGCCAATCCAAAACTTCATGCTGCTAGAAATCCACCATGATCATCCCAAATTATATCCCATGTGCACCCTCGCTCATCATCATCAAATATGCAGCGGCAACGATCAACATAACAAAACCCTCAGGTGGCTTAGTCTACCTATGACGAATGACGCCACCCTATTTATTCTCAGTTCTAGCATAATTTAAACATAAAGCAAGTATAGCTTGCACTGACCTAGCTGGTATCTTGTTACGGTACCACTGCTATCTTCCACTCTCAATCTATAGCAAATATCAGGGGAACTCGAATTTGGTGGCAATTACAAAGAATCTATGGTACACAACTGGGGGATTTGGTTGGGGAAGAAGAACACGGAGAGAGGGTAGGTGGTGGCCAATGATGTTTTTCGTTGTCGTGATCCTATGAATGGTTGCATCTCTGTCGCTCCAGGGTTAAGTAGCTGGCAGCAAGTTGACCCACTCAGGCCCACCCATCAGTGTGTTGGGCTTGCATTGACTGGTGGGGTGTTGCACGACTGCTAGTGGGGTCTGCATGTCAGGGGCCTTGACATACTTGGACCGGATCATCATGCGTAGCTTGTCTTCGTTCCCATCAAACATACCAAGTCATGACAGCTAACGGCTCTCCGCGTCCAACCTCTGGAATATTTAGAGCTAACGCAGCCCATTGATGGAGTAGGACTTCAAGGATGAGGTATCCCACCCTATCAATCGTATCGACATCATCAATTGCTTGCTCCATGCCTAGATGCACCTAGACTTAACGCACCCTAACACACAGGAATAATGCATGATCAGTATTTTCACATTCAATCTCACATAGAGGGCATTGACCTAGCCCTTTTCGGTAGAGGGCATTGCCCCGAAGGAGCAATGTGGCGATTAGCGATAACTCCTTTGCAAGGTATTGTTAGAGATATATTTGGTAGTTAGAGATTGCTTGGGATTTGAAAGTGCGTTATGTCGACTAGAGGGGGGGTGAATAGGCGATTTTTATGAATTCTTCACTAAGGAATTTCAAGGTGTGGAAATTCCTAAGCGAAGAACTACTTGCAGCGGAATAAGTACTCAGGTATAAGCATAACAGAGCAACAACATAGTCTTCATGATGAACTGAAAGGGAAAGCACAGAGTACAGAAAGCGTAAATAGAGGATAACAGGATGAAGACAAAACTGACTGAAGAAATAGGATTGAGGAATTAGAGAAAGTCTTCAGTCAATGTCTTCAAACAGTAATGATCAGGTTCATCAACACATAACTGAGGAAATGAAAGAGTTGAGGAAATATAACCAATAGGCTCGGTGAATATAATGATTTGGTCGACCAGTTCCAACTGCTGTGACAGTTGTACGTCTGGTTGGAGCGGCTGAGTATTTAAACTCGAGGACACACAGTCCCGGACACACAGTCCTCACCGTATTCTCCTTGAGCTAAGATCACACAAATCTCGCCCAACAGTAGTGGTAAGTCTTCACAGGTGACTTCCAAACCTTCACAGACTTGGTCACTCGGTGATCCACAATTCCTCTTGGATGCTCAGACCATGACGCCTAACCGTTTGGAGGATACACAGTCCTCAAAGGTAACAAGCGTCGGTTCCACACAGGAGCAATCTCTTTAGTGATGCTCAATCACTTTGGGTTTGTAGGTGTTTGGGTTTGGGATTTGGGTTTTTCCTCACTTGATAATTTTCGCTCAAAGTCCTCGGAGGATGGGATGCTCTCAAATGACAAGTGTCGGTTTCTCTCGGAGCAGCCAACCAGCTAGTGGTTGTAGGGGGGCGGCTATTTATAGCCTAGGGAGCAGCCCGGCATGATAAGACATAAATGCCCTTCAATGATATGACCGTTAGGTGGGTAGATATTTTAGGACAACTGACGCGTAGCGCAGCAACGGTCGGATATTTGAGGTTCGAATTCTTCAGGGCTATCATGTTCCTCACGGTGTAGGCAATTCGCACTAGCGAATTCCTAACTCCTTAGTCAGAACAAATTCCTCAGAGACCAGAAGATCTTCGTCTCTATCACTAAAGAAATTGACTGAACTGATATGAGATTTCCAATGGCTTCACTCGAAGGATTGGCTAGGTGTAGGATTTTGAGATGAGCATCAAATGGAAATCAGTTTCCTTAGTATTACCTCGATCCCCTTTAACAGTATGGTGTTTCCTATGACTCAAGAAAGAGAAAATGAAACTACGAAAACAAAAGTCTTCATGCTTCATAATCCTCGCATGAATATCCAAGTCTTTAAGGTCACACCAATTTCTTCACTTTCAAAGTCTTCAGGAGAACCAAAGTCTTCAGCCGAAGACATTCATTTTTAGGGGGTCGTCTTTCACTGTAAATATCAAACTCCTCATCGACTTATAGAACCTGTGTACACTCACAAACATATTAGTCCCTTAACCTATAAATCTTCAATACACCAAAATCGCTGAGGGGCACTAGATGCACTTACAATCTCCCCCTTTTTGGTGATTGATGACAATATAGGTTAAGTTATCAACGTGGATAAACATATGTATTGAAAGTACTCAATATTGAGGAATTTGATTGCAAGATATAGAAGAACTTCCCCTAAAGATGTGCATAGTGAGGAATTTGCTTTTGAAGCAATGCACACTTGAAGAGTAGAATCATGGAGATCTCCCCCTATATCTTGTAATTCATACACGCATTTAACATATTGAATGAAGAATTTGAAATGCATGATGAAATATGGTGAGTGATGTAATTCAGCATGCGTGCATAGGATATATGAGGAAATAGCATGTAGAAAAACAAGGCAAAAGTATCAGGTCATCATCGGACTTAAGTTTACAACTCGGTCAATAAACACTTCAGAAGAGCAAGAGTTGCAACTTAACAAAAAAACACCCATATAGATAGACCTGCTTGAAGACTAACTCAAATTTCTCCCCCTTTGTCATCAAATGACCAAAAGGGTCGAAAAGTGAGGACTAACGCCCCTGAAGAATTTCGTCACGAAGTCGATGGAGGAGCGCCAGCGTTGTCGGGGTCGGTTGTTGTAGTAGGGCCTGCCGCAGTGTCGTCCAAATCTTCATTTTCACCCGTCTCGCGCGATGAGGAATATGAGCTGGGCACCAAAGGAGGAACTTCAACCTTCTTGAATTTCTTCGCTGGAGGCTTAGCCCAGCTGAAGTCCTGCTTGAAACCCATTTGCTTGAGATCTTCATCACCGTAGAGATGAGTCAGAACAACCCAGGTGCGATCAAAAACTTCATTGAGGCAATAGTGGTTTTTCTTCACTGAATTGTATGTTGCAGTCATGTTGTGAAGAATAGCGCCAAACTGACGCTTTACCCATTTGTGATTGTGATCCACCTTTTGATGAAGACTGAGGAGAAGCTCACGATCAGTCATTACCCTTGGAGCTGTAGCTTGAGGACTTTGCTCTGAAGCATTGGTGGCAGAGTCCTGATTAGCAGAGTCATCATTGGTGGAATAAGAATAAGCTTTGTGAAATTGTCCATCCAATGGACGATTGCCTTCATCAATGATAGTCGTGGCCTTGCCCTTTTCATCAGCTGAGGAAAATGTCCGCTTGAGGACTTTAATTGGGGGCAAGAAGCTGCCATGGTTGAGTGTATCTGCTTTGTAGTTGAGTGAAGACGTTGATCTGAGGAATCTCATAATCCAGGGCGCATAAGGCTTCAGCTCAAAAGGAGTCATAACATTCGTCAAAGTCCTCATGAAGAAATCATGGTAGTTCACGGGAATACCGTGCATGATATTGAAAAGCAGATTCTTCATGATGCCAACGACTTCTTCATTGTTTGAGTCGTGTCCTTTGATTGGACTCAAAGTCTTGGTCAGAATGTGATATACTGTCCTTGGCACATATTGCAATTCCTTCACAAGGAACTTTGTCCTTGAGGCTTGACCAGGCTTCAATGGGTTCATCTGAACTTGCATGAAATGATCAGACAGCTCAGCTTCAGAATAGACGAGACGCGCACCTTCTAGGGGAGGACTGACAGGCACGGCACGAAGCAATTCAGTTGCAGGTGCCTTATAGTGAGTGTTTTCTGTCATCCAGTCCAACACCCATGAGTTCACATCTTCAGCATTGCCAGTGATGTGCAGCGTCGCATAGAATTGAAGAATGAGTTCTTCATTCCAATCACAGATGTCAGTGCAGAAATTGAGCAATCCAGCATCATGAATAGCAGCGAGGACTGGTGTGAAGCAAGGTAGTGATTCCATATCAACATGAGGAATATGTGCATGGTCGAAGACTTTGTCTTTGTTGAAGAGCATTGAAGAACAGAAATTTGCTTGGCTGGCAGTCTAGAAGCGCTTCCTCCTCAGGCGAGCAGAGTCATAAGGATTGTAATCAGTGAAGAATACATGCTCATTGAAGAAAGCGTCAGCCTTGAATTTCGGAGTCTTGGAGAATGGATTCTTCGGCTGTGGCTGAGGAGTATGTGTTATTTGAAGAATAACTTCAGGAATGTCAATCTCCGGAGCCGTAGGCTGAGGAATATCAGCTTCTGCTTCAGTAGCAGCCTGGGCCTCCATTTCTTCATCATCTCTTTCATCATCACTAGTGACTGGAATCTCTTCATGAAAGGAAGGAGTTGGATGAATTTCATCAGAGCCCATAAGAATTTCAGTGGGTACAGGGGACTGAGGAATTTGTTGTAGGGGTGTGAACATTGGAGAGTTGGGGTGCTGACTTTCCCAAAAGTCATCATTCATGACAGGTGTGGTGCTCCCTATGTCCACATCCTCATCCACTTCCATTTCTTCAATGCCGGCCTCTTCAGCTGTGAACTGAGGCGTTGACGATGGTACCAGGGGAGTTCAAGTGATAACATCAACATCAATTTCTTCATCCATCTGCTCTGTGGAAGCAACAGGGGGATCTTCTTTAGCAGATTCTTCAGGAATATGATATTCTTCACCAAAAGGAACAAGGTCCTTTGATGGCATGCTTGAGAGAGGAACAACATCAATCGGGTTCTCAATTGAGCTTGTCAAAATCTTTGCCTTCTTCGGAGCAGAAGATTCTGAGGAAATAGATGCTTTCCTTTTCTTCAGAGCAGCTTGCTCCGCAGCCTTTGTTTTCTTCACTTCAAGTGCAAAAGGAAGAATTGGAGAAGGTGTTGGCATTGGCGCAGGAGGAGCAGAGGAAATTGGTTCAGTTTCTTCAGGCACAACTGATGTAGTTGGCCTTTCTTGAGCAATTTCTTCAGGCACAGCTTCAGATTCTTCAGCTGTCCTGACTTGTTCTTCAGGCGCAACACTAGTGGTTGCCCTGGCAGTTTCATCAGTGTCTGGAATTTCTTCAGCAGTCCTGGTACATGTAGTTTCATCAGCAGCCTGATTTTCATCAACGGTGATGGCATTTCCTTCAGTTGGCTGGGCAGATGCTTCAGCCTGAGGAATATCAATGTGCGATGAATCAGCAACATTGGAGGTGAATTTCTTCGTCAGTTTGACAAACCTGACTTTGGCTCCCAGCCACTCTGCTTTGTAAGCTTCAAATTCATCACTGAGCTTCTTGATCTCAGCTTGCAGAGTGAGGAGTTGTTCAGGTGAAAGTTTGAGAACATTGTCCTTCATATAATGTTGTTTCTTGTATTGTGCTTTCTTAGAAATTCTGGCATGATCATATTTCCACTTTTCTTCAGTTATGAACGCCGTCAACATGTGACTTTGTCCAGGAGTGAGGCCCAGCTCTGGGAGTGGAGTGTTTGGATCTTTATACCAGAGGTCAATGAAATCTAGGATCTTCTTCGGATCCAATAGAAGGGGCGCAACACTTCCTTTGGCTCTAGCGGCCCTTTGTTGTTTGTTTCTGATGATTTCAGCCAATTCTTCATCATCAGCCTCATCATCATCAAAAGGCACTTGAAAAGCAACTTGTTTCTTGTGAGGACTTGGTCTAGTGCCTCGTCCTTCAGTGGCCTTGGTCTTCAGCAAAGTTGGGCTCTTTGAAGACGGATGCGGAACTGAAGAACTTGCAGAAGCTCCTGAGGCAATTGAGAAGCCAGTTGTCCTTTGGCACGTGGCGAGAATGCACAGGTGCTGAGGACTTTGTCGGAGGAGCTGAGGGTTTTGCATTCTGAGGAACTGGGACAGCCTGAGGAATTTGCCTTGATGGCACAGAGGAGATTAGCCGTGAGGGCATTTCTGAGGAACTTGGCCGTGAGGGCATTGCTGAGGAAATTGGTTTTCGAGTAGGCTTTTTGGGCATAGCCTTCTTGCTCGTGATGGCCTCAGCAGCAGAATCTTCATTGAATTTCTTCACTGCTTCTCTGGCCTGCTTTGCCAACTTGGCCTGCTTCCTAGCCCATTCATTAGCATAATCCTCACCAAATTTAAGGCTTGTTGGATCAACTCTTTAGCCAGGTGCCGGTGGAGTTCTTGAGCATGGAGGGTTGAGAGCGAATTTCTTCATATGTTTTGGAGTGACATGTCTGTACTCTCTCCTCTCCCTTGCCCATCTTCGTTCATTCCTCTGTATGCGCACTTTGCACTCGTTCTTGTTCTCTTTGCCATGAGTCGCCTCATCAGGCGTGCAGTACCCTGCATAAATGTCATCAGGTATTTCAAAAGCAGTATTGACTTCAAGCTTCTTTCCTCCTTTCTGAGGCCTTTTACCATCTGCCATTTTCTTCAGCTGAGGAATTTGAACAATAGAGTTCTTTGAGGAAGTATGCAGCTTTTCTTCGAGGAACGCTACAAATGAGTTAAGTTTATGAGAACCTAGTGATTCAGCAGGAGACATGTGTATCTGTGAACTGAGTATAGGTGCGAAGAATTTGGAGAGGTCATATGCGTTCTCAGAAGTTTTTTTGCAAATCGGAAAAAGTTTGAGGAAATTGACCAGTTGGGTCTTGAAGAATTTCACTAAGCGTTCTTTGACTTAGGTTCTAGAGTTGTGCGGATTGTGAAATTCACACAATTGAGGAATCTTGAAAAAAACGTCACTTAGAGAAACAGATCAAGAGCAGAAGTTGTGCGAGGTTTTTAGAGTGTTGAAGTTGAAGAATAAACACCTTTTGAAGATTTTATGAAATATGGTAGTAAAAGTAAATTTTAATTAACCTTGACGAAGAACACGACGAACAGGAGGTGTAGATTTAGAAGTTCGTCGGCTTAGATCTTCCACACCCTAACTTGGCAGCGGAAGACAAGTACGGCGGCGGCGGAGTGAAGAAATCCGCGTCCGGCGCGAGTACGACGGCGACGAGGTCGAGGCAGTGAAGCTCTTCCTCACCGGCGACGATAGAAGTAGCAGCGGCACTAGGGTTTTGAGAGCTCAAGCGAGGGAGTGAGGTTGAGCGGAGTAAAAGCAAAGTGAGGAGGGGAGGGGGTATTTATAGCCACTGTGAAAAACTGTTTGCCCGAAGAATTAGGACGAACGTGCCCCTGACCCTTCTCATTCGTGCGGCATATGTCACCCACGCACTGTGTAGTGGAGATCGTGTAAGATCGTGGGTAAATAGATAAGTTTTATCGTGGAATGTGTAATGGTTTTGAGCGGCAACAGCCGAAAATTCAGATAAGAATATTTTAAAGTTTCGTTCGCAACTTCTTCAGCTGACAAGGACACAGTGAAGATTTTGAACGAGTTTCAAATAGAACGCACATGAAGAATGTGTGAACAGACTGGGTTGAGTTTAGGATAGAGGGGGAAAGGGTCCGATCACATTCACTTAGCAGAAAGGTCAACTTGAAGAAATAGCAATAAGTGAATGTTGTGGAGGACATAAAACTCAAGTATATATATAGTCAGTGAAGAACAACGATGGAAAGAGTGAAGACAATGCAAAGTTGAAGAATTTGAAAAACTGAGGAATTTCAAAAATGAAGAAAAACTCAAATTGAAGATTTCAACTTTGCTTGGTGGCGAAAACCACCGTATAAGAAAGCTGATTTCAGACACCGTGTACAATTGTCGTAGGGTTCCGAGAATCAATTTCTTCATTGATTTCTTCACACTTAGAGGGTTAGTCTTCATTGATTGAAGAAAAATGTTACTTCGTGTGTTGCACATCTAAGTCATCAAGTCAGCATAAGTGTTAGGATGTGTGTCCTTTTCAAAGAACATTCGAAGATTCTAGGATATTTAGCTCACACCACAACTTGCTAAATCTCTTCTCATCCAAGGGCTTTATGAAGATATCGGCCAGCTGGTCTTCAATACTTGCATGGTCGATGAAGATGTCGCCCTTCAACACATGGTCACGAAGAAAATGATGACGAATCTGGATGTGCTTCGTCTTCGAGTGCTGAACTGGGTTGTGAGCAATCTTGATGGCACTCTCATTATCGCAATAGAGCGGACATTCTTCACATTGATGCCATAGTCCTTGAGGGTTTGTGAGGGAGTCCTGGATTAGGGGGTGTCCGGATAGCCGAACTATCACCGTTGGCCGGACTCCTGGATTATGAAGATACACGATTGAAGACTCTGTCCCGTGTCCGGATGGGACTTTCCTTGGCGTGGAAGGCAAGCTTGGCGATACGGATATGTAGATCTCCTACCATTGTAACCGACTCTGTGTAACCCTAACCCTATCCGGTGTCTATATAAACCGGAGGGTTTTAGTCCCAGAGGACGAACAACAATCATACCATAGGCTAGCTTCTAGGGTTTAGCCTCTCGATCTCGTGGTAGATCCACTCTTGTACTACCCATATCATCAATAGTAATCAAGCAGGAGTAGGGTTTTACCTCCATCGAGAGGGCCCGAACCTGGGTAAAACATCGTGTCCCTTGTCTCCTGTTACCATCCGCCTAGACGCATAGTTCGGGACCCCTACCCGAGATCCGCCGGTTTTGACACCGACATTGGTGCTTTCATTGAGAGTTCCTCCGTGTCGTCATCTTTAGGCCCGATGGCTCCTTCGATCATCAACAACGACGCGGTCCAGTGGTGAGACTTTTCTCCCGGACAGATCTTCGTGATTCGGTGGCTTTGCATCGGGCCAATTCACTTGGCCATCTAGAGCAGATCGAAGCTACGCCCGCCATCAGGTCAGATTTGGGAGTTTGAACTACACGCCGACATCCGCGGAGACTTGATCTTCGACGGATTCGAGCCACGCCAAGCGCGCCGACTGTCTCGATGGGCACGATCTAGCTCTGCCACGAGCAAAGGCCTCGAGGCTGCACCAGTCCCGCTCCGACCCTTAGCTCGGAGCCAACTCCGCCGATCGAGGACGAGTGGTTGGACACCGCCTCGGGCTACGATCTCACGGCGATTGAGCCGAACTCCATCCTCGTCGCTTTGCGAAGACCGTGACTCGAGGTGTCGGACTCCTCTCCGGACTCGAACCCTTCGTGCCCCTCGCCAATCAAATCCAATTGGGCGCCGTTATGGAGTTCACTATCATGACATCTTTCAAAGACTCGCCCTTTGGCGACATCCTGAATTCACTAAAGTCTCTCTCTTTATCAGGAGAGCCCTGGCCGGACTACGGTCAGGAAGGTTGGGATGCGGACGACAAAGAAATTCAACGCCCACCCACCGCCCACTTTGTAGCCACTGTCGATGATTTAATCGACATGCTCGACTTCGACTCCGAAGACATCGACGGTATGGACGACGATGTAAGGGAGGAGCATGAACCAGCGCCTATAGGGCACCGGAGAACCACCTCATCTCATGATGTATACATGGTGGACACACCTAAAGGAAGCGACGACGAGGAACAACGGGACGCTACGAAGGATCGCTCCCTTGAAAAGCAGTCAAAACGGCAACGTAAACGCCGCAACAAGTCCCGCCTCGACAAAGACGGCAGCCACACAGACCCAGCCATAGAGCAGGGCGAACCAGCGGACGACGAACATGCTATCGAGCAACCATCCGAACAGTACAACTTGGATAAACAACCCGTCCCCGACGAAGATAACAGTCCGGACGATCTCACGCCGGACAAATTGTTGGAGCAGAAGAACCTCCACAAAGGTTTCGCTGCCATCGTGCAGCCTGAAAAAGCAAAAGCGGAAGCTCAAAACAGCGGAAGATGCACTCAGAATCAGATGGAGCAAAGTACTCAACACCGCAGACAAATACGGCGACAGTCGCTGAATAAAGAGCTACCCAAAGAGAAAACTACTACCCGAATTTGATGAGGAGGCCGTAGAGCCCCCACAATCAAAAAACAAGGAGGCCACCCGGTCGGATGGACGACCCCATGGCAAACAGAGAGCGGCAAACGGCGCCAAGACACAAGCCGCACGCGATCCGCATAAGGATTCAGATCAAAAGGATGGCCCGATTAGGTCCATCTATGGGCCGAGAAAGCAAGCTCTTCCAAGCAATGCAACACGCCAAATATCCGAACATCACGGCACACCCAAATATAGGGGTGCCGCACACCCTCTCTGTTTCACCGATGAGGTGCTGGATCATGAATTCCCAGCGGGATTCAAACCCGTAAATATAGAGGCATACGACGGAACAACAGACCCTGGAGTCTGGATTGTGGATTACATCCTCCACATACACATGGCTAGAGGAGATGATCTCCACGCCATAAAATACTTACCCCTCAAGCTCAAAGGGCCAGCCCGGCATTGGCTCAAAAGCCTCCCTGAAAATACCATTGGAAGTTGGGAAGAGCTCGAGGATGCTTTTCGGGCAAATTTTCAAGGGACTTATGTCCGTCCTTCGGATGTAGACGATTTAAGTCGTATAACTCAACAAGCCGGAGAGTCAGCCCGCAGATTCTGGAACAGGTTCCTCACCAAAAAGAACCAAATAGTCGACTGTCCGGACGCCGAAGCCTTAGCAGCTTTCAAACACAACATCTGAGACGAATGGCTCGTCAGAGACCTCGGGCATGAGATGCAGAGAACAATGTCTGCATTAACAAGCCTCATGACCCGCTTTTGCGCGGGAGAGGATAGTTGGCTAGCAAGATGCAGTACCAGCGACCCAAGTACATCCGAAGTCAGGGATGGAAACGGAAAACCAAGACGCAGTAAGGACCAGCGCCAGACAAAGGGAAACAGCCCGAAGAGCACGACAGTCAACGCCGGATTCAGAAGCTCCCGGCAGAATCATAAAAAACTGCCCCTCAAGGACAACAGCGACGAGCTATCCAACCTAAACAAAATCTTGGACAAAATATGCCAAATCCACAAAAATCCGGAAGCCTGCAAACCATACCCACAGAGATTGTTGGGTCTTCAAGCAGTCCGGCAAACTGAATGCCGAACAAAAGGGGCTCGACACACCAAGCGAGGATGATGACGAACCCCACCAGTAGAGCACCGGAAAACAAAAGAATTTCCCACAAAAAGTCAAAACAGTGAACTCACTTCAAGTGACAACAGGGAAAAACAGAGCGGCGCCCATAGAAACACGCGCCGCACGGTCTATCCCAGAAGAGTCCCAACGATGGTTGTCAAAACCAATCACCTTCGATCATCAGACTATTCGGAAGTATCCGGAACGCAGGATGGATTGCCTTGATATTAGATCCTATAATCGATGGACTCCAATTTACACAAGTCCTAATGGACGGAGGTAGCGATCTAAACCTGTTATATCAGGACACAATCCGCAAAATGGGGATAGACCCAACTAAAATTCGCCATAGCAACACCTCCTTCAAAGGGGTAATGCCAGCCTATATGCCCATTGTACGGGCTCCTCATCGCTAGAAGTTGTGTTCGGTCATCCGACGACTTCCGCCATGAAAAGTTAACCTTCCACATCGCCCCATTCGAAAGTAGCTATCAAGCACTCTTTGGGACGTGAAGCTTTACCGCTTTAACGCAATACCGCATTATGCATCTCTTACACTTAAAATGCCAGGCCCACGCGGCATCATCTCATTAAAAGGGAGTACCATGTGTTACTCGAGCACGGAAGAACGTGAGACTGCCTTGACAGCCCCACACTAATCCGGCTCCGCTAATCAAAGCACCTGAATAGGTCATTCGAACCCCGGACATGGTAGACGAGTCCGGCGTAAACATATAAAGGCCTACTAGCAGCATACCCCCGTACAAGGGGCTGCACGCATGTACAACAAGAGACAATAAAGCTCAATTTGGTTCACTTTTTCGAACCGTACTCTGTTTATTTTTTGCACGATCCTTTTTCTTTTCAACCAAGTTCTTCTCTTTTACAGATGAACACCATGCTACACCCGTCCAGGATACGGCACAACGGAGACACAGGCGCATGCGTGCAGTAGGGACCCGTTGCAAGGATTCTTTTTAGATTAAGACCCTGCGTAAACCTTTTTTACTGTCTCTTGTTGATACACATCCCCTAGCTTCTTGCTATAACCGAGGAGGAGGTCATGCGTTTTGGCATCGGCCGCACCAGAATTTTTATGCGTGCACTGGACACTGTGGCTTATGGCATTATTCTGCCCGCTTTCATAATGACCGAATACCTTAGGGAGTGTTCGGCGTCTCGAGTTTTGCCTTATATGCATCAGCTCCGAATCATTTCTTTGGTCAAATGTTGGGTTTGCCCGGCTCCCATGTTTTGGTACCTTACGCCCGTTATATCGACTAAGGTAGCGCTGGAGAACCACCGCGATTGTGCCCGGTTGAGCTGGGTTGAGCACCTCGGAGAAAGCTAAAATCGATGTCATGATATAGCGTGAGACTGGTCAACCACTCGATGACCCAGTGGAATGTTTAGAATTCCCCCGCATTGACGAAGGGCCATTTCCCGGTCAGGCACATACACGCCCCGAATTTGGGAGAGCGTGGTGCCCCTAGGGACTATATAGTAGCACCACCATCGAACTCCTATGGCTAAGTGAAAGTGATAAAGCATTATAGTCTGGTTTCCTAGTTTGCTACGCTATCACCTCCTTTACAGGACCAAGACGTTGGATTAAGTGTGAAAATGCGCCTTTTTGCAAACACCCCGCACTATGTGCGTGAAATTTCAAGACTGCCATCTTTCAAAGTTATATACACATATACATCAACGGCAGACAGAGGTGTTTTAATACTTGAACGCACAAGTATAAAAATCTCTCATATTATATTGAAACATTGTTTTCACAAATCATAACATGTCATTTAAACATAATATCCTTCGAGCACTGCGTCTCTATTAAACGACGCCCTGCAGGACTTCCTCAAAATAGTGCTCGGCAGGTACTCGGCTTCTGTCCGAATCTTGGGATGCAACATCGGTGGCCTTCATCTCCGCCCAGTATGTCTTGACACGGGCAAGAGCCATCCGCGCACCCTCTATGCATGATGACCGCTTCATTGCATCGATATGCGGCACCGCACCAAGGAACTGTTGCACCAAGCCAAAATAACGCTTCGGCTTGGGGCTTTTCGGCCACAAATGAGTCACGACGGCCTTCATGGGCAAGTTCGGACAACCTATTCAGCTCAGCCCATTCGGCCAAACGATCGGTTAACGAAAGTGGACGCTCCGGACTATGGAACTGCGACCAAAAAAGCTCTTCCATTCCGTGATCCTTTTGACCTCGGAAGTGTTCGGCCGCGTCTGCGGCACTCGCCGCCAAGTCCAGATAAGCATCCTCCGCACCCCACAGCCGGTCCAATTGAGCGTACTTAGGATCCATGAATTTCCTCTGCAGCAGAAAGGGCTTTCCAGCCGCAATATCTTCGGCCTGACGTAGCTCCTCCTTCATAGCTCTCGTCGCAGAGCGAGTATCCTTGGCCTCGGTGGTGGCCTTTTTCAGGTCCTCTTGTTTCGCTCGATCTTCTTTTTCAAGAAGCTCGCAACGGTCAGTAGCATTCTTCAATTTCATGCCCATCTCGGTCATTTCTTTCTTGCTTCGGCAGTGAGCAGCCTGTTCGGCTTCTAGCTCTGTGGCCGCCTTTAAGGAAGCCGCATCACTTTTTCTGGCTTGCTCCTTGGCCCGGGCGAGCTCCGCCAGAAGGCTCTCCATAGCAGTGGCACCATCTGCATTAAGCATACATGTTGTAAGGCATGGGCGTCAAGCTCCCTTACCAGGTGTTCGCGGAGAAGTCGCATACCTTGTGACTCGTCAAGCCGCTTATTAACAAGCGTGATGTCCGCATCCGCCACGCTGTCTTCTGCCTTGATTCGGCAAATTCATCAACCCGGCTAGCCACCGGACGCTTCGCCACCTACATAGGAAGAGCGCATATTATACTGGGTTATGATACTCAAGCGCCGTCATTTTTGACACCGCACCAAGTCTCAGGGGCTACTATCTATACAGGGCGCATTTTATATGCAAAACTGTCAGAAGGTACATCATTTTGCGTACCTCAAAACCCGTCAGTAAACTTACGACGGCTTCATGCAATCCGCTCTCGGCGGATGATATCCTTTCAATCATCGCTCCTCTGACCGTACACCCGTTGGTGCCGGACTCAAAACCCGTCCAACTTTGAGGGGACATACGGCTGCCTTCTGGCCCCGCCGGATTCGGAGAAGCCCTCCGCGACGACACCTCAGGGTCGCCCGCCTCACATGACGGTACGCAGGCGGAGGCGTTTCACTCTCCATCATCTCCGGATCAAGATCCCCTGAAGACGAGCTCTGCTGTGAAGGGCTGAGATCCGAACTACAAGGTAAAACTTACGGTTACCTTCAGAAATAAAACGGGGATGTCTTTCATTTTAAGAAAAAACGCCCCTCTTTACTTACGGCTCGCTGGAGGGCTGATCTCCTTGGGGAAATAGTGCGGCCGGGGCATCTCCCGCCGCAGGACCCTCTGGCAAAGATTTCTTCCCCCGCTTCGAGGCTTTGGCCTCCGGATCTTCAGAAGCGGTCCTCTTCTCCCCTTGGAGGGAGGGATTCTCGATTCCCCCTTTCTTGATAGCCTCCTTCACGGAGGTAGTAGTTCCCTTGTTCCCCCCTTCGCCTTCTTAAAAAGGCATAGCCTCTAGCATCTTGGTTAATACCGGATCCGGCGTGGTCTCAGGGAGGGGGGCCGGACACCTGATCAGTTTTGCTTTTGCTATCCACTCCTGTTTAAAGGATAGCTCTTTTAAGGGCAAATATATGATAAATATGCGGATAGCATGTCCGGGTACAGGACTACTTACTTGAGTATCCGGGCGATTGCAGCTCAGACCTGCGTCCTCGGTTAAGTCCGGACACATTGCTTGTGATCCGAAGAACAGTTGGTACATCTCCACGGGCGTTACGCCCATAAAATGTTGGAGAGTTCGTGGTCCCTACGGATTAAACTCCCACAAAGTGAGGGGGGCGGCGTTTGCAGGCAAGGAGTGACGAATCAGCATGACCTGCGCTACTACGACCAGATTGATCTCTCTTTCTTGGAGGTCTCGACACGGCCCTGCAACAGAGGTACGCCCTGGACGGTCCCCAGTCGAGCCCTTTATTGACCCATGGCGCCTGCCGCAATGGAGGACCCGAGCGGAAGGTAGGTGGCGCCGCCCATTTGGTGCCCCTGGGAGCGGTGATATAGAACCACTCCTGTTGCCATAAATTGAGCTCCTCTTGAAAAGAGCCCTCGGGCCATGGAGCGTCTGCATTCTTGCTTATAACAACCCCTCCGCACTCTGCCTGATGCCCCTTGATCATCTTCGGCTCCACTTTGAAGGTCTTGAGCCACAATCCGAAGTGAGGGGTAATGCGGAGGAAGGCTTCACATACGACAATGAACGACGAGATGTGGAGGATGGACTCGGATCCAAGTCATGGAATTCCAGCCCATAATAAAACATGAGCCCCTCACAAAGGGGTTCGTCAGGAAGCCTAAACCCCGAAGGAAGTGAGACACGAATACCACGCTCTCACCAGGCTCGGGAGTGGGAATAACCTGCCCTTGGGCAGGCAGCCTATGCGAAATTTCGCCGGTTATATACCTGGCGTCTCGCCTTTAGCACATCTTCTTCCGTGACGGAGGAAGACATCCACCGACTGCAGGTCGGAGCCGGACATCGTTGAAGGTCCGGCGCCTAACTCGAGCTTTGGGTGTTGGAACTCGAGGCGAAGCGGATTCGATTGAGATTGAAAGAAAGGAGCGGGCCTTGGTCTCGTTATAAAGAGGTTGAATACCAAGAGCCCTCCCCGTGACTGTTCGAGACTCACCTTCGATGGAGAAGGCGTGCCAACGGGCACGACTGGGTTACCCACGCCCGTATTGATGAGAATCCCGGAATAAGGGGGCACGATCTCCGCTTTGATAAGACGTGCCAAGGAAACCGCCTCGCTAAACGCGCTGAGGTGGAACAGTAAAAACGATTCATGTAAAGGCCTGGCCGTGGTGTAATGTCACGCCACGGAATACGTCAGCAGATCTGTGCAAAGGTTATTCTCTCTACGGTGGTATGTGGAACTTGTTTTGCAGAGCCGGACACTATCCTTGTGTTCAAAATCTTCTATGAAGTATTAGGAGGAGGAACCCGCCTTGCAATGCCGAAGACAATATGCGCACCGGATTCGTCGTCATTGAAGCCTGGTTCAGGGGCTACTGAGGGAGTCCTAGATTAGGGGGTGTCCGGATGGCCGAACTATCACCGTTGGCCGGACTCCTGGATTATGAAGATACAAGATTGAAGACTTCGTCCCGTGTCCGGATGGGACTTTCCTTGGCGTGGAAGGCAAGCTTGGCGATACGAATATGTAGATATCCTACCATTGTAACTGACTCTGTGTAACCCTAACCCTATCCGGTGTCTATATAAACCGGAGGGTTTTAGTCCGTAGGACGAACAACAATCATACCATAGGCTAGCTTCTAGGGTTTAGCCTCTCGATCTCGTGGTAGATCCACTCTTGTACTACCCATATCATCAATAGTAATCAAGCAGGAGTAGGGTTTTACCTCCATCGAGAGGGCCCGAACCTGGGTAAAAACATCGTGTCCCTTGTCTCCTGTTACCATCCGCCTAGATGCACAGTTCGGGACCCCCTACCCGAGATCCGCCGGTTTTGACACTGACAGTTTGCTTCATCCATAGCAGTTGAGCACAACAGGATCTAGTAGCAATGTATTCAGCTTCAGCAGTAGAGAGTGATACGCAGTTCTGTTTCTTTGAGGACCAAGATACCAAGGATCATCCGAGGAAATGACATGTGCTTGATGTTGACTTGCGGTCCACACGATCACCAGCATAGTTAGAGTCTGAATATCCAATGAGATCAAATTAAGAGCCCTTGGGATACCATAATCCAAGTGTTGGTGTGTGAGCTAGATATCGAAGAATATGCTTCACAACCTTATGGTGTGATTCCTTCGGAGTAGCTTGAAATCGAGCACACATGCAAACACTAAGCATTATATCCGGCCTAGATGCACATACATACAATAAAGAGCCAATCATGGAGCGGTATACCTTTTGGTCAAAGTCTTTACCATTTTTATCAGTGCATAGATGGCCATTTCTGGGCATAAGGATTTTGACGCCTTTGCAGTCTTGCATGCCGAATTTCCGCTATACATTCTTGAGGTATTTCTCCTGAGATATGAATATGCCATTGTATTGTTGACGAAGCTGAAGACCTAAAAAGATGTTCAATTCTCCCATCATAGAGATTTGATATTCTTCACTCATCATGTAGGCAAATCCATCACTGTAACGTTGGTTAGTACAGCCAAATATAATGTCATCAATATATATTTGGCACACGAATAATTCATCATTATATGCTCTGGTGAAAAGAGTTGGGTCAAGTGAACTGGGTTTGAAGCCTTTCTTCATGAGGAATTCCTTCCGTGTGTCATACCACGCCCGAGGTGCTTGCTTGAGGCCATAGATGGCCTTGTTGAGTCTGTAGACGTGATTTGGAAATTTTGGATCCTCAAAACCTGGTGGTTGAGCAACATATACTTCTTCCTCAAGCTTACCATTGAGGAATGCACTTTTCACATCCATTTGATGTAAGATGATATTATGATGGTTAGCATAAGCAAGCAATATGCGAATAGCCTCAAGTCTAGCAACAGGTGCAAAAGTTTCATCAAAATCAATTCCTTCAACTTGTGTGTAGCCTTGAGATACAAGACGAGCCTTATTCCTCACCACAAGGCCATTTTCATCTTGTTTGTTGCGGTAGATCCATTTGGTACCGATGATGTTGTGCTTGCGTGGGTCTGGTCGCTTAACAAGCTCCCACACGTTGTTGAGCTTGAATTGATGCAATTCATCTTGCATGGCTTGAATCCACTCAGATTCCATGAATGCTTCATCAACTTTGGTGGGCTCTGTGATAGAGACAAATGCAAAATGCCCACAAAAGTTAGATAAATGTGAAGCTTTTGAGCGCGTGAGAGGACCTGGTGCATTGATATCATCGATGATCTTCTCAATCTGCACTTCGTTTGCAACTCGAGGATGTGTGGGTTGAAGACTTTGCTTTGGCCAAGCAATTTCTTCAGGACCAGTTTCTTCAGAAGCACCAGTATGATTTTTTTCATGATCCGGAATGAATTCTTCAGCAGATTCTTTGGTAGGAATAATATCCTCAGTATCTTTGAACTTGACGGATTCCTCAGGTGACATTTCATCTAGCACAAGAGGTAGGTGCTCTCTTTGCGAGCCATTAGTTTCATCGAACCGCATGTCTACAATTTCAAAAATCTTGTGATGATTTAGATTGAAGACTCTGTAGGTGTGCGAGTCCGTCCTGTAACCAAGCATAAAACCCTCGTGTGCTTTCGGTGCAAACTTAGAGTGATGGTGAAGATCTCTAATCCAGCATTTAGCACCGAAGACTTTGAAATAACTTACTGAAAGATCGTGGATGTCGCCTAGGGGGGGGGGGGGGTGAATAGGCGCTTTAAAATAATTACGGTTTAGGCTTGAACAAATGCGGAATAAACGTAGTGGTTAATTTGTCAAGCACAAATCCTACAACAACTAGGCTCACCTATGTGCACCAACAACTTATGCTAAGCAAGATAAGTAACTATGTGATAGCAAGATATATGACAAAGAACAATATGGCTATCACAAAGTAAAGTGCATAAGTAAAGGGCTCTGGTAAGAGATAACCGAGGCACGTGGAGAAGGTGATGTATCCCGAAGTTCACACCCTTGCGGATGCTAATCTCCGTTTGGAGCGATGTGGAGGCACAATGCTCCCCAAGAAGCCACTAGGGCCACCATAATCTCCTCACGCTCTCGCACAATGCAAGATGTAGTGATTCCACTAAGGGACCCTTGAGAGCGGTCACCGAACCTGTACAAATGGCAACCCTTGGGGCGGTCACTGAACCCGTACACTTTGGCAACCCTTGGGGGGCGGTCACCGGTACCCGTCAAATTGCTCGGGGCAATCTCCACAACCTAATTGGAGACCCCGACGCTTGCCCGTAGCTTTACACCACAATGATTGAGCTTCGAACAACACCAACCGTCTAGGGCGCCAAGGCACCCAAGAGAAACAAGCTCTAGGGTGCCCAAACACCCAAGAGTAATAAGCTTCTCAAACTTCACTTCCACGTATCACCGTGGAGAACTCAAACCGATGCACCAAATGCAATGGCAAGGGCACACGGAGTGCCCAAGTCCTTCTCTCCCAAATCCCACCAAAGCAACTAATGCTAGGGAGGAAAATGAGAGGAAGAACGAAAGAAGAACACGAAGAACTACAAGATCTAGATCCAAGGGGTTCCCCTCACTTAGAGGATAAAGTGATTGGTGGAAACCTGGATCTAGATCTCCTCTCTCTTTTCCCTCAAGAACTTGCAAGAATCATTGGAGGGATTGAGAGTTAGCAAGATCGAAGAAGGTTAAGAATAGGGGAAGAACACGAGCTCAAAGGATAAAGACCAATGGGGAAGAAGACCCCCTTTTACAGGTGAGGAAAAAATAAAACAGTTATCCTCACAGCCCGCACAGAGCGGTACTACTTCTCCAAGGAGCGGTACTACCGCTAGGGCGGTATAAGCCCTTTCAAAAACAACGGCGAGGAGGCAAAAGGCCAGTAGAACCGCCGGAGCGGTACTACCGCTTGTCCTCACGGTACTACCGCTAGGGATCGCGGTACTACCACAAAGGTTGTCCGGAGCGGTACTACCGCTATAGTAGCCGTGGTAGTACCGCTCTGGAGTGGTAGTAAAAAAATTACATCCACTCTTGTCCGCAGTAGTACCGCTGCAGCCATTTCAGAACACCAAAACTGCCACAACTTCTGCAAACGGACTCTGAATTCGATGAAACCAAGTTTGTTGGAAAGCTAGCAACAAGGGCTAACACAATATTGATAGAAATAACAATAAGAAGGAAATTAGAAAAGTCTCAAGAGAAAATGGTGAGAACCCTTCCTCGAATAAGACCGTTAAAACCTCCAACACTGAAAACACAATAGAAGAGGCAAATGAAATCCATTTTCAAAGTACTAGAGCTTGTCACGAAGATAACCACAAGCTCTAAAACCTCAAAAGAAAATACAAATAAGAATCAAGAAAGATGATGCAAGATGCAAAGGTTTGAGCTCTCGATGAACGATACGATCAAGCTAGTCACTTGAGAGCGCCCCTTGATAGTACGGCTATCGATCCTATAACCCGGTCTCCAAACTATCACCATGAGACCGGTAAATGTAAAACCTATCAAGGGAAAACCTTTTCCTTGCATGAAGTCCACTTGAGCTAGATGATGATGATCTTGACTCCCTCAAGTTGGACCACCTTTCTTGATAGCGCTCGCTCGGCGAAGACTAGATGATTGCTCCCCCATACTCCACTATGGGTGAGCCACTCTTTGGCACATCTTCACAAGTCGATTGACACCAAAACGGACGGAAAGCTTCAAGCACTTGATCTCTTCGTGATGCTCCACTTGAACTTGCACACGGTAATCTTGATGACGATCACCACTTGATGTCATCCTCTCCATGGGTTGAGTGATATCTTCCTCTTGGCGCAAGCCCATGAACACGTACCTAACCCCACATAGAACTCTCACATAGACCATGGGTTAGTACACAAAGCACAATGGACAATGCTTACCATACCGTGGGATCACTTGATCCCTCTCGGTACATCTTCTACGCTTATGAAGTTGATCAACTTGATTCATTCTTGACTTAGTCTTGATCAACCTTGAAACTTTCCAACTCTCTTCATTTGGATGATGTCTTGAAGGTAAACATGAATGATCACACAATCTTCTTATTCAAGACATGCTTGCGATAAGCTCAACACTCGCATGACCAATCTTTGGATAATTCCTTAATAGCACCTTGGTTAACACATGAACTCCTTGAAACCAACACATGGACTTCTAGAAAAGCCTATGGACAAATTCTTCCAATATAACTCAATGCAGCCATTAGTACATAGAGAATGTCATCAATTACCAAAACCACACATGGGGGCACCGCATGTCCTTTCAATCTCCCCCATTTTGGTAATTGATGACAATCATTTTCAAGAGAGTTTATAAAAGAAATTATGCATCACCATGCAATGCAACAACCAATAGTGCATGCATATGAGATGAAAATGCTAAGGAACAAAACCAAAGCAAGAAGAGATATCTCTCTAAACTTCTCCACAAAACTCTATGAAACTTCTCCCCCATTGGCATCGATTGCCAAAATGGGCGAAAAGCTTAGAAGGCCAATATATTGTGTTCCTCCATAAATTGTGTATTTCTCAACAAGAGAGTGGAATGCCATACACATATACAAAGGTAAATACTTGGAGGATGACAAACTATATTGAGGCACAAAGATTGTTAAAGAAAGATATGCCACAAAGACAAATCAAAGGGAGACACACGCAATCAAGCAATCAAAAGATACCAATTCAAGCAAGCAAACAAAAAGATATCAATTGAACCAACTAGACCAAGGATCCTATGAGCCAAAAGAATAAATGATATTATGATATGAGTAGAGGAGGGTTCTAAAGAAACTAGAGAAGCTCCCCATGATTTGTGCACAAATAAGAATATTCGTATTGGATACAAAGTGCACAAAATAGGATCATAGCTCCCCCAAAATCAATAGAAACTTACAACAAGTGCAAGTTAGCATATAGGACACACATGGTTGAGCAACATGTTAAAGAGGCAACTTAAGAATAGGCTCAACCAAAATGATGTGTGTGGGTCATGGCAAAGCACTTGAGAAGACTAAAATAAGGATGATAATTAAGCATCAACATAGTCTTGGATAAATGAGATAAACGGTGCATGACATTCCTCCCCACACACACCCAACAAGCAAATGGGTTCACAAGCACACTAAAAATGCAAAATGAATAACCAACACTTGTGACAACCCATGGTGAAGAAAGAAAAAGAAAGATTTATCAAGACGAGGGATACCAATTAAGATGGCAAAAGCATCATAAAGACAAGCATGAGGAAAATAATATTCACCACACAAGATTGCATCAAGATGCAACAAGATATAAGATCCGCACTCAAGATAAATCCTTTCACATAACCACCAAGGAAAGGTAGACGTGAAAGAATAAGGATATCAACTACAGATGTAACTTCTCTCAAGTGTATACAATTCTAGGTAGATGAAGATCACGATGATATCAATCCAAAAAGAAGGATGTACACACGAAATAGTTACAAAAAGGAAGGAATAACATATCCACATGGAAGTCATAAATATACCAATAAGATATTTGCTTGAAGGCATAGCAAAAGGCTAGATATGGTCTTATTGTATATAAATGAGTTCCAACCACACGAGCATCAAAGACATCACAACTAGCAACAAGAAATCATTGTTGGGATGCTTTGGGAAAGGAAACAAGTATCACAAGAACGAAATAATTACATGCCATGTTACAACCTACACAAGGTTGATGCAAGAAATGTGTGCATGAAGTAGATGATGATACTTGTTACCGAGATACCATTGGAAGGATGTAGTAGATACCAATTGGAGGTAGATAGTAGTTCATTGATCATCCTAGCTTGACTCCAATAAGCACATGGTGACAACACCTTCCTTGTGAGTGAGCTGAGCATCCAATGCATCTCCAAATGTTCCTAGAAGAACAACACAAACTAAACGGTACCCAAACTCATTGGGACCAAATAGTTACAAACACCAATACATAGGACAAACTCCACATAAATATGTGCATATAGATATGAAAATGAATTTCATGCACATCTCATCCAATTTGAGACTTGGTGGAGTTTCCCCTATATATTTGGTCAAAGAAAGAAAGCATGCCAAATAAAATACATGAAGTAAATATGCATGCTCAAAACTTTCAAGGACCGAACCCAAAAGAAAAAGAAATAACAAGAGAAAATAGGATACCAAATGGAGAAATCATCACTTGGAAGTTATCATTAAAAGATACATCAAGGAATTAGATATCCATTGATACACACAAAAAGAAAGATATCAAACTCCCAAAACATAGAATGGTTCCAACACACCAACCCTCTACAAAGTTTCATGATGGCACAAGTACCAAAAAGAACGGCTTGCCTTCCACAAAAACACACATGATAAGGATCACAAGAAGAATGTTCTAAAGAAAATAGGATAGCTCCCCCACGAGTTGTGCATTATAGAGAGATTGAATTTGAATACAAAATGCACAAGGTGAGATCACCACTTTCACTATATCTAGAAAACACTAGACAAGAACAAGGAAATAACACGATCCACAAGTGGTATGGAAGACAACGGGAGTTGACACGATCCTTGGCAAGAGATAAGGCAAATAAAAACAAAAACCAATGTAAAGATGATCAATAAATTCTACCACACATAAGTGACTACCAGTTGTCAAAAGATAAGAAGTATTTGGAAATAATTCCCGGTGGTAGATAACAAGGATATCCAACATAATCTTCACAACAAACACAAGCAAATTGCAACTTGTAGAGCTAACATGTCACCTAGGAACAACATAATTAATAGCATCAACTCTAAGTGACAATATCTCAAATGTACACATTTTCTAGGCTAGTAATATACACATAGCATATTACTCCCCCATAATGTGATACCAATTCAAGATAAACAAGAGGCAAATAAAGGATCCAACAAGAGATAATTAATGGACTATTTAGAATTTGAATTTCTCATGAGAAGACATACCACATAGTGACTAGATAATCTTGTAAATCAATACTAGATGGTATTCCTCATGTACACACATTTATAGGATTGTGAGGTGCACAAAGCACATCACCTCCCAAAAATAGGATTTTCCATTAATCTCTCACAAGAGCCAACTAAGATACAAACAAGATGCGCAAAGGCTCAACGCACTACACACACGTACATGATGTGCAAACCAATACACACATACTTGATTGCTCAAGATAAGCAAGTTGGAAGCATAACATATACAAACACATGCAATGAAAAAAACCAAAACATGCAAGGGGGTAAGTAACTTTCTATATAAACAATTTAAGTACAAGTTACCGCAAGGAGGCACATTGGAAATGAGATAGAAACTTGATAATCCAATTGACTTGGCTTGAGACAAATGCGGAATAAACCTAGCGGTTAATTTTTCAAGCACAAAACCTACAACAACTAGGCTCACCTATGTGCACCAACAACTTATGCTAAGCAAGATAAGTAACTATGTGATAGCAATATATATGACAAAGAACAATATGGCTATCACAAAGTAAAGTGCATAAGTAAAGGGCTCGGGTAAGAGATAACCGAGGCATGCGGAGAAGATGATGTATCCCGAAGTTCATACCCTTGCGGATGCTAATCTCCGTTTGGATCGGTGTGAAGGCACAATGCTCCCCAAGAAGCCACTAGGGCCACCATAATCTCCTCGCGCCCTCGCACAATGCAAGATGCCGTGATTCCACTAAGGGACCCTTAAGGGCGGTCACCAAACCCGTACAAATGGCAACCCTTGGGGGCGGTCATCGAACCCGTACACTTTGGCAACCCTTGGGGCGGTCATCGGTACCAGATTAAATTGCTCGGGCAATATCCACAACCTAATTGGAGACCCGACGCTTGCTCAAGCTTTACACCACAATGATTGAGCTTGAACAACACCAACTGCCTAGGGCACCAAGGCACCCAAGAGGAACAAGCTCTAGGGTGCCCAAACACCCAAGAGTAATAAGCTTCTCAAACTTCACTTCCACGTATCACCGTGGAGAACTCAAACCGATGCACCAAATGCAATGGCAAGGGCACACGGAGTGCCCAAGTCCTTCTCTCCCAAATCCCACCAAAGCAACTAATGCTAGGGAGGAAAATTAGAGGAAGAACGAAAGAAGAACACGAAGAACTCCTAGATCTAGATCCAAGGGGTTCCCCTCACTTAGAGGATAAAGTGATTGGTGGAAACGTGGATCTAGATCTCCTCTCTCTTTTCCCTCAAGAACTTGCAAGCATCATTGGATGGATTGAGAGTTAGCAAGATCGAAGAAGGTTAACAATGGGGGAAGAACATGAGATCAAAGGATAAGGACCAATGGGGAAGAAGACCCCCTTTTATAGGTGAGGAAAAAATCCAACTGTTATCTTCACAGCCCGCACAGAGCGGTACTACCACCCCAAAGAGCGGTACCGCTAGGGCGGTAGAAGCCCTTTGAAAAACAACAGCGAGGAGGCAAAAGGCCAGTAGAACCGCCGGAGCGGTACTACTGCTTGTCCTCACGGTACTACCGCTAGGGATCACGGTACTACCGCAAAGAGTAGCGGTACTACTGCTTGCGGGCGGTACTAAAAAAACATCCGTGCCTACCACCGCTGGAACTATGACGAGTTTTTGGTCCAGAGCGGTACTACCGCTGTAGTAGCCGCGGTAGTACTATTGGAAATATTCCCTAGAGGCAATAATAAAATGTTTATTATTGTATTTCCTTGTTCATGATAATCGTCTATTGTTCATGCTATAATTGTATTAACTGGAAACCGTAATACATGTGTGAATACATAAACCACAACATGTCCCTGGTGAGCCTCTAGTTGACTAGCTCGTTGATCAATAGATGGTTATGGTTTCTTGACCATGGACATTGGATGTCATTGATAACGGGATCACATCATTAGGAGAATGATGTGATGGACAAGACCCAATCCTAAGCATAGCACAAGATCGTGTAGTTTTTTGCTAAAGCTTTTCTAATATCAAGTATCATTTCCTTAGACCATGAGATTATGTAACTCCCGGATACCGTAAGAATGTTTTGGGTGTACCAAACCTCACAATGTAACTGGGTGGCTATAAAGGTGCACTACAAGTATCTCCGAAAGTGTCTGTTCGGTTGGCACGAATCAAGACTGGGATTTGTCACTCCGTATGATGGAGAGGTATCTCTGGGACCACTCGGTAATGCATCATCATAATGAGCTCAATGTGACTAAGTAGTTGGTCACGGGATCATGCATTACGGAACGAGTAAAGTGACTTGCCACTAACGAGATTGAACGAGGTATTGGGATACCGACGATCGAATCTCGGGCAAGTAACATACCGATTGACAAAGGGAATTGTATATGGGATTGCTTGAATCCCCGACATCGTGGTTCATCCGATGAGATCATCATGGAACATGTGGGAGCCAACATGGGTATCCAGATCCCGCAGTTGGTTATTGACAAGAGAGTTGTCTCGTTCATGTCTCCATGATTCCCAAACCCGTAGGGTCTACACACTTAAGGTTCGATGACGCTAGCGTTATAAGGGAAGTTTGCATGTGGTTACCGAATTTTGTTCGGAGTCCCGGATGAGATCCCGGACGTCACGAGGAGTTCTAGAATGGTCCGGAGGTAAAGAATAATATATAGGAGGTGAGGAGTTGGCCACCGGAAGTATTTCGGGGGTCACCGGTAATCTTGGGACCACCTAAGGGTTCCGGGTCCACCGAGGGGCCACCAGCCCCGGAGGCTTGCATGGGCCAAGAGTGGGAAGGGACCAGCCCCTGAGTGGGCTGGTGCGCCTCCCACCAAGGCCCAAGGTGCAGCTAGGAGGGGAGAGGGGAAACCCTAGGCGCAGATGGGCCTAAAGGCCCACCCTAGGGTGCACCCCCTCTCTCCCCCTCTTGGCCACCCCCTCCATCCCATCTAGGGCTGCCGCCCCCCTAGGGGTGGGAACCCTAGAGGGGGCGCACCCTCCTCCCCTCCTCCTATATATAGTGGGATTTTTGGGGGCTGCCAAGGACGCGAGTCTCTCTCTCTCTCTCTCTCTCTCTCTCTCTCTCTCTCTCTCTCTCTCTCTCTCTCTCTCTCTCTCTCTCTCGGCGCAGCCCTACCTCTCCACATCCTCGTTCCTTGTAGTGCTTGGTGAAGCCCTGCTGGAAACCACAATGCTCCACCACCACCACGCCGTCGTGCTACTGCTGGAGTTCTCTTCCTCAACCTCTCCCTCCTCCTTGCTGGATCAAGCCGCGGGAGACGTCACCGGGCTGCACATGTGTTGAACGCGGAGGTGCCGTTGTTCGGCGCTTAGATCGGAATCCACCGTGATCTGAATCGCTGCGAGTACGACTCCTTCATCCGCGTTCTTGCAATGCTTCCGCATCGCGATCTTCAAGGGTATGAAGATACACTCCCCTCTCTCTTGTTGCTAGAATCTCCATATATTGATCTTGGTGATGCGTAGAAATTTTTTAATTTCCGCTACGTTCCCCAACAGTGGCATCATGAGCTAGGTCTATTGCGTAGATTCTATGCACGAGTAGAACACAAGTTGTTGTGGGCGTTGATTTTGTTCAATATGCTTACCGTTACTAGTCCTATATTGTTTCGATGATATTGTGGGATGAAGCGGCCCGGACCGACCTTACACGTACACTTATGTGAGACAGATTCCACCGACTGACATGCACTTGTTGCATAAGGTGGCTAGCGGGTGCCGCCTCCCACTTTAGTCGGATCGGATTCGATGAAAAGGGTCCTTATGAAGGGTAAATAGAAATTGGCATATCACGTTGTGGTTTTGGCGTAGGTAAGAAACGTTCTTGCTAGAAACCTATAGCAGCCACGTAAAAAAAACTTGCAACAATAATTAGAGGACGTCTAACTTGTTTTTGCAGCATATGACGTGTGATGTGATATGGCCAAGAAGGATGTGATGAATGAAATATATGTGATGTATGAGATTGATCATATTCTTCTAATAGGAATCACGACTTGCCTGTCGATGAGTATGACAACCGGCAGGAGCCATAGGAGTTGTCTTAATTTATTGTATGACCTGCGTGTCATTGAGTAACTCCATGAAATTACTTTACTTCATTGCTAAACCGTTAGTCGTAGTAGTAGAAGTAGTAGTTGGCGAGACAACCGCATGGAGATCATGATGATGGAAATCATGGTGTCATGCCGGTGACGATGATGATCATGGCACCCCGAAGATGGAGATCAAAAGGAGCGAAATGGTATTGGCCATATCATGTCACTGTTTGATTGCATGAGATGTTTATCATGTTTTTGCATCTTATTTGCTTAGAACGACGGTAGCATAAATAAGATGATCCCTCATAAAATTTCAAGAAAGTGTTCCCCTAACTGTGCACCGTTGCGAAGGTTCGTTGTTTCGAAGCACCACATGATGATCGGGTGTGATAGATTCTAACGTTCGCATACAACGGGTGTAAGCCAGATTTACACATGCAAAACACTTAGGTTGACTTGACGAGCCTAGTATGTACAGACATGGCCTCGGAACACAGGAGACCGAAAGGTCGAGCATGAGTCATATAGTAGATACGATCAACATGAAGATGTTCACCGATGATGACTAGTCCGTCTCACGTGATGATCAAACACGGCCTAGTTGAGTCGGATCATGTATCACTTAGATGACTAGAGGGAGGTCTATCTGAGTGGGAGTTCATTAGATGAACTTCATTATCCTGAACATAGTCAAAAGGTATTTGCAAATTATGTCGTAGCTCGCATTTCAGTTGTTTTAGATATGTTCCTAGAGAAAATTTAGTTGAAAGTTGATAGTAGCAATTATGCAGACTGGGTCCGTAAATTGAGGATTGTCCTCACTGCTCCGCATAAGGCTTATGTCCTTAATGCACCGCTCGGTGTGCTGAACCTCGAACATCGTCTGTGGATGTTGCGAACATCTGACATACACGTTTTGATGACTACATGATAGTTCAGTAATGTTAAACGTTTTAGAATTGAGGCACCGAAGACGATTTTGAAACGTCGAGATGTTCCAAGGGCTGAAATTGGGATTTCAAACTCGTGCCCACGTCAAGAGGTATGAGACCTCCGACGAGTTTTCTAGCCTACAAACTAAGGGAGATCTCAATAGTTGAGCATGTGCTCAGATTGTCTGAGTACTACACACTTGAATCGAGTGGGAGTTAATCTTCCAGATGAGATAGTGATGTTTCTCCAAAGTCACTGCCACCAAGCTACTAGAGCTTCGTGATGAACTATAACATATCAAGGATATATATGATGATCCTTGAGCTATTCGTGATGTTTGACACCGCGAAAGTAGAAATCAAGAAGGAGCTTCAATTGTTGATGGTTAGTGAAACCACTAGTTTCAAAGAGGGCAAGGGCAAGAAGGGATACTTCATGAAACGGAAAATCAGTTGCTGCTCTAGTGAAGAAACCAAGGTTGAACCCAAACCCGAGACTAAGTGCTTCTGTAATAAGGGGAACGGTCACTGGAGCAGAATTACCCTAGATACTTGGTAGATAAGAAGGCGGGCAAGGTCGACGGAAGTATATTGGATATACATTATATTAATGTGTACTCTACTAGTACTCCTAGTAGCACCATGTTAATAGATACCGATGCGGTTGCTAGGTGTTAGTAACTCGAAATAAAAGGCTACGGAATAAACGGAGACTAGCTAAAGGCGAGGTGACGATATGTGTTGGAAGTATTTCCAAGGTTGATGTGATCAAACATCGCACACTCCCTCTACCATCGGGATCGGTGTTAAACCTAAATAATTGTTATTTGGTGTTTGCGTTGAGCATAGACATGATTGGATTATGTCTATCACAATACGGTTATTCATTTAAGGAGAATAATGGTTACTCTATTTATTTGAATAATACCTTCAATGGTCTTGCACCTAAAATGAATGGTTTATTGAATCTCGATCGTAGTGATACACATGTTCATGCCAAAAGATATAAGATAGTAATGATAGTACCACCTACTTGTGGCACTGCCATGTAAGTCATATTGGTATAAAATGCATGAAGAAGCTCCATGTCGATGGATCTTTGGACTCACTCGTTTTTTTCTTGAAAAATTTTGAGACATGCGAACCATGGCTATTGGTATGTACGCATGAAGAAACTCCATGCAGATGGATCGTTTGGATTCACTTGATTTTGAATCACTTGAGACATGCAAATCATACCACATGGGCAAGATGACTGAAAAGCCTCGTTTTCAGTAAGATGGAACAAGAAAGCAACTTGTTGGAAGTAATGCATTTTGATGTGTGCAGTCCAATGAGTGCTGAGGCACACAGTGGATATCGTTATGTTCTTACTTCACAGATGATTTGAGTAGATGCTGAGTATATTTACTTGATGAAACACAAGTCTGAATTATTGAAAGGTTCAAGTAATTTCAGAGTGAAGTTGAAGATCGTCGTGACAAGAGGATAAAATGTCTATGATATGATCATAGAGATGAATATCTGATTACGAGTTTAGCACACAATTAAGACATTGTGGAAATTGTTTCACAACTAATACCGCCTGGAACACCATAGTGTGATGGTGTGTCCGAACATCATAATTGCACCCTATTGGATATGGTGCATACAATGATGTCTCTTATCGAATTAACACTATCGTTTATGGGTTAGGCATTACAGACAACCACATTCACTTTAATAGGGAACCACACAATTCCGTTGAGATGACAGCGTATGAACTATGGTTTAGAGAAACCTAAGCTGTTGTTTCTTAAAAAATTTGGGGTTGCGACGCTTATGTGAAAAAATTTCAGGCTGATAAGCTCGAACCCAAAGCGGATAAATGCATCTTCATAGGACACCCAAAAACAGTTGGATATACCTCCTGTCTCAGTTCCGGAAGCAAAAGGGATTGTTTCTAGAATCGGGTCCTTTCTCGAGGAAAAGTTTCTCTCGAAAGAATTAAATGGGAGGACGGTGGAGACTTGATGAGGTTATTGGACCGTCACTTCAACTAGTGTGCAGCAGGGCATAGGAAGTTGTTCCTGTGGCGCCTACACCATTTGAAGTGGAAGCTGATGATATTGATCATGAAACTTCAGATCAAGTCACTACCAAAACTCGTAGGTTGACAAAGATACGTACTACTTCAGAGTGGTACGTAATCCTATCTTGGAGATCATGTTGCTAGACAACAATGAACCTACGAGCTGTGGAGAAGCGATGGTGGGCCCCGATTCCGACGAATGGCTCGAGGCCATAAAATCAGAGAGAGGATCCATGTATGAAAACAAAGTATAGACTTCAGAAGAACTACTTGATGGTCGTAAGGCTGTTGAGTGCATATGGATTTTAAAAGGAAGACGGACAATGATGGTAAGTGTCACCATTAAGAAAGCTCGACTTGTCGCTAAGATGTTTTCTGACAAGTTCAAGGAGTTGACTACGATGAGACTTTCTCACTCGTAGCAATGCTATGAGTCTGTTGGAATTATATTAGCAATTACTGCATGATTTATGAAATCTTGCAGATAGGATGTCAAAACATTGTTTCCTCGATGCTATTCTTGAGGAAAGGTTGTATGTGATACAACCAGAAGGTTTTGTCAATCCTGAAAGATGCTAACAAGTATGCAAAGCTCCAGCAATCCTTCTAAGGACTGGAGTAAGCATCTCGAAGTTGGAATATACGCTTTGATGAGATGATCAAAGATTTTGGGTTTACACAAAGTTTATGAGAAACTTGTATTTCCAAAGAAGTGAGTGGGAGCACTATAGCATTTCTGATGAGTATATGTTGTTGACATATTGTTGATCGGAAATGATGTAGAATTTCTGGAAAGCATATAGGGTTATTTGAAAAGTGTTTTTCAATGAAAAACCTGGATTAAGCTACTTGAACATTGAGCATCAGGATCTATAAGGATAGATCAAAAACGCTTAATAGTACTTTCAAATGAATACATATCGTGACAAGTTTTTTAAGGCGTTCAAAATAGATCGGCAAAGAAAGAGTTCTTGGCTGTGTTATAAGGTGTGATTATTGAGTAAGACTCAAGACCTGACCACAGCAAAAGAGAGAGAAAGCACGAAGGTCGTCCCCTATGCTTTAGACGTAGGCTCCACAGTATGCTATGCTATGTACCGCACATGAAGTGTGCCTTGCCATGAGTCAGTCAAGGGGTACAAGAGTGATCCAGGAATGGATCACAAGACAGCGGTCAAAGTTATCCTTAGTAGCTAGTGGACTAAGGAATTTTCTCGATTATGGAGGTGGTAAAAGAGTTCGTCATAAAGGGTTACGTCGATGCAAACTTTGATACTAATCTGGATGACTATGAGTAGTAAACCGGACTCATATAGTAGAACAGTTATTTGGAATAGCTCCAAATAGCGCGTGGTAGCTGCATCTACAAGATGACATAGAGATTTGTAAAGCACACATGGATCTGAAAGGTTCAGACCCGTTGACTAATAACCTCTCTCACAAGCGAGATATGATCAAACCCCATGGGCATTGGATTCATTACAATCACATAGTGATGTGAACTAGATTATTGACTCTAGTGCAAGTGGGAGACTGTTGGAAATATTCCCTAGAGGCAATAATAAAATGGTTATTATTGTATTTCCTTGTTCATGATAATCGTCTATTGTTCATGCTATAATTGTATTAACTGGAAACCGTAATACATGTGTGAATACATAGACCACAACATGTCCCTAGTGAGCCTCTAGTTGACTAGCTCGTTGATCAATAGATGGTTATGGTTTCCTGACCATGGACATTGGATGCCATTGATAACGGGATCACATCATTAGGAGAATGATGTGATGGACAAGACCCAATCCTAAGCATAGCACAAGATCGTGTAGTTCGTTTGCTAAAGCTTTCTAATGTCAAGTATCATTTCCTAGGACCATGAGATTGTGTAACTCCCGGATACCGTAAGAATGCTTTGGGTGTACCAAACGTCACAATGTAACTGGGTGGCTATAAAGGTGCACTACAAGTATCTCCAAAAGTGTCTGTTCGGTTGGCACGAATCAATACTGGGATTTGTCACTCCGTATGATGGAGAGGTATCTTTGGGCCCACTCAATAATGCATCATCATAATGAGCTCAATGTGACTAAGTAGTTGGTCACGGGATCATGCATTACGGAACGAGTAAAGTGACTTGCCACTAACGAGATTGAACGAGGTATTGGGATACCGACGATCGAATCTCGGGCAAGTAACGTACCGATTGACAAAGGGAATTGTATACGGGATTGCTTGAATCCCTGACATCGTGGTTCATCCGATGAGATCATCGTGGAACATGTGGGAGCCAACATGGGTATCCAGATCCCGCTGTTGGTTATTGACAGGAGAGTTGTCTCGGTCATGTGTGCATGATTCCTGAACCCGTAGGGTCTACACACTTAAGGTTCGATGACGCTAGGGTTATAAGGGAAGTTTGCATGTGGTTACCGAATGTTGTTCGGAGTCCCGGATGAGATCCCGGATGTCACGAGGAGTTCCGGAATGGTCTGGAGGTAAAGAATAATATATAGGAGGTGAGGGGTTGGCCACCGGAAGTATTTCTGGGGTCACTGGTAATGTACCGGGACCACCGGAAGGGTTCCGGGGGTCCACCGGGAGGGGCCACCAGCCCCGGAGGCTTGCATGGGCCTAGAGTTGGAAGGGACCAGCCCCAGAGTGGGATGGTGCGCCTCCCACCAAGGCCCAAGACGCAGCTAGGAGGGGAGAGGGGAAAACCCTAGGCGCAGATGGGCCTAAAGGCCCACCCTAGGGCGCAAACCCCTCTCTCCCCCTCTTGGCCGCCCCCCCTCCATCCCATCTAGGGCTGCCGCCCCCCTAGGGGTGGAACCCTAGAGGGGCCGCACCCTCCTCCCCTCCTCCTATATATAGTGGGGGTTTTGGGGCTGCCAAGGACGCGAGTCTCTCTCTCTCTCTCTCTCTCTCTCTCTCTCTCTCTCTCTCTCTCTCTCTCTATGCGCAGCCCTACCTCTCCACATCCTCGTTCCTCGTAGTGCTTGGCGAAGCCCTGCTGGAAACCACAATGCTCCACCACCACCACGCCGTCGTGTTGTTGCTGGAGTTCTCTTCCTCAACCTCTCCCTCCTCTTTGCTGGATCAAGGCGCAGGAGACGTCACCGGGCTGCACGTGTGTTGAACGCGGAGGTGCCGTTTTTCGACGCTTAGATCGGAATCCACCGCGATCTGAATCGCTACGAGTACGACTCCTTCATCCGCGTTCTTGCAATGCTTCCGCATCGCGATCTTCAAGGGTATGAAGATACACTCCCCTCTCTCTTGTTGCTAGAATCTCCATAGATTGATCTTGGTGATGCGTAGAAAATTTTGAATTTCCGCTATGTTCCCCAACAAGTGCCACTCTCGAGTGGTAGTAAAATATTACATCCGCTCATGTCCGCCGTAGTACCGCTGCAGCCATTTCAGAACACCAAAACTGCCACAACTTCTGCAAACGGACTCCGAATTCGATGAAACCAAGTTTGTTGGAAAGCTAGCGACAAGGGATAACACAATCTTGATAGAAATAACAATAAGAAGTAAATTAGAAAAGTCCCAAGAGAAAATGGTGAGAACCCTTCCTCGAATAAGACCGGTATAACCTCCAACACCGAAAACACAATAGAAGAGGCAAATGAAATCCATTTTCAAAGTACTAGAGCTTGTCACGAAGATAACCACAAGCTCTAAAACCTCAAAAGAAAATAAAAATAAGAATCAAGAAAGATGATGCAAGATGCAAAGGTTTGAGCTCTCGACGAACGATACGATCAAGCTAATCACTTGAGAGCCCCCCTTGATAGTACGGCTATCGATCCTATAACCCGGTCTCCAAACTATCACCATGAGACCGGTAAATGTAAAACCTATCAAGGGAAAACCTTTGCCTTGCACGAAGTCCACTTGAGCTAGATGATGATGATCTTGACTCCCTCAAGTTGGACCACCTTTCTTGATAGCGCTCGCTCGACGAAGACTAGATGATTGCCCCCCCATACTCCACTATGGGTGAGCCACTCTTTGGCACATCTTCACAAGTCGATTGACACCAAAATGGACGGAAAGCTTCAAGCACTTGATCTCTTCGTGATGCTCCACTTGAACTTGCACACGGTAATCTTGATGACGATCACCACTTGATGTCATCCTCTCCATGGGTTGAGTGATATCTTCCTCTTGGCGCAAGCCCATGAACACGTACCTAACCCCACATAGAACTCTCACATAGACCATGGGTTAGTACACAAAGCACAATGGACAATGCTTACCATACCGTGGGATCACTTGATCCCTCTCGGTACATCTTCTACGCTTTGTGAGTTGATCAACTTGATTCATTCTTGACTTAGTCTTGATCAACCTTGAAACTTTCCAACTCTCTTCATTTGGATGATGTCTTGAAGGTAAACATGAATGATCACACAATCTTCTCCTTCAAGACATGCTTGCAATAAGCTCAACACTCGCATGACCAATCTTTGGATAATTCCTTAATAGCACCTTGGTTAACACATGAACTCCTTGAAACCAACACATGGACTTCAAGAAAAGCCTATGGACAAATCCTTCCAATATAACTCAATGCAACCATTAGTACATAGAGAATGTCATCAATTACCAAAACCACACATGGAGGCACCGCATGTCCTTTCACTTACATTGGGTTTCTTGTGATTGAGGAGTTCGTATGAGGTATTTTTGAAGAATTTGTGAAGATATACCCTGTTGATGATGTGGCACGCAGTATTGATTGCTTTAGGCCAAAAGCGCTGAGGTGTCTTGTATTCATCAAGCATAGTGCAAGCCATCTCAACAAGAGTTCGGTTCTTGCGCTCCATGACGCCATTCTGTTGAGGAGTATAAGGAGCAGATAACTCGTTAGTAATACCAAGTATATCAAGATATTCATCGGGTCCAGTGTTCTTGAACTCAGTTCCATCATCACTCCTGATATGCTTGATCTTCACACCGAAGTTAGTGGAAGCCCTTGAAGAAAATCGTCTGAAGACTTCCTGCACTTCATTTTTGTAAGTGATGATATGCACCCATGTGTATCGAGAATAGTCATCAACTATGACAAAGCCATATAATGATCCAGAACTAGAGAACGTGGCATAATGAGTAGGGACAAACAGATCCATATGAAGTAATTCAAAGGGACGAGAAGTGGTCATAATAGTCTTTGAGGGATGCTTGACTCTGGTAATCTTTCCAGCCTCACAAGCCCCACAAAGATGATCTTTGAGGAATTTGACACCCTCGATGCCAATGACATGCTTCTTCCTCGCGAGTGTATGCAAGTTCCTCGTCCCAGCATGACCAAGTCGTCAATGCCATAGCCAGTATTCTAAAGCTTTTGCAAGTAGACATGTGGCAGGCTGTGGTCCGGCAGAGAAATCAACAATGTACAAGTGTCCTTTCCGAAAGCCTTCAAAGACTTTGGAGTTGTCAGATTCCATTAGCACAATGCAACGATATTTTACAAAGACGACAACCATATCAAGATCACAAAGCATTGAGACAGACATGAGGCTGAATCCTAAGGACTCGACAAGCATGACTTTGTCCATGTGTCGATCCTTTGAGATCGCAACCTTACCTAGACCCAATACCTTGCTTTTGCCTTTGTTAGCGTAGGTGATATGCTTCAGATGAGATGGTGACAAGTCAGTGTCCATCAACAAGTTCCTGTCACCAGTCATGTGGTTCGTGCATCCACTATCGAGGACCCACTCGGTAGCATTAGGTTGTCCATCCTGCAGATGAATTAGTGCAACTTACGAACTCATATAATTCATCAGTGAAGAATATGATATTAATTTCATCAACAGTATCGGATATAGCATTAGTAATATGAGGACGTGAGAAATGACTAATTCATTTCTTCATGATTAACTTGTGTCCATTCTAGCACATTCAGGTCTCCAGCAATTTCTTCAGACGGTTAAGTCCGTCTGGAGAGATGACCCTGCATAAGAGATTAGTTCTTTTTCTTCACCACGCACATCTGAAAGGGTGGCAAAGAGTTCATCATTCTGCGAGCTCCATATGAAAAAGATGGCATTGAAGCCAGTGCACTTTGTTTCACAGAAGAGTGGTTAGGGTAAGCATATGAATAAGCAGAGAAATTCTTCGAGGACTTATGAACATAATGGTAGAATAATGATCATATTCATAGCCTTTCGACTTTCCCTGTGAAACAAAAGTGTTAGCACGATGATGTTCATATAAGGATTTTGATCCACGTGAGGAATTTGACCCATATGAAGAATTTGGTCCATATGAGGACTTGGATCCATATGAAGAATTTGATCTGGGATTCCTATTCTTCATGGGTGATGTCATGATGACATTCACCTGAAGATTTTCAAGGCATCTTTTAGGAACCCAGATTTTTTTCATAGGGGACCGTTCCTGCAGTTAGTTCCAACATATCAGGCAAATACTTCACCATTCTGATACTTAAACAGTTTATAGTTGGAGTCAAATGACTCATCGAGGAATATGAAGAATCACAGTAAAGCCGGATAAAGTGCATGGATCTCTTGGAGGTCCTTTTGCGACAACCCATGAGGTTTTGGGATACTGCTCAGGTTTCCAGTAGGTCCCATCAGCATTGAGTTTCCTCTCAAAGGCAATACCCTCTTTCCTAGGGTTCCTGTTCAAGATCTGCTTTTTAAGCACATTGATGTCTACTACACAACCTTCTTCTTGTAGACGTTGTTGGGCCTGCAAGTGCACATGTTTGTAGGACAGTAGCAAATTTCCCTCAAGTGGATGACCTAAGGTTTATCAATCCGTGGGAGGCGTAGGATGAAGATGGTCTCTCTCAAACAACCCTGCAACCAAATAACAAAGAGTCTCTTGTGTCCCCAACACACCCAATACAATGGTAGATTGTATAGGTGCACTAGTTCGGCGAAGAGATGAAGATACAAGTGCTAAATAGATAGTAGATATAGGTTTTTGTAATCTGAAATAATAAAAACAGCAAGGTAACTAATGATAAAAGTGAGCGTAAACGGTATTGCAATGATAGGAAACAAGGCCTAGGGTTCATACTTTCACTAGTGCAAGTTCTCTCAACAATAATAACATAGATAGATCATATAACAAGCCCTCAACATGCAACAAAGAGTCACTCCAAAGACACTAATAGCGGAGAATGAACGAAGAGATTATGGTAGGGTACGAAACCACCTCAAAGTTATTCTTTCGTATCAATCTATTCAAGAGTTCGTACTAGAATAACACCTTAAGACACAAATCAACCAAAACCCTAATGTCACCTAGATACTCCATTGTCACCTCAAGTATCCGTGGGCATGATTATACGATATGCATCACACAATCTCAGATTCATCTATTCAACCAACACAAAGTACTTCAAATAGTGCCCCAAAGTTTCTACCGGAGAGTCAAGAACATGTGCCAACCCCTATGCATAGGTTCATGGGCGGAACCCGCAAGTTGGTCACCAAAACATACATCAACAGGCACATGATATCCCATTGTCACCACAGATAAGCACGGCAAGACATACATCAAGTGTTCTCATAAAAGACTCAATCCAATAAGATAACTTCAAAGGGGAAAACTCAATTCATCACAAGAGAGTAGAGGGGGAGAAACATCATAAGATCCAACTACAATAGCAAAGCTCGGGATACATCAAGATTGTGCCATAGAGAGAACACGAGAGAGAACACGAGAGAGAGAGATCAAACACATAGCTATTGGTACATACCCTCAGCCCCGAGGGTGAACTACTCCCTCCTCGTCATGGAGAGCGCCGGGATGATGAAGATGGCCACCGGTGAAGGATCCCTCCCGGCGGTGCCGGAAGGACTCCCGAGAGGTTTTTGGTGGCTACAGAGGCTTGCGGTGGCGGAACTCCCGATCTATCTTCTCTGTGGATGTGTTTAGGGTACGTGGGACTATATAGGCGAAAGAAGTCGGTCGGGGGGGTGCTCGAGGGGCCCACAGGACAGGGGGCGCGCCCTATAGGGGGGCACCCTCCTATCTCGTGGAGTCCTCGAGTATCTTCTGGCTTGAACTCCACGTCTCCAGGATGCTATTCTTCCAAAAAATCACGTTGCCGAAGGTTTCATTCCGTTTGGACTCCGTTTGATATTCCTTTTCTTCAAAATACTGAAACAGGCAATAAAACAGCAATATGGTATGGGCCTCCGGTTAATAGGTTAGTCCCAAAAGTAATATAAAAGTGTATAATAAAGCCCATAATCATTCAAAACAGATAATAAAATAGCATGAATGCTTCATAAATTATAGATACGTTGGAGACGTATCAGCATCCCCAAGCTTAATTCCTACTCGTCCTCGAGTAGGTAAATGATAAAAGAAAGAATTTATGAAGTGTGAATGCTAGAGGTGCACAAGTTTGATCAATGATAATTTCAAACACCTTTACTAGCATCAATATATGTCATAAGAGTAGTTCATCTCATAAAACTTTTCATGAACTAGTAACAAGCAATTCACATGTTAAAGCATAGACCATAAACATTCTTGAAAACAAGCAAACTTCATTCTTAGTCATGAAAACAATTGCAATTCATCTTACTTCCAGGAAGAGTCTATGCCAGAGCTTTGATTTAGCAAATTTCACATACTCAACTATCATATAGTCTTCTACAATTGCTAACACTCACGCAATACTTGTGGTTATGAAGTTTTAATCGACCGACGAGAAAGATTGGGGCTTATAATGTTGCCTCCAAACGTATTCACCTTTGGGTGATGTCAACAATAATAGTTCATGCTAACGTACATCCAATTGGATATATATATCAGGATCACCCCACCACGAAGTGCTTGCCAAAGGATAAAATGAAAAAGGGAAAGGTGAAGATCACCTTGACTCTTGCATAAAGTAAAAGATAGGCCCTTCGCAGAGGGAAGCGAGGATTTGCAGAGGTGCCGAGCTCGATTTTAAAATAGAGATAAATAATTTTGAGAGGTATGATCTCATTGTCAACATAACAACCAAGAGTTCCCAATATCTTCCATACTACATACATTATAGGCGGTTCCCACGCAGAATGGTAAAAGTTTATACTCCCCAACCACCAACAAGCATCAATCCATGGCTTGCTCGAAACAACGAGTGCCTCCAACTAACAACAATCCTGGGGGAGTTTTGTTTAATTATTTTGATTTGATTTTGATCTTTTTGATCATGGGACTGGGCATCCCGGTTACCGCCACTTTCTCGTGAATGAGGAGCGGAGTCCACTCCTCTTGAGAATAACCCACCTAGCATGGAAGACACCGACAGCCCCTAGTTGCTACATGAGCAATTCGGGCATACAAAACAGATTATAATTTGAAGGTTTAGAGTTTGGCACATGCAAATTTACTTGGAACGGCAGGTAAATACCGCATATAGATAGGTATGGTGGACACTCATGGCAAAACTGGGTTTAAGGATATTGGAAGCACAAGCAGTATTCCCGCTTAGTACAGATATTTAGGCTAGCAAGGGGAGAAAGGCAAGCTCAACATGTTTGAATGATCCATGACAATATACTTTAACTGAGATGTGAGAAAACATAACCCATTACGTTGTCTTCCTTGTCCAACATCAACTCTTTAGCATGTCATACTTAATGAGTGCTCACAATTATAAAAGGTGTCTATGATAATATATTTATATGTGAAATCTCTCTCCCTTAAATATTCTTTCATGAATTGTTCAAATAACTAATACAATGCTTGCTAACCGTCAATAAATTTACAACCTCTACTTCTTAGATGTAAAGTCATTACTCCCCATGGGATAAGCAAATGAAACATATATAATTTCATATTTATGACATTCAACTTATTCAACCATTTACTCATAGGATATAAGTGAAGCACACGAGTAAATGAAAAGCTACTCCAAAAAGATATAAGTGAAGATCAATGAGTAGCTAAATAATTATGCAACTATGCAAAGACTCTCTCTCATTAAAGGATTTCAGATCTTGGTATTGTATTCAAGCAGCAAGCAAAACAAAACAAAATGACATTGCAAGGATAGCACAACTCATGTGAAGAAGCAAAAATTTAGGCTCAACCGATACTAACCGATAGTTGTCGAAGAAGAAAGGTGGGATGCCTACCGGGGCATACCCAAGCTTAGATGCTTGAGACTTCTTGAAATATTATCTTTGGGTACCTTGGGCATCCCCAAGCTTGAGCTTTTATGTCTCCTTAATTCCTCTCATATCATGGTTTCTCTTTTTATCAAAAGCTTCATTCACAACAAACTCAACAAGAACTCGTGAGATAGGTTAGTATAAACCAATGCAAAACCATATCATCTTCTACTGTAACAAATCACTAACATTATTATTCAACATTTAATACTAAATGTCTCTGAATATTTAATACTCCTATCCTCAAATAGAATCATTAAACAAGCAAACATATGCAAACAATGCAACCATAACAGCAATCTGTCAAAACAGTACAGTCTGTAAAGAATGCAAGAGTAACAATACTTCCCTGACTCCAAAAATTATGAACTAAAATTCCCACTGTAATAAATTTATCATATCTTAATATGCAAAAATATTCAACGTTATACCATTCTCTGACTTTTCTAGGAAATTTTTGCAACAGCGGTAAACTTTCTGTTTTCAAACAGCAACGTGTATACTAGCAAAATAAGCATGGCAAAGGCTATCCTTGACTTTTTTATTGAAACTAAAGATGCAAAACATTATTATAACTAACATAAAGCAAAAACTAGCAAAATAAAATGACGCTCCAAGCAAAACACATATCATGTGGTGAATAAAAATATAGCTCCAAGTAAAGTTACCGATGAACGAAGACGAAAGAGGGGATGCCATCCGGGGCATCCCCAAGCTTAGGCTCTTGGTTGTCCTTGAATATTACCTTGTGGTGCCTTGGGCATACCCAATCTTAGGCTCTTTCCAATCCTCCATAGTCCATCGAATCCTTACCCAAAACTTCAAAACTTCAACCACACAAAACTCAACACAAAACTCGTAAGCTCCGTTAGAATAAGAAAATAAAACCACCACTTAGGTACTGCAATGAACTCATTCTAAATTCATATTGGTGTAATACCTACTGTATTCCAACTTCTCTATGGTTCATACCACTTAATACTAGCCATAGATGAATCAAAATAAGCAAACAACACATAGAAAACAGAATCTGTGAAAAACATAATCTGTGAAAAACAGAACATTCTGTGGTAATCTGTATCAAACGTATACTTCTGGAACCCCAAAAATTATGAAATAAATTGTTGGACCTGAGGAATTTGTATATTAATCATCTTCAAAAAGAATCAACCTAAAATCACTCTCCAGTAAAAAATGGAAGATATTCTCGTGAGCGCAAAAGTCTCTGTTTTTTACAGCAAGATCACATAAACTTCACCCAAGTCTTCCCAAAGGCTCTACTTGGCACTTTATTGAAACAAAAGCTATAAAACATGATTACTACAGTATAATAATCATGTGGACACACAAAAACATTAAGGATAAATATTGGGTTGTCTCCCAACAAGCGCTTTTCTTTAATGCCTTTTTAGCTAGGCATGATGATGGCAATGATGCTCACATAAAAGATAAGAATTGAAACATAAAGGGAGCATCATGAAGCATATGACTAGCACATTTAAGTCTAACCCACTTCCTATGCATAGGGATTTTGTGAGCAAACAACTTATGGGAACAATAATCAACTAGCATAGGAAGGTAAAACAAGCATAACTTCAAAATTTTAAGCACATAGAGAGGAAACTTGACATTATTGCAACTCCTACAAGCATATGTTCCTCCCTCATAATAATTTTCAGTAGCATCATGAATGAATTCAAAAATATGACCAGCACCTAAAGCATTCTTTTCATGATCTACTAGCATAGAAATTTTACTCTTCTCCACATAAGAAAAAGTCTTCTCATTTGGAATAGTGAGAGTATCATAAAAGACTTGAACACTAAAAATTGTTTCCACATTAAAAGAGTAATGTTAAAAAAAGGGTAACCATAATCATGACAAGTTTTGTAAATATAATCATCACTACTTTTTATAGCATAAGTTTCATCACAATAATCATCATAAGTAGCAACTTCGTTCTCATCATAATCGATTGAAACCTCTCCCAAGATAGTGGAATCACTAAATAAAGTTGACACTCTTCCAAATCCACTTTCATATTCATCACAAATAGATTGAACATCCTCCAAAATAGTGGGATCACAACTTCCTAAAGTTGACACTCTTCCGAACCCACTTTCATCAATATAATCATCATAGGTAGGAGGCATGCTATCATCATAACAACTTTGCATATCAAAACTTGGGATGCTAAAAATATCATCTTCATTAAACGTAGTATCCCCAAGCTTGGGACAAACATTAATTTCAGCAAATATATTCTCAAATATTTCATATTCATCAAACATAGCTTCCCCAAGCTTGGGCCCTTTCATATCATAAGCATAATCACTCTCATCATTAAAAATATGGATAGCACCAATAGTAAAGCAAATATCATCATCACAATTTTTGGACACGATTCGATCATGAAACAATTTGCATAGGAGATGTAAATGACCACGTTCATTGCAAAGTTCACAAGTACGGCAAAGGAATTTTAAATTTTCAGCACTCACACCTAGCCTTTCATGCAACCATTTAGTTTCTAAATGCTTATGCCTCTTGCAATAAATATCTTCTCTATTTGGTGTGTTCATGCAAACATGCACTCCACAAAAGTTGACATGCTCATAGAGATATTTTCATCATGACTAGAGCAACCATCATTAATACTACGGATATTCAAGGAGTTTATACTAACAACATTGCAATCATGCTCATCATTCAAAGATTTAGTATCAAACATACTAATGCATTCTTCCTCTAGAACTTGAGCACAATTTTCCTTTCCATCATTCTCACGAAAGATATTAAAAAGATGAAGCGTACGAGACAAACTCAAATCCATTTTTTTGTAATTTTCTTTTATAAACTAAACTGGTGATAAAACAAGAAACAAAAAGATTCAATTGCAAGATCTAAAGATATACCTTCAAGCACTAACCTCCTCGGCAACGGCGCCAGAAAAGAGCTTAATTTCTACTACACAACCTTCTTCTTGTAGACGTTGTTGGGCCTGCAAGTGCACAGGTTTGTAGGACAGCAGCAAATTTCCCTCAAGTGGATGACCTAAGGTTTATCAATCCGTGGGAGGCGTAGGATGAAGATGGTCTCTCTCAAACAACCCTGCAACCAAATAACAAAGAGTCTCTTGTGTCCCCAACACACCAAATACAATGGTAGATTGTATAGGTGCACTAGTTCGGCGAAGAGATGAGGATACATGTGCAAAATAGATAGTAGATATAGGTTTTTGTAATCTGAAATAATAAAAACAGCAAGGTAAGTAATGATAAAAGTGAGCGTAAATGGTATTGCAATGATAGGAAACAAGGCCTAGGGTTCATACTTTCACTAGTGCAAGTTCTCTCAACAATAATAACATAGATAGATCATATAACAAGCCCTCAACATGCAACATAGAGTCACTCCAAAGACACTAATAGCAGAGAACGAACGAAGAGATTATCGTAGGGTACGAAACCACCTCAAAGTTTTTCTTTCGGATCAATCTATTCAAGAGTTCGTACTAGAATAACACCTTAAGACACAAATCAACCAAAACCCTAATGTCACCTAGATACTCCATTTTCACCTCAAGTATCCGTGGGCATGATTATACGATATGCATCACACAATCTCAGATTCATCTATTCAACCAACACAAAGTACTTCAAAGAGTGCCCCAAAGTTTCTACCGGAGAGTCAAGAACGTGTGCCAACCCCTATGCATAGGTTCATGGGCGGAACCCGCAAGTTGGTCACCAAAACATACATCAAGAGGCACATGATATCCCATTGTCACCACAGATAAGCACGGCAAGATATACATCAAGTGTTATCATAAAAGACTCAATCCGATAAGATAACTTCAAAGGGGAAAACTCAATTCATCACAAGAGAGTAGAGGGGGAGAAACATCATAAGATCCAACTACAATAGCAAAGCTCGGGATACATCAAGATCGTGCCATAGAGGGAACACGAGAGAGATCACGAGAGAGAAAGATCAAACACATAGCTACTGGTACATACCCTCAGCCCCGAGGGTGAACTACTCCCTCCTCGTCATGGAGAGCGCCGGGATGATGAAGATGGCCACCGGTGAAGGATCCCCCCTCCGGCAGGGTGCTGGGAAGGGCTCCCGAGAGGTTTTTGGTGGCTACAGAGGCTTGCGGCGGCGGAACTCCCGATCTATCTTCTTCGTGGATGTTTTTAGGTGCATTGGGACTATATAGGCGAAACAAGTCGGTCGGGGTGCTCGAGGGGCCCACGAGATGTGGGGCGCCCTACGGGCGCCCTCCTATCTCGTGGAGTCCTCGAGTATCTTCTGACTTGAACTCCACGTCTCCAGGATGCTATTGTTCCGAAAAATCACGTTGCCGAAGGTTTCATTCCGTTTGGACTCCGTTTGATATTCCTTTTCTTAGAAATACTAAAATGCATAATAAAACAAAGAATATATGGGCTGGGCCTCCGGTTAATAGGTTAGTCCCAAAAGTAATATAAAAGTGTATAATAAAGCCCATAATCATTCAAAACAGATAATAAAATAGCATGAATGCTTCATAAATTATAGATACGTTGGAGACGTATCACACATCACAAAGAGTCTGATGCCCTTTGAGGCTTTTGTAAATGCCAGTCACATACAATTCCTTCAGACATGCATTATCGTTAGTGGTACTTGTGGTATCCTGAGATGAGGAAATTGTGACCATAGAGACAGTTGAAGAATTTGCAGCAGTAGAAGCATTTGAACATTCAGGTGATGAATTAGCAGATTCACGCTCAATGCATTTTAAACATGGTGGAATAAATTCTTCCTGAGCAGAACTGATCTGTTGATCAAGCAATGAATCATTTTCCTTCTGAAGATATTCATAACTCACTTTTAACTTCTCAAGATCTTGTGTTCTCTGAAGAATTTCATGAGAAAGCTTTTCATGATCAGTTAGGAGAGAGTTTTGATGACTTTGAAGGTTGTCAAACTTAGACTGAAGTTTTTGAAGACAATCAGTCAAAGCCTTAGTTCGATTCAATTCCTCACCCAACATATGATCGCTTTCATCAAGCATGTTTTGAACTTTTTCAAGAGCTCTTTGTTGTTTAGTGGCAAGGGAAGCAAGTTTGACATAGATGGGTCCAAATTCATCACCTGATTCATCATCATTAGATTCTGATAGATAGCATTTAGTTACCTTGGCACCCTTTGCCATAAGGCACGGTGCAGTGGATGATGATTCACGTGCGAAAGTCATCTCTTTGAGCGATTCCTTGAAATCCTCAAACCACGGATCCTGATGAGTACGATGACCTTCATAGACATCAGAGAGTCGGTCCCAGATAAGCTTCGCATGGTTGAGATGCATGACGTTCCTGAACTGATTTTGGGACAAACAGGAGCAGATGACATCCTTCGCCGTGAGGTTGAGTAGAGTGTACTTGCGAATGTCATCAGCCTCCGCCATCTTGCATAGATCGGTAAGACCAATCTCAGTGACGGTCCAGAGTTTGCTTTTCATCGCCATGAGTCACTTCTTCATCATGGCCTTCCACTTGGGATACTCATGACCGTCAAAGATGGGGTAGGACACTCTCCTCATTCCTGCAGTCAACATAACTAAAACTCGAGGTGCTTAAACCAAAATCACACAGAACTGTTGAGGATCGTAGCAGAAATTTAAAATTTTCTACGCATCACCAAGATCAATCTATGGAGTCATCTAGAAACGCGAGATAGAGGAGTGCATCTACATACCCTTGTAGATCGCGAGCGGAAGCGTTCAAGAGAACAGGGTTGATGGAGTCGTACTCGTCCTGATCCAAATCACCGATGATCCTAGTGCCGAACGGACGGCACCTCCGCGTTCAACACACGTATGGAGCAGAGACGTCTCCCGCGCCTTGATCCAGCAAGGAGGAGGTAGAGGTTGAGGAAGAGATCTCCAGCAGCAGCACGACGGCGTGGTGGTGATGGAGAGGTAGTACTCCGGCAGGGCTTCGCCAAGCTTCTGTGGAGGAGGAGAGGTGTTGGGGAAGGGAGGGGCTGCGCCTTGGAGGTGTGTGTGCAGCCCTCCCCTCGCCCCTCTATTTATAGGGGGGGAGGAAGGGGGCCGACCCCCTCTAGATGAGATCTAGAGGGGGGGGCGGCGGCTAAGGGGGGGACTTGCCCCCCAAGCAAGGGGGGGCGCCCCCTTTAGGGTTTCCCCCCAACCCTAGGCGCATGGGCCCAAGGGGGGGTGCGCCCAGACCTCTAAGGGCTGGTTCCCTTCCCTCTACGGCTCATGAGGCCCTCCGAGAGAGGTGGCCCCTCCCGGTGGACCTCCGGAACCCTTCCGGTGGCCCCGGTACAATACAGGTATGCCCCCGAACTTTTCCGGTGACCGTATTACAACTTCCCATATATAAATCTTCACCTCCGGACCATTCCGAAACTCCTCGTGACATTAGGGAGCTCATCCGGGACTCCAAACAACATTCGGTAATCACATACAAGTCTTCCTAATAACCCTAGCGTCACCGAACCTTAAGTGTGTAGATCCTACGGGTTCGGGAATCATGCAGACATGACTGAGACAGCTCTCCGACCAATAACCAATAGCGGGATCTGGATACCCATGTTGGCTCCCACATGTTCCACGATGATCTCATCGGATGAACCATGATGTCGAGGATTCAAGTAATCTCGTATACAATTCCCTTTGTCACACGGTACGTTACTTGCCCAAGATTCGATCGTCAGTATCCCGATACCTCATTCAATCTCGTTTCCGGCAAGTCACTTTACTCGTTCCATAATGCATGATCCCGTGACCAACCACTTGGTCACATTGAGCTCATTTTGATGATGCATTACCGAGTGGCCCAGAGATACCTCTCCGTCATACGGAGCGACAAATCCCAGTCTTGATTCGTGCCAACCCAACAGACACTTTCGGAGATACCTGTAGTGCACCTTTATAGTCACCCAGTTACGTTGTGACGTTTGGTACACCCAAAGCACTCCTATGGTATCCGGGAGTTACATGATCTCATGGTCTAAGGAAATGATACTTGACATTAGAAACACTCTAGCAAACGAACTACACGATCTTGTGCTATACTTGGGATTGGGTCTTGTCCATCACATTATTCTCCTAATGATGTGATCCCGTTATCAATGACATCCAATGTCCATTGTCAGGAAACCATGACTATCTGTTGATCAACGAGCTAGTCAACTAGAGGCTCACTAGGGACATGTTGTGGTCTATGTATTCACACATGTATTACGATTTCCGGATAACACAATTACAGCATGAACAATAGACAATTATCATGAACAAGGAAATATAATAATAACCATTTTATTATTGCCTCTAGGGCATATTTCCAACAAGAACAAGGGAGTACCTTGCTCTGATACCAATTGAAAGTGCATTACGTCGACTAGAGGGGGGTGAATAGGCGATTTTTATGAATTCTTCACTGAGGAATTTCAGGGTGAGGAAATTCCTAAGCAAAGAACTACTTGCAGCGGAATAAGTACTCAGGTATAAGCATAATATAGCAACAACATAGTCTTCATGATGAAATGAAAGACAAAACACAGAGTACAGAAAGCGTAAACACAGGATAACAGGATGAAGACAAAATTGACTGAAGAAATAGGATTGAGGAATTAGGGAAAGTCTTTAGTCAAAGTCTACAAACAGTAATGATCAGGTTCATCAACACATAACTGAGGAAATGAAAGAGTTGAGGAAATAGAACCAGTAGGCTCGGTGAAGACAATGATTTGGTCGACCAGTTCCAACTGTTGTGACAGTTGTACGTCTGGTTGGAGCGGCTGAGTATTTAAACTCGAGGACACATAGTCCCGGACACACAGTCCTCACCGTATTCTCCTTGAACTAAGATCACGCAAATCTCGCCCAACAGTAGTGGTAAGTCTTCACAGGTGACTTCCAAACCTTCATAGACTTGGTCACTCGGTGATCCACAATTCCTCTTGGATGCTCAGACCATGACGCCTGATACGTCTCCAACGTATCTATAATTTTTTATTGTTCCATGCTATTATATTACCTGTTTTGGATGTTTATGGGCTTTATTTTACACATTTATATCATTTTTTGGACTAACCTACTAACCGGAGGCCCAGTCCGTATTGTTGTTTTTCTACCTATTTCAGTATTTCGAAGAAAAGGAATATCAAACGGAGTCCAAACGGAATGAAACCTTTGGTAGCGTGATTTTTGGAACGAACGTGATCTAGAGTACTTGGAGTGCAAGTCAAGAAACAGCCGGAGCCTCCACGAGATAGGAGGGCACCCCCCCCCCCTATAGGACGCGCCCCTGTCTCGTGGGCCCCTCGGGCGTCCACCGACGTACTTCCTCCTCCTATATAAGCCTACGTACCCCGAAAACATCCAGGAGCCACCTGAAGAAATATTTCCGCCATCGTAACCTTCTGTATCTGCGAGATCCCATCTTGGAGCCATCGACGACGTTCTGCCGGAGGGGGAATCCACCACGGAGGGCTTCTACATCAACATCCTTGCCCCTCCTATGAGTTGTGAGTAGTTTACCACAGACCTGCGGGTCCATAGTTATTAGCTAGATGGCTTCTTCTCTCTTTTTGGATCTCAATACAATGATCTCCCCTCTCTTGTGGAGATCTATTCGATGTAATCTCTTTTTTGCGGTGTGTTTGTCAAGATCCGATGAATTGTGGGTTTATGATCAGATTTATCTATGGATAATAGTTGAATATTCTCTGAATTCTTTTATATGATTGAGTTATCTTTGCAAGTCTCTTCGAATTATCGGTTTGGTTTGGCCTACTAGATTGATCTTTCTTGCCATGGGAGAAGTGCTTAGCGTTGGGTTCAATCTTGCGGTGATCTTACCCAGTGACAGAAAGGGTTGCAAGACACGTATTGTATTGTTCCCATCGAGGATAAAAAGATGGGGTTTATATCATATTGCTTGAGTTTATCCCTCTACATCATGTCATCTTGCTTAAAGCGTTACTCTGTTCTTATGAACTTAATACTCTAGATGCATGCTGGATAGCGGTCGATGTGTGGAGTAATAGTAGTAGATGCAGGCAGGATTCGGTCTACTTGTTATGGACGTGATGCCTATATACATGATCATGCCTAGATAACATCATAATTATTCACTTTTCTATCAATTGCTTGACAGTAATTTGTTCACCCACAGTAATACTTATGCTCTTGAGAGAAGCCACTAGTGAAACCTATGGCCCCCGGGTCTATCTCTTATCATATTTGCTTTCAATCTACTTTTATTTGCATCTTTATTTTCTGCATCTATATTATAAAATACCAAAAATATATTTATCTGATCATACTATCTCTATCAGATCTCACTTTCGCAAGTGGCCGTGAAGGAATTGACAACCCCTTTGTCGCGTTGGTTGCGAGTTCTTTGTTTGTTTGTGTAGGTTCATGGTACTTGTTGAGAAGCCTCCTACTGGATTGATACCTTGGTTCTCAAAAACTGAGGGAAATACTTACGCTGCTATTGCTGCATCACCCTCTCTTCTTCGAGGATAACCTACGCAAGCTCTAGACGTAGCAAGATGTATTTATGGCGCCGTTGCCGGGGAGGTCTTCGCTCAAGTCAAGACATACCAAGTACCCATCACAAACTCATCTCCCTCGCATTTACATTATTTTCCATTTGCCTCTCGTTTTCCTCTCCCCTACTTCACCCTTGCCGTTTTATTTGCCCTCTCTTTCCCAATCTTCTCCTCTCTTTTTCGTTTGCCGTTTTCTGTTTGCTTGTGTGTTGGATTACTTGTTGCCATGGCACAACATAATACCAAATTGTGTGAATTCTCGAATACCAATTATAATGATTTCCTTAGTACTCCAATTGCTCCTCTTAATGATGTTGAGTCTTGTGAAATCAATACTGCTTTGCTGAATCTTGTTATGAAAGATCAATTCGCCGACCTTCCTAGTGAAGATGCTGCTACTCATCTAAACAATTTTGTTGATTTGTGTGATATGAAAAAGAACAAAGATACGGATAACAATATTGTCAAATTAAAGTTATTTCCGTTTTCACTTAGAGATCGTGCTGAAGTTTGGTTTTCGTCTTTGCCTAAAAATAGTATTGATTCTTGGAACAGGTGCAAAGATGCTTTTATCTCTAAGTATTTTCCTCCCGCTAAGATCATCACTCTTAGGAACGATATTATGAATTTTAAACAACTTGATCATGAGCATGTTTCCCAATCTTGGGAAAGAATGAAATTGATGATTCGCAATTGCCCTACTCATGGTTTGAATTTATGGATGATCATACAAAAAATTTATGCCGGTTTGAACTTTGCTTCTAGAAATCTTTTAGATTCGGCCGCCGGAGGCACGTTTATGGAAATCACTTTAGGAAATGCTACAAAACTTCTTGATAACATTATGGCTAATTATTCTCAATGGCACACCGAAAGATCTTCTAGTAAAAAAGTGCATGCTATAGAAGAAATCAATGTTTTGAGTGGAAAGATGGATGAACTTATGAAATTGTTTGCTACTAAAATACTCCTCTTGATCCCAATGATATGCCTTTGTCTACTCTGATTGAGAATAATAATGAATCTATGGATGTGAATTTTGATGGTAGGAATAGTTTTGGAAACAATGCTTATAGAGGAAACTTTAATGCTAGACCGTTCCCTAGTAATTCCTCTAATAATTATGGATATTCCTACAATAATTCTTATGGTAATTTTAATAATAATCCCTCTGATTTTGAGAATAGTGCGAAAGAATTTATGATTTCTCAAAATAATTTTAATGCTTTGCTTGAAGAAAAAATGCTCAAAATTGATGATTTGGCTAGGAACGTTGATAGGCTTTCACTTGATGTTGATTCTCTCAAACTTAGATCTTCTCCTCATAAGCATGATATCAATGAGTCTCTCAAAGCAATGAGAATTTCCATTGACGAGTGCAAGGAAAGAACCGCTAGATTGCGTGCTAAGAAAGATAACTTTATAAAAGCGTGTTCTTCTAGTTTCCATGAAAATAATGATGAGGATCTTAAAGTTATTGATGCGTCTCCTATTAGATCTATGTTTTGCAATATGATTTTTGATGATTATGGGACTGATGATGAATCAACTTTGCCTACTCTTTAGATTTTGATGCTAAATTTGGTAAAAGTGGGATTGGAGAGGTCACGACTTTAAATAGTATTGAACCCACTATCTCGGATTTCAAGGAATTTGATTATGATAATTGTTCTTTAGAGAGTTGTATTTCCTTGTTGCAATCCGTTGTTAATTCTCCACATGCTTATAGTCAAAATAAAGCTTTTACTAAACATATCGTTGATGCCTTGATGCAATCTTTTGATGAAAAACTTAATTTGGAAGTTTCTATACCTAGAAAACTTAATGATGAGTGGGAACCTACTATAAAGATTAAAATTAAAGATCATGAGTGTTTTGCTTTGTGTGATTTGGGTGCTAGTGTTTCCACGATTCCGAAAACTTTATGTGATATTCTAGGTTTCCATGATTTTGATGATTGCTCTTCAAATTTGCACCTTGTGGATTCCCCATTAAAAAGCCAATGGGAAGGATCAATGATGTTCTAATTGTTGCAAATAGAAATTTGGTGCCCGTTGATTTTATTGTCCTTGATATAGATTGCAATCTTTCTTGCCCTATTATTCTTGGTAGACCTTTCCTTAGAACGATTGGCGCAATTATTGATATGAAGGAAGGGAATATTAGATTCCAATTTCCATTAAAGAAAGGCATGGAGAACTTTCCAAGAAAGAAAGTCAATTTACCTTATGAATCTATCATACGGGCTACTTATGAGTCAAGTGCCAAAGATGGCACTCGTTAGATCTATCTTCGCTTTTATGCCTAGCTAGGGGCGTTAAACGATAGCGCTAGTTGGGAGACAACCCAATTTTCTTTGTGTTCTTTGTTTGTGTTCCTGTTTAGTGTTAAATTATGTTTCTACTTTCTGTTTAGATGTGTTTTTAGCTTTTATTTAGTGTTTGTGCCAAGTGGAACCTATAGGATAACCTATGATATGAGTTGATTTGATTCTGCTGAAAAACAGAAACTTTGCGCTCGCGAGAAAAAATTCAATAAATCACAGGAACGAGCTTTTGCATTGATTATTTTTATGCTGATCAATAAACAAATTTTTTTAGGATGTCCTATTTTGGTAGGATTTTTGAGGTTCCAGAAGTTTGCGTTAGTTACAGATTGCTACAGACTGTTCTGTTTTTGACAGATTCTGTTTTTCGTGTGTTGTTTGCTTATTTTGATGCATCTATGGCTAGTATGTAAGGGTATGAACCATAGAGAACTTGGAATACAGTAGGTTTAACACCGAATTAAATAAAGAATGAGTTCATTACAATACCTTATGTGGTGGTTTTGTTTTCTTTCACTAACGGAGCTTATAAGATTTCTTGTTGAGTTTTGTGTTGTGAAGTTTTCAAGTTTTGGGTAAAGCTTTTATGGACTATGGAATAAAGGGTGGTAAGAGCCTAAGCTTGGGGATGCCCAAGGCACCCCAAGATATTCAAGGATATCCAAAAGCCTAAGCTTGGGGATGCCCCGGGAAGGCATCCCTCTTTAAATCTTCGTTCATTGGTAACTTTACTTGGAGCTATATTTTTATTCGCAACATGATATGTGTTTTGCTTGGAGCGTCGTGTATTATATTAGTCTTTGCTTGTTAGTTTACCACAATCATACTTGTTGTACACACCTTTTTGGAGCTTGATAGTTTTTTCTAGAATACTCTATGTGCTTCACTTATATCTTTTGAGCTTGATAGTTTTTGCTCTAGTGCTTCACTTATATCTTTTAGAGCACGGTGGTGTCTTAATTTTGGAGAAATTGCTAGTCTCTCATGCTTCACTTATATTATTTTGAGAGTCTTTTAGAACAGCATGGTATTTGCTATGGTTATAATTTGGTCCTAGAATGATGAGCATCCAAGTTGGGTATAATAAAGACCATCATAGAAAATGAATTGGATGCTAGGATCAATTTGATGCTTGATAATTGTTTTGAGATATAAAGGTAGTAATGTTAGGATCATGCTAGTGGATAATTATGAAATTAAGAAATAATGTTGTTAAAGTTGGCAAGTCCCGTAGCATGCACGTATGGTAAAAGTTGTGTTACAAATTTGTTGCATGAGGTACTCTTTTGAGTGTCTTCCTTATGAGTGGCAGTCGGGGACGAGCGATGGAATTTTTTCCTACCAATCTATCCCTCTTGGGGCATGCATAGTAGTACTTTGCTTCGAGGGCGAAGTAGATTTTTGCAATAAGTATATGAGTTCTTTATGACTAATGTGAGTCCATGGATATACGCACACTCATCCTTCCACTTAGCTAGCCTCTATTTTACCGCACAATTTTCGCCGGTAGCATAAACCCATTATTTACCTTCCTCAAAACAGCCACCATACCTACCTATTATGGCATTTCCATAGCCATTCCGAGATATATTGCCATGCAACTTTCCACCGTTCCGTTTATTATGACACGTTTCATCATTGTCATATTGCTTTTTGCATGATCATGTAGTTGACATCGTATTTGTGGCAAGGCCACTTTCATAATTTTCATACATGTCACTCTTGATTCATTGCATATCCCGGTACACCGCCGAAGGCATTCATATAGAGTCATATTTTGTTCTAGCTTTGAGTTGTAATTCTTGAGTTGTAAATCCATAAAAGTGTGATGATCTTCATTATTAGAGCATTGTCCCAGTGAGGAAAGGATGATGAAGACTATCCCCCACAAGTCGGGATGGGACTTCGGACTTTATAAATAAAAGAGGCCAAAGAAGCCCACAAAAGAAAAAGAAAGAAAAAGAAAAAAAAAGAGAAAGAAAAAGAGAAAGAAAAAAAGAAAAAGAAAAAAAGAAAAAAAAGAAAATGAGAGAAAAAGAGAGAAGGGACAATTGCTACTATCTCCTTTTCCACGCTTGTGCTTCAAAAAAATAGCACCATGATCTTCATAATAGAGAGTCTCATATGTTGTCACTTTCATATACTAGTGGGATTTTTTCATTATAGAACTTGGCTTGTATATTCCAATGATGGGCTTCCTCAAAATGCCCTAGGTCTTCGTGAGCAAGCAAGTTGGATGCACACCCACTTAGTTTCTTTTGTTGAGCTTTCATATATTCATAGCTCTAGTGCATCCGTTGCATGGCAATCCCTACTCACTCACATTGATATCTATTGATGGGCATCTCCATAGCCCGTTGATACACCTAGTTGATGTGAGACTATCTTCTCCCACCTTTTGTCCTCACAACCACCATATTAGGCCACCATAGTGCTATGTCCATGCCTTGCGCTCATGTATTGCGTAAGAGTTGAAAAGCTGAAGCGCGTTAAAAAGTATGAACCAATTGCTCGGCTCGTCATCGGGGTTGTACATGATGGGAGTATTTTGTGTAATGGAAATGAAGCATGGCCTAACTATATGATTTTGTAGAAATAAGTTTTCTTTGGCTATGTTATTTTGATAGGACATGATTATTTGTTAGTATGCTTTGAAGCATTATCATTTTTATGTTTTATAAGCTTTTATCTTGAGTCATTTGGATCTGAACATTCATGCCACAATAAATAAAATTATATTGAGAATTATGCTAGGTAGCATTCCACATCAAAAATTTCTTTTTATCATTTACCTACTCGAGGAAGAGCAGGAATTAAGCTTGGGGATGCTTGATACGTCTCCAATGTATCTATAATTTTTTATTGTTCCATGCTATTATATTACCTGTTTTGGATGTTTATGGTCTTTATTTTACACATTTATATCATTTTTGGGACTAACCTACTAACCGGAGGCCCAGTCCGTATTGTTTTTTTTTTACCTATTTCAGTATTTTGAAGAAAAGGAATATCAAACGGAGTCCAAACGGAATGAAACCTTCGGGAGCGTGATTTTTGGAACGAACATGATCCAGAGGACTTGGAGTGCAAGTCAAGAAACAGCCGGAGCCTCCACGAGATAGGAGGGCGCTCCCCCCCCCCTATAGGGCGCGCCCCTGTCTCGTGGGCCCCTCGGGCGTCCACCGACGTACTTCTTCCTCCTATATAAGCCTACGTACCCCGAAAACATCCAGGAGCCACCTGAAGAAATATTTCCGCCACCGTAACCTTCTGTATCTGCGAGATCCCATCTTGGAGCCGTTGCCGGCGTTCTGCCGGAGGGGGAATCCACCATGGAGGGCTTCTACATCAACATCCTTGCCCCTCCTATGAGTTGTGAGTAGTTTACCACAGACCTACGGGTCCATAGTTATTAGCTAGATGGCTTCTTCTCTCTTTTTGGATCTCAATACAATGATCTCCCCCTCTCTTGTGGAGATCTATTCGATGTAATCTCTTTTTGCGGTGTGTTTGTCAAGATCCGATGAATTGTGGGTTTATGATCAGATTTATCTATGGATAATAGTTGAATCTTCTCTGAATTCTTTTATATGATTGAGTTATCTTTGCAAGTCTCTTCGAATTATCGGTTTGGTTTGGCCTACTAGATTGATCTTTCTTGCCATGGGAGAAGTGCTTAGCTTTGGGTTCAACCTTGCGGTGATCTTACCCAGTGATAGAAAGGTTGCAAGACACGTATTGTATTGTTGCCATCGAGGATAAAAAGATGGGGTTTATATCATATTGCTTGAGTTTATCCCTCTACATCATAACATCTTGCTTAAAGCGTACTTTGTTCTTATGAATTTAATACTCTAGATGCATGTTGGATAGCGGTCGATGTGTTGAGTAATAGTAGTAGATGCAGGCAGGAGTCGGTCTACTTGTTATGGACATGATGCCTATATACATGATCATGCCTAGATAACGTCATAATTATTCGCTTTTCTATCAATTGCTTGATAGTAATTTGTTCACCCACCGTAATACTTATGCTCTTGAGAGAAGCCACTAGTGAAACCTATGGCCCCCGGGTCTATCTCTTATCATATTTGCTTTCAATCTACTTTTTATTTGCATCTTTATTTTCTGCATCTATATTATAAAATACCGAAAATATATTTATCTTATCATACTATCTCTATCAGATCTCACTTTCGCAAGTGGCCGTGAAGGGATTGATAACCCCTTTGTCGCGTTGGTTGCGAGTTCTTTGTTTGTTTGTGTAGGTTCGTGGGACTTGTTGAGAAGCCTCCTACTGGATTGATACCTTGGTTCTCAAAAACTGAGGAAAATACTTACGCTACTATTGCTGCATCACCCTCTCCTCTTCAAGGAAAACCAAGGCAAGCTCAAGACGTAGCAACGCCTAACCGTCTGGAGGATACATAGTCCTCAAAGGTAACAAGCGTCGGTTCCACACAGGAACAATCTTTCCAGTGATGCTCAATCACTTTGGGTTTGTAGGTGTTTGGGTTTGGGATTTGGGTTTTTCTTCACTTGATAATTTTCGCTCAAAGTCCTCGGAGGATGGGATGCTCTTAAATGACAAGTGTCGGTTTCTCTCGGAGCAGCCAACCAGCTAGTGGTTGTAGGGGGCGGCTATTTATAGCCTAGGGAGCAGCCTGACATGATAAGACATAAATGCCCTTCAATGATATGACCGTTAGGTGGGTAGATATTTTAGGACAGCTGGCGCGTAGCACAGCAACGGCCGGATATTTGAGGTTCGAATTCCTCAGGGCTATCATGTTCCTCACTGTGTAGGCAATTCGCACTAGCGAATTCCTAACTCCTTAGTCAGAACAAATTCCTCAGAGACCAGAAGATCTTCGTCTCTGTCACTGAAGAAATTGACTGAACTGATATGAGATTTCCAATGGCTTCACTTGAAGGATTGGCTAGGTGTAGGATTTTGAGATGAGCATCACATGGAAATCAGTTTCCTTAGTGAAAGGATCGATATGGTTGACTAGAGGGGGGGTGAATAGGCAACTAACAATTTTTAAGCTTTTCTTAACCAAATTAAACTTTGCAATAATAAAGGTTGTCTAGATGTGCAACTAGGTGAACAACCTATATGATGCAACAACACTAACACGAGCAAGCAAGGATAGGAACAACAAATAAGCAAGCACAAGTAAAGGGAAAAGATAACCAAGAGTGGAGCCGGTGGAGACGAGGATGTGTTACGAAGTTCCTTCCTTTTGAGGGAAATGCGTCTCCGTTAGAGCGGTGTGGAGGCACAATGCTCCCCAAGAAGCCACTAGGGCCACCAGATTCTCCTCACGCCCTCACACAATGCGAGATGCCGTGATTCCACTATTGGTGCCCTTGAAGGCGGCGACCGAACCTTTACAAGCAAGGTTGGGGCAAACTCCACAACAACCGGAGGCTCCCAACAACAACAACAAACCCACGAAGCTTCACCACAATGGAGTATGGCTTCGCGGTGACCTCAACCGTCTAGGGTGCTCAACACCCAAGAGTAACAAGATCCGCAAGGGATAGGTGGGGAATCAAATATCTCTTGGTGGAAGTGTAGATCTAGGCCTTCTCAACCAATCCCGAGCAAATCAACAAGTTTGATTGGCTAGGGAGAGAGATCGGGCGAAAATGGAGCTTTGAGCAGCAATGGAGCTTGGGGGAAAAGAGGTGAGTCAACAAGGAAGAAGATGACCCCTTTATATAGTGGGGTAACACATCCAACCGTTACCCCACTAAACAGCCCCGCACAGAGCGGTACTACCGCTGAGACAGGGCGGTACTACCGCTAAGAGCGGTACTACCGCTCCATACCCAGCGGTACTACCGCTCCACCACAGAGCGGCACTACCGCGGGAGCAGAGCGGTACTACCGCTAAGAGCGGCACTACCGCCATCTGCCGCCCTAGTGCCGCAAAAACCCGACACGAGAAAACACCGTCTCGAATCGAGGCGGTAGTAGGCGCAGTACTATCGAGGTAGTAGTCGAAGCCATGAGCGGTACTACCGCTCAGCGGAGCGGTACTATTGGAGCGGTACTACCGCTCGGCTGAGCGGTACTACCGCTTGTGGGCTACGGCGGTACTACCGCTGAAGATCGCGGTACTACCGCTGGCACAGGGCAAAACTGAGCCATAGGAGAGAGGGGCAGCTCCAAAGATGCGAAAGGAAGACACCGGGTGTGAAAAAGATGTGTACGTGTTAATTCCACCCTAGCCTTACCAAAGCGGATCCCCTCTTAATAGTACGGAGACTCCTCTGAAACTAGTCCACCAACAACGAACCGCATGAAGCTACACCGTCTTGAATGCAACACCGAGGGGATGTAATCGTCTCGTGCCAATGGATGATCTTCTGAAAGAACTTAACGCACGATTAGTCCATAAAAGCATTGTCATCAATCACCAAAACCACTAGGGAATAAATATGCCCTTACAATCTCCGCCTTTTGGTGGATTGATGACAATCTGGATTTGCATAAACACGATATAAATCGAAAGCATACAAACCCGACGGTCCTAATATGTAGTTGGGCTCCCCCTCGATGTGTGCTATTTAGATAGGTGCTTTGGACTGCACGGCACACATCTGCGGATCAAAGCTCCCTCTACATTTTAGAGACCAAGAAACTAAGCATGGTGTATGAGAACAGCATAGATAGACATAGATAAAGATATCTTGAGGGGTAGGGTAGCATATGTCTCACACCATATGACTCGAACATACGAACTTAGGTCTCACGTCTCACGGACAAACCAACTAAAGCAAACCAAGCTGAAACACGAAAGACAAGACACACGAAACAAGACACAAGACACAACTCATAAATCCTAAGCTCTCTCCCCTTTGGCATCGAGACACCAAAAAGGAGAGGGAACGCTGCTGACCCCAGTGAGAGCAATTAAGGAACACGCGCATCGAGCCCAGCAGAATCATCGGCACCACCGTCGTCGATGCAGAAGTGCTCGGTCTCGGAATCGGTCCATGGGCGGTCTTGCTGAATCCACTCCTCCTCGTCGATGGCTGGTCCTCAGATCCACTCACGGGCCAGTGGCATGGCCCAGCGCGCCAGGCTCCTTGTGGCGACCTCGGGCCTTCTTCTACGCCACGTGAGCCATGTCTTGGCCGTGAGACTCCATGCGTAAGAGCTTCTTGACCTTGGCCTTGAGCTTGGGCCCAAGATGGCTCGATCCCAAAGGGCACGAAGTCATCATCTTCATCCTCGGCCTCGATCTCCTCTTCACCTCCATAGCGGCAGCGGATGGCCGGAACACCAGTCTTAGGGGCTTGAGTGCCCCAGTTCTCCTTCTTCCTCGGGCAGCTTGACATCGTGAGAGACCAAATCGCCAAGCTCCGGTGCCTCCTTGGGATAGACATGCTCCCGGGCCTTCTCAATGAGCAGCATAATGAATGGAGCATAAATTGGGCATTTGCGCTCGGAGATGGCGTAAACTAGCTCAGACCACATAACATGAGAGATATCCAAGGTCTCTCCGATTGCTCTGCCCTTCTCACGCTGACGGAAGATAAGCATGTCCACAAGATAAGAGTGAACCTGGTCCAGATTCCCGATCACGAGGGAAAGAGTCTCTCTGAAGATGCGGTGAAGGATGTCCGGATAGGCGGATAGCTCATAGGTCTCCTTGTGTGTCTCGGGGTTGATTTTCGAGTGCGGAAGGGCCACAGAGCTTGCTTGTGAGTGGCGATGGCTCGAAGGTGGGGCGAAAGCCGACAGGAGACTCAAGTCCAAGGTCTTCCACCCCAATCAACTGCATGAAGGCTTTCCACTTGGATCGACAAAGAACTTGCCATTGGTCATCCAGGTCGAGTCCTGTCCTCATCGGTCCCAAGGTGAACCGTGGCATAGAACTGGGCCCTGACATCGACATTGAAGTCCTTGTTGAATTGCATGATCCGGAGAATGTTCACCGAGTGCACATCTCAAGAGCTTCACCAAAGTAGTCAGGATCACTCTTCATATGATCAATGTCGATGGAGTGTACTTTGACATAGAGATTCTTCTTGGCCTTGAGAACATCAAAATAGATAGCAAACTGAAACTTGTTCCAGAATGGACGGTTGACCAAGGTGGGATCTTGGGCGACCTCATACGGATTCTTGACGGCGCCTTGCCCGAACTCCTTGGGTGGCATTTACAGCAGAGTTTTCCCCGGCTTTGGCTTGACCACAGTCTTCTTCCTCAATTGGGGAGGAGGTGGAGCACTCGAAGATCCTTGGCAGGCTCGATTAGTGCGGTGGCGCTTGGGCGTAGCACGGCCAAGGTTGACACGGCGAGCTTGAGACTCAGGAACCTCATCACCTGGAACCACACACACAAAACACGCAAACAACCAGACGAAACAAGGATAAGCCACAAGAACGAACAAAGAGGATCACACAGAGGTAGGAGTAAGATGGACTCTGGTAGAGGGCGGTGGTACCGTGACCCTTAAACGGTAGTACCGTTCCAAGCGGTAGTACCGCTCCGTGGAGCGGTAGTACCGCTCTAAGCGGTAGTACCGCTCCGGGAAGCGGTAGTACCGTTCGAAGCGAGAAACAGCCATTTCCTACTACCGTGGTCAGATCCGGTACTTCCGCCCTACCACAATCAAAATTACTCCAACCAAACACTAATCCAAACAGCCTAGAAGCCTTCTTCATCCTACTCAAGCCTAGATTTAGCCAAAAATCTAAGGATGCAATCGCTAATGCCCCTAAGAAGCTAGATTGAAAACCTAGATAAAAAGAGCAAGGAACCGGGGGCAATACCGGCATCCATGGCAAGAGGACGAGGTGGGGATCGTCTCCACGAAGGAATGAAGAGGAACGGCCCGGAGAGGGAGATCCACGAGCCCTCCCATGGCGCTTGATTCTTTGGAGAGAGACAGCAAAGGCGGCGAATGGGTATGGGGGAGAAGGAACTCCCCCTGCCCCCGAAATAACCCCCAGCCCACGCCTCCTAGCGGTAGTACCGCCAGCAACCAGAGGAGAGGCCTCCTAGGCCAACAAAAATGAAGAAAAATACACCGAGCGGAACAGAAAGTCGATGGCAAAATAGAGACCGTCAAAACACAACGCACGAAAACATGAACCAAACCCACTCCTTGAAACAAACAACACGTAAAAAGGGACCAAGCTCAGGCCTCTCTCGAGAGAGAGGCGGTGGCAGGAAACCACCTATGTTTGAGTCAATTGGTATGGCACATGAAGAATTATCCTTGGGTCCATGACCAAAACTCCTCTTTGAAGCACAGACGCCATCAACAATGGCTAAAGTGAAAGAGTTGATCGTTTATGCATAAAAGGGGGAAGGAGAGTTCATTAATAGAACAACACTCCCCTATGTCCATGCCTACACCTAAACAGGACATAACATTGAGTGTGGTGGGAGTTGCAGGTTCAAGCCACATTGCTCAAATCAATGATATTTAGCTCATGCCTTAACTCATGAAATCTTGCTTCATCCAAGGGCTTCGTGAAGATATCTGCAAGGTTATCGTGAGTGTTGACATACTTGAGCTCGATCTCTCCTCGCCTAATGTGATCCCGGATGAAATGATACCGAATCTCAATGTGCTTCGTCTTGAAGTGTTGCACGGGTTGAGAGAAATCTTGATGGCACTTTCATTATCACACCAAAGAGGCACTTTGTCACAATTGACACCGTACTCCTTTAAAGTTTGCCTCATCCATAAGAGTTGAGCACAACAACTACCCGCCGCCACATACTCCGCCTCGGTGGTCGAGAGAGACACACAACTCTGCTTTTGGAAGACCAACTTGCAAAGAGCAACCAAGAAATTGGCACCCTCAAGTGGACTTCCTATCCACTTTGTCTCCGCCCAATCGGAATCCGTAAATCCTTCAAGCTTGAAGTTTGCTCCTCTTGGGTACCATAAGCCAAAGTTTGGGGTATGAGCCAAATATCGAAAGATTAAGCTTGACGCCACATAGTGACTTTCCTTGGTCTGCGGCTTGAAACCGTGCACACATACCCACACTCAACATGATATCCGGTCTAGATGCACAAAGGTAAAGCAGAGATCCAATCATGGAGCGATATACCTTTTGATCCACCGCTTTACCATTGGGATCAATGTCAAGTTGGCACTTAGTAGGCATTGGTGTAGAAGCGGCTTGACATCACTTAGCTTGAATCTTTTGAGCATGTCTTGAGTGTATTTGGCTTGGTTGATGAAGGTTCCTTCTCTTCTTTGTTTGATGTCAAAACCAAGGAAGAACTTTAACTCTCCCATCGAAGACATCTTGAACTTGGAGGTCATGAGAGCGGCAAATTCCTCATTGAAAGCTTTGTTAGGAGAACCAAAGATAATATCATCAACATATAGTTGGCATACAAACAACTCCCCATTGACCTTCTTAGTAAAAAGAGTGGGATCGATTTGCCCCACTTCAAAGCCACGATCTTGTAGCAACTCGGTAAGGTGGTCATACCACGCACGTGGGGCTTGTTTAAGGCCATAGAGTGCCTTATCGAGTTGGTACACATGATCCGGAAAGTAGGGGTCCTCGAACCCGGGGGGTTGCTTGACATAGACCAACTCATTAATGGGACCATTAAGAAAAGCACTTTTCACATCCATTTGTTGCAACTTAAAGTTGTGATGGGAAGCATAAGCAATCAACAAGCGAATGGATTCAAGGCGAACAGCAGAGCAAAGGTTTCACCGTAGTCGATACCCTCGACTTGGGAGTAGCCTTGTGCTACCAATCTTGCCTTGTTGCGAATGATGTTCCCATGAGCATCTTGCTTGTTCTTGAAAATCCACTTGGTCCCAATGACGTTGTGGTTCTCCGATGGCCTTGGCACCAATCTCCACACCTTGTTGTACTCAAAGTTGTTGAGTTCTTCATGCATAGCATTGAGCCAATCCGAGTCTTCAAGCGCCTCATAGACCTTTTGTGGTTCAACACAAGAGACAAACGCGTGATGTTCACAATAGTTTGCCAATTGTCTCTGAGTGCTTACCCTTTTCTTAGGCTTCCAACCACATTCTCCAAGAGATGGCCTTTGGTTGTGAGTTTGGAAGCAATCTTGGCGGCACGACGCTCTAATTCCTCCTCGGAGGTGAGATGAGGAGGGTCACTTGATCATCTTGAGCGCCGTCATGAGCATGAACTTCATCTTGAGCACGATCTTGTCCTTGGTCTTGTTCTTGAGGTTGAGGGCCTTCACTTTTTTCTTGAGCGTGTGGGCCTTGGGTTGGTGATGGCTCCACTTGAGTGGAGCATTGTCCTTCTCCTTCGGCCACAAGGGGTTCCTCAATGGGTAGGATGTAGCCAACTCCCATTCTTCTTATGGCTTGAGGAGGAATTTCATCACCTACATCACAAGTGCCACTTTGCTCCACTTGGGAGCCGTTATTCTCATCAAACTCCACGTTACCGTCTCCTCAATAAGTCCCGTGGATTTATTGAGGACACGATAAGCATGAGAGTTTGTAGCATAACCAACAAATATGCCCTCATAAGCTCTAGCTTCAAATTTAGGCAGACGAACACCTTTCTTGAGAATGAAACACTTACACCCGAACACCGGAAGTACTTAAGGTTGGGCTTGTTGCGGTGAGTATCTCATAAGGAGTCTTGTTCAAGCCTTTGCGGAGATAGAGCCGATTGGATGCATGACAAGCGGTGTTGATGGCTTCGGCCCAAAAGTTGTATGGAGACTTGAACTCCGCCATCATGGTCCTTGCCGCATCCATCAACGTCCGGTTCTTTCTCTCCGCCACACCATTTTGTTGAGGGGTATATGGTGCGAGAATATTGATGCTTGATCCCCTCATCACTAAGAAACTCATCCAAGGTGTAATTCTTGAACTTCGGTGCCGTTGTCACTTCTTATAGTCAAGATCTTTGCATTGTGTTGACGTTGAGCTTCATTTGCAAAGTCGATGACGGTTTGTTGGTCTCACTCTTCCTCTTGAAGAAATATACCCAAGTGTATCTTGAATAGTCATCCACAATCACCAAGCAATACTTTCTTCCTCCAAGGCTATCAAATGATGGTGGCCCAAAGAGATCCATGTGAAGGAGCTCCAAGGGTCTCTTTGAGTATATGATAGTTGTGGGAGGGTGAGCCTTCTCATGAAGCTTTCCTTCAATACAACCTTTGCAAGCACGGTCTTTGGCAAAACTAACATTCGTTAGTCCACGAACATGGTCCCCCTTGAGAAGACTTTGCAAAGATCTCATATTGACATGGGCTAAACGGCGATGCCAAAGCCATCCCACGTCAACTTTAGCCATTAGGCATATCGCGGTCTTAGTGGGTCGCTCCGAAAAGTTAATCACATAGAGACCGTTTCGACATGCCCAACAAAGGCTACTTTAAGAGTCTTGCTCCACAAGAGGGCCACGGAATCAATGTCAAAGAAAGTAGCAAAACCCATGACTGCAAGTTGTGAGCGGAAAGCAAATTGTATGCAAGGGACTCAACAAGCATGACTTTCTCGATCGTAAGATCATGAGAAATGACAACCTTGCCGAGACCCAATACCTTAGAATGTGATGCATCACCCCACTCGACATCGGTGGGCATAGATGGAATCTCTTGCACGTCCACCACCATGTCCTTGCTCCCGGTCATATGATTCGTTGCTCCACTATCAAGCAACCATGATCCCCACCGGAAGCAAACCCCTACAAGAGATCAATGCTTGGTTTTAGGTACCCATTGGGTAATGGGTCCTTTGATGTTAATAACGAGGTCTTAGGAACCCAAATAGACCATTCAATGTACTCATAAGAAGAACCAACAAATTTAGCATAAACATGCCCATCACTAGCGGCACAACACATAAGAGGGGTTAAAGTGCCGGCTATGTTCATGGGGATGACGTTGTCCTTCTTGGAGTTGTCACCCTTTGCACGGTTCTTCTTCTTCTTGGGCACCCTCTCCCTCCTTCACAAAAGTTTGCTTGAGAGGGGAGGTTGCTTGGTCTTGTCATTCTTCTTATTGCTCTTGGGCAGCATGAACCCAATCCCTCCTTGGCCACAACTTCCTTTTGATTACTCAAAAGATCGTTAAGGTTCTTCTCACCTTGAATGCATGAGACAAGGCCCTTTTCAAGTTGCTCCTTCAACTTAGCATTCTCCTCAACAAGATGCACATGCTCACAACAAGGGTTAGTAGCATTTGCATTATCAATCAATATCATATGAGGAAAGGTGGCTTTCTCCTTGGTTAGCTTCACTTGGAGTTGATCATGAGACTCTTTGAGACTAGCATGAGCACCCTTCAAGACTTTGTGAGCCTTGTCGAGAGTGTCAAAGTCCTCGTTGAGTCTAGCAAGATCAACTCCGAGCTTTGCCTTCTCGGAACTAAGCACACGAGACACAACAAGAGTATGATCAAGGTCTTTCTTTAATTTAGCGTGATCATCGTTGTGTGACTCCTCAAGAGCCAAGCGAAGGCCATGCTCTTCCTCAAGAGCATTGGAAAGATCCGAAATATCATCGGCATAGTCACGACTATGCCCTTCCATCTTAGAAATGGTTTCTTCATGAGTCTCGATCATGACATTGGCTTCACCAAGTTGTTCCAAGAGAACAGCGAAGTGCATCTTGGATTTGCCCTTGAGTTTACTCATAAAGATCTCAAATTCATTTTCCTCTACATTAGTCCCCTCATGTTCATCAATGCAATCCGTTAAAGAGGAATGATGGATGATGGTAGTTTTGATGTTAGGGGTTACCTTGTTGGTGGCTTTAGCCATGAGGCACTTGGCGGTGATGTTTTCATTAGGTGAACCGAAGAGAGACACCCGAGGAGTCATTGCAATGGCCACGGAGGCCATGGCAACCGGTTCACCATCCTCATCATCATCATCATCATCCTCATTGTACTCTTCTTGAACAACCAAGGCTTTGTGAGGAGTCTTCTTTGGAAAGTTGCTCTTGTTGGGGAAAGACTTGACCTTGTCCTTACGGATGAGCTTGCCACCATTGTCTTCCGCTTCTCATATGGGCATTCCGCAACAAAGTGACTCACATTGCCACAATTGAAACACGTTCTCACACGTTGCTTGCCCCTAGAGCCACTTGAATTGCTCTTGTTGAAGTTGGGTCTTGAGTTCTTCTTGCTCCAAAATTGTCTTGAAGCAAGGGCCATGTGTTCATGATAATCATACTTAGTATCTTCTAGGTTGCTCTCTTCTTCTTCCTCCTCTCCATCTTCTTCGACACAAATCTTGGCCTTCAAAGGCGAGGTTGGGCTTCTTTGCTCTTTGAGAGCGAAGCACCGCGTGTCGGCGGTCTTGTCCAATATGCTCATAGCCACAAACTCGTCCAACACATCACTTGAGGACAAAGGTGTGGAAGTCCGATCGTTAACGGATGGACGGAGGACATGGCTTTGTGGTATGGCATCATTGCCTTGAGAAATTTGCGCTTGATCCAGTTGTCATCGGTGTCCTTACTTCCATGATCCCGGAGGAAGGCGGCAAGCTTGGTTACTCTCCGATAGAGCTCACGAGGTTCTTCTTCTTCCTTCATTGCAAACTCATCGGCTTCGTCTTGGACCACTTCATAATTGGAGCGTTGAATGCTTGCGCTTCCTCGATACATGGAAACCACCTTGAGCCAAGCATCTTTGGCACGGATGTAAGGCGGAGATGAGGGAGGTCTTCGGGAAGGATTGCTTCTTGGATGATGAAGAGAGCATTCTCATTGAATTGATGGTCCACGACCTCTCTTGGAGAAAAGTTGCTCGGATCATGCGGATAGAAACCTTCTTCAATGATTCTCCAAAGGTTAGTGTTCACATGATTTAAATGGCGCTTAAAAGCGATAAACCCAAGAATCAATATCCTCCTTTTTATCAACCTTAGGTGGTGGACCGGCATGATTCAAATGAGTGGAAGGAATCGGCCCACCATAAACGGGAGGTTGCACATGGGCAAAGATGCCGGTGCCATTCTTACCACTAGGCGAGGGGCTTTCTCACTCGTAGCTTCCCCCTATCGGAGTTAGCATCCGCTCCCGTGTTGGCGGGATCACCCACTTTCACGGGTGCGGTGGAAATTTTAAGCCCTTCTAGGAAATCCTTAAACATGTCCTTGACCTCGTTCGTCATGGAGGTTTTCAATGTGTCCAAAGCCACATTGAACTCCTCACGAGAGATCGAGGTACTCCCATCTCCCGTAGATGATGTCGGATTCGCACCGGAGTGCTCCCCCACATCATCTACGACGTCAACCATACTCTTGAGACGGTAAAGTCCTTAAAAAGAGACGAGGCTCGATACCAATTGAAAGGATCGATATGGTTGACTAGAGGGGGTGAAGAGGCAACTAACAATTTTTAAGCTTGTCTTAACCAAATTAAACTTTGCAATAATAAAGGTTGTCTAGATGTGCAACTAGGTGAACAACCTATATGATGCAACAACACTAACACACGAGCAAGCAAGGATAGGAACAACAAATAAGCAAGCACAAGTAAAGGGAAAAGATAACCAAGAGTGGAGCCGGTGGAGACGAGGATGTGTTACAGTTCCTTCCTTTTGAGGGAAATGCGTCTCCGTTAGAGCGGTGTGGAGGCACAATGCTCCCCAAGAAGCCACTAGGGCCACCGTATTCTCCTCACGCCCTCACACAATGCGAGATGTCGTGATTCCACTATTGGTGCCCTTGAAGGCGGCGTAGAACCTTTACAAGCAAGGTTGGGGCAAACTCCACAACAACCGGAGGCTCCCAACAACAACAACAAACCCACGAAGCTTCACCACAATGGAGTATGGCTTCAGCGGTGACCTCAACCGTCTAGGGTGCTCAACACCCAAGAGTAACAAGATCCGCAAGGGATAGGTGGGGGGAATCAAATATCTCTTGGTGGAAGTGTAGATCTAGGCCTTCTCAACCAATCCCGAGCAAATCAACAAGTTTGATTGGCTAGGGAGAGAGAGCGGCGAAAATGGAGCTTTGAGCAGCAATGGAGCTTGGGGAAAAGAGGTGAGTCAACAAGGAAGAAGATGACCCCTTTATATAGTGGGGTAACACATCCAACCGTTACCCCACTAAACAGCCCCGCACAGAGCGGTACTACCGCTGAGACAGGGCGGTACTACCGCTAAGAGCGGTACTACCGCTCCACCACAGAGCGGCACTACCGCGGGAGCAGAGCGGTACTACCGCTAAGAGCGGCACTACCGCCACTACTGCCGCCCCTAGTGCCGCAAAACCCGACACGAGAAAACACCGTCTCGAATCGAGGCGGTAGTAGGCGCCAGTACTCTTGAGGTAGTAGTCGAAGCCATGGCGGTACTACCGCTCAGCGAATGATACTACCGCTGGGGCCAGTACTACCGCTCGGTGGCGATACTACCGCTTGTGGGCTCTGGCGGTACTACCGCTGAAGATCATGATACTACCCTGGCAGTGGCCAGGCGGAGGAGAGAGGGCAGCTCAAAGATGCGAAAGGAAGACACCGGGTGTGAAAAAGATGTGTACGTGTTAATTCCACCCTAGCCTTACCAAAGCGGATCCCTCTTAATAGTACGGAGACTCTCTGAAACTAGTCCACCAACAACGAACCGCAGAAGCTACACCGTCTTGAATGCAACACCGAGGGGATGTAATCGTCTCGTGCCAATGGATGATCTTCTGAAAGAACTTAACGCACACGATTAGTCCGCAAAAGCATTGTCATCAATCACCAAAACCACTAGGGAATAAATATGCCCTTACACTTAGTATTACCTCGACCCCCTTTAACAGTACGGTGTTTCCTATGACTCAAGAAAGAGAAAATGAAACTACGAAAACAAAAGTCTTCACGCTTCATAATCCTCGCATGAATATCCAAGTCTTGAAGGTCACACCAATTTCTTCACTTTCAAAGTCTTCAGGAGAACCAAAGTCTTCAGCCGAAGACATTCATTTTTAGAGGTCTTTCACTGTAAATATCAAACTCCTCATCGACTTATAAAACCTGTGTACACTCACAAACATATTAGTCCCTTAACCTATAAGTCTTCAATACACCAAAATCACTGAGGGGCACTATATGCACTTACAGGATTAGATAGGAATTATTTCCACCTTATCTCTACGAGGCTTCTTGCCTTTCAAGTCTTGTACCTGTATATTTACCCGCCCTCGAGGCTCAATACAACACGCACTGCATTACGCCAACTCTCTCTTTAATCCTCTTACATGTATTGCTCTCTTCAGCAACCTTGAATTGATTATATTTTATTTTACTTGTGTTATTTATGTTGTCTTTGCATGTTAAGTATAGTCGCTTGCGGAGCTAGAGAGAAACTTTAGTGGAGGCGGATAGTAAAGTATACATATCTGAGTGGTCGGGCCAAACTATAAACCAATCTCATACAAGCCCTTCAACTTTACTCTTCCTTCTAAGGCCGAAGGGCAATGCCCCCTCCCCCAACATACACATAGCTCTCCATTGTAACTGAGATGGTTTTGAGATTGTTCAATAGCTAGTTCATGCTCGAACCATCATCTGGCTAGTCTTGTTGGTATCAACAATGAGAAAGAAGAACCAAATGTAAACAACAACTAACTACCCATCCGGCCCTAGGCAACCCGAGCGGCGGCATGGGGCGTGAAACCCAGTTCCTTCGTTCATTGTAGCGATACTGTAGCAAGGCTGCTTGCTACGGTACGCGAAGGCTGCCTGGGGCCTGGCCCGTTCCTGGGTCTGCCACTGCATCCGATGATGCTACGATCGGCAGGTATTGTCTCCATCTTTCGCCCACCCAGGGGTTAGGGGTAAGGGTTATCCTTTGAAAGAATCTCTTGTATCAGCAGATACAAGTTGTGCATATTATCATATAGATATAGAAATGTGAATCGAGATGCATTTAGATGAGAGTTTGGCTTTCTTTTGGTAAAAGTTGGATTGTTTTCAGCAAACTAGCAATCTGTAGAGATGGCTGATATGTCCCACCTTGATCGATAGCGATATTGCCACTCTCATTTCAATGTGGCACAATTATACCATCATTCCAATCTTCTATCGTGCGCCAAGAGTTTTTGTCTCTTCCAAAAAAAATAATCTCTAAAAAAATTGTGTTTTGCGGTGTGCCCTTTGGTTGGTTGGATTTATTAAAAGGAAATGTCATTGTGCCGATGTTTCCTACGCGAGAGCATGGCAAATCAGGCATTTTTATGGCAATTTATGTTGCCACATGGATGGTACCTTTGGCAAGCACAGCAAATCCTAGCAAAAAATCTAAAAGAAATTTGAAATCCTCAGACCACATAAATTGCCATGAAGAACGTTCAATTTGCCATGCTTTAGCAAACATTTGTTGGTTATCAAAATCCATGTTCCAGTTCCCCAGTGGCTTCAAATTTGATGGATCGGATCAAGGACTTGAACTGCCTTCATATTCATCTTCAGATCTTGCCAACATGCATGTACCTTTTTTTAGGGAGGGAGAAAGCCAGTACACGTGCTATAAGCGATGGACGAACCGAAACTAAACGAGACGACGAGATTCGACACGGTGCACAGATCACAGCGAGAGCAGTGTCACCAAAACCTGACAGCTGACAGGACCGACGCAACCTGCTATATCTTCCTCATCATGTCATGTCGACCACAGCGAAGGAACTTACTCGGAAGAATTTCAATTTTCTCGTGGTTTACATGGATGACGGCTACGAACATCAGTGAGTCTATAAACATTTTTGTTTGTTTACGATCGCCTAATTAGTCACCACCGCATGGTGCCATCCTCCCGTCGCATCGACCTCGAAGAATCCCGCGTCTGTAGCTCGTCGGGCGTTGCTTGGTTTGCGTACCATCACGACATGCGGTGGAAGAAGGTTAACTGCTTGCTATCAAAATTTATCTTTGAGACGCTCTGTATGTTGTGCTATGTATTTACTCCTCCGATCATCAGGCTGTCAAGAAGAGGGCGCTCCAGGTGCGCGCTCCCCCCTGCCGTTTTACCGTTCAGGTAGGCTCTGCAAAGACGAAACAGTCCCAAGTCAACCCAAAATGGCATCGACAAATTGTTGCATCACATCCAAATGTCACCAGCCTATTTCGGTGGTGTGATGCTTCTCTAGACAAGCACCGGTGGATCCAGCGGGGCATAGAGTGCCACCGTCAGTATGCAGGCGGTTTAGTGAGTCCGATCAGTGAGACATAGTCTGGGCACTTATGTGCTTGAGCATGGCAAAAGCATCACGTTATAATCTACGCAGTGTTTCCAGTGCGATATCGAGAGAGTTGCTAACTTCAGTTCTGCGCATAGCGGCGCAGCAACGAAAAGCTCAGCTTGCAAGAAGTAGATAATATAGACCTTACACTGGTCGACTGGAGCTCTGTTGTCGCGGTATTGCCATCCTCCTGTAATCGACACAATAGAGCTGAGAAGGATGTCCAGCCAAATATTCTTTCTTAACTTCTGTACAATATACGACAGCAACGATTGTGTGGCTTATATCACCTCGAGTAAGAGATCTTTTCTTGTTATCAGTCCCTACGACCGAGAAGGCCGAGGAGCAGCGAAGATATGCCTCAATCCTAGTTGGCGGAAGAGATTGTACACCTGGGAATCGTTACAAAGATTATCTCATATCCAACTCGCTGCAATGAGTGTATGGTCCAAATAAAAGCAGGCTTTACCTTTGCCAAAGACATGTCCTCTGGCACTATGTAAGGAGACGGATTTAGAAATGGGGCAAGATCTAAATACAACCCAAGTTCCTCATCCGTCAAATGAATATCATCAATTGACTTTCCCTTACTTGAAGCTGGCTTAACAAAGTCACTAAAATTGTGCCTGTGTAACAGCAAAAACAGTCCGTTATTACCAGTCAATAGACTATTGGTTCCTACTTAAGGATGTCCTTGGCATTGTGGTGGATTCTCATAATCACGTTTCCTCATCCGCTTTTCCCTATTTTAGTGTTTGTTTGCACCGGCTTTTTCTACTTTTGTGCATAATTTTTCATAGCAGATTATAAAATAAGCACAGCACAGCACAGTTCAGCACCCGCAAACTGAGCCTTAGACAAACCTGTTCAGTACGCCAGGCCCACAAGGGAAAGGAGTATTCTGGAAATCTACTTTAGATTGCAAAAGCACCAACAAGTGACTGAAAGAAGAGGACAAATGGGTCAGTGTTCAGTGTACAAGGTAAACCAAGAAAGCAAGAGCAGATGGTACTGCATCTTACCTACGAAGTATGAGACCTATGACAAGCGACTCGCCATTCTGCCCACGTTCAACAATCTGAACAACAACAGAAAATCTGTTATTTAAACCCCCACAGAAGCAGCTGTGTTCTAGAACTGGCATCTACTTACAGGGAAGCCATTGTGCTTGTTGCTTTGCAGAACAGAAACAATATCAACAACTCTTGAAACACGAGGAAGGCACACAACCTAACACCAAACACCAGAATATTGGACGTGTTAGATTTGGAACTATATAGTTCTTTCTTCCACCTTGAATGGAATAAAAATCATCAGAACCTTTTGATTCTTGCAGGCATCCTTCGCATTCATGTTTCTCATCACTTGTTTAGGCCTAGAGTCAAGTAAAGGGATGCCCTTTAATCGGGCCTGCTCTTCATATAGCCCCTCATTAAAAAAATCACCAACAGCCTACATGAATAGAAGTCAGAAGGAACACTCTGCATGTTCAACAAGGAGTCAAAGTTTGCGGAGTTTGAGACTTTGAGTCAATGTTTGCAGAGTTTTTACCTTAGAGATTAGAAGAACAAGCATGATTAATGGCAAGAGTTGCAAGTTGTTTGTAATCTCAACCATAATAACACATAAAGAGACAGTCATTCTCATCGAACCACCAAGAAACGAAGCAGCACCTAGTAGAGCATACCTATAGCGATATAATAACATTAATAATGTTAAAATACTCAGAGCAGAAAGGAAGAATAAAATTCAAGGGGCCATTAATGCAAAACTAAGAAGCCTAATAAATAAAAATTAATAAGACATGCAACATAGGTTGAATTGGAGAGATAGTGCTAACTCACGTGCCCTCGTCAACATTTAGTTTCTTATAGAACTTAACAACAGACATTCCAACAAGCCGGCCATACGTAGATCCAATCATTATTCCTGGAACAAATTGACCAGCTGGAACAGCAGTTCCAAATGTTACAATAGCTAAGGAGTAAAACATGACCTGAGCAAAGCAAGAAAAGGGGGAAAGGTAAGTATATGACAAATAAAGCTTCTTGATATCTCAAAACTCATCCAAATGATGGTAAATGGAATGGCGAGAAATAAAGTTCGCTACAGCATCAGAATATACATAGAGTAGCGATAACCATCATTTTTTATTATACCAATAGCATGTGCTACTGAAGGGGAGCCTTGGCGCAGTGGTAAAGCTGCTGCCTTGTGACCATGAGGTCACGGGTTCAAGTCCTGGAAACAGCCTCTTGCAGAAATGTAGGGAAAGGCTGCGTACAATAGACCGAAAGTGGTCGGACCCTTCCCCAGACCCTGCGCAAGCGGGAGCTACATGCACTGGGGCTGCCCTTTTTAATAGCATGTGCTACTAATACAAGAAAACACAATCGAACTTCAACGAGACTACTGACCATTCATAACTTTTTTAGATCATGATTATTTGGACTTGGTAAGTACGTCTTCATGTTTTTCCTAACTTACATTAATAAAACTGCACTAGTTCAACAGCTCATGGGGTTAGGAAGATATTACGAGGTATAATATTCCATAAATCAAGCAGACAGAAAAGGGTACCAGGAAGGTGATAAGGCTTTGTGCGCTGTACTCATGGAATGTTTTTGCACTGAACAGATTGCGTATTGCATCATCCTGCAAGAGAATGTTGTTGAATATTGTGACATGGAATACCGAACATGGAAGGAAAAAGCTTTCCGAATATATTCTGACCTGAGAATTGAAGAAAATGGTTGCCAGATCATTGTATTCATTATCTTTTGAGCAGTAAAACTGCAATATACAGACAACATATTAAGAAAGAACACAGCCAATATTACTGTAGCTAAAGCGAACATGTAATTCAAGTTGAAAAATCCTAAAGTAGACTCACATTAACGAAATTCCCATCTGTTCCAGGTGGATGAGGGCACTGGATACCAGAACTGGTTTCTAATTCAGGACATGGGCTGCATTTCCTCAGTAGTGGTAACACAAAGGAAACAGTGGATGTTATCAAAGATATGAGGCAAGCTTCAAAGATCTGCAAATATTAACCTGGATGTTAGGTATATAACTACAAGAGGAGCTCTACCTTTATAACCACTAATATAACATATCTCCAGCATACCTGGACTCGTTTCCCTTTCTTATGAAGATACGTTCGCCTCCATTTAGTTATATAGAGGGTGAGTTGATTAAATAGCGCTCCTGAAGAAACACCCAATGAATTAACTGAAAAACATCAATATGGCACAAATATACTAGGACTGTTTATTTGTTTTGGGCCTATAGTGAATTTGTGGGCAGGCTTTTTCACAATTGTGATTCGTCGGTTAATTAACATATTATTTTCATGTAACTTGATCCAACTCTAACTACAGGGGGGTTCTCTACAAGACACCCTCAGCTGTTTAGCCAACTGTGACAGAACTTAGCATAGTGCAGTAGTTACAAAATCAGTAGGGAGAAAATGAACTAGACTGAGGGAATAACCCCCCAGTCGGCCTAAAGTTCAGTGAGTACAAGAATCCAGGCTGGCTAGGTGCAGCTTTGCTTCTCTAGCCAGTTGACATCCAAAGGAGTTCTCGTCAAGTAAACAAATGTTGACTGTGGCAATTCTAAATATTACTGGGTAAATTTATGAATGACTTCTCGTCAGGTACAACGCCTGACTATGTCATTTCTAGATATACTGAGTCAACTTTGCATACTGTAACTTACCAAGAAGTCCACCAATAACACCAATAATTGCCACCGGCAGAAGTTCCTGGTAAGAGTAATCTTCTTGACCTCTTTACGAAAAAGTAAACAATCAATATCACAATTCACAGGTCATTTTTATTCCCTTTTAACAAGGAAAAAGTAATCTTACCCAGATATGTCCCAGATTATGAAACCGCCAGCCCCAAAATGACCACATTTTCCGCTGTTACACCAATTCATTGCTGATCGCACCACAACAGCCACAACAGCAGATGTAAAGAATACTCTCCACATCAGATGGCTTCTCCACCTTCAGCAATATAATGATAACATAATCAATCAAATCACATTACATTAAAGTGCAAGACCCGCAGTTGAACAACATATTTCATATCATTAGGCTACCCAGCGTGCGTAGATGTCCATAAAAAGAACTGCCACGAGAGGTTCCACTTCATAAGTGTATTACCAACGTTACATAATGAATTGGATGACAATAATACCCACCACGAGCATACTAAGTAGTAGGTCTAAACAACTAGCTACGATCAAACCACAGAGTAAAAGCAACAAATCTATGTAAAAATGTATTGCCGTGGCATCTAGAGTAAGTTCCACGGGGAGCAAGAGACCAATTTACATGCAACATGATTGGTTGTTGCACATGATACGAAAATGTGGAACGAACTTTCTAATAATTATCTTTCTTGACCCAAAAGTACACTTATAATAGCATTATAAAACGTGTAATAAAACGGGAAATGGCGGTTATCTCACGGCCCTAAAATATGATACTCCCTCCATCCCAAAATAAGTGACTCAACTTTGTACTAACTTTGTACTGAAGTTAGTACAAAGTTGAGTCACTTATTTTGGGACGGGGGGAGTATTACATAACAGTGGTACTTAGGTGGCAACCATGCTCTTGATCTTCATAGTAAGTCAACTCATGTGTATACTATTGGAAGCACAGGGCCAAAATCTTGGAAAAACTAGTACGGCAACACAGGTGAAAGGAAGTGCACTCAGGTGCATTTCTTGAGTTGCAGCCTGGGAAACCTGGTAATGTCACTCATGATAGACTATAGTATCCATCAGGTAGCCAGTCCCTAAATAACATGTATTCAAAACGGATGTTCTCAGGTTCAATTTAAAACTAAACAAATCCCCTTGCATGCTGTTGCAGTGCAGCAGAAGTGCATCCTATATTCATCTATGACAACAGTTTGAGTATTTATATTGGTCATGCAAACAAATGAAGCAGGTTCCTCATAAAGGTACTTTAGTAAGTGCATTGTTATAAACAAATCAGAGAGACATAATGAGCAGAAAACTGCTGCTGATGCATTTCTACTTTTGTACTCATTTGGCAATTTAATAGTCGGTTGTGGAATGAATCACATTTGTGCTAAAGGTTTTCTTCATAGCAGCTACAGAAAGAAATAACTAAGCCAGAAAAGGACATATATTAGTACTGCCCTACTGCTTACTGAAAAGTATATGAACATTCTCAACTGAAATAGTTGTCTACTAAATGCAAAGAAAACAATAGGATAAGACTAGAAGTATAGATCGAAAGATGGAACAAATTACATTGGTCAACATGGCTAATTTTATTATTAGTATGATGAAAGAACATTCTTACCAGGATGTAACTTCCTCCAAAGCAAATAGTACCCCACCAACCGGAGCTCTGAAGGCGGCAGCAACTCCAGCTGCACATCCACATGTCACCTTTTGAAACATTATTAATATAGCTTTGAGATCTTTAATATGAAAACTCACCCATTCTATTTTAAATACAGGCCTAATGCCATGTTAGTATTTGAACTTTAATGTACACACACAATCTGATTTACTTTTAACACTCACTGAACATAATTTACCTACTGAACCTTTACCAGGTGAAACAAAGTAATGTGCATGTATCGAATAGAAGCCAAAAAAAAAATCACAGCTCACTTACAAAAAGTAAATTTGTCTATTCAGATATCTCAGCAAATCCGCTTAACGTTGAAGGTAAGAGAGGTTAGGGTACCAGCAAGCCCATCGACTGGTTCCAGGAACTGAGAGGAATCAGGCATATAGCCAGTACTAGCCATTAGCCAATATGATTACACCAAGAGGTTATACTCCCTCTGTCCCAAAATAAGTGTCTTAACTTCAGCACAACTTTATACTAAAGTTGAGACACTTACTTTTGAACGGAGGGGGTAGATTTTATCAAGAAAAAAGGGATAACCACTTATCCTCAAGCCCATCCACTTGATCCAATAGCTAATAGAGACATTGTGCAGAGCCAGCACTGGCCAATATGATAGCAACAGAGCTTATAGACTTCCCTCATCAAGAAAAAAAGGGCTCTAGATGGCACCATCCAGGAAGTTTTAGACTGGTGCTACCATGTAAGACATGACAGGAGAGCCACGGTTGCACCAGGCCAAGGAGGAGGTATGTTGGATAAGAATAACAAGTCATGATTTGAAGATATGCCCCTGATTCTCAAGTTAGTTTGTCTCACACATTGGTTTTGGTTTACCCCCAAAGTTGATCTCCTGGGAGTGTACGCAGGCTATACAATGCATTGTACTCCAATAAAGCAAACAAGAATTGCCAGCCTCCCTAATCTCTATTGCTGACTGCCGCTTCATTGCCCCACCCTCATGGCAGAAAGGTGACAAGGTCCTGGACCTTGCCCTCCTGTTGACCCCACAAGCTAATGCCCAAACAAGGCCCCCATAGAGCATCCACAGTGTGATGTTTTGCTGCCTCTAAGCAGCCTCTAAGCCCTTTGGGGGCGGTGCCATACACTGCAGGCGTGAGCCTCTACGCCAAAATCATTGGCGACACAAGCGTAGTTTCCACCTCCAACCTTTTCTTCGGACTAAAATAATCCGCTGGCCCTACTTGTCATGCACGGAGAGTGTGCTGACCATGTCAAGAAGATGAGAAGTAGGTTGTGAATCAGGGTTTTTATTTAATTTTATATGGGTCCACCTTACAGGCTCGGAGTATTTGTTATACACTACAGAGTTTTGAGCTAAGCTTAAGAGGCTGGACATGGGTCCCAGCTTGGAGGCAAGCCATCCTCTAAGCACTGGGAATGCCTTTAGTTCCCTAGAATGTGCAGATGCTTCCAGTCAAATCCCGCATTTTAAACAGAGAAGAGGAAACTGGGCATTTAAGTGTTAGCCTTAAGCTAGAGTCGTCAAGTTTTAAACTAGAAAGATAGTTTTAGTGTCTGAAATCTGAACCATTTCAATGGGACAACCTTAGTTAACAATATTAACATATAACAAATGCTATAACCCACAGTGAATCTCAATACAACATTCTATACTAACCCCAAATATCTCATGCAACCAGGATATGCTCATTTTTTTCTGTTGACTGGCAGATAGCAGGCAGTGACACTAGTCACACTACAGATTTTTGATCTAATAAAACGGTTCAGCTGGAACGTTAATACGGAAGAAGAAAGCCATATATCAAGAGATGGAAACATAAAAAAATGACATTGCATGCGAAATGAAATAACTTACAAGATCTCGCCGATCTCGGTCGCTTTCAAAAATCTGTACCCATCTAGAATTCAAGTGGTACTTCGCGGATCCACCCTATGTATATGCACAGAGTAATTAGTTGGCAAATTTATGTGCATGAATAATCATAAATTACTTACAAAATGGAAATGAAGTAAAGCAAGAAAAACAGAAGCTGCTGGCAAGTCCTTATTTACTGGGTTTTGGGACAAACATTGTTGGTCTATATAACAGACTTACAAGTATAAATGGATCCACAGTACCCAATCCTCTCAAGTAAACATCAGTACTTCTTATATCTAAAATATTAATGAGATGTTGTATCGCCACTTTTAATTTCCCTAGAAAAACAACGTCAATGGTAGCATGCTTTATGACTTGATGATGATGTTGATTATTATATCACACTATCAGACTACAAAATCACGCCAAGTACTATGTTACATGCAATAACAACCATCTTTGTTAATTTTATCATGATGACACTGAAAATTCTTGAGAGGGTTCCCATGGGTTTTCCAAATTGATGGTGGTGACTGGTCACTGGTGAGAAACTGACAACTCTTTGGCATGTAAACAAAAGTCTTCCTGGTTGATCCACAGGCCTATGAGTCTATGACCCCTTTACAGGACAGGGGATACCACTAATGAATATTTTGCATTCTGTCTATGCTGATCAAAAGACAAATTACAAACATGATAGAAAAACAATCATATATCTACATTTTAATTTTTAACTGAGATAAATGTCGAATGGAACAAAATTTAAATCGTCAACATAACCTACTTGCCCAAGAAGAGAAGCAATGCAGGCTCCAGTGTGAACAAGAGGACCTTCTTTTCCTAGAGCCAATCCACCTCCAACTGATCCGATGCTCCCAAAAATCTATTACTCAAAGCAGCAGCATTTGAGCATGGCATGACATATCATAATAGCTGACAGGGAAAATGTAAACTCACCTTCCCAACTAATGTCCTAAAAAGTAGGATTCCATGTGTATCAACTCCTACATAAATATTCCAGATTATGTCCCAAACTTATCAGAATACCAATATCAGGAATTCAAGTGGTTAAACCTTACCATTTAGGTAACCTTTGATCTCCGGAATACCAGATCCAGCAGCTGCTGGTGCAAATTGTGTTACTATGTATACAGAAGAGAAGACGAGGGCTAGATTGAGAAGTATGTACACCAAGAACCCCACAAAATATGAGTGTTGTATTATAGCGAAAGTCAAAGTAAATTTCCATCCAGAGAAGTTCTCAACGGCCAAATTTATGAATATAGCAGCCAATCCAGTGCCTGAAAACAGGAAGATTGCATCATATACCAGAACACAAAAATCCACTCAGTACGAAGAACTGGACCATGGGAACAAAGCGGGGCAGAGGGCAAAATATAAAAGTACAAAAACAGTTTCCACTGACACATGTGTGGTCTACTATGTTAGGATTTCATATTTTCCGTATCAACTAAATCATACTTGTAAGGAATAGTCAGTTTGGAGCGAATTGGAATAGGAATTCCAGGATAGCAGTGTTTGCGGATACACAAGGCCAGGAACGAGGAAAACAATATTTGTATTGAATTCAACTAGGAGAGGGATTTTTAACTGGTGGAGGTAAAACTTCACAATTTACGGTAGTTAACTGACTAAACAATCCAGTAGTATAAAACTCGGAGACAACAGTTATAGGTCGCAGTTGTGCAAACGTCACTCAATAGCACCTAGTCAGTTCAGTAGCTGCCAGCTTGTTTTAAACATTTAACATAAATATTGCTTCGGCATCTTGTGATCAATGCTTAGCTTGCACTACTCACTTGGTCATCCTTTAGCCATTAATACCAGCTAACCAGCCAATACAAGGAATAACCAGTAGATTATGCGAGAACCTCGAAAACGCTTATGCATTAGTTGTGCAAACAAAAGATTTCTATATGGTCAGCATTCCTAGTGCTTAGCTTCCTCGGATGATAAAAATGTTTGCTCGTTTACATGACGCAACCCGATTTAACAATCACAGGGACCTCCTACCAAACAATGCATAACCTGCTTGCATACATCTGAAATCGCCAGATTAAGCCTTTTTATAGTCTCTGACAGACGCCAAAATTGCAGACAAGCAGGTCATGGAGGAGGCACTGACCGACGCCGATGAGCAGGGCGAAGAACCACTTGAGCATGATGTAGTAGGGCACCCAGAACTTGCTCCGCTGGGCCTGCAAGCAAGAGCTCATGTCACCGAACACAGAGAAACCACGAGTGTAGGAGCCAAAGGGCCCGGGAAATGTGCTGCGTGGCGCACCTGCTCCTCCCGGTAGGCGTAGTTCTCGATGACCTCGTAGTCGAGGCTCTCGACGGCGCCGACGAAGAGCTCGTCCTGGGCCGCGGCCGCGGGGGCGGAGGCGGAGGCGGCGGGGCCCTCGTCGGCGGTGGGGAGGCGCGACCAGGCCAGGCGCGCCATCCGGATGCCGTCGGGGAGGTCCTGGTCGCCGGAGAGCATCGGATCCCGCCGAGGGGGCGCGCCGGATCCCGCCCGGGGCGGGCGATTCGAACGGCTGGACGACGGTGGGGAGTTTTTTACTGGACGGGACGAAGCTCGGGGGCAGCTGCGGGGGCCTCGGTTGGAATCGGGTTGTCAATTTTTTTTTTCGTGTGGGCTTGTCTTGTTGCGTACTGCGGGGGTGCTCTCGCTCTCGTCTCGCGCGTGTGCGGTCGTCGCGGGGCGGGGCGGGGCGGCGCTGCGGTTGGTTATCGGGGAAGATGGGGTCGTCGGGGCTGCGTGGGGCGTGCCGTGCCGGAGCACGTGGCCGGACCGCCGGAGGGACGACTATTTTTTTCCCAAAAGAAAGTCAGACCCATTGTAAAAGTTCACCTACAAAGCATTTCATCAGACATAGTAAAAAATGCATCGAGATTCCGAGACCACCGAACGACCACTACTGCCGCCAGAATAAGCCGCTCTCGACGCCCCCATCGAGCCGGTTTGATCTTGTCGATCATGAAGCCTTGTCCGTGCCGTAAGCATTAGTTTCATCAAGAAGGTTTCCGCCCGCTTTATAAATAAAGCAAAGATCCAGCATACAACCAACCTCATACAACTCCACACCAACACACATGTGGCAAGATACAAGGATGTTGAGAACAGCTACACCGCCCCACACAACTCCAAGCCATGTACAGAAGGAAGAGAGAGCCCCGCTTGAAGTCGCCGGAGGCCTCAACCGTGAACGAATCACAGCGAAGAGCCGGAGCTGTGCACGACGAACCGATTACTCGAAGGCGGAGCCTTCAACAAGGTCATGGCACCTAAGTACCACCGCTACCGATCAAGGGATCGAGGTTTCCGGAGCAACACGGAGGAAGAAGAGGAACCACGGCGACGCCTTCAAGAAGGAGACGACGCCATAGGCGCCGCCGCCGACTGGCAGAGCTGCAGAGGGTTTTCACCATAAGCCCTCTTCGCCTCGAGACGGAGTGCCGCAAGCATGCCGCAGAACCACCGCCACCGACCGTCAGACAAGTTACCACGCCGCCCGCACGACCATGGTAACTGCCAACATCCGAGCCGCGAGCTCCGCCCACGAGCATTGCGTCTCCCACCACCGAGGTCGCCGCCCCGGCATCCGAGACCACCACTCAACCGCCGCCGCCGCACACCGACATCGTCAACCGATGAAGGGGCAGCGAAGACCCCTCTTTCCACCCCAAACAAGCTCCTTTGGCAGGAGCGGCCGGCAGCCAGATCTGAGCAGGGGAAACGCCGGCGGCCACCCATGATGCTGCCACCCAAGACGCCCGATCTGGCACCTCCAAATCCCGGCGACGGTTCGGCAAGGGCGGGTATGATCTTGAGGAACGGCACATGAGATGTAGTCTTTGCTGCTTGTCAGATGCTCTTTTTTTGGAAGATGAAGTTCATGCAATACTACAAGGGATAAACCTTGCTCTCCAATGCTCTGACCGGTTGATTCTGGTGCAATATGATTCTATGGCAACTCTGTCCTGAAAGTGCGTTATATCGACTAGAGGGGGTGAATAGGCGATTTTTATGAATTCTTCACTGAGGAATTTGCCGATGAGGAAATTCCTTAGCGAAGAACTACTTGCAGCGCAATAAGTACTCAGAAATATGCATAACAGAATGCGGGCATGGTCATCATGATGAAATGAACACAATCAAAGAGTACAGAAAGCGTAAACACAGGATAGCACAAGATGAAGACAAATGATCAAGAAATTGAACTGAGGAAATTGAGAAAGTCTTGATCAAAGTCTTCAAACACAGATATGAACAAACACTCAACACAATAATGAGGAAATGAAAGGGTTGAGGAAATAGAACCGATAAGGTTGGTGAAGACAATGATTTGGTAGACCAGTTCCAATCGCTTTGTCTCGGTTATGCGTCTGGTTGAGCGGCCGAGTATTTAAACTCGAGGACACAGATCCAGGACACCCAGTCGGCGAGCACGCAGCTCAGACACCAAGTCCTCACCGTATTCTCCTTGAACTAAGGTCACACAGACCTCGTCCAATCACTCGTGGTAAGTCTTGAGCGACTTCCAAACCTTCACAGACTTGGTCACTCGGCGATCCACAATTCCTCTTGGATGCTTTAGACCATGACGCCTAACCGTCTGGAAGAAGCACATTCTTCAAAGGTAACAAGCGTCGGATCCACGCAGATCAATCTCTTGATGATGCTCAATCACTTTGGGTTTGTAGGGGTTTGGTTTTGGGTTTTTCCTCACTTGATTATTTTCGCTCAAAGTCCTCGGAGGATGGGTTGCTCTCAAATGACAAGTGTCAAGTTCTTTTCGAGCAGCCAACCAACTAGTGGTTGTAGGGGCGGCTATTTATAGCCTAGGGAGCAGCCCGACATGATAAGACATGAATGCCCTTCAATGATATGACCGTTAGGTGGATAAGATATTTTGGGACAGTGGCCAAGAAGACAAGAACGGTCGGAAATTTGACTTTCAAATTCCTCGTGGCTATCATGTTCCTCATCGTAGACAATCCACAACTTGGCGAATTCCTAACTCCTCGGTCAGAACCAATTCCTCGTGACCGGAAGAACTTCGTCTCATCCTTTGAAGAAATTGACTGAATCAGTATGAGATTTCCAAAGGCTTCACTCGAAGGGATTGGTAGATGTAGGATTTTGAGTTGAGCATCACATGGAAATTTTTCTTTAGTATTTCCTCGACCCCTTTAACAAAGACGGAGTTTCCTATGACTCAAGAAAGAGAAAACGAAACTACGAAAACAAAAGTCTTCACGCTTCATGTTCCTCAAATGAATACCAAGTCTTCAAGGTCACACCAATTTCTTCACTTTCAAAGTCTTGAAAGTCTTGTAATATCAAAGTCTTCAAATAAGAACTTCATTTTAGGGTCGACTTTCTCTCAGAATATCAAACTCCTCACAGACTTATAGACCATGTACACTCATAAACACATTAGTTGCTTAACCTATAAGTCTTCAATACACCAAAATCACTAAGGGGCACTAGATGCACTTACAATCTCCCCTTTTGGTGATTGATGACAATATAGGTTAAGTTTTCAACGGGAAAAACATATGAAGTGTAAATCTTGATATTGAGGAATTTGATTACAAGATATAGAAGAACTCCCCACGAAGATGTGCATAGTGAGGAATTTGCTTTTGAGGCAATGCACATTTGAAGAGTTGAATCATGGAGATCTCCCCCTATATCTTGTAATTCATACACGCATTTGACATATAGTATGAAGAATTTGAAATGCATGATGAAATATGGTGCTTGATGAAATTCAACATGCGCGATAACATTAATGAGGAACAAGCATGCGTAATAACGCATCAAGAGTATCAGAGCTCAAGAGAATTAGAGCTAGTATCAGAGCATAGTGCAAGAGCACAGTGCATCAAAAAGTATCAAAGCACCATCGGGTTTAAGATTACAACTCGATCCAATAAAAGTTTCAGAAGAACGAGAGTTGTAACTTAACAAAAAATCTGCCCATATAGTAGACCCGCTTGAAGACTAACTCAAATTTCTCCCCCTTTGTCATCGAATGACCAAAAGGATCGAACCGAGGACTAACGCCTCAAGAATTTCAAGTTGAAGAAGGAGCGCCAAAGCGTTGTTGGGGTCACCGTTGTAGTAGGGCTGCCGCGTTGTCGTCAAATCTTCATTTTCATCGGTGTCACGCGATGAAGAATAGGAGCTCGCCACCAAGGAAGGAACTTTGACCTTCTTGTATTTTTCGGAGGAGGTGCGTACCGACCAAATTCTTCCTTGAGTCCCATTGTCGCCGGGTTCTTCCACATCGTAGACATTTGAAAGAAACAGCCAGTGCGTTTGAAGGTTTCATGGAGGTAGTAGTGGTTTTTCTTCACCGCATTGTGTGTAGAGGTCATGTTGTGAAGAATTGAACCAAAGCGACGCTTGACCCATTTATGATTGCGATCAACCTTCCGATGAAGACCGAGGAGTAACTCACGATCGGTCATCACCCCGGTGCCGTGGCTTGAGGACTTTGCTTGGTCGAGGTATTTCTTGGCGTAATCATGTGTGGCGAGTCATCATTGGTGGAGTAGGATGCAGCTTTGCGAAACTGTCCATCCAATGGACGAATGCCTTCATCGATCACAGCCGTAGCCTTGCCCTTGTCATCAGCTGAGGTAAATGTCCGTTTGAGGACTTCAATTGGGGGCAAGTAGCTGCAGTGGTTCGTAGTATCGCCTTATGTAATCGGTGAAGACCTTGTCCTGATGAATCTCATTATCCAAGGCGCATAAGGCTTCAGCTCAAATGGTGACATAGCAATGTTTGCCAGAGTCCTCATGAAGAAATCATGGAAGTTAACAGGAACGCCATGTATGATATTGAAAAGCATATTCTTCATGATGCCAACGACTTCTTCATCATTTGAATCGTGGCCTTTGATAGGACTCATTGTCTTCGTCAGAATCCGATAGACAACCGAGGCACATACAATAATTCCTTGACGAGGAATTTGGTTCTTGGGGCCTGCCATGGCTTCAAAGGCTTCATCAAGACTTGCATATAGTGATTTGAAAGTTACGGTTCGTTGTAGATACAACGAGCACCATCAAGTGGAGGATCGAGTGGTAGGGCACGAAGCAATTCGATTCTTTGGTGCCTTGTAGTGAGTGTTTTCGGACATCCAGCCTAACACCCATGAGTTCACGTCTTCAGCGTCTCCGGTGATGTGCAGCGTTGCATAGAATTGAAGAATGAGTTCTTCATTCCAATCCACAGATGTCGGTCTGCAGAAATTCGTAAGTCACGCATCGTGAAGAACACAGAGGACTGTCTCAAAGCCTGGCAGAGACTCCATGTCCACATGAGGAATATGAGCATGATCGAAGACTTTTTCTTTGTTGAAGAGCACTGAGGAATAGAAATTGGCTTGACTGGCAGTCCATAAACGCCTCTTCCTTATGCGAGCAGAATCATAAGGATTGTAATCAGTGAAGAATACATGCTCGTGAAGAAGTCTTGACCTTGAACTTTTGCTTTGTTGAGAAGGGATCCTTTGGCTTTGGCAGTGGAGTGTCTGTGAGTTGCATCATGACCTCTGGAATCGCAATCTCAGGTTCTTCAGGCTGAGGAATTTCTTGTTCCTCAACAAAGTGCGGTCGAGGATCGGCAGAAGAGTTCATCGGCGCTAGTGGCTGGAATTTCTTCATGGACGGATGAAGTGAGATGAGTTTCTTGAGCCCATTTGAGCAGCTTGGAGCAGGGACCGAGGTATCTGTTGGATTGGGGTGAAGAGTGGAGAATTTGGATGTTGACTTTCCCAAAAGTCATCGCTCATCAACCGGGCGTTGTGCTTCCAATATCCACATCTTCTTCAAGTTCCTCAACACGGGCCTCTTCACCGTGAACCGAGGCATAGGTGAGGAAATGATTGGGGTTGAAGGGATTGCTTCCACTTCAATTTCTTCATCAATCTGCTCGACGAAGCGTGAGAATGATTTTCTTCATCGGATCTGCTTGGGATCACATAATCTTCATCAAAAGGAACAAGGTCCTTTGATGGAATTGAGGAAATTGGAACAACATCAATAGGATTTTCATAGGAGCTGGTCATTGGCTTCATTTTCTTCGCAGCCGAAGAATTTGACGCAGCTGATGCTTTCCGTTTCTTCACTGTAGCTTGTTCTGCAGCCTTGGTCTTCTTCACATCAGTGGCAGATGGAAGAATTGGAGTTGGTGTTGGCGCAGGAGGAGCTGAGGTATTTGGTTGATTTTCCTCGGCAATCGATGCAGTTGCCTGACTTGTTCGATTTCTTCAGCGCACCACTAGTGGATGCCTGGCAATTTCTTCGGTGGTGGAATGGGATCATCGCCTCGAACTGCATTTTCTTCAGACTGAACTTCATCGGTAGTCTTTGGCATGTTCTTCATCTGGCGGTGAGGCTCCGGCTGAGGAATTTCATGTTGCGTTAGGGCAGCAACATTGGTGAACTTCTTCGTCGGGTTGACGAATCGACCTTGGCTCCTTGCCAATCAGCATAATAAGCATCGAAGTTTTTGCCGAGGGCTTGGATTTCATTCTGGACCTTGAGAAGTTCCTCGGTGTCATTACGACAACGTTTTCTTCAGAACTTCTCCTTTACGTATTGAGCTTTCTTGATCTCTCTTGCCTTTTCAAACTTCCATTTCTCTTGATGATGAAATGGGTCAAGATATGACTTTTCCAGGGTCGATGAAAATCGGGCATAGGGGTGTTTGGGTCCTTGTGCCGTAGATCAATGTAATCGAGGATTTTTCGGATCCAACAAAGAAGGGCACAGATGTGCCTTTGGCTCTAGCGTCCCTTTCTTGGCGGTCTCGATGATTTCAAAGTTCATCATCATCGGCCTCATCATCTTCGTGTGGCACCGGAAGGCGACTGTTTCTTCTTGGGACTTGGCCGAGGACCTTGTCCACCGTGGCCTTAGTCTTTAGCAGTAGTCGGGCCAGATGAAGACTTTGGTGCGGTGAGGAACTTCTTTGAGACACCAGAGGCAATGGAGAAGCTTCATCCTTTGGCACGTGGCCGGATGCACAGTCTTGAGGACTTTGTCAGGCCGAGGACTTTGAAGGAGCCGAGGATTTTGGAGGAGCAGAGCAAGATGAGGAATTGGCCGTGAGGGCACGGTGAGAACTTGGCCGTGAGGGCACTGTTGGTGAAGCACTTGGCTTGTGTGCGGGCTTCTTTGCCATAGATTTTCTTGGCTTGACAGAGGCCTCAGGGCGCAGCAGAGCGTAATCCTCATTGAATTTCCTCCTTTGCCTCGTTGGCTTGTCTTGCCAACTTGGCTTGGCGCTTGGCCCATTCTTCAGAAAGTCCTCACCATGCTTGATCTTTGGTGGGATCGACTTCTTGGCCAGTGCCAATGGAGCTCTTGGGCATGGAGGATTGAGTGCGAATTTCTTCATGTACTTTGGAGTTACATATCCTGTACTCCCTACATTCCCTTGCCCATCTCCTTTCAATCCTTTGAATGCGCACCTTGCGCTGATTTTGTTTTCTTTGCGAACTCGGCTTCATCATGTGTGCAATACTCAGCATATATTTCCTCAGGGATTTCAAACGCGGTCATGACCTCATGCCTCTTTCCTCCTTTCTGTGGCTTCTTTCCTTCTGCCATATTCTTCAGGTGAGGAATTTGAACAAATGAATTCTTTGAAGAAGTATGCAACTTTTCTTCGAGGAACGTCAGAATGAGTTAAGTTGATGAGAACCTAGTGATTCAAAGAATGACATGAGTACCGTGAACAGAGTATAGTTGCGAGGAATTTGGAGAGGTCATATGCTCTCAGAAGGTTTTTCAAAAAGAACTAGTTTGAGGAATTTGACCAGATGAGCCTTGAAGAATTTCACTAAGCGTTCTTTGTCTTAGGTTCCAGAGTTGTATAGATCGAGGATCCACACAATTGAGGAATCTTGGAGAAAATCATTGCTTAGAGAAACGAATCAAGAGCATATAACTAGTGAGGTGTTTGTGTGTGAGGATTTGAAGAATAAAACACCTTTGAAGATTTTGTAGTGTAAAATTTGGATCAACGAGGGCGTAAAAGTAACTTTTAATTACCTGAATGAAGAACACGACGAATCGGGTGTTGTAGATGTGAAGCTCGTCTGTTCAGATCTTCCACGCCTAACTCGGCGGAGGAAGATGGCTACGGTGGCGGAGTGAAGATTTCCATAACCGGCGCGAGTACGATGGCGACGAGGTCGAGGCAGCGAAGCTCTTCCTCACCGGCGATGATGGAGTAGCGGCGGCGCTAGGGTTTGAGGAGCTCGAGTGGGAGAGAGAGGTCGAGCGGAGTAAAAGAAGTGAGGATGATGAGAGGGGTATTTATAGAGGCAGTGAAAAACTGTTACACCAAGATTTAGGGACGAACATGCCCCTGACCATTCTCCTTCTCACGACATGTGTCACCCACGTACTGTGTAGTGGAGATCGTGTACGATCGTGGGTGAGTAAAATAATGCATCATGGGATGCGGAACGGTTTGAGCGGCAAAACCGAAAGTTTGGATAAGATTAGTTTTAAAGTTCCGTTCGCAATTTCTTCAGCTGACAAGGACACAGTGAAGATTTTGAACGAGTTTCAAATAGAACACACATGAAGAATTTGTGAATAGATTGGGTTGAGTATAGCATAGTGGGGGAAGGGTCCGATCACATTCACTTAGCATAAAAAGCGACTTGAAGAAATAGCCATAAGTGAATGTTGTAGAGGACATAAACCCATATATATATATATATATATAGCCAATGACGAAAAACGACGGAAACAGTGAAGATTTTGCAAAGTTGAAGAATTTGAAAAACTGAAGAATTTCAAAACTGAGGAAAAACTCAAATTGAAGATTTTTAACTTTGGTGGTGGCGTGACCCACCGTATAAGAATGATGATTTCAGCCACCGCGTACAATTGTCGTAGGGTTCTGAGAATCAAATTCTTCATTAATTTCTTCACACTTAGAGTGTTATTCTTCATGGATTGAAGAAAAACGTTTCTTCATGTGTTGCACATCTAAGTCATCAATTTTGCATAAGTGTCAGGATGTGTGTCCTTTTCAAAGAACATTCAAAGATTCTAAGATATTTAGCTCACACCGCAACTTGCTAAATCTCTTCTCATCCAAGGGCTTAGTGAAGATATCGGCTAGCTGTTCTTCGCCTTCACATGCTCGATGGAGATGTCGCCTTCAACACATGATCACAAAGAAAATGATGACGAATTTGAATGTGCTTTGTCTTCGAAAGTGCTGAACTAGGTTGTGAGCAATCTTGATGGCACTCTCATTGTCACGATGAGAGGCACATTCTTCACGTTGATGCCGTAGTCCTTGAGAGTTTGCTTTATCCATAGCAATTGAGCACAACACGAGCCAGAAGAATGTATTCAGCTTCCGCAGCGGATGCTGATACGCAGCTCGCTTTCTTCGAGGACCAATGCACCAAAGATCGACCGAGGAAATGACAAGTACCAGATGTTGACTTGCGGTCCACACGATCACCAAAGATAGTCGAGTCGGAATATCCAATGAGATCAAAAGCGAGCCCTTGGGGTACCATAATCCTAGTGTTGGTGTGTGAGCTAGATATCGAAGAATATGCTTCATGACCTTATGGTGTGATTCCTTCTGTAGCTTGAAATCAGGCACACATGCAAACACTAAGCATTATATCTGGCCTAGATGCACATAAGTACAATAAAGATCCAATCATGGAGCGGTATACCTTGTGATCAAGTCAATACCATTTTCATCAAGGCATAGATGGCCATTTGTGGGCATAGGTGTTTTGACGCCTTTGCAATCTTGCATGCCGAATTTCTTCAGACATCTTTGAGGTATTTCTCCGAGATATGAATATGCCATTGTGTTGTTGATTTAATTTGAAGACCTAAGAAGAATTTCAACTCTCCCATCATAGACATTTGATATTCTTCACTCATCATATAGGCAAATTCATCACTATAACGTTGGTCAAGACAGCCAAAGATAATATCATCAACATATATTTGGCACACAAACAGTTCACCATCATATGATTTAATAAAGAGAGTAGGGTCGAGTGAACTGGTGTGAAGCCATTCTTCACGAAGAATTCCTTCAATGTATCATACCACGCCTGGTGGGGCTTGTTTGAGACCATAGAGGGCCTTGTTGAGTTTGAAGACTTTGTCGGGATTCTTTGGATCTTCAAAACACAGGGGTTGAGCAACATGTACTTCTTCCTCAAGCTTACCATTGAGGAATGCACTTTTCACATCCATTTGATATAAAGTGATATTGTGATGGTTAGCATAGGCGTAGTAATATGCGAATAGACTCAAGTCTAGCAACAGGTGCAAAAGTTTCATCGAAATCAATTCCTTCAACCTGTGTGTAGCCTTGAGCTACAATTCGTGCCTTATTCCTCACCACAAGGCCATTTTCATCTTGCTTGTTGCAGTAGATCCACCTTGTGCCAATGATATTATGCTTGCGAGGATCTGGACGTTTAACGGTTCCTTACATTGTTGAGCTCGAATCGATGTAATTCTTCTTGCATGGCTTGAATCCACTCAGGCTCCAGAAATGCTTCATCTACCTTAGTGGGCTCTGTGATATAGACAAAAGCATAATACCCACAAAAGTTAGATAAATGTGAAGCTTTTGAGCGTGTGAGAGGACCTGGCGCTTCAATGTCATCGATGATCTTGTCAACTTGCACTTCTTTTGCAACGCGAGGATGAGCTGGTTGTCGTCGAGGCATTTGATCATTTTCCTCGGCACCATTGTCTTGACATTATCTTCAGTGCATCACCGACGTTCTTCACAGATCGAATGAATTCTTCAGCAGATTCTTCAAGAGGGAATGACATCCTCGGTTGCCTTGAACCCGATAGATTCCTCGGTCTTTGGTTCATCTAACATGAAGGTAGGTGCTCTCTTTGCGAGCCATTAGTTTCATCGAACCGCACATCTACAAAGGTCAACAATCTTGTGAAGAGCGACGTTGAAGACTCTGTAGGTGTGCGAGTCCTTTCCGTAACCAAGCATAAAACCTTCATGTGCTTTTGGTGCAAATTTAGAATTGCGATGAGGATCTCTAATCCAGCATTTAGCAATCAAGACTTTGAAATAACTTACATTGGGTTTCTTGTCGTTGAGGAGTTCATAGGCGTCTTCTTGAAGAACTTGTGAAGATATACTCTGTTGATGATGTGGCACGCGGTATCAATTGCATCAATCCAGAAACGACGAGGCGTTTTGTATTCATCAAGCATAGTGCGAGCCATCTGAACAAGTGTTCTGTTCTTGCGCTCCACGACGCCATTTTGCTCAGGAGTATAAGGAGTAGATAACTCATGAGTAATACCAAGTTCATCAAGATAGTCATCAAGACCGGAATTCTTGAACTCAGTTCCATTGTCACTCCTGATGTGTGTGATCTTCACACCAAAGTTGGTTGAAGCCCTCGAGGAAAATCGTTTGAAGACTTCACGCACTTCATTTTTGTAAGTAACAATGTGTACCCATGTGTAACGAGAGTAATCATCAACAATAACAAAGCCATATAGAGATGCATCATTAGTGACAAATTGAGTAATGATTAGGACCAAAGAGGTCCATGTGAAGCAATTCAAGGGACGAGTAGTGGTCATGATAGTCTTCATTTGGATGCTTGGCCTTGGTCATTTTTCCAGCTTCACAAGCTCCACACAAGTGATCCTTGAGGAATTTGACATTCTCAATGCCAATGACATGCTTCTTCTTTGCAAGCGTGTTCAAATTCCTCATGCCTGCGTGACCAAGTCGCCGATGCCATAGCCAGCCTTCGAAGCTTTTGCAAGTAGACACACGGCTGGTTGTGGTCCCAGAGAAGTCAACAATATACAAGTCTCCTCTCCTAAAGCCTTCAAGACTTTGGAATTGTCACCACATAATCACAACACAACGATACTTGCCAAAGATAACAACCATATCAAGATCACAAAGCATTGAGATCGACATGAGGTTGTATCCTAAGGACTCAACAAGCATGACTTTGTCCATGTGTATGTCCTTAGAGATCGCAACCTTACCAAGACCCAATACGACTTTTTCCTTTGTCGGCCAAAGATGATATGCTTCTGATGTGACGGTGATAAGGGAGCATCCATCAATAGATTCTTGTCACAAGTCATGTGATTTGTACATCCACTATCGAGAACCCACTCAGTGGCTTTGGGTTGATCATCCTGCAGATGAATTAGTGCAACTTACAATCTCATATGCTTCATCAGTGAAGAATATGATATCAAGTTCATCAGATGAATTTCATCAGTCAGTATAACAGATAAGCGAGATGAGGACGTGTGAAATGAAAGTTCATTTCATCATGATTAGCTCAAGGCCCTTTCGTGCATTTTGTCGTGCCCCCAAAGAAATTCTTCAGACGTTTAAAGCACGCCCGAGACCTGACCTGCAGAAGAGGTTAGTTCTTTTTCTTCACCACCCACATCTCAAGGGGTGGCAAAGAGTTCATCACTCTGCGAGCACCATATGAGAATGGTGGCATAGAGGCCAAACCATTTCGTTTCACATAAGAGGGTTAGGGTAAGCATGTGAATAAGCAGAGAAATTCTTCGAGGACTTATGAACATATTGGTTTGAAGAATAATGCACATATTCATAGCCCTTAGCTCTACCTCAAAAGCAGAGTTGTTAGCACGATGATAATCATATGAGGACTTTGATCCATTTGAGGGATTTGATCCACGTGAGAAATTTTGTCCGTATGAGGACTTGGATCCATATGAAGAATTTGGTTCATATGAAGAGTTTGATCTGGGGTTCCTGTTCTTCACAGGTGGTGTCATGAGGACATTCACCTGAAGACTTTCAAGGCACTTCTTGGGAACCCAGATTTTCTTCATAGGGGAACCGTTCTCAGCTTAGTGCCAACATATCTAGCAAATACTTCACCATTCTGATTTTTGAACAGTTTATAGTTGGAGTCAAATGACTCATCGGAAGAATGAGGAGATTCGCATGTAAAGCCGGACAAGTTAGATGGATCAATGGAGGTCCCTTTGCGAGAACCCATGAGGTTTTGGGATACCGCTCGGGCTTCCAATATGTTCCATCAAGATTGAGTTTCCTCTCAAAGGCAATACCCTCTTTCCTAGGGTTCCTGTTGAGGATCTCGCTTTTAAGCACATCACAAAGAGTCGATGCCCTTTGAGGCTTTTGTACATGCTTGTCATGTACAATTCCTTCAAATTTCGCATCGTCGGTGATACTAGCAATGTCCTCTCGATGAGGAATTAGTGATAGCAGAGGTGTGAAGAATTTGTAACAGTTGAAGCATTTGAACATTCGTGAAGAATTAGCGATTCGCGTTCAATGCACTTTAAGCATGGAGGAACAAATTCTTCCTGAGAAGCGTTGATTTGTTGAGCAAGTAATGAATCGCGCTCCTTCTGAAGATCTTCATAACTCACTCTTAGCTTCTCAAGATCTTGCTTTCTTTGAAGAAATTCATAAGAAAGTTTCTCATGATCACATAAGAGAGTGTTATGATGACCTTGAAGGTCGTCAAACCTAGACCAAGTCTCAAGATTTTCAGTCAGGGCTTTAGTGCGATCCATTTCTTCACCTAACATATCATCACTCTTATCAAGCATATTTTTAACCTTTTCAAAAGCCCTTTGTTGTTTTAAAGCAATCTTAGCAAGTTTTGAGTAACTGGGCTTTAGATCTTCATCAGATTCATTTTCACTAGATTCAGATGAGGAACATTCGGTTACCTCGACACCCTTTGCCATGAGACATGATGCAGAAGATGATGATTCTGGTTCGAAAGTCATCGTATTGAGAGATTCCTTGAAGTCCTCAATCCAGGGATCATGACGGGTTCGATGACCTTCATAGACATCGGAGATTCGGTCCCAGATAAGCTTCGCATTGCAAAGATGCATAATGCGCTGGAATTCATCTCTAGATAGGCAGGAACAGATGATATCCTTCGCCATGATGTCAAGTCGAGTGTACTTGCGAATATCATCTGCGTTAAGCCGTCTTGCATAGATCAAGAAGACCAATTTCAAAGTGACGGTCCACAAATTGTCATCCATTGCCATGAGACGCTTCCTCATCATGGCCTTCCACTTGGGATAATCGTGACCGTCAAAGATAGGACATGTCACTTTCTTCATACTGCGGTCGACATAACTAAAACTCCGGTGGTTAAACCAAAATCACCTGCGAACAAGGGAGTACCTTGCTCGATACCAATTGAAAGTGCGTTATATTGACTAGAGGGGGTGAATAGGCGATTTTTATGAATTCTTCAACGAGGAATTTGCGGTGAGGAAATTCCTTAGCGAAGAACTACTTGCAATGAATAAGTACTCGAAATATGCATTACGTATCACGGGCATGGTCATCATGATGAAATGAACACAATCAAAGAGTACGTAAAGCGTAAACACAGGATAGCACAAGATGAAGACAAACAGATCAAGAAATTGAACCGAGGAAATTGAGAAAGTCTCACCAAAGTCTTCAAACACAGATATGAACAAACACTCAACACAATAATGAGGAAATGAAAGGGTTGAGGAAATAAAACCAAGAAGGTTGGTGAAGACAATGATTTGGTAGACCGGTTCAAGCTAACGTCTCGGTTATACGTCTGGTTGGAGTGGTGAGTATTTAAACTCGAGGACACAGTCCGGACACCCGGTCGTGAGCACGCATTTCGGGACACCAAGTCCTCACCGTATTCTCCTTGAACTAAGGTCACACAGACCTCGTCCAATCACTCGTGGTAAGTCTTGAGCGACTTCCAAACCTTCACAGACTTGGTCACTCGGCGATCCACAATTCCTCTTGGATGCTCTAGACCATGACGCCTAACCGTCTGGAAGAAGCACAGTCTTCAAAGGTAACAAGCGTCGGATCCACGCAGGATCAATCTCTTCAGTGATGCTCAATCACTTTGGGTTTGGAGGGGTTTGGTGTTTCGGTTTTTCCTCACTTGAAGATTTTCACTCAAAGTCCTCGGAGGATGGGTTGCTCTCAAATGACAAGTGTCAAGTTCTCGCGGAGCAGCCAACCAGCTAGTGGTTGTAGGCGGCTATTTATAGCCTAGGGAGCAGCCCGACATGATAAGACATGAATGCCCTTCAATGATATGACCGTTAGGTGGATAAGATATTTTGGGACAGGTGGCGCCAGAAGACAGTGGTCGGAAATTTGACTTTCAAATTCCTTAGGGCTATCATGTTCCTCATGTGTAGGCAATCCGCCTGGCGAATTCCTAACTCCTCGATCGAGAACCAATTCCTCAAATGACCGGAAGAACTTCGTCTCTGTCAATTGAAGAAATTGACCGAATCAGTATGAGATTTCCAAAGGCGTCACTCGAAGGATTGGTAGATGTAGGATTTTGAGTCACATGGAAATTTTTCCTTAGTATTTCCTCGACCCCTTTAATAAAGACAAAGTGTTTCCTATGACTCAAGAAAGAGAAAAACGAAACTACGAAAACAAAAGTCTTCACGCTTCATGTTCCTCAAATGAATACCAAGTCTTCATGGTCACACCAATTTGCTGCGTGGCGCACCTGCTCCTCCCGGTAGGCGTAGTTCTCGATGACCTCGTAGTCGAGGCTCTCGACGGCGCCGACGAAGAGCTCGTCCGGGGCCGTGGGGCGGGCGGAGGCGGAGGCGGCGGGCCCTTGTCGGCGGTGGGGAGGCGCGACCAGGCCAGCGCGCCATCCGTATGCCGTCGAGAGGTCCTGGTCGCCGGAGAGCATCGGATCCCGCCGAGGGCGCCGGATCCCGGGCGGCGATTCAACGGGCAGACGGTGGGGAGTTTTTTCTTGGGCGGGGACGAAGCTCGGGGCAGCTGCGGGGCTCGGTTGGAATCGGGTTGTCAATTTTTTTTCCTGTGGGCTTGTCTTGTTGCGTCTGCGGGGTGCTCTCGCTCTCGTCTCGCTGCGTGTCGCGGTCGTCATGGGCGGGCGGGCGGCGCGGTTGGTTATCGGGAAGATGGGGTCGTCGGGGCTGCGTGGGGTGTGCGTGCGAGCACGTGGCGGACCGCGGAGGGCGACTATTTTTCCCAAAAGAAAGTCAGACCCATTGTAAAAGTTCACCTACAAAGCATTTCATCAGACATAGTAAAAAATGCATCGAGATTCCGAGACCACCGAACGACCACTACTGCCGCCAGAATAAGCCGCTCTCGACGCTCCCCTACCGGAGCCGGTTTGATCTTGTCGATCATGAAGCCTTGTCCGCGCCGTAAGCGTTAGTTTACCGAAGAAGGTTTCCGCCCCGCTTTATATATAAAGCAAAGATCCAGTTACAACCAACCTCATACAACTCCACACCAACACACACAGGGCAAGATACAAGGATGTTGAGAACAGCTACACCGCCCCACACAACTCCAAGCCATGTACAGGAAGGAAGAGAGAGCCCCGCTTGAAGTCGCCGGAGGCCTCAACCGTGAACGAATCACAGCGAAGAGCCGAAGCTGTGCACGACGAACCGATTACTCCAAGGCGGAGCCTTCAACAAGGTCATGCCACCTAAGTACCACCGCCGCCTGATCAAGGGATCGAGGTTTCCCCGGAGCAACACGGAGGAAGAAGAGGAACCACGGCGACGCCTTCAAGAAGGAGACGACGCCCATAGGCGCCGCCGCCGCCGACCTGGCAGAGCCAGAGAGGGTTTTCACCCGGTAAACCCTCTTCGCCTCCGAGACGGAGTGCTTCAAGCATGCTGTAGAACCACCGCCACCGACCGTCGTACCCAAGTTACCACGCCGCCCCGCACGACCATGGTAACCGGCCAACATCCGAGCCGCGAGCTCCGCCCACGAGCATTGCGTCTCCCACCACCGAGGCCGCCGCCCCGGCATCCGAGACCATCACTCAACCGCCGCCGCCGCACACCGACATCGTCAACCGGTGAAGGGGCAGCAAAGACCCCTCTTTCCACCCCAAACAAGCTCCTTTGGCAGGAGCGGCGGCGGCAGCAGATCTGGCGAAAGCGCGCCAGCCATCTTCTTTGCCACCCAAGACGCCCGATCTGGCACCTCCAAATCCCGACGACGGTTCGGCAAGGGCGGGTATGATCTTGAGGAACGACACATGAGATGTAGTCTTTGCTGCTTGTCAGATGCTCTTTTTTTGGAAGATGAAGTTCATGCAATACTACAAGGGATAAACCTTGCTCTCCAATGCTCTGACCTGTTGATTCTGGTGCAATCTGATTCTATGGCAACTCTGTCCTGAAAGTGCGTTATATCGACTAGAGGGGGGTGAATAGGCGATTTTTATGAATTCTTCACTAAGGAATTTGCCGGTGAGGAAATTCCTTAGCGAAGAACTACTTGCAGCGCAATAAGTACTCGTAAATATGCATAATGTATCGCGGGCATGGTCATCATGATGAAATGAAGACAATCAAAGAGTACAGAGCGTAAACACAGGATAGCACAAGATGAAGACAAACAGATCAAGAAATTGAACTGAGGAAATTGAGAAAGTCTTGATCAAAGTCTTCAAACACAGATATGAACAAACACTCAACACAATAATGAGGAAATGAAAGGGTTGAGGAAATAGAACCCGATAAGGTTGGTGAAGACAATGATTTGGTAGACCAGTTCAAGCTGCTTTGTCTCGGTTGTACGTCTGGTTGGAGCGGTGAGTATTTAAACTCGAGGACACACAGCCCCGGACACCCGGTCGGCTGAAAGCACGCAGCCTCAGGACACCAAGTCCTCACCGTATTCTCCTTGAACTAAGGTCACACAGACCTCGTCCAATCACTCGTGGTAAGTCTTCAGGCGACTTCCAAACCTTCACAGACTTGGTCACTCGGCGATCCACAATTCCTCTTGGATGCTTTAGACCATGACGCCTAACCGTCTGGAAGAAGCACATTCTTCAAAGGTAGCAAGCGTCGAATCCACGCAGGATCAATCTCTTCAGTGATGCTCAATCACTTTGGGTTTGTAGGGGTTTGGTTTTTGGGTTTTTCCTCACTTGATGATTTTCGCTCAAAGTCCTCGGAGGATGGGTTGCTCTCAAATGACAAGTGTCAAGTTTTCTCGGGCAGCCAACCAGCTAGTGGTTGTAGGGGCGGCTATTTATAGCCTAGGGAGCAGCCCGACATGATAAGACATGAATGCCCTTCAATGATATGACCGTTAGGTGGATAAGATATTTTGGGACAGCGCCAAGAACACAACAACGGTCGGAAATTTGACTTTCAAATTCCTCGGGGCTATCATGTTCCTCATCGTAGACAATCCACACCGGCGAATTCCTAACTCCTCGGTCAGAACCAATTCCTCGTGACCGGAAGAACTTCGTCTCACATCAAGAAATTGACCGAATCAGTATGAGATTTCCAAAGGCTTCACTCGAAGGGATTGGTAGATGTAGGATTTTGAGTTGAGCATCACATGGAAATTTTTCCTTAGTATTTCCTCGACCCCCTTTAACGATGCGGTGTTTCCTATGACTCAAGAAAGAGAAAACGAAACTAGGAAAACAAAAGTCTTCACGCTTCATGTTCCTCAAATGAATACCAAGTCTTCAAGGTCACACCAATTTCTTCACTTTCAAAGTCTTGAGAAAGTCTTGAATATCAAAGTCTTCATCGAAGAATTTCATTTTAGGGGTCGACTTTCTCTGTAAATATCAAACTCCTCACAGACTTATAGACCTGTGTACACTCATAAACACATTAGTTGCTTAACCTATAAGTCTTCAATACACCAAAATCACTAAGGGGCACTAGATGCACTTAAATGTCCTCTTTGTGTCAAACACTTCACTCGTCAAGTCGCGAGTTGGTAACTTAGTTAAGAAGATTATAGGAACTTTTTAGTGGTTAGGGAGTTTATAAACCTATAAAGGTGGTAAGAGTTCAAAATAGGGTGACACAATGCCTAGCTAATTATACTCGCACGACCATAACACCGCTTGTTGATTGGCCGTCATCTTCGATCTCGTGTTAGACTAATGTGAATGTAACACTAAAGTTGAATAAAGCTCCTTGATTATCTCTACTATCTAAAAGAAATGTACTGTTCCGTCTCCCGTCTTACGTTGTCCCTTCGTCCGACTTCCCATCCCCACGTCGTGCGCACTTCCCTCCCGCTGCCCTTTTTTTCCTACGCACGTACCCCCTGTTTCACCGGGTTTTCTCGATCCCCTGACGGCCCACCGGGTAAAAACACAAATCCTCTTTAATCGGGCCTAACCCTAACCCTAGCATTATGGAGGCTCCTCCGCCGTCACCATGCCCACGGCCGACTCGTCGTCTACCACGCTACTCCCACTCCCCGCCAAGGCGAATCCGCCGTTTGTTGAGCCACTGCGGAGGTCATCGCCATGTGGAAGACCAGAGCGACGGGGCAGCGCTCATGATGAGAGTGGAGGAGAAAGGATGGTGAGGTCGCCGCGGTGGAATTGGAGGGAGTCGGGAGGCGCTCGCCGTTGGGAGTAGCCAAGGCGGCGACGAAGAAAATTTGGAAGTGAAGGAATCTCACGCGGTGGGGAAGAACGTGAGATGCAGAGGGAGCTGGGGTGAGGTGTGGAGGCGGTGGTGTGGCGACTAAGATAGGAAAGGAGAGCATTGGTACGGTTGGAATTGGAACCGCCATCCACCATGAGCAACATCTCTGGCCATAACGAACGACCTCCATGATTGTCTCATCTACTGTCACTGGCAGATCTGTCGCCCCACCACCAATCCTTGTCGATCTGCTGTTGTGCGCGCATCGTCCTCTCTTCCAGGTTTGCGAGATCCTGGAGACATTAATTCGGGTCGTGGGCATAGCCCACTTCGCCGGCACCACCGAGGCTGATTGGTCATGCTAGGATCGTAAGCATGCAAGATTACGTTGGCCTCTCCGTCGTTAGGCGGTGCGTATATGATGACCACATTAGCTTCATCTTTCACACGTGCAAGGCCCGAATCGACTTTTATTTGCAATTCTTGTATAGCTTGAGGATTTGTGGGCATTTGCTTTAAATGCAGAATCGACTTCTATTTGCAAATCAGAGACTCGGTATCGTGGATGCAAAGAATTATTGGTATTGGAAAGCTATTTTTAAGCCTGTGATCAGGAGCATGTATGTGCTTCCGGAGGCACATGGTCCTCGTTTGTAAATGGTATGCTTCTTTGATCTTGCAATATGAATGACGAGAGTGTAAGACAATTATATAGTAATGCATTTAAAAATCTTCTTATAAGTTCAAATATAATAGTCCTAATTTATCAATGTAGTAGTAAATTAGTCATACTATATCTACTTCATTTTTTATATGTTGCTTTCTCAGTTTACTATAAGAAAGTTTTATTATTTTTCTAATTTATGAAATATCCTAGATCTATTTGATGGAGTTGGTTGCACCGAGTGATCACACCCATAACATCGTCGCCGCAAGGACTTCTCCGGTTTTCTCTATGAGCTTTAGAAAGTGTAGCAAATAAAAATCAAGGGGCTTGTTGTAGAATAAATTTTGGTAAGTACCTTTTTCAAATTAATCTTTATCGGTAGAATATAACCCGACACTTTCTGTCAGAATTCACTTAGACAGTGGGTAGTGTTGCAACAAAGAAGAATAGTAGTAAAACATGTGTCATTGTAGGAACTATAGTTGGTGTAGAAGGGAGGCTTGAGTCATTGCATCTCGTGCTGCTTGTGCTCCGCCCAACGCCATGCCACAAATTTGGCGGCGGACTCTTCCACGATGACGATGTCCACCATGTGGGCCTCTTCCGTGATGGCGGCATCCTCAGCCTTGTTGGACGAACTCCTTCGTTGCCCCTCGGATCACGTCCTTTTTGTCGGTCTCGTCCGTAGGGGCGTTGGAGAGGTTTTCGGTGTAGGTGAGTGCGCATCGGTGGGCTAGATCTTAAGGAGGAGCGGAGGGAAGGAGAGTGAGAGGGAAGCCCATTTAATGCACGGTGGAGACAAATGCATGTATTAATTGATGTGTGGGATAAAAAATATGCTAGAGTAGCTCTATATGAGTCCTTATTTATTGCCCGTAGCAACGCACGGGCATTTAACTAGTATTCGTAAAAAAGAAGTCGCTCTCACGAGTCATCAGCCGAAAAAGGAGAGAGAAAAAAGGGTTTACCAAAACCAAAGCAATGGTGGTGACGATCTCCCTCACTTCAACTTCCAATCAACCGACTTCCATTGCTCAGCCTTGCAAGCTAAGCGAAAGGCCCACCCGGCAGCCGACAGCTCACCACCAACCCGCCTCCCCGCCCCCAATGGCGAAGACGCAACCCCGCGGCGGCCCGGCGGCGGAGCCGCTGCTCCCCCCGCCGCCGTACCTCGGCCCCCACTTGCCATCCCACCTCCACGACGCCGACGCCGACTCCTACGTCCTCCTCGTCCCCGTGCGCCTCCGCCGCCGCCTGCGCCGGGGCTGCGGCTGCGGCCGCGTCGCCGCGGCCCTCTCCGCCCTCGCGCTCCTCGCGCTCGCCCTCCTCCTCTGGCCCTCCGACCCCGGCGTCAGCGTCGCGCGCCTCCGCCTCGCGCACGTCTCCGTCGTGGCCCGCCCCGCCGTCGCCCTCAACGTCTCCGCCGCGCTCAAGGCCCGCGTCCGCAACCCCAACCTCTTCGCGCTCGGCTACCGCCGCCTCGACGTCGCCATCGGCTACCGCGGCCGGCCGCTCGGCACCGTCGCCTCCGGCGGCGGCCTCGTCCGCGCGCGCGCCGTCTCCTACGTCGACGCCGACCTCCGCCTCGACGGGATCCGCGTCGTCGAGGACGCCATCTACCTGCTCGAGGACCTCGCGCGCGGGTCCATACCCTTCGACGCCGTCGTCGAGGTCGAGGGCCACCTCCACTTCTTCTTCCTCAGCGTCCCCGTCAAGGTCCGTGCCGCTCAAACCCTAATTACCGCCGATTGTTTATGTGTGGATGGAAGGCACGCATTGTGAATTAGATTACTGCCTGTCTCTAATTCGCTAACCTTGTTGCTGCAATGTGCGTTCCTCTTCACATTGGATTGGAAGCCCTGCCCCAATCGTTAGGATCTGACGTCTAACGTGCCTCCCAAACAAACAGAATTAGGACATTGCAAATAAAATTTTAAAATCATGTGAGAAAAACAACTCTACAATACCTTTGGCCATTGCAGCTCTGGATTGCCATAACTTCAACCAGCCAACATATGTTGATTAGCACTTTTGTAATGGTAATCAGTCTATCAGGAGTATGGTACTGTTGGAAGAAATATGCTCTCACTTCCATAGTCACGAATCACGATTCAGTAAATTTTGCTGTTATGATCTTGGACCAGTTACCTCTTACATCTTCTTCATCTTTCCATAATTGTTTGTTAGGGGTGTATAATACAATAGGTAAACTGGGAAATCGCACTATAATACATTATTTCTTTTATTTATGAATCTGCAACACTTCAAGACTATTATGTGCCAGGTCTTTCGAGCAGGTTCTGTTTTTCTGAACTTCTCGTTATGTATGATGATCGCCTAACTGCAGGCTGGCCCTTGTAAAAGTTATTCACAAAGAAATAAAAGAATAAGAGGTTTAAAATCATATAGAGAGAAGAAAGTTCAATATTGTCAGAGTTAATATGTTGTGTTTCTAACTGGTTATCCCTTCCAGTAGGACACATAGAGGAAATACTTATAGTTAAATTTACCCTTCCTGTTATTCTCTTCTGTATTGCCCATGATTTTTAATTACTTGTGCAACTAGCATCTCAAAGTGATTTTTTTTTGCTTCACATGTTTGAGGAAAAAAAAATCCCATAAAAAGCATAAGATTTGAATTACTATATTTACTACTTGGACCGTTCTCATCTTCACTCCTACACTACATAATGACGCGATGGCTGGAAAATAGTTGAATAGTTTTCTACTTCACATCCCATGTTTTCCTCCAAATCTGGTGTGGGTTTAGGGTTATAAGATTTGGGTATCATATAAAATCCTGTAGAATGAGTTGTTTTACAGGCTAGGCGATGGCCATTTTAAACACTGCAGAGTTATGCAGTGAAACCTCTATATCAGTCAAGCTGGTTCCACAATTCTAAGCCTGAGGCATTTGCAGTCATCTCTGAAACAATTTTTGTGATGCCACTAGCTGATACATTCCCTTCTCAATTTCTCATGTTCAGAGCAGTGGGCATCATATATTTTGTACTATGTTGTTGCAAAGTAGGACAGTTTAATGCTATGGTGATAGATTGAGAGTGTTACATTGCTGCCAAGATGTTTCTGGGTTACAATTTTAATATCCAGATGATTTTTTTTAAATGCTACCAAGTAATTTCATTGCAATGGATAGTTGTTTGAAAGCCTGGAGAGCATGTCGGTGCTGCACCAGGTCGTTGTGGTGGTTGTTCTGTATGTTTTGTAATGCCGTAGAAATAGTGACTAGTTCGCCAAGCTGGGTGCTTTGCTGTCTGGTTTTGTTTCGTTCTAAAGACCCAAGTGTGTGTCTGGCATGGTGTCCCATATTAAACGCTATTGGGTGAACTTCTGCTCCGTTATCCCTTGATAGTGGAACATAGAGCTTGCTGGTGTCATATGGATTTTTTTAGGGCATTTTTCAGGCAAAAGAAACTAATTACTGATTTGGGTTCACTTTGCCTATTTCCCAGTGAGGTATCTTATGTGTTACCTGGTTTTGTTGGGTTTGTTTTTTGATTTGATCTTGTTGAGATGTTCTTCAGTGATTCCTCCGAAAATATTTATATCTTTGGACCTCAGATGAAATCATTTTTTTCTGCATCAAACAAGGTTGTGGTGCCTGGGGCCCTGTCTGGTTCCCGCTTCTAATTTCTTTTGCCATTAATCAAAAGATCGCATACTGAAGCATGGTGTTATCCTTCAATATAGATATAATAGTTTATCACTTTATCTAGTGTATGGAAGAACCATGTATGTTTTTTGTTTTTATTTCAGATACCAGAAAGACCAAAAGTTGCCCAACAAATTACTCCCTCCGTTCCTAAATACAAGTCTTTTTAGAGATTCCGTATGTAGTCCCTTTGGAATCTCTAAAAAGACTTATTTAGGAACGGTGGGAGTATATTATTGCCTCAACAGTGTTTTTATTCTGCTCTTCTCAATTTTTGGTCATCATACTGAACCCTTTGTATGGCTGTTGCAGGGGAGAATAGCTTGTGTGGTTCATGTTAATCCACACGATCAGACCATAGTACACCAGGACTGCTATCCAAAGGTAATGAACTTTGAACTCAGTTTACCGTCTCAAAGCCGATTGCAAACTTTCCAGAGTCTGACCTGTTAAACGTTTTCTACCAGTGAGTTGGTGACGGCCTCGAGCTATATTCGCGTATGAATCGATTGTTTCAAACAAACCTCGCTTGGAGCGCTGGTGGTTGTTGTATACTTGATCGGTGGTGATGGATGTGCACGTGGTGATATTTCTCATGTACTACTATATGTATACTGGTAGATGGGGTGTTTGTAAATTCTTTGTCATACCCAAATACCGTAGTTTAAATCCGGTCATATCAAGAGATCTCTAATATCAATCAGTTCCGTGACAAGTGTTAATAACATTGTTTTACATTGTCATTCTGGATGCTGGCTGTCTGGGATCATCTGACATCGATAGGCCATAGCTCATCGGTATCAGATGTCAGTTGGCCAGTGGGTGCCGCAACCTTGCTCTGTTTCAGGTCGAGCAGGGTCAGCTTCCTGTCAGCCATTTGTCTGGTTTTTAGATAGATAGATACAGTTTATGAAGAGAAACAGAAAGATTGAAGTGAATGGAGTGTTCTTTATTGATTGATTCATCCAGGCTTTTATATGTCCTGAACGGATGTTTACAGTGTCGATTACAAGAGGCGTCGCATCGTTTAGAAAAGGTGCGGCGACGGTTCGGAAAGACACGACAACGGTTCGCTATACTGCGTCTGGACAACGCCAGGATTCTAACCACCGGTTAGAATATTCTAAGGAATCTGCTAATCGCCTAATTAGCCTAATACTAATACTATTAGATTCCTAACACTCCCCTTGGACAGCGCTGTTTTAATCTTCAATGTCTTGAGAATCTACATATATCTTGAGTATCAAAAGCCTTGCGTCTTCTTGATAGTCCTTGATCTTGTAGTTTTGAGAATCTTTAATCTCGTACTATTTATGTCCCTGTAGGAAATATAATATAAACTATAGAAATTTGATATATCGTTAGTATATTTAATCACTTATTAAGATCACATGAGAAATCCGTTGGAAAGCTCATAAGTTTAGTTCTAGGAAATTTCTCCCCCTGAACATTGCAAATTTCGTAGTCGTCTCATACCAATGCCATGAATGCATTTTTGAAATGCTGCTCCTGGTAAAGACTTAGTGAACAAATCCGCAAGATTGTCACAAGATTTTATTTGCAAAATATTAATCTCTCCATCTTTTCTGTAATTCATGAGGAAAAAAATAATTTTGGAGAGATATGTTTTGTGATATTACTTTTAATATATCCCATATGCATTTGAGCAATACATGCAGCATTATCTTCATAAATAATGGTTGGTGATTGTAATGAACCAATACCGCATGATGTCTGAATATGATTTATTACTCTACGGAGCCAAACACATTCTCGTGAGGCTTCGAATAATGCAATTATTTCAGAGTGATTGGTGGAGGTAGCTACTAAAGTTTGTTTTGTTGAATTCCATGAAATAGCGGTTCCACCATATAAAAATACAAACCCTGTTTGTGACCTGGCATTATGGGGATCAGAAAGATATCCAGCGTCACAATAACCAATCAGGTTCGTGTCTTGATTTTTCCGATAAAATAAACCAAGATCTTTAGTACCTTGTAAATATCTAAAGATATTCTTTACTCCTGTCCAATGGCGTTTTGTTGGAGCTGCACTATGTCGAGCCAAAGAATTTACCGCAAAGGCAATGTCTGGTCTAGTACAATTTGCAAGGTACATTAGTGCTCCTATGGCACTGAGGTATGGAAACTCAGGTCCCAATACCTCCTCGTTATCATCCCTTGGTCTAAAAGGATCCTTGTTCATATCAAGGGATCTGACAACCATAGGTGTTTTGGATGGATATGATTTATTCATGTTGAATTTTTCCAAAATTTTCTGAATGTAAGCGGGTTGATAAACGAGTATTCCTGAGGGAAAATGCTCAAGTTGTATACCTAAGCAGAATTTGGTTCTTCCCAAATCTTTCATCTCAAACTCCGTCATTAAATGATTGCGTGCTACAGTTATATCTGATCCGTTGCCAATGATGTTGAGATCATCAACATATACTGAGATGATGCAAAATCCCTTTGAGGATTTCTTTATAAATACGCATGGGCAATCATTGTTATTCGAGTATCCTTTACTGAGAAGGAACTCACTGAGTCGGTTATACCACATTTTACCCGACTGCTTCAAGCCATAGAGTGACTTTTGTAGTTTTACACAATACATGTTGCGATTTATATTTGGATTCGAATTTTAAGTCCATCAGAACTTTCATATAAATTTCCGCATCGAGTGACCCATATAGATAAGCGGTCACCACATCCATTAACTGCATTTGTAGATTCATTTGTACTGCCAAAGATATTAAGTATCGAAATGTAATTCCATTCATGACAGGAGAATATGTATCGTCAGTAGTCAATACCGGTCTCTGCGTAAACCCTTGAGCAACTAGTCTCGCTTTATATCTCACCACCTCATTGTTTTCATTCCTTTTGAACAAAAACCCATTTAGCTCCCACAGGGAAGACTTTATGAGGAGTAGGCATTATTTTAGAAAATACCTCTCTTTTGTTAGCGAGTGTAATTCTGCCTCAATCGCTTCCTTCCATTTAGGCCAATCCGAGCGCTTGAGGCACTCTTTCATAGATTTTGGCTCTGGATCCAGTTGAAGGGTTTCCGCAATTTTCGAGGAGAAATCTGTGTCGACAACTGTAGTGCTTCTATTGTATGTTTCTCCTGAATCAATATAATTTATGGATATTTCATTAATTTCTTCAGGCTCCGTATGATTTCCCATAACAACGGAGTCTGATTGTTTCGATACCCCAACATTATAATTTGTGTGCACATTTATGTTGGGTTCTTGATGTTGAACATCAACTTGGTGTCCATCAACTTGAGGTTGATTTGCATTTGCTGTCATAGATTTTAATTTTCTTTGTTTCATGGAGGCTTTAGAGAAACCTTTTCCGCTGTGACCAGATTTCTCCCCTTTTATTTGTAACTGGGAGTTGAGTAGTTTTATTTGGTACCTCTACTCGTTACGGTGCATTAACTTGAGGATATAAGATTTAGTGACACCTTTGTGATCAAGAATGCGTCTGGCAGGTTATTTGCAAAGTGTTGCAAATCTATAATTTTCTGAACTTCAGATTCAGATTCTTTAGTACGTGGATCTAAGGACTGAATGCCTGTTGCATTCCAATCTATTTCCTGGCATTCTTTGTGGTTTGTTTCTCCCCCTAATGCCGGGAAATGGTCCTCATCAAAAATTGAGTCAGCGTACCGGGCTGTGAACAGGTCCCCTGTTAGGGGTTCTAAATATTTTATAATTGACGTAGAATTATATCCCACATAGATTCCTAATTTTCTATGGGGTCCCATAGAGGTACGCTGGGTGGTGATATCGGTGCGTATACTGGCGCAACCGAATTTTCGCAGATGGGAAATACTTGGCTGATTGCCACGTACTATTTGAAATGGGGAGGTTTCATGATATGCAGTTGGTCTGACTTGTATCAGATCTGCGGCGTGTAAAACCGCATGTCCCCAACAAGAGGTTGGTAAATTGCAATTCTGTAATAGTGGTCTAGCAATTAATTTTACTCTTTTGATTAAAGATTCAGCCATTCCATTTTGAGTATGCACATAGGGTACTGAATGTTCAAGATGGATTCCTAAAGCCATACAATAATCATTAAATGCGTGTGAACTAAATTCAGCAGCATTGTCCATTCTTATTGTTTTTATCCTGTGTTCAGGATGATTTGCTCTCAATTTGATAATTTGAGCAATTAATTTGGCAAAGGCATGGTTACGTGTGGATTACAAGAGGCGTCGCATCGTTTAGAAAAGGTGCGGCGACGGTTCGGAAAGACACGACAACGGTCCGCTATACTGCGTCTGGACAACGCCAGGATTCTAACCACCGGTTAGAATATTCTAAGGAATCTGCTAATCGCCTAATTAGCCTAATACTAATACTATTAGATTCCTAACAGTTTACATTCTGGATCGTTCACATTTTCAATGGATGCCAACTGTAAAGACGTTTGACTTAGGTCAAACATAGAACTCCAACTATGGGACGCAGGGAGTAACTGCCAGTGCTAAAATATGCATGTTGGAACTATCAGCACAAAATATTACACTAAGGAATTCAAGGGGCCCTAATCTGATACCCCTGCGGAGCAAAGAACAGCTTGGCATCCAGATACTTTACATTCTACTAATTGTACATGACGGCAGTACTCACTATGCTGGAAAGTATGCTACATTGCTACTGCTAGGCTACAACTGCGAGGGAAGGGAGGAGACGAGGCATGCAGACGAACTATTTGGCGTCACTGGCCTTGGACGCTGATGTTGCTGCTGGCGGCGGCAGGCCGCTGTCGAGGCAGCTCCGGCACCGGCGCTCCACCCACCCCTCGACGTCGCGGTCCGCTGCCACGTGCCTCCCGCCGCACGCCCGCGCGAGGACGCCCGCGAGCGCGGCGGCGAGCACGATGGCCGCCACGATCACCACGATGGTCTCGACCGACCTCGCCGTGGACCGCGCGGCCGCGGCCTCCTGCAGCGACCTCCTCGCCGCCCACGCCACGGTCTCCATCTCCATCAGCGCTCAGTCCGACCGATCCCCTCGCGGCGGCCGCTGCTACTTATAATAGGCGCACGCGGCGAGCAGAGGAGGCATGTAGCGAGCGGCGGACAAAAGAGGGGTCCAAGAGGTTCGCCCGCTCGGTGTGCGCGAGCGCGCTGTAGCCCGTCTCTGCTGCTGACCGGGCAGGTGACCGTTGCTTTGCTTGCGCATACGATACGATGTGGCGTCCCTTTCTCTCTCTGTGCGCCTGGGAAATGTTGCCGGGTTTGGCCTCGCGTTTCGAAAGTGCGCGCGCTTGCTTTGCTCGGGACGGCTGCGGGTGCGGCGCTGCTGTGGCCGGCACGGCAGCGCTGGCGGACAGGCGGGCGGGTGCGCGTCGCTTCGGCGCTGTGCGCGGGCGCGCCCGACTGCGACCGGTCGGGCCAGGCGGTGTGGGGGGGTGGCCGGTCTCGGTAGGAGTGACAACAGCGGCTCAATGCTCGTCCTCGTCTCGGCGCCGACACCGCGGTGTCGCCTTGCGGCTCCGCAGCGCGGGCGGGCTGGCTCTATGCGCCCGCGCCTGGAACAGGAGCACGTTTCTTTATCTAAGAAAGAAAATGCAATTGTAAATTGCAGCAATGGGACCGTATGCGCGATACTGCCATTCGAGTACCAACACGAACATAAAGGTTTATCAACTCCGGTTGCCCGTAAAACAAAAACAGGAGGTCGTGAACGATGAATCGATTTAGGATGAGGATGATCTTATAGATAGAAGTGCAGGCCGTCGTATCACAGGATCTTCGCCATGCAATTGAGGAAAATTTCCCAACTCAAAAAAAAAAATCAAACAAACAATAACACAATGACATTTTTTTTAAAAACGGAGGCAAAAACTTTGCCTCATCTTGTTAATAAAGAAGAAGATTTTTACCCGTTTAGTTGCGAAAAACCGGGCAAAAACCAAAACAACCCGCGAAGGGGCACCACCAGCCAACCTGGCTATCAACACAAAACCCACACACGCAGCTAAAGGAGGAGCACCGTCGAGGCTGGCCACAGGTGGCATCGTCATCACTCCTCCGCGAGCCACCAGCGAATCCGACTTCACCACAACCAAACCACCAACGAGCCCTCACATCAGCAACCTGCACGGAGCCCGCATCGACCTATGCCAAACAGTTGGCTACCAGGAGCAGCGCCGAGACAACTTCGACTTTGATGACGATCAAGCGCAGAAGAAATATGCAGAGCTTGCGCCGACGAAGACCTCCTCGAAGAGGACCGAGCATCCGTCATCATTGCCACCGATGCCCCGCAGAGGCAGCTCCGACTCCGCGATGAAAGGCACCAAGAGAAAACTAGTCAGACACGTCGGAAAGAGCCGACTACCAAGACCCCGTCGTGACCCTGCACAACACGCCAACAACATTGTCCCCAAGCAAGACGCCACACCGAGAAGGAAGGAGAGCCACCGCCCTCACAACCACGCGAAGCAAGCCGCCGCCGGTCAGTCACGCCCACCGGCTCCAAAACGAGGCCTTCAAGAAGGAAGCGAAGCAAAGCACCGCCATCGTTCGCTAAAGAGAGCAAGAGTTTCCCTCGGAGCCGAGGGGAGGTGGAAGGCAAGCTCACAACGAGGCCCTCGACAGGGAAGCGGCACCCGCACGCGTCACCATCGCCGGCTCCGGCCACCACCAGAGCAGGGCATTTGCCCCGAGCAGATCGGCCCCCACTCCCCGGCAAAGGCTGACACAACTTGCAGCCCGCCACCAGCCTGCAACCGCCACACCAGGCCCGGGGACAGGAGGTCGCCTCCCCCGCGCCGCAACCACCGCATCTCGCGGAGACGGCGAACACGACCACAAAAGAACCCCCGAAGGCCGCCCGAATCTAGCCACGCCCGACCAGATCCAGCAGCCACCAGCCTCTCCGCGCCAAGATCCAGAGCACCATGCCCCATAATGAAAGCACAAGTGCTCCCTGGGTGATTTTGATAATTAATGTCAACATATCTCTTATTGGACTAATACTTCTACCTAGTGTATTTCAGACAAGTTCAACAATGGAATGACAAGGACAAGAGAATGTGGAACCCCTTCAAAATGCTAAGGACACATATTGGCAAAAGCTCAAGATTCTTCATTTCTATTTTAGTGATTCAAGATCATATTGAGTTACGAAAGCCAATACTACTAAAAGGGGATGAGGTGTTGCTTAATGGTCTACTTGCTCAAAATGCTTTGTGATATTGCTCCAAATCCCTCAACCACTTTCCCATTCAAAATATGTCCAAAACTCAAAGTCAAACTCGGCCCCACCGAAATATCCTATCCGGCGCCACCGAGTTCAGTTGACATAGCCACTACCAGAAACCCTAACAGTTCGGTCACACCGATACAGATCTCGGTCTCACCGAGATGGCCTTGCATTCTCCCTGTGACATGTTGCACTCTTTCGGTCTCACCGAGTAAGTGCAATCGGTCACACCGAGTTAGTTTGACATTCGCTCTATTGTCCTATTGCTTCACTTCGGTCTCACCGAGTTAATGCAATCGGTGCCACCGAGTTGATGTTTTCCCTAAGCCCTATAACATTGGTCCCACCGAGTTGTTCCAGTCGGTCCCACCAAGATTCCTAACGTTCACATTTTGAACTAAATCGCTCTCACCGAGTTCTTCTATTCGGTCTGACCGAGTTGGGTCAAATGTGTGTAACGGTTGGATTTTGTGTGGAGGCTATATATACCCCTCTACCCCATCTCCATTTAAGAAAGAGCCATCAGAATGTGCCTACACTTCCACTACTCATTTTCTGAGAGAGAACCACCTACTCATGTGTTGAGACCAAGATATATCAATCCTACCACAAGAATCTTGATCTCTAGCCTTCCCCAAGTTGCTTTCCACTCAAATCATCTTTCCACCATATCCAATTATGTGAGAGAGAGTTGAGTGTTGGGGAGACTATCATTTGAAGCACAAGAGCAAGGAGTTCATCATCAACACACCATTTATTACCTTTTGGAGAGTGGTGTCTCCTAGATTGGTTAGGTGTCGCTTGGGAGCCTCCGACAAGCACTACACAAAAAAAGACACATCCGTGACATTTTGGGCCGAATGAATTCATTCCTGTCATGCTTATGACACTTCTATGGCGATAATTGTGACAAAACCCAGTATCATCATAGATATGGTGGGCTCCTACTTCTATGACAAAAAAATCATGACAGAAAATGGGCTTTTCGTCCTGGGCGGGCCGGAGACGCAGCTGCATGACATTCTTTGGGCCGTCCATGACAGAAAAATCATGGTAGAAGCGAGGGCGAGGAAAATATCACGGAGTTCCCGATTACGCTGGGTGGTCGGGGCCGAGCGATGCACTGTGGTTTGCGCGTTTCTCGTGGTACGCTGCTGCAGTGTGCGAGGCGTTATTAACTGAACCGAGCGATCGCACGTTCTATCGAACCTGAGCGATCGATCCCTTGGCTGTTAACTAAACTCGAGCGATTCATTCATTCGCCGACCGAACCCGAGCAATTCCTTCGCCGCCGCTAATCGAACCCGAGCGATCGATCATCGCTATCGCTTCAAGCCGACCGAGCCGGTGTTGGGTTGCCTCTTGATGAACAGTGACCGTCGCTACCGTGCGCGCAGTACATAGAACGAGTCGAGACGTGGTGAGTCGAGCCGGTTGGTTGGCTGTGGTTGAACAGTTCCCGATGGGGGTTGGATGAACAGGACCCCGTGGTAGTAGGCCGTTGCCGCTGGATGAACAGGACCCCAAGGAGGCCGCCACACCCCAGCCGGTTGGGGTGGATGAACAGGACCCCGTGGAGGCTCTATGAACAGCAGCCGGTGGAGGCTGGATGAACAGTAGCCGTGGATGAACAGTAGCCCGTGGAGGGTGGAGGAGGTCGAGGTGGATGAACATTAGCCCGTGGAGGCTGGAGTGAGGCGGTAGACGATGGATGAACAAGACCCCGTTTCGACTGTAGGCACTCCAACACAAGTCTGTTTACTCCGTTTTGCAGTACGCCACACCCCTCCCGATCAACAGGACCCCGTTTTGACCGTAGGCACTCGAACACAAGTCTGTTTCCTCTGTTTTGCGGTATGCCAGACCCCTCCCGATGAACATGATCCCGTTTCGACCGTGGCCGGTCGAACAGAAGGCTGTTTTCTCCGTTCTGCGGTACGCTAGACCCCGTTTTGGCTGTTCTGTCCAAGCCGGTTGGCTCCCGTTGAACAGGACGCATTCCGACCCAGTCGGTTGCCTCCCGATGAACATGACGTTGTTTCTCCGTTCCGACCCAGCCGGTACTGCCCGATGAACAGGACGCCATTGCTGCCGTCCGTTGCCTCTCCATGTACACAAGCCCTGGCCGTCCGTCTATATGCGCGAGTACGTGCTCGAGACCACGTCCGTATGTACGCACGTGGCCGTATTTTTTGCCCTATGGCTGTACTTACATGTACAGGACTTAGACGGGACTGCGTGAACTGCTATGTCGGGTGCTCTACAACGACATGTGCCGCTACTTACTTGGCCACGGTTCATACTTGCAGAGAGACCGATCAACCAGTATGTACGTACATGTTCGCGACCAGACATACAACACTACGTATGCTTTGACCGGGTGGGTCCCAGCGGCCAGGAAGGATAAGGACGCACTTCCTTGCGTGCGAAGATATAGCTGGTCGGTCCCAACTGTCAGGGGGAGGAATCGTTTTTATTTTGCGAGTAATAAGGAGACACTTACTTGTGTTCGAAGATGTAGCTGGTGGGTCCAGCTATCAGCCTCACCGCCTAAAGTCCTCTTTCGATGGCTGTCCTTCGTTGACCACGTTGACCACGCCGTTCCGAGAGCACCAAGGCTGTGGACGACGACGAGGCCTTGGAAGGGAATGACACGGAGCTGGGGAAGACGCGACAGTGGATGCCCACGCGGAGGGGAGTACGTGGGTTGACTGCTTCGACTGCAGTGTGAGGCTGCCGTCGTCGGAGAATAACAGGAGGTGTGGGTGAGTATAGAGGGATGGCATGGCCAGCGGTGGCAGCACAGCCGGACACGGGAGGCAGGAGCAGGCGGCATGGCCGGCGCTGGTTTGGGTGGCTGGAGCAAGAAGACCAGAGGTTGAAGAAGCATGACGGTCGTTGCATGGACATCGTACGGTCACTGCAGCTAGAATCGTTTATATTGACTAAGTTGACAAAGCCCTTGGTACGCGTCAGCTTAGTAGGCCCACAGGTCAGCCTCTGAAACGGTGCGCCCCATATGTCAGGGGGAGGAATCATTTTTTGGGCGTCTGAAGCAAGAATATCCGAGATTGAAGAAGAAGCACGACATTCATTGGATGGACATCCAACGACCACTGCTGCTAGAACCGTGTGTTGACTATAAGTTGACAAAGCCTTGCATACGCGTCAACTTAGTTTTTTTAGGGGACGCGTCAACTTTGTAGGCCCACAAGTGTATGGCAGAGAACATATAGCCCATTTGTGATTTGTAAGAATGTATAACCCATTTTTGAATTCTAATGAAATTTACTATAGCCTATTTACAGTTTGTTGAAAGTACAACCCATTTTCTAACTAGGACAACGACTAATAATTTCAACCAACCGCTTAAAACAGAATTCAGTTAAATTTCCCACATTTTGATGGGATCCGAAATATTTTTATCCCGAAATTTCTAGTCAGATTAAATATAATTTCAAAATAATTTTTTATTACGTAAAAATCCAAAGGAATATTGCGCGCGCAACAAGTAATGAAATTAAAATTTTCAAAATCCAAAATAATATTTTTTAACTAATTACGTGTTTGGTGCATTTTTTATAATTACTGCCCAGTTTTTATTTTTACATCCCATTTATTATTTCTTAAAGCCCATTTTCTTGTTAAGCCTAATGCATCCCTTCTAGGAAAGATTTGCAGCCCAGCGGGGCGGAGAATAACAAGTTGACCCGGATATTGTGTACAACTGTCGGCCTAGTTGCATTGCTGATGTTTTAAAAAAAGTCTGTGTAGTACAGTACAACTTTACATGGCTACTCAGCCCACATTCAGCGACGCCGGAAAGGCCCAAACAAGGCTTCTGTACAACTTTTTGAAGTCACTGAGCTCAGCTAACAACTTAAGAAAAAAGTTAGAGTATAGTGGAACCTAATTAAAAGCTGTCATGAGCGAAGAAATAATTCAACGGGTCCCACTTGTGTGTGTGTGTGTGAGAGAGAGAGACCCATCGGTCGATGCTCGTAAATACATCTTTCAGCCATATTCATTGCTGATGCTCAGTAAAAACTTATATAGTTGACACAATCATATAGAACATCATAGCACACTGAACTTGCATACAAAAATTTCACGCAGGTGGCACAATCAGGGTGGAAGCAGTGGATTGCTAGGGGTAGGGCTATGTTGAAACCAATGAACGGGGAAATATCTTGAATGTTGTGCAAAGAAAACAGACAGACAACAGAATAAGTTCTGCTAGCACATTAAGTTGACGTACAACCCTTTTGAAAAAAATTCAGTTACAAAAATAGAACATGTTACAATAAAATGTACTGGCACATCAGTGCTTCACACCCATAGCTCAGATTTAACTAGTATCTGATAAGATTCAGTTGTTACCTCAAATTAGAGCACATCCAGGCAGCCAGCCCTGCCTCTTCTCCCAAAGAAGCAGTGGCCTCCGCCGCGCGATGGAGTAGGCCCTGTGCCATCCATCACTCCGAGCAACACGGGGAAAGTCTGACGTTGACTCCTGTAATGGACGTCGTCGACGGACCCTGGCACCAGCGGCAGCGTCAAGACTTCGATTGATGGATTTACCACTTCTTCGTCATGCACGAACACTCGATACAGGTACATCCCTAACGTGGTCCGCGGCGGCCTTGGTGGCGACGAATAGTACAACCCCGGTTCCTGCACCGGTATCTCAACACCAATCACCTTCGGTATGGTGGACGGCCTCTTCATCCATGCCATAACCGTCAGAGCCTAGCTGTCTGGAGGAACAAATATACTTACGAGCTCACCTCCAAGGTTGTTGATAAGCTCATTCATGAACTCGCTGTTACAAGCACGTCGAGGCATGCCGTGGAAGGTAAGCTTTGTTAAAAACTCAAGCTCAGAGGGCACCGAGCCCCATCCTGGGTGCCACCGATCAAAGCTCACCAGCACGCCATCGCAGAACAAACGCCGAGAAGATTCGAACACATGACTGCAGTCGAAAGTTGTCCGAAACCTGACGAAGAAATCAGCCGGTGGTGGACAAACTTCGACGAGCAAGTCACTTATTTGGATGCCGTGCGCAATGCCAAGAGCTTTGACAAGGTCGCCCGGCGAGACGGGAGGCCGGTCGCCGTTGATGGTTACCATCAGCACTTTGCCGACAAACTGGTCGTCAAGTGCCGCCATGCCACTGTTGAGCGACAGCACGCAGCGCCCGAAGGCAGGACGGACCTCGGAGATCCGCATTGACCGGCGACATGATAGTGTGCTTGAGTACAGGGAGTACAGGAGGGGGATTTGGGGGAACTGGAGTAGGAATCGAGATTCCAGAGGTGGGGGAGGGGCGGGAGATTGGGGATGAAAAGGTAGCATGAATTTTGAACACGTGCCAATATGCTCTCAGCGTGCAAGCGCATGAAAACACCGGTGGCGCCCACATGTCGGCCTAAGAGTCTTTATTCTTCCTTTTTTTGAGAGCCCGGCCTTTTTTTGAGGATCTTTTGAGAGCCCGGCCTGAGAGACATAATTGACCTGTTTGGCATTGCATTACTACCCGGCCCATATTCAACGACACCTCACTGGCTCAAACAAGTGTACATCATCGAATAGACACTGAGCTCAAATTATAACTTAAAAAAAAGGAGATATACTCTAAACGCTGGAGAATGGTGATGTCCTCATTTAGCCCACCAGTAGTTCGAGACAATAAACAATTCGAAACAACAGTATATACAACATTCAAACACTGACTAGTGACTACTCTCGACATAAACAAAGAAGACATGATAGTTCATAAGAAGTCTTGCTACACCACCAAAACGCACCCATCTCAAGAACGCCGATTCTCGTGATCCGCATTTGAGAATGACATTCTAAATAGAGGCAACTATTACATAGTAAGAGTGACATAGACGAGGATGACCAAATGACAAGGAATATGCATAAAAAAAAGAGAACTACCCATCCAGAACAAGCAGCAAAGACAACAAGTCATTCGAAGAGGGATGATCCAACACCATCATAATTTGCAGCCCTGCTTCAGCGACCAGTGATCATGAGACACCAGTACTCCACCCTTTCGACGCAACAACCCAATTACCTATCAACCTGAAGGCTTGAACCACATCACTGCCTGTCGGACTTGAGACATCCAAGGATCAAAGTTAATCCAGATGCCTTTGTCATTCTCACCTTCCTTTGGCTGCAGTCAGATTATCATTGACAATCGGGGAGTTTGCTCCCGAAGTCCTAGGGCTCACCGTGTAGAACCACAGTTTTCCATAGTAAATGTGAGCCTCTCTCGCCATCAAGGTCCTTGCCAACGGTGATCTCCTGGTTAATCGGATAATTGAGTCCAAGAAACAGAGAGTGTGAACCAAGGCTGTTTACCCGCCTCCAACTCAATTCTGAAGGCCCCAACAAGCTGGTATCCTGCTCATAGACGTAACAACCACTGTCCGGATACTCACGTATTTCACGGTGCTTGTACACAGTGGGGTTTTTGCAATATAACTTTTCTGGCTCATGTGTCCAAATGATGATAAGTCTTTTGCCGTCGTCTGATCAAGTGAGGAACCAGTTGTGCTTCCCTATTTTTGGCAAAGGTGGTATATGTCCCTGTTGGAACTGGGAGGAAAATACAGGGAAATGTATACTTGGTTCAAAAATATAGAAGTGCCATGCATGGTTATACTCATGTTATCTCAAGAATCGATTCTTCACATGAAACTACCATGTCATGCATGTTATGTAATCATGTTCTGTCCTCACAAACAAATTCTTCAAGGAAACTAATGCACCATGCATTATTATATACTCATGTTCTCAGAGGCAAAATTTTTGTGAGGATATTATTCTAGCCATTGATTCTTTGAAGGGCGAATATAGGTATGTACTCATGGTAAACATTACAGGATTTCACTACTTCCAAATATAGAGTTCTCCATATGCACATTTACTTCCCTAATGTATGGTTAGATGAAACCAACAGTGTGATGCATGTTTCTACATCATGAAAATGAGGAAACTAACATGGCCATTGACACACACTCATATTTAATAGTATATAGATTACTATAAAATAAGGAGAATATCCATATCTTCCTAACCATTTGATTATTCAGAGGTACAAATTGGTTGTAATGACATGGTCACAATCGCATGAATTAACTCATTCCAAATATAGCTGATTTACAGCGTCTCTAATACATTGCCATAGTTCTACTCAAATTCTGCTCGAACAGGGATATGCCAATCATCACAAAAAGTTCAAATAGTGTCATGGCGTCATCATTAACATCAGATGGAAACAAATTACACGCGCTGTCCCAGCAATACGTGGTGCCAACTGCTTTGTCGATTGCATAGATGATGCCATTGTGTTCAATAGCATCACAGAAGTGTGTATCAGCTTTGACGATCCACTACGAGGTGAGCTGTCTCCAGCTAAAGAAGGCATCAGCGGAAAGATAGGTGAGTCCACGGTCGAACAAGGCAATTAGCTTGAAGTCTGCGTAATTCGCATCTCGTGTGGGCACTTGGAAGATTACAATCTTCTGCAAAACAAGGTGCGTCCAACTGACTTCGTAATCTAGATGACTTGGACCGCGACGATAAAACCCTATATAATCCAACGTAGGAAGGATAATCTCATGGGAGGAGTGGAAGTTCACGAGCACCAACTTTTGTCGGTCTTGTCTGACAGCAGCCATCCAGTGGGAGCTCATGCCGACCCAGTACATACCTGCCAAGAAGTTTCGGGCAACGGTGATTGGATTGAAGTCAAGGGAAATGATGTATGGCGACCCACTACATACCTGCAAAGAAGTTTCGGCTAATGGAGGTCGGATTGAAGTCGAGGGGCATCATGTACGCCTCCATATCATGGTGAGCAAAGCTCACAAGACCAGATAGCAGCAAACAGGGTGTCTTGAAAAGCTTAGGCCTTGCTTCGACGATGGTTGTGTGCATGTCCCTCGAGCATGCAGCCAGCCACAGGGCGCTCAACATATCCATACACGAACAACATAGGTCGAGGATGTCACTGGGGAGATTGCTCCAATTGCGGCTCATATGGATGCTGCGCGGTTCGCATTCGACCATGGTGGAGTTTGGAAGGTGGGTGTTTTTGGGGGCTTGATTTACGGGGGAGAAGGCTCTCGGTGCTAGAGCGGCTAGCGAGGGAATAGTGGTACTGGGGGAGGTGAGCAAGGCAAGGGTACGCGGGGGCACAGTGAGATGACGAAGAGTGACCTCAGGATCTCCGGCGAGACGGAGATGGAGATGGAGTGGTGCTAGGGGAGAGGGAGACGAGGCGAGGCATGCTATACAGCGGCGGTGACAGTGACTGCATAGTGTACAAGGTGAGGTTGACTTTGGTAACCCGAACACGCTGCCTGGACTAGTGTCACCTCGGGCGCATGGTCTTTTCACTTCACTGTGAGGACCGTATGAATAATTTTTTGACCATCAAGTGTACCACAGTTGTACTACTATTACTAGTAGGAGTAGTAGGAACATGAGTAGTACTATATAATGGAAATAGGTCTCCCGTGCTAGCATGCCTCCGGGTTCACTTCATCCTCCAGGTATCATCCATATTGCAAGCAGAACCAAATTATCGTGCATGCGGAAGCATGAAGAAGGCTTTTTATTTTTTGAGGATATCCGCATATTCCTTAACCAAGGAATGTTGTGTCCCCCAGCACGCGCCAATATCCATCCAAACCAGCTACGACACATTTTTATATCGGTTTGCATAGGTCCCACCTGTCAGGAGGGGTGCAGAAATAAAAAGAATCATAAAATGTCTTGCCACGGTGATTCGAAAGAGTGACCTCAACTAGCCAGTGGCACATGTAGCGCTAGAAGGATGGGCACGTACAGGACAGGTACCACTCCTCAGTCTACCCGCATAGCCTTTTCATTTAGTCTACCTAGCCGTCTAATCAACTGCCTGCAGGTCACTTCTCCCATTTACTTCTCCATCGGGAACCGATTTTCCTCGGCTTCTTCACCTCTCCTTCATCTTCATTTGCATCCAAACCACACTGCATTCACATTGTTTTAACCTCTTGACATTCTCCTGGAGTAGTTCTGAAGCCCCTTTAAATAATCATCTTCTTCAGTTAGACTAGCCATCTAATCCTATTTCTCCAAACCATAGCCCTCCGGTCCAGCGGTTCCAAATGGAGAAAGAGATCGAGATGCAGGTTTTTAGCGTCCAACATGTCCTCGTCGAAGGCTCGTTGAGCATAGTTGCCACCGTCACTGACCACAAAAGGGTTGTCCGGAAGTGGATCAACAATGTATCCAACTCCCTCCAAAAGGTGGAGATTAAGGTCATCGTCTCGACGCAGAGTACACGGAGCATGCCACTGGGAAGATCCAACGGGTAGCCGTACTTCAGCTGTGCCTCAAAGATGATGTTTTGGTGTACCACATCATACACGTGCCCTCCATACCAGGTGAGCTCCACGATTTCTTGTCTCGGGAGGACATATACTTTTGTGGGGCAGCCATCGCAGGGGACAAACAAAAGTTGGAGCCATACAACCTTGATTTGAAAAGCATCGCTGACGTACAAACCAAAATAAAAATTCTTGTAGAAGATTGTGATAAACCGACACCATCCCTATTCGATGTAGCAAATTTTGTGCTCAGAACAAATCTTCAGAAGGGTGACGATACACTGGCATTAAGGTTGTCTGGATGAGAATTATCCCTTGATGTACGAGCGGATAAAATATGCTACCCTCGATGCCCGTGTGAGTTTCGAGATAGCTGCAAGGTCCAGAGAGCTTGTTGCGAAGCCGTCTCCGACAGAAAATGAGAACAACAACAAGAAGAAGAAGCTGCACCAGCAGCATGACATTATGGATGGATGAACTATTTCCTCTCTTGTAAAAAAAATTATTTCCTCTCTGTGTATATTGATATAAATGGACTATTTCGATGGCGTGCATGTCTTTGGAACAAGTAGTAGCATGGGTCCGCTTGACTATAAGGAACTATTTATCCACCTAGCTTTCTCTACTACTCCTTCCAGTGACCGGTATGCAATGCATGTGTCCGTAGACATGACAGCTTGTCCATGGAAGTTCAACTACGACGACCATCACGTTTCATCCACTGCTACTCGTGATTCCCACGACGCCGCTCCAACCCATGGCACCACGTCCCCCGACATGCGCCTCACCCCTCTCGGCCGCACCGCCCCTCTGCCTTTGTGTGCATGACATGTGGGCCACCTGAAATGCAGCGAGCATCAAGTTGCTACCACAGCCACACGCGATTCCCATGACGCCACTCGAACCCATGACACCACACGTCCCCGACCTGCGGCTCACCCCTCTCGGCCCCACTGCCCCTCTGCCGTCGAGAGTATTACATGTGGACCAGCCACCTATCGGGTCCACATGTTATTGACTCAAAGGCAGGTGTAGTAAGGCGTTGAAGCTCAGTCCTGAGGGCCCTGAGAGGGAAATTTAACTCCTGCGCCTGGCCTTGTGGTGCTACCGCTGCATGAACTCATGCCAAACTCGAGATTTGTTTCTTACTAGTACATGCGCACAACGATTTAATGGACATTATAATCTCAACATGTGATGGGGAGCTCTAAATTTGAATTTGAAACTTATAAAATGAAAAAATTCAAAACAAATAAACTGGAAGAGAGGGAGTATACCGTAGGATGTGTCCCATACGAAACAAGTCCCTTGGTTTGTCACCGCGAAGATGCGGTTAGAAAGGAGCACAACGTCTTCGTACTCGTACGACAACAAATCGGCCGCAGACAACATGGTCCACCTTTGACCGCCATGTGCAAGTTCGTGAAAGCAATCACGATGTCGAACACCGCGATGAGAGTGTAATTTTGGTTGGCGGACGACCTTATTGGGGCTTCCATGATTGCTATTCAAGATGGCAATATTCTCCGTGGGGACGGGTACCCGCGGGGATTTACCTGTCATGGAGCAGGGATGGGGGACAAATTAGCCCCATGGGTATTGTCTGGTGGGTACCCGTTAGTCTCGTGGGGCGGGGATGGGTATAAAATTCCCCCCATGGGGACTCCATGGATACCCCAAAACTATGCCATTCGTACTACAAATGCAGAATATATAGATTAATACCTAGATATTTCACACAATTATTTTTCTACACCTCTCCCAACAACCATGTCCTCTCCAATCTCACCTATCCTAGTCAGCTTTTGAAATCCCCATGGATACCCGACGGGTACCGGGTACCCGATATTAACGGGGATGGGGGCGTTTTGTGACATCATTTAGTTGTAAATAAATAGAAGTGTGATGATCATCATTTAATAGAGCATTTTCCCAATAAAAAGAAGAAAAAAGGCCCAAAAAAGAGAAATAAAAAGGGGCAATGCAACTATCCTTTTTTTCCACACTTGTGCTTCAAAGTAGCACCATAATCTTCATGATAGAGAGTCTCTTGTTTTGTCACTTTCATATACTAGTGGGAATTTTTCATTATAGAACTTGGCTTGTATATTCCAACAATGGGCCTCCTCAAGTTCCCTAGGTCTTCGTGAGCAAGCAAGTTGGATGCACACCCACTTAGTTTCTTTTGTTGAGCTTTCATTCATTTATAGCTCTAGTGCATCCGTTGCATGGCAATCCCTACTCCTTGCATCAACATCAATCGATGGGCATCTCCGGGGATCGCGGGTATGGGGATTGGCGGGGATCGGGGCGGGGATGGTGGAGTCATCCCCGTTGCCACCTTGAATTGCTATCTTCTTCAATCTCACCGTGGTTCCATCGTACCAATTCAGGCGGTGGCCCGTTGCATGGCTGACCCCAATGTTGGACAAAGGTTCTACTGGAATGGTTTCACCGTTGTAAAGTTTGTGTAAATTGATGTTGGTACCCTCCCGTACATATGCAAGTGATGTCTACTACACAACCTTCTTCTTGTAGACGTTGTTGGGCCTCCAAGTGAAGAGGTTTGTAGGACAGTAGCAAATTTCCCTCAAGTGAATGACCTAAGGTTTATCAATCCGTGGGAGGCGTAGGATGAAGATGGTCTCTCTCAAGCAACCCTGCAACCAAATAACAAAGAGTCTCTTGTGTCCCCAACACACCCAATACAATGGTAAATTGTATAGGTGCACTAGTTCGGCGAAGAGATGGTGATACAAGTGCAATATAGATGGTAGATATGGGTTTTTGTAATTTGAAAATATAAAAACAGCAAGGTAACTAATGATAAAGTGAGCATAAATGGTATTGCAATGCTAGGAAACAAGGCCTAGGGTTCATACTTTCACTAGTGCAAGTTCTCTCAACAATAATAACATAATTGGATCATATAACTATCCCTCAACATGCAACAAAGAGTCACTCCAAAGTCACTAATAGTGCAGAACAAACAAAGAGATTATGGTAGGGTACGAAACCACCTCAAAGTTATTCTTTCCAATCAATCCGTTGGGCTATTCCTATAAGTGCCACAAACAGCCCTAGAGTTCGTACTAGAATAACACCTTAAGACACAAATCAACCAAAACCCTAATGTCACCTAGATACTCCAATTCACCTCAAGTATCTGTGGGTATGATTATACGATATGCATCACACAATCTCAGATTCTATTCAACCAACACAAAAACTTCAAAGAGTGCCCCAAAGTTTCTACCGGAGAATCAAGATGAAAACGTGTGCCAACCCCTATGCATAGGATCATGGGCGGAACCCGCAAGTTGATCACCAAAACATACATCAAGTGAATCACGTGATATCCCATTGTCACCACAGATAAGCACGGCAATACATACATCAAGTGTTCTCAAGTCATTAAAGACTCAATCCGATAAGATTACTTCAAAGGGAAAACTCAATCCATTACAAGAGAGTAGAGGGGGAGAATGTTGGAAATATGCCCTAGAGGCAATAATAAAAGCATTATTATTATATTTCCTTGTTCATGATAATTGTCTTTTATTCATGCTATAATTGTATTATCCGGAAATCGTAATACATGTGTGAATACATAGACCACAATACGTCCCTAGTGAGCCTCTAGTTGACTAGCTCGTTGGTCAACAGATAGTCATGGTTTCTCGACTATGGACATCGATGTCATTGACAACGGGATCACGTCATTAGGAGAATGACGTGATGGACAAGACCCAATCCTAAGCATAGCACAAGATCGTGTAGTTCGTTTTGCTAGAGCTTTTTCAATGTCAAGTATCTCTTCCTTAGACCATGAGATCGTGTAACTCCCGGATACCGTAGGAGTGCTTTGGGTGTACCAAACGTCACAACGTAATCGGGTGACTATAAAGGTGCACTACGGTATCTCCGAAAGTGTCTGCTGGGTTGACACGGATCGAGACTGGATTTGTCACTCCGTATGACGGAGAGGTATCTCTGGGCCCACTCGGTAATGCATCATCATAATGAGCTCAAAGTGACCAAGTGTTTGGTCACGGATCATGCATTACTAAGTCGAGTAAAGTGACTTGCCGGTAACAAGACTGAACAAGGTATTGGGATACCGACGATCGAGTCTCGGGCATGTAACGTACCAATTGACAAAGGGAATAGTATACGGGGTTGCTTGAATCCTCTACATCGTGGTTCATCCGATGACATCATCGAGGAGCATGTGGGAGCCAACATGGGTATCCAGATCCCGCTGTTGGTTATTGACCTGAGAGCGCCTCGTCATGTTCAAGATGTCTCCGAACCCGTAGGTTCTACACACTTAAGGTTCGGTGACGCTAGGGTTATTAGGAAGACTTGTATGTGATTACCGAATGTTTTTCGGAGTCCCGGATGAGATCTCGGACGTCACGAGGAGTTCCGGAATAGTCCAGAGGTAAAGATTTATATATGGGAAGTTGTCAAACGGACACCGGAAAGTTTCGGGGGCATACCGGTATTGTACCGGGGCCACCGGGAGGGGCCACCCCTCCCGGGGGGCCACTTGGGCTGCGTGGGAAGGGGCCAGCCCCTGGTGGGCTGGGCGCACCCCCTCCCTTGGGCCCTTGCGCCTAGGGTTGAGGGGAGCCCAGAGGGGCGCCTTGCTTGGGGGCAAGCCCTCCCCTTGGCCGCCCGCCCCTCTAGATGCCATCTAGAGGCCGGCCCTTGCCCTCTCCCCTATAAATAGAGGCGAGGGAGGGCTGCACACCCCAAGCCAAGGCGCAGCCCTCCCTCCCAACACCTCTCCTCCTCCGTCGTGCTTGGCGAAGCCACAGCCGAGATCTTGCTACACCAACAACACCACGCCGTCGTCTTTGCCGTTGGAGCTGTCTTCCTCAACCTCTCCTTCCTCCTTGATGGATCAAGACGGAGGAGACGTCGTCTGCACTGCACGTGTGTTGAACGCGGAGGTGCTGTCCGCTCAAGACTTGGTCATCGGTGATCCGAATCACGCCGAGTACGACTCCATCATCACCATCTCCTTGAACGCTTCCTTTTCGATCTACAGGTGGTATGTAGATGCAAACTCACTCCCTTGACTCGTTGCTTAGATGAACTCATAGATGGATCTTGGTGAAAACGTAGGAAAAATTTTAATTTTCTGCAACGTTCCCCAACAGTGGCATCATGAGCTAGGTCTATGCGTAGTTCTCTATTGCACGAGTAGAACACAATTTGGTTGTGGGCGTAGATCTTGTCAACTTGCTTGCCGTTACTAGTCTTACCTTGCTTCCATGTATTGTGGGATGAAGCGGCCCGGACCAATCTTACACGTACGCTTACGTGAGACCGGTTCCACCGACTGACATGCACTAGTTGCATAAGGTGGCTGGCGGGTGTCTGTCTCTCCCACTTTAATTGGAGCGGATTCGATGAAAAGGGGCCTTATGAAGGGTAAATAGAAGTTGACAATATCACGTTGTGGTTATTCGTAGGTAAGAAAACGTTCTTTCTAGAACCCAATTGCAGCCACGTAAAAGATGCAACAACAATTAGAGGACGTCTAACTTGTTTTTGCAGCAATTGTCATGTGATGTGATATGGCCAAGTTGTGATGAATGATGAATGACATATTGTGATGTATGAGATCATGTTCTTGTAATAGAGATCACGACTTGCATGTCGATGAGTATGACAACCGGCAGGAGCCATAGGAGTTGTTTTTATTTTTGTATGACCTGCGTGTCATTGAAGAACGCCATGTAAATTACTTTACTTTATTGCTAAACGCGTTAGCCATAGAAGTAGAAGTAGTCATGGCGTGACAACTTCATGAAGACACAATGATGGAGATCATGATGATGGAGATCATGGTGTCATGCCGGTGACAAGATGATCATGGAGCCCCAAAGATGGAGATCAATGGAGCTATATGATATTGGCCATATCATGTCACTACTATATAATTGCATGTGATGTTTATTATGTTTATGCATCTTGTTTACTTAGAACGACGGTAGTAAATAAGATGATCCTTACAACAATTTCAAGAAGTGTTCTCCCCTAACTGTGCAATTGCTAAAGTTAAAGTTCGTCGTTTCGACGCACCACGTGATGATCGGGTGTGATAGATCCTTACGTTCACATACAACGGTGTAAGACAGGTTTTACACATGCAAAACACTTAGGGTTAACTTGACGAGCCTAGCATGTATGCAGACATGGCCTCGGAACACGGAGACCGAAAGGTCGAACACGAGTCGTATGGAAGATACGATCAACATGAGAATGTTCACCGACGATGACTAGTCCGTCTCACGTGATGATCGGACACGGCCTAGTCGACTCGGATCGTGTAACACTTAGATGACCGTAGGGATGTCTAATCTGAGTGGGAGTTCATTAAGATAATTTGATTAGATGAACTTAATTATCATGAACTTAGTCTAAAACCTTTGCAAATATGTCTTGTAGATCAAATGGCCAACGCTCATGTCAACTCGAACTTCAACGCTCCTAGAGAAAACCAAGATGAAAGATGATGGCAGCAACTATACGGACTGGTCCTAACCCGAGGATCATCCTCATAGCTGCCAGAAACAATATGTCCTAGAAGGACCGCTAGGTGACGCCTCCGTCTGCAGAACCAAGACATTATGAATGCTTGGCAGTCTCGCGCTGATGATTACTCCCTCGATCAGTGCGGCATGCTTTACAGCTTAGAATCGGGGCTCCAAAAGCGTTTTGAGAATCACGGAGCATATGAGATGTTCGAGGAGCTGAAACTAGTTTTCCAAGCTCACGCCCGGTCGAGAGATATGGCGTCTCGACAAGTTCTATAGTTGTAAGATGGAGGAAAATAGTTCTGTCGGTGAGCACATACTGTAATGTCCAGGTTGCACAACCGCATGACCCATTGAATATTAACCTCCCCGATGAGGCGGTCATTGACAGAATCCTTGATCGCTCCCACCAAGCTACAAGAGCTTTGTGATGAACTACAATATGCACGGGGGATGGTGAAGACCATTCTGAAGTATTTTCAATCTTTGAAGTCGAGGAGAGGTTGAGATCAAGAAAGAACATCAAGTGTTGATGGTCAATAAGACCACTAAGTTCAAGAAGGGCAAGGGCAAGAAGAACTTCAAGAAGGACGGCAAGGATGTTGCCGCCCGTAAGCCAGTTAACGGGAAGAAGTCAAAGAATGGACCCAAGCCTGAGACTGAGTGCTTTTATTGCAAGGGGAAGGGTCACTGGAAGCGGAACTGCCCCAAATACTTAGCGGATAAGAAGGCCGGCAACACCAAAGGTATATTTGATATACATGTAATTGATGTGCACCTTACCAAGACTCGTAGTAACTCCCCGGTATTTGATACCGTGCCGTTGCTCATATTTGTAACTCACGGCAGGAGCTGCGGAATAAGCGGAGGCTGGCGAAGGGCGAGAGGTGACAATGCGCGTCGGGAATGGTTCCAGAGTCGATGTGGTCGCCACGGCACGCTACCTCTATATTTACCTACGGGATTAGTTTTGAACCTTAATAATTGTTATTTGGTGCCAAGTTTGAGCATGAACATTGTATCCGGATCTCGTTTAATGCGAGATGGCTACTCATTTAAATCCGAGAATAATGGTTGTTCTATTTATATGAGAGATATGTTTTATGGTCATGCTCCGATGGTCAATGGTTTATTCTTAATGAATCTCGAGCGTAATGTTACACATATTCATAGCGTGATTACCAAAAGATGTAAAGTTGATAACGATAGTCCCACATACTTGTGGCTTTGGCTCCTTGGTCAGATTGGTGTCAAGCGCATGAAGAAGCTCCATGCCGATGGACTTTTGGAGTCTCTAGATTATGAATCATTTGACACATGCGAACCATGCCTCATGGGCAAGATGACCAAGACTCGTTTCTCCTAACAATGGAGCGAGCAACCAACTTGTTGGAAATCATACATACCGATGTGTGCGGTCCAATGAGTGTTGAGGCTCATGGAGGATATCGTTATGTTCTCACTCTCACTGATGACTTGAGTAGATATGGGTATGTCTACTTGATGAAACACAAGTCCGAGACCTTTGAAAAGTTCAAGGAATTTCAGAATGAAGTAGAGAATCAACGTGACCGAAAGATAAAATTTCTTACGATCAGATCGTGGAGGAGAATATTTGAGTCACGAATTTGGTACACACTTAAGAAAATGTGGAATCGTTTCACAACTCACGCTACCGAACACCTCAACGTAACGGTGTGTCCGAACGTCAGAATCGTCGCACTCTATTGGATATGGTGCGATCTATGATGTCTCTTACCGATTTACCGCTATCATTTTGGGGATACGCTCTAGAGACAGCCACATTCACTTTAAATAGGGCACCGCTCTAAATCCGTTGAGACGACACCGTATGAATTATGGTTTGGGAAGAAACCTAAGTCATCGTTTCTAAAAGTTTGGGGATACGATGCTTATGTCAAGAAACTTCAACCTGAAAAGCTCGAACCCAAGTCGGAAACATGCGTCTTCATAGGATACCCTAAGGAAACCATTGGGTATACCTTCTACCTTAGATCCGAAGGCAAGATCTTTGTTGCCAAGAACAGATCCTTTCTGGAAAAAGAGTTTCTCTCGAAAGGAGTAAGTGGGAGGAAAGTAGAACTCGATGAAGTACTACCTCTTGAACCGGATAGTAGTACAGCTCAGAAAAATGTTCCTGTGATGCCTACACCAACTGAAGAGGAAATTAATGATGATGATCAAGTTACTTCGGGTCAAGTTGCTACTGAACTTCGTAGGTCCACTAGGACACGTTCCGCACCAGGGTTGTACGGCAACCCTGTCCTGGAAATCATGTTGTTAGACAACGGTGAACCTTCGAACTATGAAGAAGCGATGGCGGGCCCGGATTCCAAAAAATGGCTCGAAGCCATGCAATCCGAGATAGGATCCATGTATGAAAACAAAGTATGGACTTTGACTGACTTGCCCAATGATCGGCGAGCGATAGAAAACAAATGGATCTTCAAGAAGAAGACGGACGCGGATGGTAATGTCACCATCTATAAAGCTCGACTTGTCGCTAAGGGTTATCTGCAAGTTCAAGGGATTGACTACGATGAGACTTTCTCTCCCGTAGCGAAGCTTAAGTCCGTCCGAATCATGTTAGCAATTGCCGCATACTATGATTATGAGATACGGCAGATGGACGTCAAAACAGCGTTCCTTAACGGTTATCTTAAGGAAGAGCTGTATATGATGCAGCCGGAAGGTTTTGTCGATCCTAAGAATGCTAACAAAGTATGCAAGCTCCAGCAATCCATTTATGGGCTGGTGCAAGCATCTCGGAGTTGGAACATTCGCTTTGATGAGATGATCAAAGCGTTTGGGTTTTATGCAGACTTATGGAGAAGCCTGCGTTTACAAGAAAGTGAGTGGGAGCTCTGTAGCATTTCTCATATTATATGTAGATGACATACTTTTGATGGGAAATGATATAGAACTCTTGGACAGCATTAAGGCCTACTTGAATAAAAGTTTTTCAATGAAGGACCTTGGAGAAGCTGCTTATATATTAGGCATCAAGATCTATAGAGATAGATCGAGACGCCTCGTAGGTCTTTCACAAAGCACATACCTTGATAAGATTTTGAAGAAGTTCAAAATGGATCAGTCCAAGAAAGGGTTCTTGCATGTCTTTGCAAGGTGTGAAATTGAGCTCAGCTCAATGCCCGACCACGGCAAAAGATAAAGAAGAGATGAGCGTCATCCCCTATGCCTCAACCATAGGATCTATTATGTATCCATGTCGTACCGGACCTGATGTAAACCTTGCCGTAAGTTTGGTAGGAAGGTACCAAAGTAATCCCGCAAGGAACACTAGACAATGATCAAGAATATCCTTAAGTACCGAAAAGGATGAAGGACATGTTTCTCGTTTATGGAGGTGACGAAGAGCTGTCAGAAGGGTTACGCCGACGCTAGCTTCGACACAGATCCGATGACTCTAAGTCACAAACCGGATACGTGTATATGTTGAATGGTGGAGCGAAGCTGGTGCAGTACCGCAAGGAGAGCGTCGTGGCGGGATCTACATGTGAAGCGGAGTACATGGCAGCCTCGGAGGCAGCGCATGAAGCAATTTGGGTGAAGGAGTTCATCACCGACCTAGGAGTCATACCCAATGCATCGGGGCCGATCAAACTCTTCTGTGATAACACCGAGCTATTGCACTTGCCAAGGAGCCTGTGTTTCACAAGAAGACCAGCACATCAAGTTGCCGCTTCAACTCCATCCGTGAAAATGTTCAAGATGGAGACATAGAAATTTGTAAAGTGCATATGGATCTGAATGTCGCAGATCCGTTGACTAAACCTCTTCATGGGCAAAACATGATCAACACCGTAACTCTATGGGTGTTCGATTCATCACAATGTAACTAGATTATTCACTCTAGTGCAAGTGGAAGACTGTTGGAAATATGCCCTAGAGGCAATAATAAAAGCATTATTATTATATTTCCTTGTTCATGATAATTGTCTTTTATTCATGCTATAATTGTATTATCCGGAAATCGTAATACATGTGTGAATACATAGACCACAATATGTCCCTAGTGAGCCTCTAGTTGACTAGCTCGTTGGTCAACAGATAGTCATGGTTTCGACTATGGACATCGATGTCATTGACAACGGGATCACGTCATTAGGAGAATGACGTGATGGAAAAGACCCAATCCTAAGCATAGCACAAGATCGTGTAGTTCGCTTTGCTAGAGCTTTTTCAATGTCAAGTATCTCTTCCTTAGACCATGAGATCGTAACTCCCGGATACCGTAGGAGTGCTTTGGGTGTACCAAACATCACAACGTGAATCGAAAGTGACTATAAAGGTGCACTACGGTATCTCCGAAAGTGTCATTGGGTTGACACGGATCGAGATCGATTTGTCACTCCGTATGACGGAGAGGTATCTCTGGGCCCACTCGGTAATGCATCATCATAATGAGCTCAAAGTGACCAAGTGTTTGGTCACGGGATCATGCATTACGATGCAGTAAAGTGACTTGCCGTAACGACCGAACAAGGTATTGGGATACCGACGATCGAGTGTCGGGCATGTAACGCATCGATTGACAAAGGGAATAGTATACGGGGTTGCTTGAATCCTCGACATCGTGGTTCATCCGATGACATCATCGAGGAGCATGTGGGAGCCAACATGGGTATCCAGATCCGCTGTTGGTTATTGACCTGAGAGCGTCTCGGTCATGTTCAGATGTCTCCCGAACCCGTAGGGTCTACACACTTAAGGTTCGGTGACGCTAGGGTTATTAGGAAGACTTGTATGTGATTACCGAATGTTGTTCGGAGTCCCGGATGAGATCCCGGACGTCACGAGGAGTTCCGGAATAGTCCAGAGGTAAAGATTTATATATGGGAAGTTGTCAAACGGACACCGGAAAGTTTCGGGCATACTGTATTGTTATGCCGACCACCGAAGGGTTCCGGGTCCACCGGAGGGGCCACCCCTCGGGGGCCACTTGGGCTGCGTGGGAAGGGCCAGCCCCTGGTGGGCTGGGCGCACCCCTCCTTGGGCCCTTGCGCCTAGGGTTGAGGGGAACCCTAGAGGGGCGCCCCCTTGCTTGGGGGCAAGCCCCCTCCCTTGCCGCCCCCTCTAGATGCCATCTAGAGGGGCCGGCCCCCCTTGCCCTCTCCCCTATAAATAGAGGGGTGAGGGGAGGGCTGCACACCCCAAGCCAAGGTGCAGCCCCTCCCCTCCCCAACACCTCTCCTCCTCCGTACGTGCTTGGCGAAGCCCTGTCGGAGTACTGCTGCACCAACAACACCACGCCGTCGTGCTGCCGTTGGAGCTGTCTTCCTCAACCTCTCCTTCCTCCTTGCTGGATCAAGGCCGGAGGAGACGCCGCCCCACCGTGACGTGTGTTGAACGCGGAGGTGCTGTCCATTCAGCACTTGGTCATCGGTGATCCGAATCACGTCGAAAATGACTCCATCATCACCATCTCCTTGAACGCTTCCACTCGATCTACAAGTGGTATGTAGATGCAAACTCTCTCCCTTGACTCGTTGCTTAGATGAACTCATAGATGGATCTTGGTGAAACCGTAGGAAAAATTTTAATTTTCTGCAACGTTCCCCAACAGAGAAGCAACATAAGATCCAACTATAATAGCAAAGCTCACGATACATCAAGATCGTGCCAAATCAAGAACACGAGAGAGAGAGAGAGATCAAACACATAGCTACTGGTAGATACCCTCAGCCCCGAGGGTGAACTACTCCCTCCTTGTCATAGAGAGTGCCGGGATGATGAAGATGGCCACCGGTGAGGGTTCCTCCCATAGGTGCCTAACAGGGTCCCGATTGACTTTTGGTGGCTACAGAGGCTTGCAGCGGCGGAACTCCTGATCTATTCTGTTCTCCAGAATTTTTAGGGTATATGGATATATATAGGCGGAAGAAGTACATCGGTGGACCTCCGGGCTGTCCACGAGGCAGGGGGCGCGCCCTAGGGGGTTGGGCACGCCCCCCACCCTCGTGGGCAGCCCGGGACTCCCCTGGTGCAACTCCGGTACTCTGTGGGCTTCTTCTGGTCCAAAAATAAGTTCCGTGGAGTTTCAGGTCAATTGGACTCCGTTTGATATTCCTTTTCTTCGAAACACTGAAATAGGCAAAAAACAGCAATTCTGGGCTGGGCCTCCGGTTAATAGGTTAGTCCCAAAAATAATATGAAAGTTGATAATAAAGCCCAATATTGTCCAAAACAGTAGATAATATAGCATGGAGCAATAAAAAATTATAGATACGTTGGAGACGTATCAAGCATCCCTAAGCTTAATTCACCTTTCGTTCTCGAGTAGGTAAATGATAAAAACATAAATTTTGATGCGGAGTGCTACTTGGCATAATTTCAATGTAATTCTTCTTACTTGTGATATGAATATTCAGATTCGAAAGATTCAAGACAAAAGTTCATATTGACATAAAAACAATAATACTTCAAGCATACTAATTAAGCAATTATGTCCTCTCAAAATAACATGGCCAAAGGAAGCTTATCCCTACAAAATCATATAGTTTAGTCATGCTCCATTTTCGTCACACAAGAATGCTCTCATCATGCACAACCCCGATGACAAGCCAAGCAATTGTTTCATACTTAAGTAATCTCAAACCTATAAACTTTCACGCAATATATGAGCGGGAGCCATGGACATAGCACTATGGGTGGAATAGAATATGATGATGGGGGTTATGTGGAGAAGACAAAAGGAGAAAGTCTCACACCAACGAGGCTAATCAATGAGCTATGGAGATGCCCATCGATTGATGTTGATGCAAGGAGTAGGGATTGCCATGCAACGGATGCACTAGAGCTATAAATGAATGAAAGCTCATCAAAAGAAACTAAGTGGGTGTGCATCCAACTTGCTTGCTCACGAAGACCTAGGGCACTTGAGGAGGCCCATTGTTGGAATATACAAGCCAAGTTCTATAATGAAAAATTCCCACTAGTATATGAAAGTGACAAAACAAGAGACTCTCTATCATGAAGATTATGGTGCTACTTTGAAGCACAAGTGTGAAAAAATGGATAGTAGCATTGCCACTTTTTATTTCTCTTTTTTGGGCCTTTTTTTATTGGGACAATGCTCTATTAAATGATGATCATCACACTTCTATTTATTTACAACTCAATGATTACAACTCGATACTAGAACAAAGTATGACTCTATATGAATGCCTCCGGCGGTGTACGGGGATATGCAATGAATCAAGAGTGACATGTCTGAAAGAATTATGAACGGTGGCTTTGCCACAAATACTATGTCAACTACATGATCATGCTAGCAATATGACAATGTGTAGCGACCCGACCCGAATGGATCAAGTCTCTGTGCTTTCGTGTCATCCCTGGATCGGTATGCTGACACACACAGTACTCGAAGGATTTATAACAGAGGTAAATCACATGTATAAAGTAACGTAAATACTATTACCTCAATCCAACATATATAGCGGAAGCAACAAGGTTGTGGATTCCCATCAACACCAACGGCAAAGTTGAGTATAGGAAATCGTAACCCTAACGTATCACTTACTGTCAGTTCGAGAAGTCTGCAACATGAAAAGTTGCAGCCCGAAAACGGGTCAAGACATGGAATATCTTGGCAATGTAACACATAGAGATTAATGAAGGAATAGACTATACTACATACATATATTGCTGTTGTAAAGCTCTATGGTTACAGTTTTTTCGAAAAGCCAATTTTTCCCTACTTCAAAGGAATAAATTTATTTAACTATCATGGTGGTTGTTAAACATTGAGAATGGTTGACAGCATCCTCAATCCCAATTAAAAGTACTCATTAAACCCAAACAAATTATATTAAGTAACATGATGAGATCAACAGGATATCCATGTACTAGATACTCAAAATTGTCCATACCGGGGACACGGCTAATCATGATTAGTTTATACACTCTGCAGAGGTTTGCGCACTTTTCCCCACAAGACTCGATCGCCTCCGCTTGGTTCTCGCACTACATGGTGTTTGAGAAAGCGGATGACCGAGACATAGTCTTTCGTAAGCGCTTAGCACCTTACATGTGGGTAGACCGTACCAACCTACATCCCCTACATACGCTAGTCTGCCTGTAAGAGTTCGCACAACTTAGTCAACTACGCCAGAGCCCATAATGGCTTGTGGCTGCACACGGAAGTTTCTAGTTTGAATAATCTCATGATCCCTTAGAGCACAGGTGGCGGTCCAAGAAATACAGCAAGTCCTGATGGAAACCAGTGCCTCAATCCACCCGGATGTGTGTTTAGGTTGCCACCTTAGATAAACCATTAAATTAACAATCTCACATCTGTCATGGATATCACTCACCCAATCCACGTCTACTAGCATAGCATAGCATAATGAGCAAACGTAGAAGTAACTCCCAAGGTTTCTTAAGTAAAACAGGTAATAGGTACTACCTCAATCTACTTCCCAAACCCACAATTTAATTAGATCCTAAACATGCAAGTGTTTTGAGGAATAGATCTAATGCATAAAACTGGGTATGAGAAAAGTATGATCAAAGTGTTACTTGCCTGCAAAGTTGATGAAGATGATTCGCACTCAAAAACTCTTGATAGCTCTACTCGTCACACTCCGGTCAATCTATCGTAATCAAGCAATAGTAACCACACATAAGCAATCACTCAAAAGATCGGAAAGAACGAAGAAAACAATTCGGAGAACGTCAAAACCAAATCTAATAACTCTTGCAGCATAAAACAATTTCTAACAGTACCAAAATTATGTGAATTTGGCCTTATCAGAAAGTTTAGGTCAAGAGCTTCAATTAGCAAAAAGAATCAACTAAATCGGAGTTACGAAACTTAAGTTATGATCAAACGAAGTTCAAATACAAATCTATTTGAATTCAAATTTTAAAACTTTCAAAAACATGTTTGAGTTGTATTACTGGATAGAGGAGATCATAACGAAGAAGTGGGCGTTGGTTTCGTTGGATTTGGACTAACGAGTAAAAAGCTATAGCCGTTTGAAAATCGTGGACTAATCAGAAAAGAAATATTCACGGATGGGTCCCTGACCGAAAATAACAGAAAAAGAAAAGGCTAAAAAGCGAACGTTCGCTAACTAGTTCTAAACAGAGAACGTTCTTTGATTAGCCCTAACTAAAAAAAACTAAACCGGGTTTTTAAAAGGAAAAAAAAACTAAAGAAAACCATCCTAGGGTTCGGCGGTTTTACCGGTTCACCGAATAAAACCGGCGGCGGCGGCGAACGAACTCCGGCGACGCGGGAGAGCGGCGGCGGCTCGGCTCCGGTCGGGGCGGTGGCTCCGGCACGGGAGGCGGCGGAGTGGTCGTGAGGGGCGGCGCGCGAGGAGAAGATTGGCGGCGTCATGGGCTCCCGGCGTCGAAGCAGGCGAGGCGGCGGCTCGATCTCGCCGGCGGCGAGATCTGGCGCAAGGCGGCGGAGAGGAGAGAGAGGGGTGGGCGGCGGCCTTTATAGGAGAGGAGGCGAGGCGGCGTGAGAAGGCGGTGGGCGGACAAAGCGGCGCGAGGCGGAGTCCCGGAGGGACACCACAAGCGGCACTGTCAAGGCGGCGGAGTCTCATGGAGCTCGGGACGACCTGGTAATGGGCCAAGGCTGGTTGCCGGGCTTCGCCCTACCGGTCCAAGAGTTTTTAAACATTTTTTTCCGTAAAACAAAATAAGAAAAAGCAAAATAAATAAAATAATATATAGGCATATAATATATCAAAATTTTCAGAAAAACATTTTCTACAACATGAACATTATTTTAGCTTCAAATAAAATACACACAAATCCAAATAAAACAAAGAGTGTTTCAGCTCTAATAAAATCCAATAAAATCATTTTGAAAATACCAAAATGAATTCAAATAATTTTCTCTCCAATTTTCTGATGTAGGGAATCATGTTACCCTATTTTCCATATATTTTATTTTTGGAGAAAATAATTTGAATAAAACTCAAATAACTCCAAATTGAAAAATAATTCAAAGGAACTTTGAATTTAATTCTTTGAAACTCCCAACTCATATTTCATATGTTTTTAAGAAGTCATTTTATCTTCTCTCGTGAAAATCATTGAGTTGCATAAAGTTTCGTAATTGGAAATGTTTTCAAATGAAATTCAAATATTTTCAACACCCTTGTCATTTAAATAAATGGAAGAAGTCATGTCATCTTCTCTCCGTGGTTTTGTGATGAAAAGAATTTGAATTACCAAGATCATAAAAGCAAAATGAAAGTTTGGGAAAGTCCTTTTATTCCCTCTCATTTAACTTTCAAAAGTTTCAATTCACTCACTTTCATCAATCAATCAAGCAATCAATCAAAACTATCTATTTGTTTATAACATTCCAAAATTTAGAATTTTGGGATGTTACAAACTACCACCTTTAAAATGAATCTCGTCCTCGAGATTCGGAGAGGCTAGAAAGAAATAGGTTAGGGTTTGGGGTCTTCTCAAAATCCATCGATCGTCTCCGGGTCTCGGTGCTACCACCCTTAGAAGCATGGTTATGGTTCCATCAAAACTTATATACTCCATCCTTATTGTTGACAGTGTCGGTCTTCTCAGATCGTAAGGGCAATTCCTTCTCTGGGCTCTTCCAGTAGTGGCATAACCTTTTCCTCAATTCTTTTGTCCTTTCATCTTGGTAAGGTTATCCCGAAACTGGGTCTTCATAGCTGACGGGTCTGGCGCCAATTCTAAACAAATATCGATATCTCGTGGTGGTCAATAATTTATGGTTTCTCCTGCAGAAAAGCGGGTTGCAGGTTGAACCTCACCGTATAACCTCTGATTTGGCAACAACTGCCGTGTACAAGGGAAAAACAATACCTATACCTTTCTAAGGTTTAAACAATGTTTAATATCATCGTCTCTCTGCTATAGGTAAGTCACTCAGATTTACCATCCCGTATAGCAAGGCGAATAATAAGAGTAAGTCGGTATGGTGATCAATCCATCCCGCACCCAAATCATTACCTTGTACATGGTTTAGCGAATCTCGCATTCTAACACTCGGTCATCCTCGCAAGCATTGCAGAATTTCTCTTGTCGACGAACCAAGTTCGGAAAATCCATTGATTCTGCAGGCCAAACAAACATCTATCGTTCCTTAACAACTCTCAGGTTTTGCGTAAACTCCTATAGGATCGTCTATCGATAAAATCATAACTTCTTCCAGGGTTTTTCCTTCAGCAATAGTGTGCTTGCTTCTTGGCAAGTCCTGGGGCCTGTGGGTTATGGCCCACCTCATCACTTGTAAACCTTGAACTCATCATCGGGGCAACTGATCTTTATTCCAACCTTCAACTTCCAGTATTCTTAAATCCATTCAATTGTATTGTCTTCCTTCCTTCTATTGGCACCAAACTAGACATGATTACTCAAACTCATCATGGAATTTCCATTGATCCATATTCCCAACATCATACCTCCTTTATATCCAATAGTAATTCATCTCTTCATCCTCGTGGGATGTCCCACATACCGAGATAAAACTTATACTTATGAAATCCATACTCCACTTCGTGGAACCTCATTATCCTTTCGTGGTCAAGCGTCCTTACAAGGAAATATTGGCCATCTCTCGCATGGCACTTCTTCAATCGGAAAACGTGAAACACATCATGAACTCCCGATAGTCCTTCGGGTGACTTCAACTTGTTAGCCTATTCTCCCATACGCTCCAAAACTCGGTATGGTCCTACAAATCTCGGGGCTAACTTTCCCTTAACTCCAAATCGTTTAACTCCTCGCAGAGGTGGCACACAAAGATATGCTCTGTCTCCAATTTCATAGACTACCTCCTTGCATTTTTGAGTCTGCATAACTCTTACGCTCGGATCGAGCTATCTTCGCCTATCTCGAATCAACTTAACATTCTCTTGACTCCTTGATCATATTTGGTCCAAACAATCGACGGTCTCCAACTTCATCCCACATCAACGGTGTCTGCTCCTTCTCCCATACAAAGCTTCAAAAGGGGCCATCTTCAAACTGACTTGGTAGCTGTTGTTGAATGAGAAACTCCGTGTAAGGTAAATTATCATCCCTACTAGATCCATAATCTAGCGCACACGCTCTCAACATGTCCTCCAAAATATGATTTACTCTCTTAGTTTGTCCATCTGTCTGCGGATGAAAGGCTGTACCGAACTCTAGCCTAGTACCCAAAGTTTGGTGCAGCTGATTCCAAAACTTTGAGGTAAACTTTGTTCCTCTATGATGGTCCTCGGAACTCCATGCGCATATACGATCCTTGTCAAATATATCTTGGCCAACTTCACACTTGTATAGGTGGTTTTCACTAGGATAAAGCGAGCCACTTTGGTCAAGCGAATCAACTACTACCCGAGATAGAATCATATCCCAATCAGGTTCGGGAAATCCGGTAATGAAATCCATGCCAAGCTTATCCTACTTCCATTCGGGTATCGGCATAGGCTGCAATAATCCTGGCCGCTTCGATGCTCGCTTTTACTTTCTCCGCATACATCACTTACGACTACATACTCGCAATATCCTTCTTCATACCAAATTCCACCGTAAACACTCCTTCAAATCCAAATACATCTTGGTGTTTCGGGGCCAATCAAGTATGGTGAGTCATGAGCCTCCAAGTTTTAACTTCCGATCTTTGCATTATTGGGTACATGTACACCGTCCTCAACCATAAGGTGTCATGCTCATCCTTACGAAAACCTTTGGCCTTTCCTTTGCTCATCCTCTGTTTTACCTCAACAATATCTTTGTCATCCTTCTAAGCTTCACGGATCTTTTCCAACAATGTAGACTGAACTTCCATTGCTGCAACAAAATCTTTGGGAACAATCTCCAATCAAAGTTCCCTGAAAATCCTCGGCGAACTCCTTTGATAATCCTCTGCTTATGAGGGTATTTGTCCTTATTTTCTTTATGGTTGTGTCCTTTTTCTCCACAAATCTTGCATGCACAAGGTTTCTTCATATCCTTTCCATAAGGCTCCAATTTCTGGGACACAAACCGAGACTTTAGCAAAGTCAACTTAAATTCTTCCCAAGTGGTTACTCCTGGACACATTGATGGTTTGGTACATCCTCCACTAGATAGCAGCACCTCTTTCAAAGCACTGAAGAGCATGCTTTGGGTCATATCCTTTCCGGCTATAGGGTTATTCTCCATGTGATCCTCCATGTTACGAATCCATCGATTACATCTCCAATTGACTCATTGGTCCAGACAATACAAGCTCATCTCCATCCATCCTCTAATGGGTCCGTGGGTTTGGGGTGGGATAAGAGAGATCGAGAGGGATGCACACAATACAAACAATGGTTTTGAAAAGACAGATTTTATTGTGGCTGTCGGAAAACATTAAAAAAAAATGACAGCTCACAATCGTCGCATCTAACGCAGGTATGTAACAGGGGTTAGGTCTTCTAACGGTCAATAAATCTTCAAAGTCATCAAACTCTTCAAGTCTTGTTCATGTCTCCGATGGCTTCTTCCGATCATGCTTGTCCTTCTCCAGTTCTTTTGCCAGATCATCTTTGTTGACGCAGAGTCTCGCGACGTCCTTCAACATTTCGGAGTTACGTTCCAACCGCCGGTTTCAACATCCTTGACATGATCCATGATCCTCATCCTTCGATTCTTGTCAAATCTCCGGTATCTCGATGTTTTGCTCCTTCATCTTGTCTACTTTCAGCTTCTGGGTCCTGAGTTCTTCACGAACTACTTCCTTATCAAATACTGCTTCCTGCAGATCCACCTTAAACTTCTTCATGTAATACTCCAGATCCTGGTCTTACTCCAATACACCTTAATCTCGGGTATTGATTACTTCCATAATCTCTCAATTCCATAAGCGTAACCTTCCTAGGTCATAAAATCTGGAATTCTTCAAAGCCTTCAAATTCTCCAAGTCTTCGGAGTCTTCAACAGTTGTAGTTTCCATTTACACGGTAAAATCCTCTTCATTCCAAATGGTCTTAGTTGTCCGATATCTTATACTTCTTGGAGTGGTCTCATCAGTCAAATCTTCGTGGTCAAAGGGAAAAGGGGTATGGTCTCACTAAAAAGGAATATTTGAATAAACTCAGAAGAGAAGAGAGGTAAAAGATCTTTTTGAAAAAGAAAGTTGTAGAGAAAAATCTTTCCTATGGGCTTGCCATTTTCTAGGGTCATGTCCTACAGTCAACATGTGCTCTGATACCATCTTGTAGCGACCGAACCGAATGGATCAAGTCTACGTGCTTCGTGTCATCCTCGGATCGGTATGTCGACACACACGATTACTCGAAGGATTTATAATGTAGGTAAATCACATGTATAAAGTAACGTAAATACTATTACCTCAATCCAACATATATAGCGGAAGCAACAAGGTTGTGGATTCCCATCAACACCAACGGCAAAGTTGAGTATAGGAAATCGTAACCCTAACGTATCACTTACTCGTCGTCTGAGAAGTCTGCAACATGAAAAGTTGCAGCCCGAAAACGGGTCAAGACATGGAATATCTTTGGCAATGTAACACATAGAGAGTAATGAAGGAATAGGCTATACTACATGCATATATGGCTGGTGGAAAGCTCTATGGTTACAGCTTTTATGAAAAGCCAATTTTTCCCTACTTCAAAGGAATAAATTTATTTAACTATCATGGTGGTTGTTAAACATTGAGAATGGTTGATGACATCCTCAATCCCAATTAAAAGTACTCATTAAACCCAAACAAATTATATTAAGTAACGTGATGAGATCAACAGGATATCCAGGTACTAGATACTCAAAATTGTCCATAACCGGGGACACGGCTAATCATGATTAGTTTATACACTCTGCAGAGGTTTGCACACTTTTCCCCACAAGACTCGATCGCCTCCGCTTGGTTCTCGCACTACATGGTGTTTGAGAAACGGATGATCGAGACATAGTCTTTCGTGCGCTTAGCACCTTACATGTGGGTAGACCGTACCAACCTACATCCCCTACATCTCGCTAGTCTGCCTGTAAGAGTTCGCACAACTTAGTCAACTACGCCAGAGCCCATAATGGCTTGTGGCTGCACACGGAAGTTTCTAGTTTGAATAATCTCATGATCCCTTAGAGCACAGGTGGCGGTCCAAGAAATACAGTAAGTCCTGATGGAAACCAGGTGCCTCAATCCACCCAGATGTGTGTTTAGGTTGCCACCTTAGATAAACCATTAAATTAACAATCTCACATCATCATGGATATCACACACCCAATCCACGTCTACTAGCATAGCATAGCATAATGAGCAAACGTAGAAGTAACTCCCAAGGTTTCTTAAGTAAAACAGGTAATAGGTACTACCTCAATCTACTTCCCAAACCCACAATTTAATTAGATCCTAAACATGCAAGTGTTTTGAGGAATAGATCTAATGCATAAAACTGGGTATGAGAAAAGTATGATCAAAGTGTTACTTGCCCGCAAAGTTGATGAAGATGATTAGCACTCAAAAACTCTTGATAGCTCTACTCGTCACACTCCGTCAATCTATCGTAATCAAGCAATAGTAACCACACATAAGCAATCACTCAAAAGATCGGAAAGAACGAAGAAAACAATTCGGAGAACGTCAAAACCAAATCTAATAACTCTTGCAGCATAAAACAATTTCTAACAGTACCAAAATTATGTGAATTTGGCCTTATCAGAAAGTTTAGGTCAAGAGCTTCAATTAGCAAAAAGAATCAACTAAATCGGAGTTACGAAACTTAAGTTATGATCAAACGAAGTTCAAATACAAATCTGTTTGAATTCAAATTTTAAAACTTTCAAAAACATATTTGAGTTGTATTACTGGATAGAGGAGATCATAACGAAGAAGTGGGCGTTGGTTTCGTTGGATTTGGACTAACGAGTAAAAAGCTATAGCCGTTTGAAAATCGTGGACTAATCAGTAAAAGATATATTCACGGATGGGTCCTGACCGAAAATAACAGAAAAAGAAAAGGCTAAAAAGCGAACGTTCGCTAACTAGTTCTAAACAGAGAACGTTCTTTGATTAGCCCTAACTAAAAAAAACTAAACCGGGTTTTTAAAAGGAAAAAAAAACTAAAGAAAACCATCCTAGGGTTCGGCGGTTTTACCGGTTCACCGAATAAAACCGGCGGCGGCGGCGAACGAACTCCGGCGACGCGGGAGAGCGGCGGCGGCTCGGCTCCGGTCGGGGCGGTGGCTCCGGCGACGGGAGGCGGAGTGGTCGGGAGGCGCGGCGCGAGGAGAAGATTACAAGGCGTCGGGCTCCCGGCGTCGAAAGCAGGCGGCGGCGGCGAGATGCGGCGCAAGGGCGGCGGAGAGGAGAGAGAGGGCCAGGCGACGGCCTTTATAGGAGAGGAGGCGAGGTGGCGTGGAGAAGGGCGCGGAGAGGCGGCGCGAGGCGGAGTCCCGGAGGACACGGCGCAAGGCGGCCGTGGCGGCGGCGAGTCTCATGGGAGCTCTGGGATTACCCTGGTGGCCGGCAAGGCTGGTTGGCTTCGCCCAGTCCAAGAGTTTCTTTTTAAACATTTTTTTCCAGAAAAACAAAATAAGAAAAAGCAAAATAAATAAAAATAATATATAGGCATATAATATATCAAAATTTTCAGAAAAACATTTTCTACAACATGAACATTATTTTAGCTTCAAATAAAATACACACAAATCCAAATAAAACAAAGAGTGTTTCAGCTCTAATAAAATCCAATAAAATCATTTTGAAAATACCAAAATGAATTCAAATAATTTTCTCTCCAATTTTCTGATGTAGGGAATCATGTTACCCTATTTTCCATATATTTTATTTTTGGAGAAAATAATTTGAATAAAACTCAAATAACTCCAAATTGAAAAATAATTCAAAGGAACTTTGAATTTAATTCTTTGAAACTCCCAACTCATATTTCATATGTTTTGAAGAAGTCATTTTATCTTCTCTCGTGAAAATCATTGAGTTGCATAAAGTTTCGTAATTGGAAATGTTTTTCCAAATGAAATTCAAATATTTTCAACACCCTTGTCATTTAAATAAATGGAAGAAGTCATGTCATCTTCTCTCCGAGGGTTTGTGATGAAAAGAATTTGAATTACCGAAGATCATAAAAGCAAAATGAAAGTTTGGGAAAGTCCTTTTATTCCCTCTCATTTAACTTTCAAAAGTTTCGAATTCACTCACTTTCAGTCAATCAATCAAACAATCAATCAAAACTATCTATTTGTTTATAACATTCCAAAATTTAGAATTTTGGGATGTTACACAATGATGAATGTGTCATGATGAAAGGAATGGTGGAAAGTTGCATGGCAATATATCTCGGAATGGCTATGGAAATGCCATAATAGGTAGGTATGGTGGCTGTTTTGATGAAGATATAAGGAGGTTTATGTGTGAAAGAGCGTATCATATCACGGGGTTTGGATGCACCGTGAAGTTTGCACCAACTCTCATTGTGAGAAAGGGCAATGCACGGTACCGAAGAGGCTAGCAATGATGGAAGGGTGAGAGTGCGTACAATCCATGGACTCAACATTAGTCATAAAGAACTCACATACTTATTGCAAAAATCCACAAGCTATAAAAAACCAAGCACTACGCGCATGCTCCTAGGGGGATAGATTGGTAGGCAAAGACCATCGCTCGTCCCCGACCGCCACTCATAAGGAAGACAATCAAAGAACACCTCATGTTTCAAATTTGTTACATAACGTTTACCATATGTGCATGCTATGGGAATTGCAAACTTCAACCAAGTATTTCTCAAATTCACAACTACTCAACTAGCACAACTTTAATATCACTACCTCCATATCTCAAAACAATCATCAAGCATCAAACTTCTCGTAGTATTCAACACACTCAAAAGAATTCTTACAAATCTTGTATGCCTAGCATATTAGGATTATTTAAGCAAATTACCATGCTATTTAAGACTCTCAAAATAATCTAAGTGAAGCATGAGAGATCAATAGTTTCTATAAAACAAAACCACCACCGCGTTTCTAAAAGATATAAGTGAAGCACTAGAGCAAATGACAAACTACTCAAGAAAGATATAAGTGAAGATCAATGAGTAGTCGAATAATTATACAACTATGTGAAGACTCTCCCATTTAATAATTTCAGATCTTGGTAATTTATTCAAACAGCAAGCAAAGCTAAAGAAAATGACATGACGCTCCAGCAAAACACATATCATGTGGTGAATAAAAATATAGCTCCAAGTAAAGTTACCGATGAACGAAGAGGAAAGAGGGGATGCCTTCCGGGGCATCCCCAAGCTTAGATGCTTGCTTGTCCTTGAATATTACCTTGGTGTGCCTTGGGAATCCCCAATATTAGGCTCTTTCCACTCCTTATTCCATAGTCCATCGAATCTTTACCCAACACTTGAAAACTTCACAACACAAAACTTAACAGAAAACACGTAAGCTCCGTTAGCGAAAGAAAACAAAACACCACTTCAAGGTACTGTAATGAACTCATTCTTTATTTATATTGGTGTTAAACCTACTGTATTCCAACTTCTTTATGGTTTATAAACTATTTTACTAGCCATAGAGTCATCAAAATAAGCAAACAACACACGAAAAGCAGAATCTGTCAAAAACCGAACAATCTCTAGTAATCTGTAACTAACGAAAACTTCTGGAACTCCAAAAATTCGAAAATAAATTGGTGGACCTGATTAATTTGTCTAGTAATCATCTTAAAAAAGAATCAACTAAATAGCACTCTCCAGTAAAAAGTTGAAGCTAATCTCGTGAGCGCTAAAGGTTCTGTTTTTTGCAGCAGGATCATAAAGACTTCACCCAAGTCTTCCCAAATGTTCTACTTGGCACAAATACTAATTAAAACATAAAACTGAAGGAAATATGCCCTAGAGGCAATAATAAAGTTATTATTTATTTCCTTATTTCATGATAAATGTTTATTATTCATGCTAGAATTGTATTAACCGGAAACATGATACATGTGTGAATACATAGACAAACATATAGTCACTAGTATGCCTCTACTTGACTAGCTCATTAATCAAAGATGGTTATGTTTCCTAACCATAGACATGTGTTGTTATTTGATTAATGGGATCACATCATTAGGATAATGATGTGATTGACATGACCCATTCCGTTAGCCTAGCACTTGATCGAATAGAATATTTATATTGATTTCTTCATGACCTATACATGTTCCTGTAACTATGAGATTATGCAACTCCTGCCATGGAGGAACACTTTGGTGCTACCAAACGTCACAACGTAATCGGGTGATTATAAAGGAGTACTACAGGTGTCTCCAAAGGTACATGTTGGGTTGGCGTATTTCGAGATTAGGTTTTGTCACTCCGATTGTCGGAGAGGTATCTCTGGGCCCTCTCGGTAATACACATCACATAAGCCTTGCAAGCATTACAACTAATAAGTTAGTTGCGAGATGATGTATTACGGAACGAGTAAAGAGACTTGCCAGTAACGAGATTGAACTAGGTATTGGATACCGACGATCGAATCTCTCAAGTAACATACCGATGACAAAGGGAACAACGATGTCGTTATGCGGTTTGACCGATAAAGATCTTCAGAGAATATGTAGGAACCAATATGGGCATCCAGGTTCGCTATTGGTTATTGACCGAGAATAGTTCTAGGTCATGTTCACGTAGTTCTCGAACCCGTAGGGTCCGCACGCTTAACGTTACGATGACAGTTTTATTATGAGTTTATAAGTTTTGATGTACCAAGTTTGTTGAGTCCGGATGTGATCACGGACGTGACGAGGAGTCTCGAATTGGTCGAGACATAAAGATTGATATATTGGAAGCCTATATTTGGATATCGGAATGGTTCCGGTGAAATCAGGATTTTACTTAACACCGGGGTTACTGAACCCTCCCGGGGATAATGGGCCTTAGTGGGCCATGAGGGAGAAGAGGAGGGCGGCCAGGCAGGCCGCACACCCTCCCCTAGTCCGAATAGGACAAGGAGAGGGGCGGCGCCTCTTCCTCTCTTCCCTCCCCCTTTCCTTCTCCAACAAGGCAAGAGGGGAGTCCTACTCCCGGTGGGAGTAGGACTCCTCCAGCGCACTGCTTGGGGCCGGCCGCACCTCCCTCCCTCCTTTATATCACGGGGCAGGGGGCACCCTGAAGACACAAGTTGATCTTCGTGATCGTTCCTTAGCCGTGTGCGGTGCCCCCTCCACCATATTCCACCTCGGTCATATCGTCAGCGGAGTTTAGGCGAAGCCTGCGCCGGTAGAGCATCATCATCGTCACCACGCTGTCGTCTTGTGGAACTCATCCCGACACTTTCTTTGGATCGGAGTCCGGGATCGCCATCGAGCTGAACGTGCTGAACTCCGGAGGTGCCGTATGTTCGGTACTTGGATCGGTCGGATCTTGAAGACGAACGACTCCATCAACCGCGTTGTCATAACGCTTGCGCTTACGTTCTACGAGGGTACGTGGACAATACTCTCCCCTCTCGTTGCTATGCCATCACCATGATCTTGCGTGTGCGTAGGAATTTTTTTGAAATTACTACGTTCCCCAACAGTGGTATCAGAGCCTGGTTTTATGCGTTGATGTTATATGCACGAGTAGAACACAAGTGAGTTGTGGGCGATACAAGTCATACTGCTTACCGGTATGTCATACTTTGTTTCGGCGGTATTGTGAGATGAAACGGCCCGGACCGACATTACGCGTACGCTTACGCGAGACTGGTTTCAACGCTGCGAGCACTCATTGCTTAAAGGTGACTGGCGGGTGTCTGTCTCTCTCACTTTAGTTGAACCGAGTGGGGCTACGCCTGGTCCTTGCGAAGGTTAAAACAGCACCAACTTGACAAACTATCGTTGTGGTTTTGATGCGTAGGTAAGATCGGTTCTTGCTCAGCCCGTAGGAGCCACGTAAAACTTGCAACAACAAAGTAGAGGACGTCTAACTTGTTTTTGCAGGCATGTTGTGATGTGATATGGTCAAGACGTGATGCTATATTTTATTGTATGAGATGATCATGTTTTGTAATGGAAGTTATCGGCAATCGGCGTGAGCCATATGGTTGTCGCTTATTGTATGAGATGCAAATGCCATGTAATTGCTTTACTTTATCACTAAGCGGTAGTGATAGTCGTAGAAGCAATAGTTGGCGAGACGACAACGATGCTACGATGGAGATCAAGGTGTCGCGCCCGGTGACGATGGTGATCACGACGGTGCTTAGAGATGGAGATCACAAGCACAAGATGATGATGGCCATATCATATCACTTATATTGATTGCATGTGATGTTTATCCTTTATGCATCTTATCTTGCTTTGATTGACGGTAGCATTATAAGATGATCTCTCACTAAATATCAAGAAGTGTTCTCCCTCAAGATGCACCGCTATGAAAGTTCTTCGTCTTTGAGACACCACGTGATGATCGGGTGTGATAGGCTCTACGTTCAAATACAACGGGTGCAAAACAGTTGCACACGCCGAATACTCAGGTCAAACTTGACGAGCCTAGCATATACAGATATGGCCTCGGAACACGGAGACCGAAGGTCGAACGTGAATCATATAGTAGATATGATCAACATAGTGATGTTCACCATTGAAACTACTCCATCTCACGTGATGATCGGACATGGTTTAGTTGATTTGGATCACGTAATCATTTAGATGACTAGAGAGATGTCAGTCTAAGTGGGAGTTCTTAAGTAGTATGATTAATTGAACTTTAATTTATCATGAATTTAGTCCTGGTAGTATTTTGCAAATTATGTTGTAGATCAATAGCTCGTGTTGTTGCTTCCCTATGTTTTTGCTTCCATGTGTTTTTATATGTGTTCCTAGAGAAAATTGTATTGAAAAATGTTAGTAGCAATGTTATGGATTGGATCCGTGATCTGAGGTTTATCCTCATTGATGCACGTAAGAATTATGTCCTTGATGCACCGCTAGGTGACAGACCTATTGCGGTGAGCGGATGCGTACGCGTTATGAGCGTTTGGCTAGCTCAATATGATGACTACTTGATAGTTTAGTGCACCATGCTTAACGGCTTAGAATCGGGACTTCAAAGACGTTTTGAACGTCATGGACCATATGAGATGTTCCAGGAATTGAAGTTAATATTTCAAGCAAATACCCGAGTTGAGAGATATGAAGTCTCCAACAAGTTCTATAGCTAAAATATGGAGGAGAATCGCTCAACTAGTGAGCATGTGCTCAAATTGTCCGGTACTTCAATCGCTTGAATCAAGTGGGAGTTAATCTTCCAGATAAGATAGTGATTGACAGAATTCTCTAGTCACCATCACTAAGTTACTAGAACTTCGTGATGAACTATAGTATGCAAGGGACGACGAAAAAGATTCCCGAGCTCTTCGTGATGTTGAAATCGACGAAGGTAGAAATCAAGAAAGAGCATCAAGTGTTGATGATTGACAAGACCACTGGTTTCAAGAGAAGGGCAAAGGGAAAGAAAGGGAACTTCAAGTAGAAAGACTAGTAAGTTGTCACTCCTGCGAAGAAGCCCAAAGCTGGACCAAAGCCTGAAACTGAGTGCTTACACTGCAAAGGAAATGGTCACCGGAAGCGGAAATGCCCTGAATATTTGGTGGATAAGAAGGATGGCAAAGTGAACAAGGGTATATTTGATATACTGAGTTATTGATGTGTGCCTTACTAGTGTTTATAGTAGCCTGAGTATTTGATACTCGTTCGGTTGCTAAGATTAGTAACTCAAACAGAGTTACGATGAATAAGCAGAGACTAGTTGAAGGGGAAGTGATGATGAGTGTTGGAAGTAGTTCCAAGATTGATATGATCATCATCGCACACTCCCTATACTCTCGGGATTAGTGTTGAACCTAAATAAATGTTATTTGGCGTTTATGCTGAGCATGAATATGATTTGATCATGTTTATTGCAATACAGATTATTCATGTAATTTAGAGAATAATTATTGTTCTGCTTACATGAATAAAACCTTCTATGGTCATACACCCAATGGAAATGGTTTGTTGGATCTCGATCGCAGTGATGCACATATTCATAATATTGAAACCAAAAGATGTAAAGTTAATAATGATAGTGCAACTTATTTGTGGCACTGCAGTTTAGGTCATATTGGTGTAAAGCGCATGAAGAAACTCCATATTGATGGGCTTTTGGAATCACTTGATTATTAATAATTTGATGCTAGCGAACCGTTCCTTTTGGGAAAGATGACTAAAACTCCGTTCTCCTAACAATGGAACGAAGCTCTTGACTTGTTGGAAATAATACATACCGATGTATGCGATCCAATGAGTGTTGATGCTTGTGGCAAGTATCATTATTTTCGACCTTCACAGATGATTTGAGCAGATATGCGTATATCTTCTTGATGAAACATAAGTCTGAAATAGTTGAAAAGTTCAAAGAATTTCAGAGTGAAGTAGAAAATCATCGTAACAAGAAAATAAAGTTTCAAGGGCTGATCGTGGAGATGAATATTTGAGTTACGAGTTTGGTCTTGAACTAAAACAAAAGTGGAATAGTTTCACAGCTCACGCCACCTGGAACACCACAACGTTATGGTGTGTCCGAACGTCAGAATCAGTACTTTATTTTGATATGGTGCGATCAATGATGTCTCTTACTGATTTACCAATATCGTTTTGGGGTTATGCATTAGAGACAACTGCATTCACGTTTAATAGGGCACCATCTAAATCCGTTGAGACGACACCATATGAACTATGGTTTAACGATAAACCTAAGCTGTCATTTCTTAAAAGTTTGGAGTTGTGATGCTTATGTGAAAAAGTTTTCACCGATAAGCTCGAACCCAAATCGAGAAGTGCGTCTTCATAGAATACCCAAAGGTAACTATTGGGTACACCTTCTATCACAGATCCGAAGGCAAGTTTTTCGTTGCTAAGATGGATCCTTTCTAGAGAAGAAGTTTCTCTCGAAAGAAGTGAGTGGGAGGAAAGTAGAACTTGATGAGGTAATTGTACCTTCTCCCTTATTGGAAAGTAGTTCATCACGAAATCAGTTCCGTGATTCCTACACCAATTAGTGAGGAAGTTAATGATGATGATCATGAAACTTCAGATCAAGTTGCTACCAAACCTCATAGGTCTTCCAGAGTAAGATCCGCACTGAGTAGTGGTACGGTAATCATGTTCTGGAAGTCATGTTACTAGACCATGATGAACCTACGAACTATGAGGAAGCGATGATGAGCCCAGATTCCGCGAAATGGCTTGAGGCCATGAAATCTGAGATAGGATCCATGTATGAGAACAAAGTATGGACTTTGATTGACTTGCTCGATGATCAGCAAGCCATGTTAAATAAATGGATCTTCAAGAGGAAGACGGACACCGATAGTAGTGTTACTATCTACAAAGCTCGACTTGTCACAAAAGGTTTTCGACAAGTTCAAGATGTTGACTACAATGAGATTTTCTCAACTGTAGCGATGCTTAAGTCTGTCCGAATCATGTTAGCAATTGCCACATTTTATGAAATCTGGCAAATGGATGTCAAAACTACATTCTTTATTAAATAAGAGTTGTATATGATGCAACCAGAAGGTTTTGTCAATCCTAAAGGAGCTAACAAAATGTGCAAGCTCCAGCGATCCATCTATGGACTGATGCAAGCATCTCAGAGTTGGAATATATGCTTGATGATTTGATCAAAGCATATGGTTTTATACAGACTTTTGGAGAAGCCTGTATTTACAAGAAAGTGAGTGGGAGCACTACAACATTTCTGATAAGTATATGTGAATGACATATTGTTGATCGGAAATAATGTAGAATTATTCTGCAAAGCATAAAGGAGTATTTGAAAGGAGTTTTTCAAAGAAGGACCTCGGTGAAACTGCTTACATATTGAGCATCAAGATCTATAGAGATAGATCAAGACGCTTGATAAGTTTTTCAATGAGTACATACCTTGACAAGATTTTAAAGTAGTTCAAAATGGAACAGTCAAAGAAAGAGTTTCTTGCCTGTGTTACAAGGTGAGAAATTGAGTAAGACTCAAATCCCGACCACGGCAGAAAATAGAAAGAGAATGAAAAAGTCATTCCCTATGCCTCAGTCATAGGTTCTATAAAGTATGCTATGCTATGTACCAGACCTATTGTATACCTTACTCTGAATTTGACAAGGGAGTACAATAGTGATCTAGGAGTAGATCCATCGGACATTGGTCAAGAACATCCTTAGTGAGGACTAAGGAAATATTTCTCGATTATGGAGGTGATAAAAGAGCCCGTCGTAAAGAGTTACATCGATGCAAGCTTTTTACATCGATCCAGATGACTCTAAGTCTCAATCTGGATACATATTGAAAGTGGGAGCAATTAGCTAGAGTAGCTCCGTGCGAGCATTGTAGACATAGAATATTTGCAAAATACATACGGCTCAATGTGATGTAACCCGTTGACTAAGCTTCTCTCACGAGCAAACATGATCATACCTTAGTACTCTTTGGGTGTTAATCACATCGCGATGTGAACTAGATTATTGACTCTAGTAAACCCTTTTGGGTGTTGGTCACATGACGATGTGAACTATGGGTGTTAATCACATACAGATGTGAATATTGGTGTTAAATCACATGATGATGTGAACTAGATTATTGACTCTAGTGCAAGTGGGAGACTGAAGGAAATATGCCCTAGAGGCAATAATAAAGTTATTATTTATTTCCTTATTTCATGATAAATGTTTATTATTCATGCTAGAATTGTATTAACCGGAAACATGATACATGTGTGAATACATAGACAAACATATAATCACTAGTATGCCTCTACTTGACTAGCTCATTAATCAAAGATGGTTATGTTTCCTGACCATAGACATGTGTTGTTATTTGATTAATGGGATCACATCATTAGGAGAATGATGTGATTGACATGACCCATTCCGTTAGCCTAGCACTTGATCGCTTAGTATATTGCTATTGCTTTCTTCATGACCTATACATGTTCTCGTAACTATGAGATTATGCAACTCCCGTTCTGGGAGGAACACTTTGGTGCTACCAAACGTCCACAACGTAATCGGGTAATTATAAAGGAGTACTACAGTGTCTCCAAAGGTACATGTTGGGTTGGCGTATTTCGAGATTAGGTTTTGTCACTCCGATCGTCGGAGAGGTATCTTCGGGCCCGCTCGGTAATACACATCACATAAGCATTTCAAGCATTGCAACTAATAAGTTATTTGCGAGATGATGTATTACGGAACGTTTAAAGAGAATTGCCAGTTACGAGATTGAAATCTGTATTTGATACAGACGATCTAATATCGGGCAAGTAACATACAGATGACAAAGGGAACAACGATGTCATTATGCGGTTTGACCGATAAAGATCTTCAGAGAATATGTAGGAACCAATATGGGCATCCGTGTTCCGCTATTGGTTATTGACCGAGAATAGTTCTAGGTCATGTCTACATAGTTCTCGAACCCGTAGGGTCCGCATGCTTAACGTTACGATGACAATTTTATTATGAGTTTATAAGTTTTGATGTACCGAAGTTTGTTCGGAGTCCCGGATGTGATCACGGACATGACGAGGAGTCTCGAAATGGTCGAGACATAAAGATTGATATATTGGAAGCCTATATTTGGATATCGGAATGGTTCCGTGAAATCGGATTTTATTTAACACCGGGGGGTTACCGGAACCCTCCCGGGGGATAATGGGCCTTAATGGGCCATGAGGGAGAAGAGGAGGGCCGGCCAGGGCTGGTCGCGCGCCCCCTCCCCCCTAGTCTGAATAGGACAAGGAGAGGGAGGCGGCGCCCCCCTTCCTCTTTCCCCTCCCCCATTCCATCTCCAAAAAGGCAAGAGGGGAGTCCTACTCCGGTGGGAGTAGGACTCTCCAGCGCACCCCTTTGGGGCCGGCCGCACCTCCCCCTCCTGCTTTATATCACGGGCAGGGGCACCCTGTAAGACACAAGTTGATCTTCGTGATCGTTCCTTAGCCGTGCAGCGGTGCCCCCTCCACCATATTCCACCTCGGTCATATCGTCATGGAGTTTAGGCGAAGCCTGCGCCGTAGAGCATCATCATCGCCACCACGCCGTCAGGCCGACGGAACTCATCCCGACACTTTGCTGGATCGGAGTCCGGGATCGCCATCGAGCTGAACGTGTGCTGAACTCGGAGGTGCCGTATGTTCGGTACTTGGATCGGTCGGATCGTGAAGACGACGACTACATCAACCGCGTTGTCATAACGCTTCCGCTTACGGTCTACGAGGGTACGTGGACAATACTCTCCCCTCTCGTTGCTATGCCATCACCATGATCTTGCGTGTGCGTAGGATTTTTTTTGAAATTACTACGTTCCCCAACAAAAACCACATCTAAACAGAAGCTAGATGGATTATTTATTACTAAACAGAACCAAAAATCAAGAAACTAAAATAAAATTGGGTTGCCTCCCAACAAGCACTAACGTTTAAAGCCCCTAGCTAGGCATGATGACTTCAATGATGCTCACATAAGAGATAAGAATTGAAACATGAAGAGAGCATCATGAAGAATATGACTAGAACATTTAAGTCTAACCCACTTCCTATGCATAGGGATTTTGTGAGCAAACAACTTATGGGAACAAGAATCAACTTGCATAGGAAGGTAAAACAAGCATAACTTCAAGATTTTAAGCACATAGAGAGGAAACTTGACATTATTGCAATTCCTACAAGCATATATTCCTCCTTCATAATATCTTTCAGTAGCATCATTAATGAATTCAACAATATAACCAGCATCTAAAGCATTCTTTTCATGATCTACAAGCATAGAAATTTTACTACTCTCCACATAAGCAAAATTCTTCTCATTCGGAATAGTGGGAGTATCATAAGAGACTTGAATACTATAAATTGTTTCCACATTAAAAGAGTAATGTTCAGAAAAAGGGTAATCACAATCATGACAAGTTTTATAAATATAACCATCACTACTTTTTATAGCATAAGTTTTATCACAATAATCATCATAAGTAGCAACTTTGTTCTCATCATAATCAATTGAAACCTCTTCCGACATAGTGGATACATCACTAAATAAAGTCATGACCTCTCCAAATCCACTTTCGTAATTATCACAATAAGATTCAACATCCTCCAATATTGTGGGATCACTACTTCCTAAAGTTGACACTCTTCCAAGCCCACTTTCATCAATATAATCATCATAAGTAGGAGGCATGCTATCATCATTATAAATTTGCATATCAAAACTTGGGAGACTAAAAATATCATCTTCATTAAACGTAGCATCCCCAAGCTTGGTACAAACATTAATTGCAGCAAATATATTCTCAAAAACATCATCTTCTTCAAACATAGCATCCCCAAGCTTGGGCCTTTTTATATCATAAGCATAATCACTCCCATCATTAATAGTATGGATAGCACCAATAGTATAGCAATTGTCATATTCTTCCAAGCAAGTGCCAAAAAGATTTTCAAGATCATAAGAAGTATCATTATCTTCCCAATCATAATCATCACAACAAGCAATGGGCATAATGGGATCATCATCAAGTGCATCATCTTCCACAATTATTTTTGATTCATTTTCATGAGGCACAACAATGATAGGAGAAACATTATTTGGGAGAGATATCTTTTTACCTCTCTTCCTTTTCCTTTTCTTCTTCTTCACCACATCATGTGTGGGCTCAATCCTCCTTTTGGAGCTCCTTATTAATGAAATTGGTTGAATAGAAGGCTCCTCCTCGTTACCCGATTCATCATAAGAAATAATAGGAGGATATTAAAGTCTCTTCCCTTTCATTAGTATTCTCTTCATCTTCTATTTGTTTTCTTTTCTTTATGTAATTGGCAATATAAGGATTTTCAATGCAATTCACCGCACAGTACATATAAATCCCTTCTAGATCAAAATCAAGAAATCTATCAAGATTAAATTTTGGAATACCCTCAGTTATACGTTTCATTTCCTCATACCCCAAAAGAATACTAAGCTCTTTATGATGCTCAAGGGTAATCAAATTATCACAATTTTTGGATACGACTTGATCATGAAACAAATAGCATTGGAGCTTTTAATGACCATGTTCATTGCAAAGTTCACAAGGGGCACGATAAATATTGAATATTTCAGCGCAATCATCAAGACTTTCTTGCAAAAATTTAGTTTCTAAATACTTATGCCTCTTGCAATATCTATCTTCCCTATTTGGTGTGTACTTGCAAACCCAACGCACTCCACAAAAATTGACATGTTTATAGGAGACATTTTCATCATAACTAGTGCAATCATCATTAGTACTATGGATATTCAAGGAGTTCATACTAACAACATTGCAATCATGCTCATCATTCGAAGATTTAGTGCCAAACATTTTAATGCATTCTTCTTCTAACACTTTGGCACAATTTTCCTTTCCATCATACTCACGAAAGATATTAAAAAGACGAAGCGTATGAGGCGAACTCAATTCCATTTTTTGTAGTTTTATTTTATAGACTAAACTAGTGATAATACAAGAAACAAAAAGATTCGATTGCAAGATCTAAAGATATACCTTCAAGCACTCACCTCCCCGGCAACGACGCAAGAAAATAGCTTAGTTGACGGGGTGTGAGTGCCGCTTACCTAGCCTCCCCGGAAACGGCACCAGAAAAGAGCTTGATGTCTACTACACAACCTTCTTCTTGTAGACGTTGTTGGGCCTCCAAGTGCAGAGGTTTGTAGGACAGTAGCAAATTTCCCTCAAGTGGATGACCTAAGGTTTATCAATCCGTGGGAGGTGTAGGATAAAGATGGTCTCTCTCAAGCAACCCTGCAACCAAATAACAAAGAGTCTCTTGTGTCCCCAACACACCCAATACAATGGTAAATTGTATAGGTGCACTAGTTCAGCGATGAGATGGTGATACAAGTGCAATATAGATGGTCGATATGGGTTTTTGTAATCTGAAAATATAAAAACAGCAAGGTAACTAATGATAAAAGTGAGCGTAAACGGTATTGCAATGCTAGGAAACAAGGCCTAGGGTTCATACTTTCACTAGTGCAAGTTCTCTCAACAATAATAACATAATTGGATCATATAACTATCCCTCAACATGCAACAAAGAGTCACTCCAAAGTCACTAATAGTGAAGAACAAACGAAGAGATTATGGTAGGCACGAAACCACCTCAAAGTTATTCTTTCCAATCAATCCGTTGGGCTATTCCTATAAGTTCCACAAACAGCCCTAGAGTTCGTATTTAGAATAACACCTTAAGACACAAATCAACCAAAACCCTAATGTCACCTAGATACTCCAATGTCACCTCAAGTATCCGTGGGTATGATTATACGATATGCATCACACAATCTCAGATTCATCTATTCAACCAACACAAAGAACTTCAAAGAGTGCCCCAAAGATTCTACCGGAGAATCAAGATGAAAACGTGTGCCAACCCCTATGCGTAGGTTCATGGGCGGAACCCGCAAGTTGATCACCAAAACATACATCAAGTGAATCACGTGATATCCAATTGTCACAACAGATAATGACGGCAAGACATACATCAAGTGTTCTCAAGTCATTAAAGACTCAATCCGATAAGATTACTTCAAAGGGAAAACTCAATCCATTACAAGAGAGTAGAGGGGGAGAAGCAACATAAGATCCAACTATAATAGCAAAGCTCGCGATACATCAAGATCGTGCCAAATAAAGAACACGAGAGAGAGAGAGAGATCAAACACATAGCTACTGGTAGATACCCTCAGCCCCGAGGGTGAACTACTCCCTCCTCGTCATAGAGAGCGCCAGGATGATGAAGATGGCCACCGGTGAGGGTTCCCCCTCCGGCAGGGTGCTGGAACAGGGTCCCGATTGACTTTTGGGGGCTACAGAGGCTTGCGGCGGCGGAACTCCTGATCTATTCTGTTCTCCGAAGTTTTTAGGGTATATGGATATATATAGGCGGAAGAAGTACGTTGGTGGACCTCCGAGCTGTCCACGAGGTAGGGGGCGCGCTCTAGGGGGGTGGGCGCGCCCCCACTCTCGTGGGCAGCCCGGGACTCCCCTGGTGCAACTCCAATACTCTGTGGGCTTCTTCTGGTCCAAAAATAAGTTCCGTGGAGTTTCAGGTCAATTGGACTCCGTTTGATATTCCTTTTCTTCGAAACACTGAAATAGGCAAAAAAAAAACAATTCTGGGCCGGGCCTCCGGTTAATAGGTTAGTCCCAAAAATAATATAAAAGTGGATAATAAAGCCCAATATTGTCCAAAACAGTAGATAATATAGCATGGAGCAATCAAAAATTATAGATACGTTGGAGACGTATCTGCAAGCCAATCTCCACTGGCACCAAGCCTAATATGTGAAACAGTGGGCAGTGGGAGAATTAGGAAATGGACACGGAAGTAGTATTTAGAATGCATTTACTATGTGATCAAACTCATCACTTACCTGCTCATTGGACAAAATCCGAGTGCCCCGCAACGTCGGCATCTCAAGGGGCGTCAACTTGCAACTACGACCACGCCGCACTGGAGAGACCCCCAAGGAAACATCCTCATGCGTTGCACGTAACATCAAGTTGCATTTGTATGAGTAGTTTATCTTGTGAGAGAAAAGGATGAACGAGGGAAGGCCTTATTTGTAAATGTGGAGAGGGGTGTGGGTGTCTTTTTGCGAAGTTGCCATAGTTTTCTTCCTCTCCGTCAGATATGAATCAGACGACCTATATTGCAGGATGGCAGGCACACCATCATCACCAACTCTGTTTTTTATAAGAGTAGTAGACTAGCAAGATGCCCGTGCGTTGCAGGGAACATCAGGATGCATTTGTATGAGTAGTTTATCTTGTGGGAGAAAAGGATAGTTTCTTCCTATCCGTCAGATATTAATCGGACGGGTAGGAAGGAAACTATGGCAATTTTGCAAAAAGATACCCACACCCCTCTCCATGTTTGCAAATAAGGCCTTCCCTCATTCATCTTTTTCTCTCACAAGATAAACTACTCATACAAATGCACCTTGATGTTTCATGCAACACGCGGGCATCTAGCTAGTTTCTTTTAAAATAGTTACTGCGATAATTGGGTTGAAGTGATATATTTTATGTATGCCCTGAATGATTTCAGATTCACTAGTAGTAACAAAGAAAAGGTGGCCTTGTTAATTAACAGAAAACAGGGTGAAAACTATCACATGAGGCCGGTAAAAACAAGGCACACTGGGTTCAGCGTCATCGTCACTACAGCTGTGCGCACGCGAGAAGTCTACATATCGAGGGGGCTACGGAGAGAAAGACATATCGAGTGTGCCTGAGCGAGGCACAAAGACACAATGTTTGAGAGAGAAACCAATTGATAGATTAAGATCAGATCGAGTTGTCACCCTTCTGCTGTCATTGTTGGGGAGGGGGAGGGAGATAAATACGTATCGAGAGTGCGCGCGGTAGGCACAGAGGCACAACTAGCGAGTGTGTGTGTATGTGTGTGTGTATGAGAGAGAAGCAGTAGATAGATTACTATCAAGATCGAGGTGCCACCCTACTCCTTCGGTGTCGGGTAGTGTGTGTATGTGTTTGAGAGAGAAGCCAGTAGATAGATTAGTATCAAGATCGAGGTGTCACCCTACTCCTTCGGTGTCGGGAAGTGTGTGTGTGTGGGTGTGGGGGGGGGGGGGCAGTGACACTTAGATATAGGGAGAAGGAGTTTGTGTGACACATATCTATATTAAGGGATAAGTAGATAGCATGTGTGAGAGGCATACTTAAAGCATCACAGAGATAAACGAACGGTGTGCATGCAAGTGCCAGAAAAATGAAGCGAGAAACAATGTCTACGCACGCGCGCGCGTGTGTGTTTGTGTGTGAGAGAGCGAAATCTCAAAACAAAAGGTGCTCTGCTGGAATCCCATTGTATGTATTCATATGGTTCTGGAACTTGAGTTAACCTTAGGCATATGTGTGAGAGACATAATTATACTTTGAGACATTAGTTGCGGTGGGTGGGCGGAATTAAAGGGGTGGGCGTGTTCGACAGAGAGAGCGTGTGTGTTTCTGTGTGAGAGACTTGTAGGATGGGGTAGAAAGACGAATTCTAACCTTGACGGATGGAGAGAAATGCACGAAGTGCGCGTGTGTGATTCCGATGCCCACGGAGAAATGAGATATGTATGTGTATGAGAGAGATTGCACAATTCATTCACGTATCACTATCTAGCGATCATGGACGTGCATCGCTTGAACATAAATCAATATCAACTTCGTATCGTGGCCAAAGATACAATATCGATTCAACGCTATAAAGATTGGACACTCACATATCACATTTTTTTCTTTCTAAATAATTCTTTTCAATTGTGCATGCCAAAGTTACAGTGATGTTTCTTCAAACAACCAATGTAGCTATCATGTACATGCACCATTGTTAGTCTTTGTCGATGTCAAAACCGGCGGATCTCGGGTAGGGGGTCCCGAACTATGCGTCTAAGGCGGATGGTAACAGGAGGCAGGGGACACGATGTTTATCCAGGTTCGGGCCCTCTCGATGGAGGTAATACCCTACTTCCTGCTTGATTGATCTTGATGATATGAGTATTACAAGAGTTGATCTACCACGAGATCGTAGAGGCTAAACCCTAGAAGCTAGCCTATGGTATGATTGTTGATCTTGTCCTACGGACTAAGCCCTCCGGTTTATATAGACACCGAAGGGGGCTAGGGTTACACAGAGTTGGTTACAAGGGAGGATATCTACACATCCGTATTGCCAAGCTTGCCTTCCACGCCAAGGAGAGTCCCATCCGGACACGGGACGAAGTCTTCAATCTTGTATCTTCATAGTCCAACAGTCTGGCCAAAGGATATAGTCCGGCTGTCCGAGGACCCCCTAATCCAGGGCTCCCTCAGTAGCCCGTGAACCAGGCTTCAATGGCGATAAGTCCATCATGCAAATTGTCTTCGACATTGCAAGGCGGGTTCTTCCTCCGAATACTCCATAGAAGATTTTGAACACAAGGATAGTGTCCGGCTCTGCAAAAAAAATTCCACATACCACCGTAGAGAGAATAATATTTCCACAAATCTAATCTGCTGACAGCTTTTCATAACGTGACGTTCTGCCGTGGTCTGGTCATGACGAACCATTTTTCCGAGCCTGCATGTGTTGCGAGGCGGTTTCATTGGCACGTCTTGTTGAAGCAGAGATCATGTCCCTCTTTTTGCGGGATTCTCATCAATACGGGTGTGGGTAACCCAATCGTGCCTGACTCCTCGATTTTAGGCAAGTCCCAAACGGCCACGCGGGGGGACGCTTGATATTCACTCTCTTTATAAGGGGGCCAAGGCCTGTCCTTTTCTTCTCGCGCTCGATCCTTCCACCTTGAATTCCAACACTCAAGGCCCAGGCTAAGCACTTCAGACCTTCAATCATCTCTGGATCCAACCTTCAAGGTCGGTGGATGGCCTCCTCTGTAACAGAGGAGGACATCAAGAAGCTGCGAGAAGCCAGGTATCTGACCGCCGAAATCTCGCACAGGCTACCTGCTCAAGGGCAGGTCATCCCCACTCCCGAACCCAACGAGAGTGTCGTATTTATTTCCCACTTCCTCCGAGGACTAGGCTTTAGTCTTGATCCCTTTGTTAGAGGGCTTATGTTCTACTATGGGCTCGATTTCCATGATCTGGCTCCGGATTCCATCCTTCACATCTCGTCATTCATCGTCGTGTGTGAAGCCTTCCTCCGCATCACCCCACACTTCGGCTTATGGCTCAAGACATTTAATGTGAAGTCGAAGATGATTGAGGGACGACACGCGGATTGTGGGGGTACCATGATAAACAAAGGCGCCAATGCTCCATGGCCAAAGGGTTCCTTCCCAGAGACATCCAAGTTATGGCAGCGGGAGTGGTTTTATATCACCGCTCCCCGAAGCGCTAAGTGGGTAGCTGCCCCCGCCTTCCATTCGGGCCCTCCGCCACAATTGGCGTCATGGGTCAACAAAGGGCTGGACTAGGGGCCAGCTAATGATGCGCCGACATTGCAGAGCCGCATCCGAGATCTCTTCAAGAGAGATGTCAGCCTTGTCAAGGTAATGCAAGTCATGCTAGTTCTTCGGGTCCTGCCATGCCAACGTCGATCTCTCCGTATGTGGGAGTTCAACCCGGAAGGACCGTGAACTATTCAGCAATTCTTCGGCGCGACGCTCGAAGAGATGTATAGATTGTTCTTCGGATCACGAATAAAGTGTCCAGACACCATCGAGGATGCGGGTCTGAACTGCAATCGTCCAGACACCCAAGTAAGTAATTCCGCGGCCGAACACGTCGTCTCTTTATTTATCACAACATTACTCTGAAAAGTCGGTCTTTGACCAGGACTGGATAAAAAAGGCGAAGATGATCAGGTGTTCGGCCCCCCTTCCCGAAGGCTCGCTGGATCCTGTACTAGCCAGGATTCTTGAGCTTGCGCCTTATCAAGCGCCATTAGGGGAAGATGAAGGGAGGAACAAAGAAGCCGAAAGCGATCCTCACTCATTATTCATCCAAACCGGGGGAATTAGTGCCTCCGCGAAGGAGGACAACCGGGGAGAAGAATCTAAAATTCCCTCTCCCCAAGGAAGGAAGAGGGTCACCTCTGAAGACTTGGAAACAATGGTTTCCAAACGAGGGAAGAAACCTTTGTCAGGGGGCCCTACCCCGGAGGGCATCCTTACCGCACAGTGCCCGCAAGGGGACCAACCCTCCACTGAGCTGTAAGTAAACAAAAGTAATTTATAGTAAATATACCCTGCTTTATTTCTGAGAATAATAACCGAGACATATGTCTTGTAGTTCGGATCGTAGCCCTGCTCGACAGAGTTCGTCTTCAGGGGATCTTCTTCCGAAGATGATGGAGAGCGAAACGCCTCCCCGTGCCTCCCCGCCTTGTGAGGCGGACGACCCTGAGGTGTCGTCACGGAGGATTTCTCCTGATCTGCCAAGGCCAGAAGGTAACCCTTCGGCCACCCGAAGTCCGGAGTATTCGGCTCTTAAGGAGAGCCACAAAAAGAGTCCGGGACTGTCCGACGCACGACCGGACGGACTGATGAGTCTTCTGGAGCAAGAGGCTATCTCAGAGGCGCATCGTACTCTAATGGGTACGGTGTTTGAGAGAATTTCATCCGCCGAAAGTGGGTTGCATGAAGCCTTTATGAGCCTGCTAAGAGGCTTTGAGGTACGCAAAGTAATATATGTTTTGATGGTACCGCACACGCTAGGTGTGCCCTATGCAGATAGTAGCCCCTGAGACTCTGGTTGCTGTCAGAAGACGGCAAACAGAGGATCATAGTCCCAGGTAATGATCAAGCTGCTTTCATGTGTAGGCGGCTGATGGTTCGGTGGCTAGCCGGACTGGTGAGTTTGCCAAACTGAAGCGGCAACTTGATGCGGCAGATGCCGACATCGTGCTTGTAAACAAGCGGCTTGACGAGGCACAGGGTATGTATTCTCCAGTGGTCAACATATATTAAGAGGAGCATGATTCTAATATCTGTAATATGCTGTGACTGCAGATGGAGCTGCCGCCGTGGAGACCCTTCGGGCGGAACTTGCCCAAGCCAAGGAACAAGCCAGGAAGAGTAATGCGGCCGCCCTAAAGGCTGACGAAGAGCTAAGAGCCGAACAGGCTGCTCATTTCCAGAGCAAAGAGAAAATAGCCAAGATGGCTGTTGAGTTGAAAGATGCCGCCGACCGCTATGAGCTTCTTGAAAAGGATAACCTAACGAAGACGGCGGACCTGGAGAAGGCCATGGTAGCAGCCAAGGAAGCCCGTTCTAAAATCAGAGCGGCGAAGGAGGAGCTACGTCAAGCCGGAGATATCACGGCTGGGAAGCCCTTTTTGTTGCGGACGAAGTTCGGAGATCCTAAGTATGCCCTTCTAGATCAATTATGGAGTTCCGCAGACGCGTACTTGGATTTGGCAGCGAGTGCTGCTGATGTGACCGAGTATTTTAAAGATCAAAAAGATCGCGAAGCAGAAAAGCTGTTCTGGTCGCAGTTCAATCTTCCAGTGCGTCCGCTGCTGTTAAATGAGCAAATGGCTGAGTAGGCCAAGCTCCATAGGTTGTTCGGGCTTACCATGAGGTCTGTTGTGGATCACCTTTGGCCGGAAGGACCAAGGCCGAATAGTTATTTTGGCTTAGTGCAACGGTTCGTTGGTGCTGTGCCGCATATCGACGCTGTGAAGAGGTCGGCGTGCATAGAGGGTGCGCGGATGGCTCTTGCCCATGTCAAGACATACTGGGCAATGATGGAGGCCACCGCTATTGCGACCTAGAGTTCGGACGTAGGCCGGGTATCGGCCGAGCACTATTTTGAAGAAGTCCTAGAAGGCGCTCGTTTAATAGAGGCTCAGTGCTCGAAGAATATCATGTTCTAGTGACATGTATCCCCATTGTAAGAACAATGCTATTTGAGTTATAAAAGGTTGTGTTTATAATTTTGCCTGAAAGTATTATTATGCCTCCTATGCGGTCGTTTATGTACATATATATATAATATATAAATATAACCTGAAAGTTTGCAGTCGTCGGCTTCAGTCCCCACGCACATAATGCAGGGGTGTTTGCAAAAGCGCGTGTTCACACTTGATCCAACATCTTGGTCCATTAAGGAGGTGGTAGCGCAGCGAACGAGGCAATCAGACTATATTGCTTTAACACTTTCACTTAACCATAGGAGTTTGACAGTGGGGCTACTATATAACCCCTGGTACTTCCGCGTCTATCTGAATACGATGCGCGTACGTACATGACCGGGAAAACCGGTCCTTCGTTAATGCGGAGGAATCCCGAAGATTCCGATGAGTCATCAAGTGGTTGACTAGTCTCGCGCTTTATCATGACAGTCAGTTTTCGGCTTTCTCTACTGAGGTGCTCGTCCGGATGAACTAGGGCACAATCGCAGTAGTTCTCCCGGTGCCACCTTAGTCGATAGAGCGGAACGTAAGGTAGCAAAACGTGGGAGCCGGGCAAACCCAACATTTGACCAAAGACATGATTCGGAGCTGATGCATATAAGGCCAAAATCGCGACACCGAACACTCCCTAAGGTATTCAGACTTTACAACATATACTGGGTTGAGTAACGCTCTCGATAATGAACCCTGAATTTCCAGGTACGTGCATTAGTCTGACGTGGCGAAATGCCAATAACGCCGGAATCCCTCTTGGTTGTGTTAAGTATCCGGAGGGTGTGAAGCAACAAGAGACAGTAAGAAAGGTTTACGCAGGGTCTTAATCTAAAAAGAAACCTTTGAGTGGGGCCCTGCTGCACGTCTGCGCCTGTGTCTCCGTTGTGCCGTATCCTGGAAGGGTGTAGCACGATTATCATCTATAAAAGAGAAAGATCTAGCCAAAAGTCTGCGTGGAAGAAAGAAAAAAATGGTTATTCTTAATAAACCATTAAAATGTGATATATATATATATATTGTGTTAATATGGTCAAGCCGAACTGTTGCCCTTTTTACATGCGGGAAGCCCCTAGTACCAACTATGGGTGCATATCCCTCGACCTAATCTCGGGTTTATCTGAGCTGCTACACCTAGTGGTGTGCCAGACTCGTCTAACCGTGTCCGCGGTCTTGATGACCGATCATTTATTCTGGCCCGAGAGGGGGCCGTTTTAGTGTTCGTCTGCTAGAGCCGCCACACATTCTTCCGCACATAGGGAACGCTCTGTGTTTCCGCTAACTGTGATGATGCCACAGGGACCGGGCATCTTAAGCTTAAGATAAGCGTAATGCGGTACTGCATTAAAACGAGCGAAGGCCGTTCTTCCGAGTAGTGCGTGATAGCCGCTTCGGAATGGAGCTATGTCTAAGGTTAATTCTTCGCTTCGGAAGTTGTCGGAGGAACGGAATACAACCTCTAGTACTAGAGAGCCCATGCAGCGGGTCTCTCGGCCTGGTATTACTCCTTTGAAGGTAGTATTGCTTGGGCTAATGCTCGTTGGGTCTATCCCCATTTTGTGGACTGTGTCCTGATATATCAGATTAAGACTACTGCCGCCGTCCATGAGGACTCGGGTGAGATGGTATCCGTTGATTATTGGGTCGAGCACCAAGGCAGCCGATCCTCCGTGCCGGACACTGGTCGGGCTATCCCTGCGATCAAAGGTGATCGGGCAGGTCGACCAAGGTTTGAACTTGGGGGTGACGGGCTCTACGGAGCATACGTCTCGGAGTGCGTGTTTGCTTCTCCTCTTCGTCACGTGAATCATGTTCACTGTTTTGACCTCTGGTGGGAACTTTTTCTGTCCCCCAGTGTTTTGCTGGAGAGGCTCATCCTCGTCTTCACTTGGTGACTCCTTCCCCTTGTGTTTCGCGTTTAGCTTGCCGTCCTGCTTGAAGACCCATCATTCTCCGTGGGTGTGATTTGCAGGTTTATCGGACGTGCCATGAATCTGACATAATTTGTCTAGAATTTTGTTTAGGCTGGACGGTCCATCTCTATTGCCTTTGAAAGGCTTTTTCCGTTGACCGGGTCGAGAGCCCCTGAATCCGGCGCCATCACGCGTTGTCTCAGGGCTGTCTTCATTATTTCGACGCTTGCTTTTACTGCGTCATGGTTTTCCATTGCCATCCCTGACTTCAGATGTGCCTGGGTCGCTGGTGCTACTACGGGCTAGCCAGCTATCTTCGCCCGCGCAAAAGTGGGTCATGAGGCTTGTTAGGGCTGCCATTGTCCTCAGTTTTTCCTGGCCGAGGTGTCTGGCATGCCATTCGTCCCGGACACTGTGTTTGAAAGCTGCTAAGGCTTCGGCGTCCGTACAATCTACAATTTGGTTCTTCTTAGTGAGGAATCTGTTCCAAAGCTTTCGGGTTGACTCTCTGGGCTGTTGAACTATATGACTTAGATCGTCTATGTCCGGAGGTCGGACATAAGTCCCTTGAAAATTTGCCCTAAAAGCATCCTCAAGCTCCTCCAACTTCCAATTGAATATTCGGGGAGGCTCTTCAGCCAGTGCCGAGCTGGTCCTTTCAGCTTGAGGGGCAAGTATTTGATGGCGTGGAGATCGTCTCCGCGAGCCATATGGATATGGAGGATGAAGTCCTCAATCCAGACCCCAGGGCCTGTCGTTCCGTCGTATGCCTCTATGTTCACGGGTTTGAATCCCTTTGGAAATTCGTGGTCCAGTACCTCATCGGTGAAACATAGGGGGTGCGCGGCACCCCTGTATTTGGATGTGTCATGGCGTTCTGACAGTTGTAATGTTCAGTTTTGATTATGCGCTGGAGCGCGCTTCCTAGATCCATAGATGGATCTGGTGATGCCGACTTTTTGATGCAAGTCCTTACGTGGCTTGTGTGCTGACTTATGTGCGGCCTCGTTAGCCGCTCTATCGCGGCCACAGGGTGGTCGATCCGGCTGATCGGCCGTTTTATTTTGAGGCTGTATAGGCTCTAAAGCCTCGTCATCGAATTCAGGTAGCAGCTTGCGCTTTGGATAGCTCTTTGTGTGGCGACTGCCGCTGTATTTTTCTTCAGTGTCTAGCACTTTGTTCCATCTAGTGTTGAGCGTATTCTGTGAGGCCTTAAGCCTTTGCTTCTGCTTCTTCAGACTCCTCGCGGTGGCAATAAGCCTTCTATGGAGGTTCTCTTTGTTCCAGGTGCTTTTCCGGGATGATGTCTTCATCGTCGTCCGGACTGTTCTCCTCTCCGGAGATAGTTCGATGGGCGTTTCCCCCGGCGTCGTGTTCGGACAGCGCCTCCATACTATTGTCGCCGTCCGCTGGTTTATCCTGCTCTGTCGCTGGGTCGATGTGGTCGTCATTTCCGTTGGGTTCGACCGGGGTATTATTTTCTCTTGCGCTGTTATCGCTGTTTTTGCCGAGGCAGGGTTTGGAGCGGCGCCTACGCCGTCGCTTTGGTTGCTTCTCGAGGGAGCTATCCTTTGTTGCATCCTTCCGTTCCTCGTCATTGTTTTCTTTGGGTGTATCCACCATATATATATATATATTGTGTGACGAGGTGGCAGTCCAGCGCCCTGTGGGTGGTGGTTCCTGTTCGTCTCCTGCATCGTCGTCTATACCGTCGATGTCTTTGGAGCCGAAATCGAGCGTGTCGGTTAAATCATAGACAGTGGCTACTAAGTGGGTGGTGGGTGGGCAGCGAATTTCTTCATCGTCCGCATCCCATTCTAGCCGGACATAGTTCGGCCAAGGGTCCCCTGACAAGGAGAGAGACCTTAATGAATTTAGCACACGCCCAAAGGCGAAAAGTCTTTGAAAAGATATCCGCGGAGGTAAACTCCATGATCGGCGCCCAATCAGATTCGATAGGCGTGGGCGCAAGCGGTTCGGGGCCTGTGGCCGGGGATGAATCCGAGGATCCGGCGATACAGGTCTTATAGGAGGTGAAGTCAGTATTTGGCTCTATGGCCACTGAGTGTGTGGCCTCCGAGGCGGGGTCCATCCACCCGTCCTTGGACGGCGCAATCGACCTCGGATCTAGGGCCGGAGTAGGCATAGGTGTGATCTCCGAACATCGTCCGGCGGCAGAGCTAAGTCGTGCTCGTCATGACTGTGCGGCGCACCTGACATGGGCTCAAATCCATCAAAGATCAAGTCTCCGCGGATGTCGGCAGTGTAATTTAAATTTCCAAACCTGACCTGACGGCCAGGGGCGTAGCTCTTGATCTGCTCCAGATGGCCAAGCGAGTTGGCCCGCAGTACGGAGCCGTTGAATACGAATATCTGTCCGGGGTGGAAAACCTCACCCTGGATAGCATCGTTACCGATGATTGAAGGGGCCATCGAGCCTTTATCGCGACGGCACAGTGGATCTCTCAATGAAAGCACCAATATCGGTGTCAAAACCGGCGGATCTTGGGTAGGGGTTCCCGAACTGTGCGTCTAAGGCGGATGGTAACAAGAGGCGGGGGACACAATGTTTACCCAGGTTCGGGCCCTCTCGATGGAGGTAATACCCTACTTCCTGCTTGATTGATCTTGATGATACGAGTATTACAAGAGTTGATCTACCATGAGATCGTAGAGGCTAAACCCTAGAAGCTAGCCTATGGTATGATTGTTGATCTTGTCCTACGGACTAAACCCTCCGGTTTATTTAGACATTGGAGGTGGCTAGGGTTACACAGAGTCGGTTACAAGGGAGGAGATCTACACATCCGTATTGCCAAGCTTGCCTTCCACGCCAAGGAGAGTCCCATCCGGACATGGGACGAAGTCTTCAATCTTGTATCTTCATAGTCCAACAGTCCGGCCAAAGGATATAGTCCGGCTGTCCGAGGACCCCCTAATCCAGGACTCCCTAAGTCTTGCATTCAAATTCATTAGTCTTGGATGATTTAAGGTTCTATTATGAAGTAATATATTTAATATTCATATATGAATTCAACGGGTACGCAATTTATGAAATGGAGGCTATGTAATCATATGAGGTAACACTTTTAAGTAGCGGACTACAATATCCATTTCTTTTGTGGGACTACAATATCCATTTCTTTTTGTGCGCCTCTACAATAACACGTCAATGCATTATGTTTAAAGTAAATAACCTATGGCACTAAATTATCTATTTACACGAGAAATACATAGGCGAGCGTTTGATCCCTTTTTTTGCGAACGCGCAGAGGGAGTGCTGGACTAGGGGTCCTCAGGCGTCCGGCCTGTTATCCATGGGCCGGACTGATGGGCTGTGAAGACACGAAGGCCGAAGACTGTACCCGTGTTCGGATTGGACTCTCCTTGGCGTGGAAGGCAAGCTTGGCGACCGACTATGAAGATTCCTTCTTATGTAACCGACTCTATGTAACCCTAGATCCCCCTGGTGTCTATATAAACCGGAGGGTGTAGTCCGGAAAGGATATATTCATTACCATAGTCATACAGGTTAGACTTCTAGGGTTTAGCCATTACGATCTCGTGGTAGGTCAACTCTTGTAATACTCATATTCATCAAGATCAATCAAGCAGGAAGTAGGGTATTACCTCCATAGAGAGGGCCCAAACCTGGGTAAACATCGTGTCCCCCGTCTCCTGTAACCATCGACCTTAGACGCACAGTTCGGGACCCCCTACCCGAGATCCGCATGTTTTGACACCGACATTGGTGCTTTCATTGAGAGTTCCACTGTGTCGTCGACGAAAGGTTCGATAGCTCGCCTTGTCCTTAAAGACAACATCACCTCCGGAGGAGTCCTGGCCCCAGGCCAAACCCTCCGGCTGGGCGGCTTTACCATGATCGCCCGTTCGGCCGCTGAGCCGATGATGACCTCTCGGGCCATCGAAAACCCCCTTCGCATCAACTCCGAACACTCCAAGCAGATGGATCCAGCTGAGCTTTCGTCCTTGAACGAGCTCGTAGATTGCATCACCGCCTTGGGAATCGCTACGGATTATGATCGGATCGGGCTTCAAACTGATCAAGGAGAAATCAAAACTCCACCGGTCACCCATCAGATAGCGGTAGTCGAGGAGCAGGACAGCGAATCTTGTTTTACATCAAAGACAGACTATGTTCAGGTCGCCGATCAGGAAGAACCGAATATCTACCAGCGAAAGGATGCGACTAGCCCTCCGAACATTGAATCGGACGACAGTCCTAAACAATCAGAAGATACTCCGGAGCCCAGACTGTTGAGTCTGGAAGGTCTTCAGACTCCGGAAAATCGGTCAGGTCGGGGTTCGGATTTAATTCCACCCACCCACCCGGACATAGAAGCTCTCATGAGCATAACAACAGTCTCAGGAATCGGTCCACCACTTCTGGGCCAGATTCCTCCTTGTCAAAGACAAGGTAAAAGATTGCCGCGACGAGGACGCGATATCAGCGATCTGCAACAATTGCGCGGATGAAGGAATTCTCAACGCCATCAATTGCTGCCGCATACTGAAATTCGCCGACTTAGCAACTATCATACAGAAATACAGCGCGATGTAAAGCGCCTGGAAAACTCAGGCAGTTCGCCGGGTACCGTCGGTCCCAACCCAACTCCTCCTATAGGCGAAGAGGGCGCACCCTCGTGGCACGCCCAGTCCAACAGTCAAAAAACATAAACCCACTACGCGGCATAGCACCGTTCTAGAGGGATGGATCGATGGCCCATGTAAAATACACACGACACCAGATACCGTGGAAACCCACAACCTTAGAGCATGTTGAATACTCCGGCAGGTAGCCAAGAGCGGCGAAGACATCCTTATCAAGGATACCCCAGAGCAGCACCCTCCAGAAAACAACAACACAAGAGTATTGACGGTCTTCGAGACATTCGCTTCAAACAACAAGCGCAAAAAGGCACTTCACAATTTCGCCGAAGTCTGCCAAATCGCTGCAATAAACCCTTGGAACGACACGGCTATAACATTCAATGCCGGTGACGAACCGAGGTACAGGACAGTCCGAGTGCCATCCGCGTTAGTCCTCAGTCCCATCATGGACGGATTTCGACTTACTAAGGTCCTCATGGACGGCGGCAGCGGACTAAACCTCATTTACGAGGACACAGTCCACAAAATGGAAATAGACAGGAGCCGCATCAAGCAAGGTAGCACAACCTTCCGAGGAATCATTCCCAGTCGGGAGGCGCGGTGCGTGGGCAAAATCACACTTGACGTAGTATTCAGCACGCCGGAGAATTATCGGTCCGAAGAAATCACTTTCCAATTGGCCCCTTTCAGCAGCGGATACCACGCCCTGTTGGGGCGGGATGCTTTTACGTGCTTCCAAGTTATACCTTATTACGGGTATATGAAGCTCAAAATGCCCGGACCAAATGGTATAATCACTCTCGTCAGTGATCCGGACATTGCACTCTGCGCTGAAAACAAGACCGTGTCCCTGGCCCTTGAGGCGCTATCCGAAGCCCTCACAGCCGAGGAATTAACCGCACTACGCTCCACGATGGACCAGGGACGATGTGATCCTTGACAAACGCCCCAAATCCACCTCCTTCAAACCAGCAGAAGAAATGGTCAAATTCCAGGTCCACCCAACAGACCCTAAGAAGACAACATCTATCGGAGTGCAACTGAACCCAATAGTTGACACCGCGCTACTAGAATTCCTGCGCAAAAACTGGGACATATTTTCCTGGCACCCTTCAGATATGCTAGGGATCCCACGCAAGCTGGCCGAACATAGCCTCAATATATTAAATGGATTTAAACTGGTCAAGCAAGCACTGCGGCGCTTTTCTGAACCCAAGCGACAAGCCATGGGGAAAGAGCTGGCCAAGCTTATTGAGGCTGGATTCATTAGAGAAATCAAATATCCGGACTGGCTGGCAAACCTGGTGATGGTACCAAAGAAGGACAAATCCTGGCGCCTTTGTGTCGATTTCAAAGACCTCAACAAGGCTTGCCCTAAGGATACCTTCCCCCTCCCCTGCGTTGATCAAATCATTGGAGCTACCGCAGGACACGATTCACTGTGTTTCCTCGATGCATATTCCAGATACCATCAAATAAAAATGAAGGAGTCCGATCAAGCTGCAACAACATTTATTACCCCATACGGGCCATTCCGCTTCAACACCATGCCCTTCGGGCTCAAGAACGCCGGCGCCACATACCAACGCATGATCCAAACATGCCTGGAGAAGCAGATCAACAAGACAGTTGAAGCTTACATGGACGACGTCGTCCTCAAAACCAAGCACGTCGAATCGCTAATAGACGACTTACGTCTTACATTCGACAACCTCCGCGCGTATGACATTAAGCTCAACCCGAAAAAGTGTGTCTTCGGCGTCCCCACTGGAAAAATGCTGGGCTTCATCATTTCCAATAGAGGAATTGAAGCAAATCCAGCTAAAATACGAGCTCTGTCACAGTTGGCTACACCAATAGACCTCAAACAAGTCCAAAAACTAGCTGGCTGCGTGGCAGTGTTAAGTCGCTTTATCTCTGGATTAGGAGAAAAGGCACTACCACTCTATCACCTCTTACGCCACACCGATAACTTCGAATGGATAGACGCGGCGACTGCTGGACTGGAGGAATAAAGCCCGCCTAGCAAGCAACCCAATCCTCGCTGCACCAAACGCTGGCGAACCCATGTTGCTATACATATCGGCAACACATCAGGTGGTGAGCGCCGTGCTCGTCGTCGAACGAGAACAGGACGGACACAAATTCCCACTTCAAAAACCAGTATACTACGATTCATCGTCCTCACACCATGCAAATCCCGGTACCCCCATTATAAAAAGATAGCATACGCGGTCTTCATGGCATCCCGAAAGCTACGCCACTACTTCCAGGACTGTTCAATCACGGTGGCCTCTGAAGTACCACTGAATAACATAATAAACAACCGCGATGCCACAGGCTGGATCGCCAAATGGGCTATCGAGCTACTTCCATTCGACATAACATACAAGCCACGTCGAGCCATCAAATCCCAAGTACTGGCTGACTTCATCGCCGAATGGACAAAGGCCGAACTCCCTAAAGAGTACGACGCATATTCCAATTGGGTCATGTATTTTGACGGCTCCAAAATGTTGGCGGGGCTGGGAGCGGCCGTCGTGTTAACGTCCCCCACTGGAGATGTCGTCCAGTATGTACTCCAAATATTATACACAGACTCCAACAACGCAGCCGAATACGAGGCATTATTGCATGGTCTTCGGATGGCCGTATCCATGGGCATACAACATCTGGAGGTGCGCGGGGACTCAAACCTCGCAATATCTCAAATAAATGGAGACTTTGATGCCAAAGATGCAAAGATGGCAGCTTATCATAACGCCGTCTTGAAAATGTTGGCTCGGTTCGAGGAGCTCGAATTTCATCACATCGCCCGAGAAAGTAACCAGGCGACAGACGTGCTTGCTCGCATTGGCGCTAAGCGCGACCCGTCCCACCTAACATCTTCCTGAAAGGATATTTAAGCCATCCGTGGTGTGGCAAGGGGAGGGCGGCAACAACAGTCCAGATCCGAACACAACCCCAGATTCTGAACACACCAATATCATCGGGGGCTCAACCACCGAAATTACACCCTCGGCCCATCTTAGTATGGTACTCATTGCCCCATGGACCGAACCCTTCTTGGCCTACATTAATAGGAAGGATCTCCCTGAAGACCAGAACGAGGCCCACCGCATTGTCCGGCGTTCGAAGGCCTACAAGGTTCACGACGGAGAGCTCTACAAGAAAAGTACTACCAGAGTACTTCAAAGATGTATCTCCGAGGAGGAGGGGCGGCAGCTTTTGGCGGAAATTCATGCTGGTCTAGGCGGACACCACGCCGCAGCCCAGGCCCTTGTTAGTAAGGCCTTCCGTAGAGGGTTTTATTGGCCGACAGCCTGAGCAGACGCGCAGGACCTTGTCCAACGCTGCGTCGGATGCCAACTCTTCGCCAACCAAAGTCATATGCCCCCAACTGCCTTACAAACTATCCCCATTACTTGGCCTTTCGCGGTCTGGGGACTGGACATGGTTGGACCCCTTAAAGGGGGAAGCCATAAGAAAAAATATCTGCTGGTTATTTTGGACAAATTCACTAAGTGGATTGAGGCTAAACCGGTCAAAACCGCTGAATCCGGCCCGGTGATAGAATTCATATCCGGTGTTGTGCACCGTTATGGTGTCCCACACAGCATCATCACCGACAACGGCACTAATTTCACAGCCGACGAGGTGAAAACCTGGTGTACTAATCTTGGCATTAAACTCGATTACACCTCCGTCTACCACCCGCAAACCAACGGTCAAGTCGAACGAGCCAATGGTCTTATTATGAGCGGCATCAAGCCCAGACTAGTGCGGTCTTTGAGAGAATCAGACAAGCACTGGGTTGAGGAGCTCGACTCCGTACTCTGGGGGCTGCGGACCACGCCCAACCGTACTACCGGATACACACCTTTCTTCATGGTGTATGGCGCGGAGGCTGTATTGCCCTACGATATTATCCATGACTCACCTCGAGTGCGTATGTACGAAGAGAGAGAAGCCGAGCTTGATTGGCAGGACAGCCTAGATGACCCGGAGGAGGAACGAGATGTCGCAAGGCCCGTTTAGCATTTTACCAACAGCAGGCTCGAAGATATCAAAGTAGAGAAGTACGGGCCAAGACCTACAACATTGGTGAACTCGTTCTACGCCTGCCGGAGAAGAAAAAGGACAAACTCAATCCCAAATGGGAGGGTCCTTTCATAATTGACGAAGTTCTCACCGGAGGGGCGTACCGTCTTCGCGATGCATCAGACAATCGCCTCGAGCCGAACCCCTGGAACATGCTGGACTCCGAAGATTCTTTGCCTAGCGCCGAACTCCTTGTTCGTTTCCTTCTCCCCTGTAGTTTCCATTATATTTTCTCTCTTTTCTGATTACTTCTTTTTCTCTCGCTTTAAAGCTTTCGTACAGCTCGACCGCGCACCCCTGACACATACATCTTTAAATATGTACGTCCATTATACCCGGGGGCTTCTTGGACAGAAGTCTTTTATCATTATTACTTCGGCATCAAGCTCTTCACATGTGAGTTTTCCCATATGTACCTTTTCTTCGCCACTATATGCATTGATATGACTTAAGTTTTGGCCAAGCTGGGTTGCCTAGCTCCTATGCTTATGCCCTATGTTCCCGTTAGTTCAGTAGGGCATAAAGGGAGCACCTCTGTGATTGTTACTGCCGGGTCATCCGGATGTGTACCTCAGATTGGGTGAAGCCGAAAGCTAGCGTTCTTAAGGGAATATTCGGTCGGTGAATTAAAGATGTTTTTTCGCGCTCACTCCATTGTGAACCCCCAGAAGTTATACACACTGTGATTTTCACATCACAATTCGGACATGTATACTAATGCATGCACATCCAGGGAAAGGAACCCTTAACGGAACTATTCTCTCTGGAAGATGTTTCTTACAATCTCGATGTAATATAACATGACTAGCCGGATACAACTTGTCTGTTCAAGCAACTATGACCCCTACGCCTAGTTTTCCATGCATAACCCGGCCTATTCGGCCGCGATGGTATTCGGAAACACTCCGCACCCTCGGGTCCGGAGGTTGAAGCGAAAAGGTCTGCCATGACAAATGCTATATAATTCAGCTAGAGTTCCACAGGTCAAGGAAAGTACATAGTCACTTGGACTCAAACACTTCCTCCTCTATAACGTCCAACAGGCGGTCTAACTTACAATCCTGTTGGGAATATTTGGCGGCCACCTCTACTTGGTCATATACTAAACTAACGGGAATTTCTTCCCCATTCGACCCTAGTGGTCCGACATGAGCCATGTGATTAGGATCCAACTTGGTATATCACGTTTTCACCATGACCAAGGCCTCTCGCGCACCCTCTCGGCAGGCCGATATGTTCCATAATCGGATATGCTGCCGCGCTCCTTTGAACAGCTCTACAAGCTCCTCCATACTTTCTGGAGGAGAGGCGGACGGCCATAGGGCCTTGGCAACACTCCACATCGCCAGCCGAGCCTGTTCGTGCACTTGCGACAGGCCTTGCAGCAGATCACTTGATGATCCGGACACCTCCTCTTCAGCACGACCCGTCAATATACCTGCAATTATATCTGTATCAGTTCCATTTATCTCCGAACTACTTTAAAAATAGTTCAGGCACATACTGAATACGCCGCCCCACATCTTCTTGTTCTCCTTCACGGAATTGGCTAGCTGGGCTCGCACATCTTTCAATTCTTCACCCAATTTAGTGCGGGAATCCTGTAGCTTGTTTTTCTCCCCTCTGACTCGGATCAGCACACGCTCGCCTGCGGCGTGTAGCCTTTTCGCCTATTTTTCCCCCTCTTGGGTGATCTTCAACTTCTCTTCAAGTTGATCGGGCGATCCTATTATGCGATCGCAACCTTGATGTCGATACGATCGGTATACAATTATTGTTCCTCGTTGGAGGGGAATGTTACCAGAAGACGCCTTCTTGAAGTTTTCCAGTTCGGCGGTAGTAGCATTTAGCTGCGCTCGACACTGCTCCAGCTCTTGGGCTAGCAGGCCATTCTTATCTGTAAGGACCTGGTTATACAATGATCCCTAAATCAGTTGTACCAACTGCTTTCGGTCTCGGGGGCTACGGGCATACGGTTATCCTTTTTTGGATGAAGAAAACTTACCTACACATCTGTCAAATATTGCTTCGTGGCTCTTCTAAGCCCATCTCGAGTAGCTCGGATGTATGCGTCACCCGAGCTGAAGGCATTGAACGCCTCTTCCAAGAACTTGGGGTCTCGTAAGACAGCCCTACAGCGCCGATGATTCATGGCGCTCTCTACTTCCGAGTTGGTGACGGACCTATTTTCCGAACCCTCGGCCGAAGGGCAGTCCGACGTTGTTCCCACACCGGCCCCCGTCTCTCCGGCAGGATCTAGGTTGTCGGGAGCACGACAGGCCGGGCCCCCGGACACAGTTCGGCGAACCTTTTTCCTGTAACAGGACAAATGCGCAAGTCGCGGTTGGGTGCGGCCACTGAAAAACATATTTATAAATCCGTACCTCTTTGATGAAAGCCTGGTTGTGTCTTCACCGGCCTTCCTCTTCGAAGGCTTGCCCGGCGAGGGAACCGATTTCTTCGGAATCGACGAATGCCTCCCCTGTGGAGCACGAGACAGTGCGGTGGGTGAGGCAAAATAAGAGCACTCTTTTAGAGGAGGTGTATCTTGATTACTTACGTGGGAAGATGGAAGAAGACCAGGATAATCGGTGACGATGGCCAGTTCTGTGCCGTCGTAGCTCTCCTGGTAAAACACTCCTTCCGCGAGTACCACGAATATATCCGGGTCCTCTTCGAACCCAGGATCAAGCTCCCGGTCATGGTTCTCCGGCTGTGGAGCAGGGCTGTTAAGCCCCTCAGTTACCTTCTGCCAGTGCTGTTTCAAAATAGACAGATTGGGAATTCGTTAAAGATGGCTAAGAGGGCGGAGGGAATAAAAGCAAAGGGGTTGGGACTTACCCAGCTGGGAGGGTTGTACATGGAGTACCCATCTTTGCGGTTGATGCGGAGAAATTCTTCTTCCTCCCCTTTAAACAACTCGTCCAGTATCTTGGCTAAAGCGGAGGGGGTGTCCGGACCTTTCCGACCACAACGGGAGGCATCATCCTCCCCATTGTAGTGCCACATTGGGAGCCCTCTGTATTGAAGTGGCTGAACCCCTCGCACTATGGAGGTCGCCATTACCTCTACTATCGTAAAACCAGACTGGGCAAGCATCTTTATCTTACCCAGGAGCTGACGAACCTCCGCGCTGTCCTCCTCTTCAAGACTTCGGGGACGCCAGCCGTGGCGTTCCTTCAACGGAACGCTTGCAAATTCTGGGAGACCCTTGCAAACTGGGTCAGGAAGAGCGACGTCTTCTATATAGAACCATTCGGAAGGCCATCCTTTAGATGCCTTCCTTGGTGTGCCAGACAAGTATCCGGTAACGGCGACACGCCATACTTCGGCTTCGCCCACTTCAAATATTGACCCCTGGTGGTTGCGCGGGACAAGACAAAACAACTTTCTCCATAGTTTGAAATGGGACTCAATGCCCATGAATAGTTCACACAAAGCGACGTAACCCGCAATGTGCAGAATGGAGGCGGGAGTAAAATTATGCAACTGAAGGCCATAGTATTACAGAAGCCCCCAGAGGAACAGATGGATTGGAAACCCAACGCCCCTTAGCAGATAAGGGACGAAAAAAACTCGCTCCCCCGGATGGATTGGGAAAATCCTCCGCCTGGGTCTCACCGTTAAGGGAGGCTAGCCCTGGTCGAACAGGGACCAGATCTGCAGGGGGGAGAAATCCCTGCTGTCGGTGTCAAAACCGGCGGATCTCGGGTAGGGGGTCCCGAACTGTGCGTCTAGGCGGATGGTAACAGGAGACAAGGGACACGATGTTTTACCCAGGTTCGGGCCCTCTTGATGGAGGTAAAACCCTACGTCCTGCTTGATTAATATTGATGATGTGTGTTACAAGAGTGGATCTACCACGAGATCAAAGAGGCTAAACCCTAGAAGCTAGCCTATGGTATGATTGTTGTTCTGTCCTCTGGGACTAAAACCCTCCGGTTTATATAGACACCGGATAGGGTTAGGGTTACACATAGTCGGTTACAATGGTAGGAGATCTACATATCCGTATCGCCAAGCTTGCCTTCCACACCAAGGAAAGTCCCATCCGGACACGGGACGAAGTCTTCAATCTTGTATCTTCATAGTCTTGGAGTCCGGCCGATGATGATAGTTCGACTATCCGGACACCCCTAGTCCGGAACTCCCTCGAGTAGCCCCTAACTGAGGCTTCAATGACGATGAGTCCGGGCCGCATGTTGTCTTCGGCATTGCAAGGCGGGTTCTCCCTCCGAATAATTTATAGAAGATTGTGAACACCGGGATAGTGTCCGCTCGCAAAATAAATTCCACATACCACCTAGAGAATAATATTACACAAGATCAATCTGTCGGCGTATTTTGTGGGCGTGATGTCGCACCACTACCAAGCCTTTACTCAAATTGTTTTATTGTTCCACCTCAGCGCGTTTAGCGAAGCGGTTTTCTTGGCACGCCTTGTCGAGCGTAGAATCGTGTTCCCCTTATTCCGGATTCCCATCAATACGGACGTGGGTAACCCAACGCGCCATTGATTGTGATGCTTGAGGGATAAGCGAGTTTTACTAGGCGGTGGGGACACATGTTTCTGTCCACCCATATAAGGATAAAGATCCAACCCTTTTACCCTCGCCTTCTTCCTCCTTGGCTTATCCATCTCCGCGAACTCGAGCTCCAGCGCCCAAGTCCGCGCTTCTCACCTCAACCCTCTCCAACTATGTCCGGAGCGGGAGGCAAGTGGATGGCCTCCTCCGTCACGGAGGGGCAGATCCAGAAGCTGCGCGACGCCGGATATTTGTCCAGCAACATCGCGCATCGGCTCCCCGACGAGGGAGAGCTCGTCCCCAACCCCAAGCCCCATGAGAGGGTAGTATTTCTTCCCCATTTCCTTCGCGGACTGGCTTCCCGCTTCATCCCTTTGTCCGGGGGCTCATGTTCTACTACGGCCTAGATTTCCATGATCTGGCCTCGAATTTCGTCCTCAACATCTCGACGTTTATCGTCGTGTGCGAGGCATTCCTCTGCATCCAGCCCCACTTCGGCTTGTGGCTCAAGACCTTCAGTGTCAAGACGAAGGTTGTGAAGGGCAGCCAATCGGAGTGCGGAGGCGCCATGGTGGGCAGGATGTCCCACGTTATGTGGCGGGAGGGCACTTTCGTGGAAACCATCAAGGGGTGGCAATCGGGGTGGTTCTACATCACCGAGCCGCGTGACCCTGATTGGGCAGCGGCCCCCGAATTCAGATCTGGCATTCCTACGGCTCACCTCACGGAGAGAGAGTGGCGGATTTGGGGGATTCGGAGGAGCTGGACCGGACTCCAAGCCTGTATCCGTAGTGGTGGACAAGAAGCTCAAGCTTGTCAATGTAGTCCAGTCATGCTCATCCGCCGGATTCTCCCGTACAACGATGGGGCTTCAACATGTGGGAGTTTGATCCGCGCAGCACCGGACCTTGAGCGGGCTCTTTGACACTACGTCTGAAGATGTCCGGAAGGTGCTTTGTTCAAGGCGCCGAAGCTCCGTGATCCGCCATCAAGATCGCGGATTCCGCTCCTGGCGTCCAGTGACGAGGTAAGTGATTTCACCACTTGTTTTCCATAGTTTGGCTCTATGCGGATCTAAAACTCCCTTTACCTTTGACAGGAATGGCTGGCGAAGGCGGACGGATTATCTGTCCGCCCCATTGCTGAAGGACCCAGCCGGACGCCTGCCTAATCTCTTGGCTCCGGCACCCCACGTGGTGCCGTAGAAGAAGGCCAAGAAGACGGCCACGGGACTCGGAAGAGCTCCCGTTTTCAAGTGCTATCGGATGATGAGTCGAGGCCGACTCCTCCCACCAAGGCGAGGAGGAGAAGAAGAAAGCCTCCCCAAAGCAGGGGAGGAAGAAAAGGAAGGCCTCCCCAACAAGGGGCGCCAAGGGTCCAAGAAGGGAAAAACTCTTCCCCGGACTGCTCCGCCAACGCCCGATGTGACGACGGCCTCCAAGGGCCAAGCCCTGGCGAGATCGTAAGTATCCGGACTCGAATAACTTCAAGGTTTTTCTTTTCGCCACATAATTTTCTTTCTAATGCCGCATACAACCCTGCAGTCCGCCCAAGGATGATCTTCCCGTTCGTCGGCGGGTCCTTGGAGTGCGTCGGATATGGATTCCTTCCGACTGCCTCCACCCCCGTGCAGCGGACGACACCGAGGTGGGATCCTGAAAAGGACCCACCAGAGGAGGAGGCCCTTGAGGTGTCACAGACACCCTCCCTGCATCATGCACGGATTCAGCCCCGGAGGCCACAAGTGGCTCTCGAGTCCGGCGGCGACCCCTTCGTAAGAAGGGCAAGACATGACGCCGGCTGCCTCCGTCCAACCGAGGTGCCAGATAATTTCTTTGAGGCGCTCAACGGGCGCCTCCATCAAAGAGGAACACCGCCTTTGTTATGAGTGAGGTGATTCGGAAAGGTTGACTTGCCAAGAGCGGGGTGGCCGAAACTGCAGTAGCCTTCTAACAAAGCTTTGAGGTAATAATTTCAATATATGTAAAATGGTACCAAGATAGACAAGAGCCTCGATGCTCGGTTCGTGTTCGGAAAGAAAAGCGGACTGAGGATCTTTAGAAAGATAAACACAGAGTCATAAAAATATGTCAATATGGGATTGCAGGTTGTACTCGACCTCCGCCAAGACCGATCGCGGAGGTCAATACTTTGAAGGGAAACCTCGAGCAGTCCGAGAACGAAGCTCGGCCATGCCAAGAAGCAGCTCGAGGAAAAAGAAGGTGAGTAATACCTTATGAAAATTGTACCTTCTGAGAAAAGGATTTGGTTGCAAGAAAAATGACAAGGATAACATGGGTATTGTAGGGGCCACTAACGAGGTGGCGACCACTGAAGGAGGCGGTGGCGGGTCGAACGCAATGCACCCGGAGCGCACTTGCGAGAAAAGCAGCAGCGCGGGTGGCGGAGGGTGACAAGAGCTCCAAGATCTCGTGAAAAAACATGAGAGCTTGGGCGTGACTCAAGACTCGAGAGTCTGAAGCTTGCAGCTGACTCTTGAGAGTGCCAAAGCCGCTAAGGCCGAAGCCTACAAGGCCCTCGAGGAGATTGAGGCGGTGAAGAAAATAGCAGCGGGTAAGGCATATTTCATGCAAAGTAAGCATGTGAGTGTTAATTACCTGTTGCTTACCCGAATTCGGAGCTCTCCCGGAGCGTTCACAGATCTTCCTTGCAGCGTGTCCGATGCTGCCGCATTCTACCGGGCCGAGGAGGGGAGCTCGACGGAGAAGGTCTTCTGGTCTCAGTATGCTGAGGCCGGACATCCGGTGCTTATAGCGACCAGCTGAAGCAGCTGGTCGAGCTCCACAAGGCGGCCGAACAGGCCATGAAGGGCCTCATAGTTCGGCCGTGGCCTAAGAAGGCCATGCCCGGAGCTACTTCGGCTGGTCGCGGCCGATGGATGCGTGCCCGTGGGTAGAAGTCATCAAGCATTCCGCTTGTATTGAGGGTGCCGTCGGACCCTTGCCAGCGCAAGAAGGTGCACTTTGGGGCAAGATGGATGCCCGTAAGCTTGTGACAGACCCGCCACCGGAGGGCAAGGAGCATCGCATGCCCGAGATGTATTATAAGAGTGTCTTTGAAGGCGCCCGCACTATTGCGGGTGAGTGCTCCAAAGATGTAATATTTGAGTAGACTCGCATTTTGTTATCCTGTCTTGAAAACTTAGTTCATATGCGCTAAGCAACGCTTGTTAATTTAAAATATTACCTTATGTGCGGCTGTTTATCAAATCGAGAGATGGCAAGTCGTCGGCTTCAAATTTCCATGCCACGAGTCTTTGGGGTGTTGGGATAAACTTGAGCGCTATTGTTCCCATTTTTGGGTCCATCTAGGGAGGCGCTCAACACAGTAACAAGGCAACCGGACTTATAATGCTTGAACACTCTCACTTAGCCATAGAATTCTATAATTTTAAATTTCGTGAAGCCTAGTCTTCGGAAGGTCAATTTGGGGCTCTATCCACGCCTTGGCGGACAAGATCCGGCTCCTCGCTCTAAGCGGCATAAGTCTTTAAGGACTACTTAAAAACCTCTCGAACAGCGACCGGTCTCTCGCCTCATCATGACGGTCAGTTTTAGCTTTCTCCATCGAGGCGTTAACCCAGCCGGCTGGGAGAATCGCATGATGGTTCTCCTGGTGCTACCTTAGACGATATAACGGAACGTAAGGTACCAAAAACGGGAGCCGGGCAAACCCAACTATTGACCCAAGACATGATTCGGAGCCGATGCATATAGTGCTATAAGTTCGGGGTGCCGCACTTGTGAAAGTGTTCGGACTCATCACACCATAATGCGCGGAACATAAGCCCCAGGTTAATATTAGCTGTACAAAAGTGTACGGATGCAACATGTCGTGAATGAACATAACTATGAAAAAGAAAACAAATTATAAACAAAAGTTTCTGCATTGTTTTATTCAATAAGTGCTTTTCTGAATGCGAGCGATACAAATAGTCACGATAAGCAAGGTATGGAGCTATTAAACATGTCCCCTCCGTGGGTAGGCTGCAGATTGGTGTATAAAAATGCTCATAATGGAGACCACTTGTATATTCGTTGTAGCCTTTATCCTTCCCTGCTGTTGCATCGTGAGTTCGGCAGGTTCTGTCAAGGACAGGCTTCGACAAACGAAGTCCTGTGGGTAAAAGTAAGGTAAAAAGAAAATAAAAAGGAACGACACACTTGAGAGCCCCCGTGTGGTTGAGCCGCACCTGGGTTTATCGTGGTCGTGCCCTCTCCCCATGCCCATGGTATCTTCAGAGCGTAATGGTGTACGCCAAGGACCTGCTGATGTTTCGCAGAGCTGGGGTTGGGGCCGCATCGCTACGCGTGCTCGGAACGTGCCAGGTGGTCTTGTTGTAAGTTACTCCGGCGCTTGGTTGTGTCCGGCCGCTTAACGGCGGACTCGAGAATTGCCTTAAGAGGCTGCATTGCACTTCGCCGCGAGAGTCAGTATGTTCCTCCGTGCGGAGAGAACGTTTAGTGTTTCCGTTGACCGTGATGACTCCTCGAGGGCACGACATCTTGAGCTTGAGGTATGCGTAGTGCGGCACCGCGTTGAACTTTGCAAACGCGGTACGTCCGAGCAAGGCATGATAGCCGCTGCGGAACGGGACTATGTCGAAGATTAACTCCTCGCTCGGAAGTTATCCGGGATCCGAAGACCACTTCAGTGTAATTGAGCCTGCATAATTGGCTTCTACACTGGTATGACGCCTTTAAAGGTCGTTTTGGTAGGTTTAATCCTTGAGGGTCTATGCCCATTTTGCGACCGTATCCCTGGTAAAGCAGGTTCAGTTGCCGCCGGCCCATCGGGACTCGTTAGGTGAAATCCATCGACGATTGGGTCTAAGACGGTCTGGCGCGAATCCGCCGTGGCGGATGCTGGTGGGGTGGTCCCTTCGATCAAAAGTGATCGGGCAGGAGGACCATGGATTGAACTTTGGGGCAACTGGCTCCATCGCGTAGACATCCCTGAGTGCACGCTTTCACTCCCTTTTGGGTATGTGCGTTGCGTATATCATGTTCACCGTCCGCACCTGTGGGGGGAAACCCTTCTGTCCTCTATTGTTTGGCGGTTGGGTCTCGTTCTCATCATCGCTATGCAGCTCCTTGTCATTGTTTTCGGCAATTAACTTGCCTGCTGTTGAATACCCAACAGTCCCTGTTGGTGTGGTTAGCCGGCTTTTCGTGCCGTGTATCCGCACAAGCGGTCGAGTATTCGGTCCAAATTGGACGGACCCGGAGTAGTTCTTTTGAATGGCTTTTTCTGTTGACCGGGTTTAGAGCCTATGAATCCGGCATTGACTGCCGTATCCTCAATATTGTCGCCGTTAATGCGGCGTTTGTTTTTGTTGCGACGCGGCCTGCCATTTTGGTCCTTGAAGTCCGGACCGCCGAAATTTTCTTTGAGGTTGTTGCTGCGTGCTAGCTAGCTGTCCTCACCCGCGCAGAAGCGGGTCATGAGTGATGTGAGGGCTGCCATGGATTTCGGCTTTTCCTGTCCTAGGTGCCGGGCAAGCCACTCGTCGCGGATGTTATGCTTGAAGGCCGCGAGAGCCTCCGCATCCGGACAGTCAATGATTTGGTTTTTGTTGGTTAAGAACCGTGTCCAGAATTGTCTGGCCGATTCGTCTGGCTGCTGAATTATGTGGCTTAGGTCATCGCCTCGGTGGTCGCACATAAGTGCCCGGAAGTTATCGAGGAATGCGGCTTCAGGTCCTCCCAGCTCCCAATTGACTCTGCCGCAAGCTGTTGAGCCAATGCCGGGCTGGTCCTTTAAGCTTGAGGGGGAGGTATTTGATGGCGTGAAGATCGTCACCGCGGGCCATGTGGATGTGAAGGAGATAGTCTTCGATCCAAACCGCGGAGTCTATTGTGCCATCATAGGATTCAATATTGACGGTTTTAAACCCTTCGGGGATTTGATGATCCATTACTTCATCTGTGAAGCATAGTGGGTGTCTTGGCGCTTTGTATCGGGCGATATCACGACGGAGCTCAAAAGAGCTTTGTCTGCTTTTATTCTGCCCGGCGGACTTACATCGTGGTCCGCACGATGGTTGTCGCCACGCACCATGGGCGCCCATGCGATCCATAGATCGATCTTGATTGTCTTGCCTTGTCCTCCAATATATCTCGCAGGTCCGGAGCGTTCCCCTTTGGACGTGTGCTTTTTGAGCGATGCTGAGGTACGGTTCTAGTGAAGGGCCTAGAGGCCTCCCTGTCGCGACCACAGGGTGGTCGGTCAGCCGTATTGTCTCCTGGTGATGCGGGTTTGTAAGCCTCCTCCTCTAATCGGGGGAGCAGCTTGCGTTTAGGGTAGCTTTTGGAGGGGCTTTCGAGATCATGCTCTTCGGCCGCGAGGACTTCAGTCCATCTGTCGGCTAGCAGATCCTGATCAGCTCTAAGTTGTTGCTGCTTTTTCTTGAGGCTGTTCGCCGTGGCCATAAGCCTGCGTCTAAAATGCTCTTGTTCGACGGGATTCTCGGGCACGACGAATTCATCGTCGTCGAGGCTTGCTTCGTCTCCGGAGGGAGGCATATAATCCTATACCTCTTCTTCTGCCGCTCTCTCGTGAGGGCTGGCGTCTCCATCTTCTGTCTTTGGATCTTCTTTGTAGTGGATTGTCTTCGGACCGCCCAAAGTTGTATTGTTATCTCCGTGCCGGAATCTTCATTCTTGCTGTGGCGGGATTTAGAGCGGCGCGCCACGACGCCGGGCGCTTGGGCTGCTTCTTGGAGGGTCATCCTCCGTTGTTCCATCGCCGTTCCGTCTTTTGGGATGTCCACCATATATATGTCGTATGACGAGGTGGCCTTCCAAAGGCCCTCAGGCGCTGGGTCTTGTTAAATCTCCCGCATCGTCGTCCATACCGTTGATGTCTTCGGAGTTGTAGTCTAGCATGTCGGTTAGATCATCGGCGCTGCTACCAAGTGGGTGGTGGGTGGGCGTTGAATTTCTTCGTCGTCCGCATCCCAACCTTCCTCGACCGTAATCCGCCAGGCTCTCCGGATAAAGAGAGAGACTTTAGTGAATTCAGGATGTCGCCAAAGGGCGAAAAGTGCTGAAAGATGTCCGCGGCAAGTGAACTCCATGACGGGCGCCTAATCGGATTCGATTGGCGAGGGCGCCGAGGGTTGAGTCCCGGAGAGGAGTCCGCCACCCCGAGTCGAGGTCTTCGCAGAGGACAGGGATGGAGTTCGCCTCGATCGCTGTAGAGATTAAAGCCCCGAGGCGGTGTCCAACCACTCGTCCTCGATCGGGGAATCCGGCTCGGATTAAGGGTCAAGCGGATGCAGTGCAGCCTCCGTGGCATTGTTCGCCGCAGAGCTAGATCATGCCCATCGAGACAAGGCGGCGGCGCTTGGCTGCGGCTCGAATCTGTCGAAGATCAAGTCTCCGCGGATATCGGCCGTATAGTTTAAACTTCCGAATCTGACCTGACAGCCAGGGGCGTAGCTTGCGATCTGCTCCAGATGGCCAAGCGAATTGGCCCGCAGTGCAAAGCCGCCGAATACGAAGATCTGTCCGGGGAGAAAGGTCTCACCCTGGACTGCGTCGTTGTTGATGATCGAAGGAGCCATCGAGCCTATCAGTGATGACACAGAGGAACTCTCAATGAAAGCACCAATGTCGGTGTCAAAACCGGGGGATCTCGGGTAGGGGGTCCTGAACTGTGCGTCTAGGCGGATGGTAACAGGAGACAAGGAACACGATGTTTTACCCAGGTTCTGGCCCTCTTGATGGAGGTAAAACCCTACGTCCTGCTTGATTAATATTGATGATGTGTGTTACAAGAGTGGATCTACCACGAGATCAAAGAGGCTAAACCCTAGAAGGTAGCCCATGGTATGATTGTTGTTCTGTCCTACGGACTAAAACCCTCCGGTTTATATAGACACTGGATAGGGTCAGGGTTACACAGAGTCGGTTACAATGGTAGGAGATCTACATATCCGTATCGCCAAGCTTGCCTTCCACGCCAAGGAAAGTCCCATCCGGACATGGGACGAAGTATTCAATCTTGTATCTTCATAGTCTTGGAGTCCGGCCGATGATGATAGTTCGGCTATCCGGACACCCCCTAGTCCGGAACTCCCTCACCTGCGTTTGCAGCTTCTCTAATTGGCTATGGGTCACTGAGCACCGCTCCCACTCGCCTCTCTCTGAGCCGAAGGAGGAACTGGGAACGCTAGCCATGTTGGAATGGCTTCTCCTAGCGGTCTTTTGGGATTTTCTCTGTGGGATGTTGAATGGATCTAAGGTCCGATCTCTTTAAATAGGCGCTCTTCCTGGCCTGAATGGGGTGTTATTTGCAAAAATACCCTGACCTCCCGCATTCACTCGACACGTGGAAGACGAGGTTGTTAGCTCACAAAAGCCGAGGGGAGACATTGAATCTACGGCCGAATACATTACTTGGAGGAGGAACCCGCCTTGCAATGCCGAAGACAATTTGTGTGCCGAACACATCGCTATTGAAGACTGGTTCGGGGGCTACTGAGGGAGTCCTGGACTAAGGGGTCCTTAGGCGTCCGACCTGTTATCCATGGGCCGGACTGATGGGTTGTGAAGACACGAAGGCCGAAGACTGTACCCGTTTCCGGATTGGACTCTCCTTGGCGTGGAAGGCAAGTTTGGCGACCAACTATGAAGATTCCTTCTTATGTAACCGACTCTATGTAACCCTAGATCCCCCGGTGTCTATATAAACCGGAGGGTGTAGTCCGGAAAGGATATATTCATTACCATAGTCATACATGTTAGACTTCTAGGGTTTAGACTTCTTATGTAACACGAATTCCATATATGCCACTCAAAACTTGCCCATACCCTCATCTGCCATTGGAAAATTCCCTCTCCCGAATATGCCATTAAAAATTGGCACCATGTACAGATATGCCACTATGGCCAGTTTGACCGTTAGTTGACTGTCAAGTGGCATGAGAAAAGACTACTTTGCCCCTGGTACTGCAACGGCGACATACTGTAGCATTCCGAACAAATTTGGCCAATCTCAAATTACGGGGCGTCCATACTATAGCGACGATGTACTGTAGCATCCGAACAGATTTGAAATTCGAACAATTTTGTTGAATTTCAAAATAAATCTCCGTAATTTCAAATTCCGAATTCCTAACACTATTTTTGAAAAAATTGTTCGCAATTTAAAAAAACTGGCCTTTTTTTAAGTGGACGCTACAATACATTTGCCCGCAATTTTGAAAGCGACCAAATTTGCTCAGGATGCTATAGTGTATCGCCGCTTCTGATTGCAGGGCAAAATCGTCTTTCCAAGTGCCGCTTGACAGTCAACTAACGGTCAAACTGACCATAGTGGCATATCTGTATGCGGTGCAAATTTTCAATGGCATATCTGGGAGAGGGAAATTTCCAATGGCAGATGGGAATACGGGCATGTTTTGAATGGCATATATGGAATTCACCCACTCTTGTAATACTCATATTCATCAAGATCAATCAAGCAGGAAGTAGGGTATTACCTCCACACAGAGGGCCCGAACTTGGGTAAACATCGTGTCCCCCGTCTCCTGTAACCAACAACCTTAGACGTGCAGTTCGGGACCCCCTACCCGTGATCCGCCGGTTTTGACACAGACACGCGCCTCTACACCCATATGATTGGCTGCACCCGTGTGAACGTCCAAGTTATCAGTGCATCATCCCGAGTTATTGTCTTTTTTCTGGGGTGGACTTCACACCAGTTATTAAGTGCTGACGCGTGCCCCGTGTACACAGTCTCGCATGACCTTCCCGCTAGCACTATCCAAAATTAGTTGAAACTGGATAAGAACGATCCCGCGGGCGGCAAAATCTCCCGCCTTCTTCTAAAATTTCCACCGCCTAGTCTTTAGCATGCGAAATTCCCCTTTTGTCCTTGTTGCACGGAGAACAACAATTACAATATAGCCCTCATCTACATAATAGGTCGGGGTTGCTTTGGTAACTTCCGGTTCCCCCACCACACAACACCCCCATTTCCTCTCCCCCTCCCGCAAAAACGACTAACTCCACAGCACCAGAGCATCTTACATCACGCCGTCCGTACTTCATCAGCCTTTCTACCCCTCCCCTCTCAAAACCCTAGACTGCTCATCCACCGGCGTACCAGAGCCCATTCACTGCCAGCGGCGTCCACCTCGTCGGATCTGCTTCTGCGGCCGCATCTACCCCTCCCACCTCCCCTAGAAACAAGTAGACTGCTCATCCACAACTGTACCACAACCCATTCAGTGCCGAACTTGTCCACGGCGCCGGATCTACTTCTCAGGTAATCTCGTCAACCACAGCGCATCTGCAGCGGCTCCTTCATACTCCCCACCAGAGACGCTTCATCCACACCCCCCTGAGCCGCCCCACCGACGGCCTCTGATCCTCTTCGCGAACACCTTCCTCAACCCTACTGGAGCCGCTTCGCTGACACCATCGCCAACCCTATCGGAGTAGCTTTGCCTATACCACTCTCAACCCTACCGGGGCCGCTTTGCCAACTCACAAGTCCACGACCTCAGATCCGCTTCGTCGCACCCTCGTCCAACCTACCGGAGTAGCTTCTGACGCCCCATCCACGGTTGCAGATCCGCATTGTCGACACCATCCTGAACCCAACCACTGGAGCATCTTCACTGACGCCCTCGTCCACGGCCTCAGATCCGCTTCGCCCACACCATAGTCCACCCTACCGGAGCCGCTCCACAAACACCCTACTCGACGGTTCTAGATCTCCTTACCGGACCCTGACAGCCAACGCAGCGTCATCACCCTTGACGTTTCTAACCCGACTCCCATCGTCTGGTAAGATGCCAAGCACCTGCCACGGCCTTGGTACTTGTCACCTTTAAACCCGTCCAGCATCACCTGCCCGATGTACTTCAAATATACTAACAGGTCACTGTTACATGTTATGCAGATGGCAAAAACTACAAGGACGATGTTTCTTCTACATCTAACAGCTTGTCCAACCAAGATCCTGGACTAAGGCAAGTGCATCTCTCTCTCTTGTATTGTTGTGTTCCTGCCAACGTGCTTTGCTAGGATTTTCGACCAATAATCCCTTTGTGCAAACAATGATTTCTACTACTGGCTGCTAAATTAGATATGTAGATGTCATACATGATACTACCTCCATTCCTAAATACAAGTCTTTCTAGAGATTCCACTATAGGCTACATACAGAGCAAAATGAGTGAATCTACACTCGAAAATGCATCAATATACATTTGTATGTGGTCCATACTGGAATCTCTACAAAGACATATATTTAGGAACAGAGGTAGTACATTACACACAATCGTAGGTGGCATGTAGGAATTCCAGTGCACTACATTAGGCTCCCTTAGAGTGCCTGCTAGTCCAGCACACAGAGTCATGGCTTGTTTATGCTACACACACAATCGTTAATTAGTGGTTTAAATATGCGCAAGGGATATGGAATGTATTATCATGTAGAGATGTCTGAAATTAGTCGTGTCAACTTGCAGATAGGGTTATGCAATGAAAAAGTACAAGACGTATATCGCAATTTCATGGAACATCGCAAAAAAAAGAGAGGCAGCGGTGAGCCTATACAGTGTGCTATGGTAGGTCACTCCTCCATTGCAATCATCGTGACATGTTATTTGTATGTCAGTTCTATTGGCCAAGTTTCCTAGGGACAGTTATTACGAGTTATCCTAAGAAAATAAGCACCTATGAATATAAGCTCCAGGTAATAAGCCAACCAGTTCTTTTCATTGCCTTTCTTTTTAGCTTATCTTTGGTATGATCAGTGAAAAGTCTAGATTGCATTATATTTTGTCATTTTGCTGCCCATATGCAAATTAATTTGACTTGCAAACATCACAAATTGAACCCAGTGCAGTAATTAATATGATAGGAAAAAAGACCATACTATTTGTTCAAAATGCAAATACAAAGATACCATCTACTTGGCACAATCTACTTTTGTCAATGTCTTCCATAGAGATCCCATTGCCTAATTTAAATGAAGAACGCATTACCCAAATTTAAATGAAGAACAATTATTTATTGAAATTCGATGGTCCAAGTGGCTGGTTATTATCATATAGCAGCACCACCTGAATGCATCATATAGCAGCAGCAGCTCATAGAAACTCATCATACAACAGCAGCAACAACATCAGTGTGCAATTCATCATATACCAGCAGTAGCTCATAGCAATTCATCATATAGCAGCAACAGGAGCAGCTCATAGCAATTCATCATATAGCAGCAGCAGGAGCAGCTCATAGCAATTCATCATATAGCAGCAGCAGGAGCAGCTCATAGAAATTCATCATATAGCAGCAGCAGGAGCAACTTATAGCAACTCATCATATAGCAGCAACATCTCATAGAAATTCATCATATAGCAGCAGCAGCTCATAGCAATTCGTCATATAGCAGTAGCAGGAGCAACTCATAGCAATGCATCATATAGCAGCAGCAGAAGCAGCTCATAGCAATTCATCGTATAGCGGATCAGAATGAAAATTTGGCAAAAAATCAGAGGAGATCCTCACCTTGTTGGATGAGCTCATCCTTCAACAGCACCTCAAGGCCACGGCCTGGGAGGAGGGGAGGGGGAATAAGGTGCCTTCTACCGCAGTGTTGCATCAACCATAGTTGTGCGGCGCCCGCCGAAGTAGTGCGTTGGATGAACCACGGTGGAGCAGCTTCTTGAGACCATGATAATGAGGGGCGGCGCCAGAGGAGGAGCAACTGGGGAGATTTGGCCCTACCAGCCAACCATGTAGCCTAGCTAGACAGAGCATCGTTGAGGACCATGCCAGATGGGATTAGTGGCGACGGCTCGCTGGAGGAACCCTAGCACTGCAGGCAGGGGATCTAGGTAGAGGGAAAGGGGAGATGAGATGCAAGCGGGCAGGGCAATGAACGTTTGCGTGTTTGTTTTTACTTGAGGGTCAGGTGTGATGTGGGCGTGAGCAGTGGCATTTTGAGGTAATATAGGCAGACAACAGAGTCATTTCACTATTCCCCTTGCCTTCAATTTTTAGCGAGCTTCTACCCGAAACACCCCCCTCCAAAGCGAAATAAGTTAAGCCCAAGCCCATAACTCAAAAATGACTTCTTTACATCTTTTATGGCTTATATTGACAATAAGCTCTGAAAAGGCGGAATAGAACTGGCCCTTAACCTGCAATTCAACTGTGCATGCAATGATGAATCACTCCTGCCTCTATAGTGTACATTTAGGCATCATCATACATGGCATAACCTAATACATGTGCATTCCATTGTAAAATCTGGAATATGCAATGTTTATGTTAGTTCATACGTTGCACATGATGTTTAAATGCCCCTTAAATCTGGTCAGTCAAGTGATGGTCTTTAAGCCTCCTTCTTTGCTTCTTTTCTTGATATGTAAGATTTGCTCACACATCTGTTCAATTGTTTGTTTGTATCAGCCAGCCATCTAGGACAGTTTGCTTTGATTACTTGCTGTTCTTGACCTAACACTCTAACATAGCTTGTCAACGATTTAAACACTACGAGCCAGCCATCTAGGGGGCTTGTCTAACTCATAGGTGACATAAAGGTTTGTCTGTACACTAAAGTAGGCTCTCCAAGAGTACCTGGAGATCCAGTTCGAAGGTATGCCTAGTTTTTACATAGTGCACACATAGTTTTTTTTGAAGGTTAACGACAGTGAGAGAGGCTCCCACTGACCTTTGTATTACTCACAAGAGAACAGTTACATGTGTGTTACATGGGTTTTAGGCCCCCCGGCCGTAAAAGCTATCAAAACCAAGACTAGCGTCCCAAACTTACAATGTAATCAGAGAGAAAAGGATGAGATTTCTCCGGGCCGGTTGTGAACTACCAGCTTCAAGAGGTTTTTGAATCTAGCTAGCCATGCCTCGAAGGAGTGTGGAACCCCCCTGAAATGTTGGTTGTTTCTCTCCATCCATAGGCTCCAAGCAGCAAGCAAAAAAACATCCATGAATAGGGGTCGATGCCAGCCATCTTTACCCCCATGCAATAGGGCTAATCTGTTGGCTCCCCCCGGCCATGACATCCCAACCTTACTCCGGCACCACCGACTAAAGAACACGTAAAGAAAAGGTGCTCCACGGTTTCCTCGGGGTTACGGCAGAACATGCATGCATAATTATCCCCGGCGACAGCAAAGTGTCGCCGCCTTAGCATGTTCCTGGTGTTCAGGCGATCGACCAGAAGCAGCCACCCGAACAGTTTGAACTTGATCGGGCTTTTGGATTTCCAAAGCCAACAAAATGCCTCATCGGCCACAATCTGCTTGAAACAGTGGTTGTAGTATCTTTTAGAAGAAAAACACCCTAGATTGCAGACCCAAGTGTCAGCACAGTCATTGACCACCTGGACGTGCATAGACCCATGCTGAATCTCTCCGATCTCCTCCCTGGCCTGGATCGAAAGAGGCAGGCTGAAAATCATGGCCGGGTCAGCGGTCATGAGTACCTTGGCAATGGAGTCATCCTCGCTCAAGGCAAAGCAGAAGGCTCATGGATACGTGTCCATCAGTGTAGAGTCATTGTCACCAAACCAGACATCTTTCCAATACAAAGAGCTAGAGCCATCCCCTGGGATGACTTTGGTGATCCCCCGGAAGATCCCGCTGAGCTGCATCACGTCCTTCCACCAGAAGGGGCCCACTAATTCAGTAGCATGTGGTATTTTGTTTGTGTAATATGCATCCCAGACTAGCTGAACCCAGGGTACATCCTCACGATTGTAGAACTTGAACAAGTGCTTTAAGAGGAGCACAGTATTTTGTGTCTTGATATCAATAACACCAAGGCCACCGCATCGTTCTGGTCGACAAACGAGCTCCCAGGTAGCAAGGGAGTTGTTTTTGACCCCATCGTCAGAATTTTTCGCCCAAAGGCAGTATCGACGCAGTTTGTCAAGATGTTCAATCACTTTGGTGTGCAGCTTGATAGTACACATTGCATAGATCGGCATGGAGGTCACTACCAAATTGACCAGAGTCAATTTGGCCCCCGACGACATCAGTGACAAGGCAGTAGAAGTTTTCCTTTCAACCGATTGCACCAACGGCATGAGATCAAGAATACTCGGCCTCGTTGTCCCCATGGGGAGGCCGAGGTAAGTGAACGGCAAGGTGCCAACAGAGCAGCCAAAAACCTCCGCCAACTCACTAGCATGTTGGTGATCAATGTTAATGGGTATAAGGGTTGATTTATGAAAATTGATCTTGAGTCCAACCGAAGCTGCATAATCCTCCAAGATAAGTTTCATGCGGGCAGCCTTTGTAGGACAAGCTTGCATAACCAAGATTGTATCATCTGCGTATTGCACCACCGGGAAATCACCTGCATTTTCACGAGGAAGAGGAAGCTCCAGCAGACCCTGGGCGTAAGCGTCATTAATTGCAGCTTGAAGAAGGTCAGCTGCAAGGACAAATATCAGTGGCGAGAGAGGGTCACCCTGTCGTACTCCACATTTGCATTTGAATTTCCAACCAGGAACACCATTTAGGAGAACAGAGGAAACTCCCGAGCCAAATATCGTTTCCATCCAACCTAACCATTTGTCATCAAATCCCATGTGTTTCATGATCTCCAACATGGGGGCATGTTCAATCGTATCAAAAGCCTTGGCAAAGTCAAGCTTAAGTACGATAGTCTCTCTCGCAGATGAGTGGCATTGATGTATATATTCAAACGACCACACAAGGCAATCCTGAATGGTCCTCCCCTTAATAAAACCATATTGGTTCCTGTGGATGATTTTGAGAATAACTTTCTGCAGTCGGTTAGCCAGGATCTTTGTAATGATTTTCAGACATCAATTCAGTAAAGTAATTGGTCTATAATCATTAGCAGTTTCCGGAGAGGATATTTTTGGAATCAGGGTGATGTATCCGTCACTAATGCTAGTGATATCAAGCCCACCCGCATGGAAAGCATGACACAGCTCGTAAAAATCCGTCCTGATGATTTGCCAGCAATTCTTAAGAAAACAACCATTGAAACCATCCGGGCCGGGAGCTCTGTCATTTGGCATTTCCTTAATAATAGCATCGATCTCTTCATTAGAGAAGGGCGCAGTCAGTTGATCCAACCCATCAATCCGGCGGACGATCCTAGAAAGATTGAACCGCATGCTGGTGGGTTTAGATGAACCTAAACATTCCTTGTATGTATTGAAGAGAACCCCCTCCTTGCCAACATGGTCATGGATTTCCACATCACCAACTCTAAGCATGGCAATAGCATTGTGTCTATATCTCTCCGTGGCCAGAGATTGGAAAAGCTTAGTGTTCTCATCAGCAAATCTGAAATACCTGATTGTACACATCTTCCTCCAATATTCATTCTGGTATTTGAGCAAGGTCTGTAAATGGGATTTCAATAACTTCCTGAAGTTTGATTCCTGGACGTATAAAGGTCGTTTATCCTCAAGAGTGTCCATGACAGACAGAGCCTCATTACTATTTTGAATCATAATTTTAAGTTTTGAGATACCCTTGCTCCATCGCTTAAGATCATATCTCAGGGTTTTAAGCTTTTTACATATGCGTGCGGCAGCATTCGGGGCGTGACATGTCTTAGACAAGGAGTTAGCGACAACCTCCATGAACCCTTCATGATTAGTCAAATAGTTCTCAAACCGAAAGAGCTTGGACACAGGGATACTCGATTCAATTGTGACCACGCACGGGATGTGATCGGACACCGGCTTTCCCAGAGGCGGGACCATCGTGTTTGGATAGGAGGTAGTCCAACAAGATGACGAGAAGAACCAGTCCAACTGCTCCAAAGAAGGGATCATCCTACATATTGCTCCAGGTATAGGCTCTGCCTTTCACGGGTAATTCTATTAGCGACTGTGCACGGATGAGCTCATTAAACAACAACATGTCCGCAGCGTCTCCCCTAGGTTTGTTTCTGTTATTCGTAGATCGAATAAAATTAAAATCACCAAGAATCAACCAGTTCTCATCATCAGGAATATTCAGGTCAAAAAGCCAATTGGTAAAGTCCACTCTACGCTGGCCGGAGCAGGGGCCATAGACATTAATCAGTTTCCAAGAATCATTCGATTGCGTAGCAACAAAAGAAACCCCCACCACAAAAGAATCCACATACCAAGGCGTGCCCATAAACACAGAACTATTCCAAATTATAATGATACCACCCGAGGCAACCACTAATGGTGCAAAAACAAACTTATTGAAACGCTTGGGGCAGAAAGTTTTAATAAAAGCAAGATCAAAGGATTCACGTTTAGTTTCCTGGATACATAGCACAGAACAACCGCTAGTATCAATCGCATTCCTAATAGCCAAAAGTTTTGCATCAGAGTTTATGCCTTTGATGTTCCACGAAAGCACGTTCCACGATTTATTCATCAGAAAGAAAGACTTCAGTCGTCTGCATCCACAGACGAGCGCTGGTCATCCAGCAGCTTCTCGTGGGAGAGGGCTTCCTGAGCAATTCCACAACTGCTTCCCATCTGTTAAAGATCTTCAATCGGTGTTGGAGGGGGGCAAGTAGTAGTGACCACCTGCACAGGAGCAGCAGCCAAAGAAACAGCAGTGACAAAAGGAGTCTCTCGTTGTTTCACCCTTGACTTGGAACGTTTAGTGTCTGAAGCATGATTGACCTTGAATCCATCATACTTGTTAGATCTAGTACTTTGTCTGACAACAGTGGTGTCCAGAGGCACTGTAGCGACCCGACCCGAATGGATCAAGTCTCTGTGCTCAGGTGTCATCCCTGGATCAGTAATGCTGACACCAAACAGTACTTCGAAGGATTTATAACAGAGTAGCAATCACACACTTATTGTGGGGTCAACTGCTATCCCTTCTCCGGATATAACATGTCCAAGAAATCCAACTTCCTTTAGCCAAAACTCACATTTGCTGAACTTGGCATATAACTGATGTTCCCTTAGTTTCTCCAAAACCAATCGCAAATGTTCCTTATGTTCCTCTTCATTCTTCGAGAAAACCAAAATATCATCTATGAACACCACTTAACTTATCCAAAAACTCCATAAACACTTTGTTCACCAAGGTTCATGAAATAGGCAAAGCGTTAGTCATCCAAATGACATAATCCCATATTCATACAGTCTATATCTCGTGGTAAATGCTGTCTTGGGTATGTCCGCTCTCGAATCTTCAATCGATGGTACCACGATCGCAAATCGATCTTGGAAAACACTTTAGCTCCTTGCAAACGATCAAACAGATCATTTATCATTGGTTGTGGGTACTTGTTCTTGATTGTTACTTCATTTAAACCACGATAGTCTACAACCATCCTTAATGATCCGTCCTTCTTCTCTACTAAAAAGTACGGGTGATCCCCAAAGGCGAAGAACTTGGGCGTATATAACCTTTATCCAATAGCTCCTTAATCGCTTCTTGATTTCCGCCAAATCCTGTGCGGGCATCCTGTATGGTCGCTTCGATATTGGGCCTGTACCTGGCAAAAGCTCAATCAAAAACTCTATGTCTCTATCCGGTGGCATTCCTGGCAACTCTTCCGGAAACATGTCAGGGAAATCCTTCACCACTGGCACCTCTTCCTGCACCACTCCTGATAAGGAATTTACTTGATTTCTATTTGGTCCATGTCGCGATACATACTTAATCCTTCTTCCTTCTGGTGTGGTGAGCAAAATCGTCTTACTTGCGCAATCGATGTTCCCCCCATACATCGACAACCAATCCATACCGAGAATCACCTCCAATCCTTGGGATTCCAAAATGATCAAATCCGTCGGGAACACATGCCTTCCTATACTTAATGGTACTTGAAAACACCCTTGTCTGGCCATATATTCCGCCTCTGGTGAGCTTACTAGCATAGGGGTTTTAAGAATCTGAGTAGGCAGGCTATACTTTTCTACAAAACCCCTTGATATGTATGAATGCGTTGCACGGTATCGAAAAGAACTAGTGCGATAAAGGAGTTAACCAAAAACTTACCGACATCGTGCATCAGCTGATCTTCAACCTCCTCCACATCAATGTGGTTCACACATCCCCTGTTGAAAGGATTTGGCTTCTTCTTGAGCTTCCATTTCCACCTTGGCCTTCGGGACAAGAATTTGCATAATGTCCGGTCTTGGAACACTTGTAACAGTGACATGGCTCAGGTCTTTCTTGGTTGGGGTTGATGGTGTGGTCCGATTCGGCCGTTGCTTCCTCCATTCCCATTCCCATTTTTGTGGCCATTATGGTTGTGTGAATTACCTCCTCCATGGGTATGCTGAAACCGAACTCCTGTTTAGGGGTATAACGGGCTTCATTGGGCTCCGTAGTTATACTTCCCCTACCCATACTTCCTCTTGCGATTCTCAATTTCTTTGTTGCTTTCCTTCAATCATGAGGGCACGGTCTACCAACTCCTGGTAGTTATTGAAACTTGCTACCATCAACTGCATGCTTAACTCATCATTTAGTCCTTCCAGAAACTTCTCTTGCTTAGCTGCATCTGTAGCAACGTCATCTGGGGCATAACGTGCTAACTTACTAAAATCATCCACATCTTCGCCAACAGTCCTTCCTCCTTGGCGTAAATTGTGAAACTCACGCTTCTTCATGGCCATAGCTCCTGCCGAGACATGGGCGGTCTGGAAAGCTTGCTGGAAACCGATCCCATGTGATAGTATCTACAGTGGTAAGTGGCTGTAAAATTCTCCCACCATCTTCTGCGGGTCCTTCAAGCTGGTGTGCAGCAAACTTCACCTTCTCTCCATCTCAGACATCCTGCGGTGGTCAACTCCCTCCCTACCTTACGGAGCCAATCATCTGCTACTATCGGCTCGGTGCTCTTTGGAAAACACCGCGGGTTCAGCCTTAAGAAAGCGTGTCAAGTGATCCGCAGTGGTGGTGGCGGTGGGTTGTTGTTGTTGCCTTGGTTACGTACTCAATGTTTGGATCAAAGTGTTCTCTTTGAATCAACTGGGTGATCTCTGGTGGGAAAACAAACCCGGGGTCGCGTCTCGGAGGCATCTGATGGGTTTAGAAAAGATGAGAAATTAAGAATAGAGTGAGGTCTAAGGAGAAACACTACCCAAATGTATATGAGCAAATGCACACAAAATCACTTCATTCAATTCAAACAAAGGGCTTACAACGGTCTAACTATCGCAAAGTGCGTGAACTAAAATGTTACATGGAGGGAATACTACTAATATGTGGGGGTCATCTATTAATTTGAACCGTGGAAGACTCCATGATGTCTGCTCCACTTTCGCCTTCAAAGTCGGGTTCACTTGGATCCGAATCAGCGTCGTCGATGATGATGTAGTTGCTTTCGGACAAATGACGTACTTGTCTTCATTCTTGAGCGCCAATTTCTTCTTGAGTTCTTCAATCTCATACTTAAGATCGTTATTGTGTCTTGCTACAGCTACGATCTCGCCCATGTAATCCTTACGTGTAGACTTTAGTTCTTCTTCAAGTTCGATGATCCTTCCCTTCGCATCCTTTAATTCGATCATATCATTGCACATCTGGTTCTCTGGCGTCGAATGTGCCGGTTTAACTCTGGATGAAAGCTGCAATGGATCTATCCTTCTTGGTGTTGACTATCTCCCATTGTTCATCTCGGCGTCCACAAATCTGATAGATGGTGTCCTTGAGGTCTTCTTGGTAAACTTCTCCAATGCGTCCCATGGTGATATGAGCTACCATGCTCTTTCCCAGACTCTAGGTTGGTGCACTGAAAACACTATCTATAGGCTTGGTGATTGGGGCGAATGTCCTTCCCGGAACGTGAGCTTGAATCTTCCAGCTCTTCTTCAGCAGAGTGGCGTTGAAAGGCCGGTGAAGCTTGGTAGTCCAATGTTCGTGTACTTGGTGACTTCCTTCAGTGAAATCCAAAAGGTGTGCCTTCATCTGGTTGGGCGATACTTGATCTTGGCGTCCTTCATCCTAAAGTGTAGAAAAGATGAGGAGTTAGAAAATGTGAAGAAAGTAGTGATCTATGGCTTTAACTTAGTGGTCGTGTCCCTACGGTTAGCGTGTGCTCGATACCATCTCTCAGAGCGACCCGACCGAATGGATCAAGTCTCTGTGCTCGTGTGTCATCCTGGATCAAGAATGTCGACACCACACAAGATTAAGGATTTATAACAGAGTAGCAATCACACACTTATTACATCGTTGCCCAAAAGAGGACTTATTACAATAAATATGGCTTAAGGCCATCTAATAACGACAACAGCGGAAGACTTGGAAGATAAGTGAGTCCATCAACTCCAGTGACATCATCGAAAGTATAGAACCACGACCTAAAGCACCTTACTGTCGTTCGAAAAGTCTGCAACATGAAAGTTGCAGCCCGAAAACGGGTCAAAGACATGGAATATGCTTGCAATGTAACACATAGAGAGTAATGAATGATAAGCCCGTACTACATGCATATGTGGCTGGTGGAAAAGCTCTCTGATTCTGATTTTGCATAAAGCCGCTTTTTCCCTCATCGCAAAGGAATAAATTTATTTAACTATCATGGTGGTTGTTAAACATTGAGAATGGTTGACAACATCCTCAATCCCAATTAAGAGTACTCATTAAAAACCCAACAATATTAATTAGAGTAACATGTTGAGATTCACATGATATTCAAGTACTAGATACTCAAGATGTCCATAACCGGGGACACGACTAATCATGATTAGTTTATACACTCTGCAGAGGTTTAGCACTTTTCCCCACAAGACTCGATCGCCTCCGCTTGATTTCTCGTCTTTGCAGGTGTTTGAGAAACGGATGACCGAGACATAGTCTCAGAAGTGCTAGCACCTTACGGCGGGTAGACCGGTACACCTACATCCCCTACATCTGCTAGTCCACCACTATAAGAGTTCGCACGACTTACTCAACTATGCCAGAGGCCATAATGGCTTGTGGCTGCACACGGAAGTTACTAGTTTGAATAATCTCATGATCCCTTTGAGCCTGGGTGGCGGTCCAAAAAAAACAGGCAATCACTGGATACCCCAGGTGCCTCAATCCAACCAGATGTGTGTTTAAGTAGCCACCTTAAATAAACCATTAATTTAACAAACTCACATCTGTCATGAATACACTCACCCAATCCACGTCTACTAGCATAGCATGGCAAATAAGCAAACGTAGAAGTAACTCCCAAAGGTTTGGTAATAAAACAGGTAATAGGTACTACCTCATCTACTTCCCATCCCACAATTTAATTGGATCCTAATCATGCAAGTGTTTGAGGAATAGATCTAATGCATAAAACTGGGTAGTAGAAAAAGTATGATCAAGTGTTACTTGCCTTGCTGATGATCCGCGAAACCTAGAGATTTGAAAAAAACAAGCGGCGCACTCCGGGTGATCTATCGCAGACAAACAACAAGCATACAATAAGTACTCATCTAATGCACGGGTAAATCTCGAATAAAAGATCTGACCAAAAATTTCAACTTAAGAACCCTGGTTGCAAAAGAAAACGGATCAAACAAAACAACGAAAAACATCCGGCGGAAGAAAACAGCTCGGTTCTAGCAAGTTGAAACTAGGTCAAATTTTACAGTAGCAAATCTTTGTTTAAGTTGATTAGTTGGAACGGCGGTTTCGAAACGAAACTCCAGGCGCTTGAATCACCTGATTCCCATAAACGAGCGAGAATATAAACTAGAACGAAGATCGGATCTGAAATCGTGATAAAAAAAATAGTGGATTAAATCCGATTAAAAGAAAAATGACGAACGGTTAAACGAACGGACGTTCGTTAACCGGGAATAACCGGTGATCACGTTCGTTAAGACGAACGGTCCGGCGAACGCTCGCTAAACGACAAAACCGGAAAAATAAAACCGATCTAGGGTTTCGAAAAAAAAACCGACAACGGAAAAGAAAACCGGAACGGTTTTTATAAAATAAAAAAAACGAACCGAGGGGGAGGGTGGCGTGGCGCGGCTACCTCGACGAGGTGGGGCTCCGGGGTGTCTTGGCTAGGCGGCAAGGCGACGACGCCATGGTGGCGGTGGCGGCACCGGGCGGCGGCGGTGGCTGCGGTTGGGGAGGAGAGGGGGTCTTGGGTATTTAAAGGGGAGGTAGCTTGGGGAGGGCAAGCAAGGAGGAGGAGGAGGAGGAGTGCTCCTCGGATTCGGCCGGCGGCGGCGGCTTGAGGCTGGGCGCGAGGAGAGGCGGCCGGGTTGCTCGGCCGGGCCCTTGGCCCACTAAGGCCAAGATTTTTAAAATATATAGCGTGCAGAAAAACGAATAAAATAAAATCTAAACGAACTCCAAAATTTACAAAGTAAATTTTCCCCGACTCCTAAAAATGAGTCGAACAAAATGAACTTTTACTCGGGGCCAAAAATGCAATTTTTGGAAACACGCATTTTTCCCTAAGGCAAATAAAAAAAACAGAAAACTCCGAAATAAAAATCTTATTTGATTTTTTTATTAACTCTTCATCATTTCTTTATTTTGGGAAAGTCATTTTATTCCCTCTCTCATATATTGATAGTAGAAATAATTGAAGATAAAATAAATAAATCAAATGATCCTATTTTCAAAATTTGAGAAAACTCAAATATGAAAATAATGAAATCTCCAACTCTCTCCGAGGGTCCCTGAGTTGCGTGAAATTTCTAGGATCGGCAAAATGCAAGAAAATATGTAATGCATGATGATTTAATATATAACATTCCAAATTGAAAATTTGGGATGTTACAGGCACTAACACATTGCTGGGTTGTGGAGCATTAAACAGAGAAGAGGATGCAATCACCTGAAGAGCATTATGTGGGTCTGATGGAGGCACTAACTAAGATTCCACATCTGCAGAGACAAGCTGTGTGCTCGCCTTGAGGCCAGGAGAACGAAAGGTGCAAATCCCGATCCAAGCTGGTAGCTCAACCACAGGCTCGAGAAGACAACAGAGACGATGGAACGGTAACTGCTCCCCACTGGAATGTAGCAATAAAGATCATGGAGAGAACATCAGGTTCAGGTGCCATGTTTTCAATCCAGGCTGCAGTAGCGACGTTGAGGTGGTTCTGAATGAGCTTGAAAGGGTTTAGAGGAAGCATCACATGCACAACATGTTGGAAGGTGATAGCTGGTGTATATATGCGCTTGAGCATCCTCCCGATCCAAAGTAGGAACTCATGATCAACAGCAACCAGAAAATTAACAGAGCTTCCTCCGGCTCTGACGAACGCCAGTCTAGCAGCAGGAGTTCCATTCACAAATCCGTTAGCCAAAGCTTCCACCGCCTAAAACTCAGAGTCAGAAGACCAAATATTAGACAAGTTGTCTTGCACTTATGCTCCGGATCCACACCATCCATGAGTGACGGTCCATCATACTAAAAGAATGTCCTGAAACTGAACCCAGTATATGGTGGAGGGATCACATGCCACACACCCCAACCATTTTCCTGAACTTGGTCCTGAGCAGGTTCTGGGGTGTTCCAGGCTGCCTCATTCATAGCATCTTGAGCAGCCATCTCATCGATTCGTGCTTGCTGCATGAGGGTGTAGTAAGGAAGCTCGTAGGGATGTGGTGATGCATTCAGGAGCGGGGGGACATCCTCATTGCCAACTAAATTAGGGATAGTGTTTCGCCATTCGAACATAAAGCGAGCACTGAGACCACGGCCCGAGCAAGACCAGGCAATAAACCAACCACGGTAATCAAAAGACTGTGTGGCACCTCAAAGAACATCTTTGATATGGCATTTGACAAGAATTCTAGCTTTGTTACGGCGGACGGGGCAGGACATAAGAAGCTTTCCAAAGTTTGAAACAGCCTTATGAATGTAATGTTTAGTTTGATAATCCATTGGAAAGGCAAGAAACATAACCCAAACTTCATATTCAAAAGCAGGCATGCACATATTGATACTCTCATCATGCGGAACTAGAGAGAAGGTGGAATCATCAGTTAAAGCATCTGGTCCTTCTCTAATGGCAGCATCTCTACTTTCCATATCCGCGAACACCACACACCCGATGCCCAGCGGGTAAACATAGTAAATGCTCATTTCGCTGTGTGCAACTACAAGATGAGGCATGTTTCATTATGTGGTGTTGTTTTGTTATAATCTCATCCCTTTGTGTTGTTCACAGACTAGAAAGTATGCATATTTATCTTCCAAGGAGACGAGTAACTAGTTTGTGTCACCTTGCAGAGGGGGTGCAATGAAGATAAGATTGAGGATTTCCAAGTACAAGATGTTAGGAAGGAGCCTTGCAAGAGAAGGAGGAGCAGCGCTGAGCCTGTTCAACCAGTTAAGGTAAGTCACTGTATCCAACTCAACAGTTCAATTGCTTGTTTGTTTCAGGCATAGTTAATTTGCTCTTTTCAGTTGCTTTATTTGTCCTCACTTAATGAGATGCCCAAACAATGATGCCTGATGTTGGGTACTTGTATAACTATTAGTTGACAAAATTAAAGGCCTTACCATTTAGTTACTCTGGCGAAGTGTGCCTGAAGCTTCGAAGTCTATTAACCAACAATTACTGCATGAGGATTACAATCTAGTTTATACTAGGCTAATGATTGCATAGTTTTGCTTGCTGTAGTAGGTTTGTATGAATCCCTCTGCTGTTCATTATGCTCCCTAAGACTTTAGTTGAGCTACAGAATGGCCAACTGCTTGCTTACTTATAAGCAACATGCTGTCTAAATTTGTAACTTGTCTATGTTTTGTATTTGGCCCCAACATCATGCTCCTCTGGTGAGCTAAGAGAGATTTCTGTATGCGGGCTGCACAGACTACCACTTTTTGTAATTTTTAAAATATCACCTGCTTATGCTTCATGATGTGTAACATTATTCTTAGTCCTGTTTTGCCATGTACAAAATAGTCTGTCTTGCTCGCTTCACTGTTGTAACTATATTTTTTCCCTAGTCATGTGTACTTACAGAAACATTTCAGGATGAAGTGACATCAACACAAAGATCTGCGAGTAGTGCAGCATGGCCGTTACCAAATGATTATGGATTGGAATTGGACTGTGCTGATGTTCTCGAGCATCAACTAGAGGTGGCAAGACAACATGTACATGATTCTCAACCTACAATCAACAAGTTGAGACTGGACTTGCAGGTATTAGATGTAGGAGTCAAAAAAATGAAACGAGACACTGAGGTAACCACGAAGGAATTGGAGATTTTGCAGACTGAAATTTGTGCTATCTAAATCCGGCCAATCCTATTTTCTGAAGAGATTATAGTTCAAATGGTAAGTTCTGTTGATGCGTGTCCATGATGTATGAGATTTATTTGTCCAGTGTATGTAATTTGCTGTTTGTGTACGCTTTATTATCACTGGTGCCGAACTATGATGCCCAATGGGTATATTCGACTGTAATTTCTTTATTGTATAGTGTAGGATTATTCTATGTTTCTATGCCTTAGTCTTTTTATTATATAGTGTATGTTTTTAGAGGCGATAGTATAGAGTAGGATAATTCTTGAATATGCTATATCGTTGAAACGGGGGCCAACACGCCCAAACATTTCCTGGACGCCTTACAAATGAACAAACATGTGTAGTCAAAGCGGGCCTTAATTGGGCTGGTCAAAATAATATTTAGTGGATCCCAAATGATGTGGCCCACCATAACGACGGCTCTTAGCAGGCTGTTAACAGGCCAAAAGCTCGATAGGGCCGTATAAATGGAAATGGCCCGGGCCTCTAGCGAGCGAAATAAATGTCAATTTTGTCTCGGCTCTTTTACTTTACGGGCCAGTAAGAGGCCGAAAGTGTTATGGGCCAGAGGAGGCCCAATTTGCAAACTAGGCTTTTAACATGCCAAAAATCGCGGCGGGCTGAAATTTTGCCCTGCAGAACATGGGCCCCTAATGGACCCAAAGTCAAAGGCCCAACTGTTGTGTGGGCCGTTAACAGGCTGAAAAACAAAATGGGCTAGGAATTGGCCCATTTACCGAATGGGCTGAGGACAGGCCTAAAGTCACAACGGGCTAGAATTGGCCCAACTGCAGAATGGGCCGAGAAAAGGCCGAAAGATGTTATGGGCCGTTAACGGGCTGGAATTGACGATGGGTGGCTAACAGGCAGAAAGAAGCTCGGGCCGTAACTAGGCCCAAAGACATAGCGGGCTGTTAACGGGCTGAAACTGGCGATGGGATAGAAATTGTCAAATCTAGAATGGGCCTTTGATGGGCCGATTCTATGTAAGTTGTATGGGCCGTGCTTGTGAATGGGCCTGACTCAAGTAGGCCGCTAATGGGCCGGCCCGCTTATTTTGACAGGCCCGGCCTTTTAACCTGAATGGGCCACTGTTGGGCCGAGACACGTGTCGACGTATCATTGGCGCGTTCCTTCCATTCGCTGGATGACAACTGTCCGAACGTCGGGCCGACACGTGGATCTGCCGGCGAATGAGAATTTTACATGTGGAAAATCCCCATTGGTCCGTGCTGTTAATGGGTTATCGGATCCAAACCAAAACCCGATAACTTAACGGCGACCCATTACGGTGGATGCCACGTGTCGGTTACCCTTGACGAAAGCACTTCTATGACGCGCGATTTATCGTCATGGAAGTGGACACATATGTGATAATAATTGTAACATCCCAAATTTTCAATTTGGAATGATATACATTAAGTCATCATGCATATCATATTTTCTTGCATTTTTGCCGATCCGAGAAATTTCACGCAACTCAAGGACCCTCGGAGAGAGTTGGAGATTTCAAATTTTCATATGTGAGTTCTCTCAAAACTATGAAAAGAGGATCATTGGATTTATTTATTTATTCTTCAAATATTTTTCCAATATCAAAAATAAGAGAGGGAATAATATGACTTTCCCAAAATTTAGGGAAAAAAGAAGATTTAATAAATAAATCAAATTTTGGATTTTTCGGAGTTTATTTGCCTTAGGAAAAAAATGCGTGTATTCAAAAATTGCATTTTTAGGTCCCGAGTAAAAGTTCATTTTGTTCGACTCATTTTTAGGAGTCGGGAAAAATTTACTTTGTAAATTTTGGTGTTCGTTTAGATTTTATTTTATTCGTTTTTCTGCGCATGATTTTATTTTTAAAAAAATGCTTGGCCTTGGACCGGGGCCATGGGCTCCGAGCTGCCCAGCCGCCCTCCCTCACATACCACACAAGAGCCACACACGGCCGAGTCCGAGGAGGACTCCTCCTCCTCCTCCTCCTTGCTTGCCCCTCCCCAAGCTACTCCCCTCCTATATATAGCCCTCACCCCCTCTCCTCCCAATCCAGCAGCCGCCCGCCCCTCTCCATAGCCTCACTTGCCGCCATAGTCAGCCGCCGCCTTAGCCCGCCGCCGCCGCTTGGTGCGCCCGCGCCGCCCCTTGCGCCGTGGCCTTGCGCCGCCGCCCATAGCCGCCGCCCGCCGGAGCCCCACCTCGGCGAGGTAGCCGCCGCGCCACCCTCCCCTCGGTTCGGTTTTAAAAAAAAACCGTTTCGGTTTTCTTTTTCGTTGTTCGGTTTAAAAAAAAACCCTAGATCGGTTTTATTTTTTTCGGTTTTGTTGATTAGTGAACGTTCACCGATCCGTTCGTTTTAACGAACGTGTTCACCGGTTATTCCCGGTTAACGAACGTCCGTTCGTTTAACCGTTCGTCGTTTTTCTTTAACGGATTTATTCCGCTATTTTTCCAATCTCGATTTCAGATCCGATCTTCGTTCTAGTTTATCTTCCCGCTCGTTTATCGGAATCAGGTGATTCAAGCGCACGGAGTTTCGTTTCAAACCGCCGCTCGATTAATCAACTTAAACAAAGTTACGCTACTGTAAAATTTGACCTAGTTTTCGACTTGCTAGAACCAAGCTGTTTTCTTCCGCCGGATGTTTTTCGTTGTTTTGTTTGATTCGTTTTCTTTTGCAACCAGGGTTCTTAAGTTGAACTTTCCGTTAGATCTTTTATTCGAGATTTACATGCATTAGATGAGTACTTATTGTATGCTTGTTGTTTGTCTGCGATAGATCACCCGGAGTGCGCCGCTTGTTACTTCGAGTCTCTAGGTTTCGCGGATCGTCAGCAAGGCAAGTAACACTTGATCATACTTTTTCTACTACCCAGTTTTATGCATTAGATCTATTCCTCAAACACTTGCATGATTAGGATCTAATTAAATTGTGGGATGGGAAGTAGATTGAGGTAGTACCTATTACCTGTTTTACTTATGAAACCTTGGGAGTTACTTCTGCGTTTGCTTCTTATGCCATGCTATGCTAGTAGACGTGGATTGGGTGAGTGTATATCCATGACAGATGTAAGATTGTAATTAAAGGTTTATTTAAGGTGGCAACTTAAACACACATCTGGGTGGATTGAGGCACCTGGTTTCTATCAGGACTTGCCTGCTTTTTCTTGGACCGCCACCCTGTGCTCACAGGGATCATAAGACTATTCAAACTAGAAACTTCCGTGTGCAGCCACAAGCCATTATGGGCTCTGGCATAGCTGAGTAAGTTGTGCGAACTCTTACGGGTAGACTAGCAGATGTAGGGGTTGTAGGTTGGTACGGTCTACCCACATGTAAGGTGCTAGTGCTTCTGAAAGACTATGTCTCGGTCATCCGTCTCTCAAACACCATGTAGTGCGAGAAACCAAACGGAGGCGATCGAGTCTTGTGGGGAAAAGTGCAAACCTCTGCAGAGTGTATAAACTAATCATGATTAGCCGTGTCCCCGGTTATGGACATCTTGAGTATCTAGTACTTGAATATCATGTGAATCTCAACATGTTACTCTAATTAATGTTGTTGGGTTTTAATGAGTATTTTTAATTGGGATTGAGGATGTCATTAACCATTCTCAATGTTTAACAACCACCATGATAGTTAAACAAATTTACTCCTTTGCGATGAGGGAAAAAGCGGCTTTATGCAAAAGCTGTAACCATAGAGCTTTTTCCACCAGCCATATATGCATGTAGTACATGCTTATTCCTTCATTATTCTCTATGTGTTACATTGCCAGCATATTCCATGTGCTGACCCGTTTTCAGGCTGCAACTTTTCATGTTGCAGACTTTTCAGATGACGAGTAAGGTGTTTTAGGTCGTGGTTCTATACTCAGTGAGGCCGCTGGAGTTGATGGACTCACTTATCTTCCAAGTCTTCCGCTGTTATTGTTATTAGATGGCCTTAAGCCATAATTATTGTAATAAGTCCTCTTCTGGAAAAACGCTGTAATATGTGTGTGATTGCTACTCTGCTATAAATCCTTCGAAGTACTGTGTGGTGTCAGCATTATTGATCCGTGGATGACACACGAGCACGTAGACTTGATCCATTCGGTCGGGTCGCTCTGAGAGATGGTATCGAGCACACGCTTAGTATGAGGACACGACCACTAAGTTAAAGCCATAGATCACTACTCTCTTCACATTTTCTAACTATTCATCTTTTCTACTCTTTAGGATGAAGGACGCGAAGATCAAGTACACCCAACCGGATGAAGGCACACCTTTTGGGTTTCACTTGAAGGAAGTCACCAAGTACCTGAACATTGGACTACCAAGTTTCACTGGGACTTTCAACGCCACTCTGCCTGAAGAGGAGCGTTGGAAGATTCAAGCTCACGTTCCCGGAAGGACATTCGCCCCAATCACCAAGCCTATAGATAGTGTTTTCAGTGCACCAACCTGGAGTCTGGGAAAGAGCATGGCAGCTCATATCACCATGGGACGCATTGGAGAAGTTTACCAAGAAGATCTCGAGGACACTATCTACCAGATTTGTGGATGCCGAGATGAACAATTTGAGATAGTCAGCACCAAGAAGGATAGATCCATTGCATCTTTCATCCAGGAGTTAAATCAGCACATTCGACGTCAGGAGAACCAGATGTGTAATGATATGATCGAATTGAAGAATGCGAAGGGAAGGATCATGGAACTTGAAGGAGAACTAAAGTCTACACGCAAGGACTACATGGACGAGATAGTAGCTCTAGCAAGACACAATAACGATCAGATTGAAGAACTCAAGAAGAAATTGGCGCTCAAGAATGAAGACAAGTACGTCGGCTGTCCAAGCGACTACATCAACATCGACGACACCGATTCGGATCCAAGTGAACCCGACTTTGAAGACGAAGCTGGAGCAGACATCATGGAGTCTTCCACGGTTCAAATTAATAGATGACCCCACATATTAGTAGTATTCCCTCCATGTAACATTTTTTTCACGCACTTTTGCGATAGTTAGACCGTTGTAAGCCCTTTGTTTGAATTGAATGAAGTGATTTTGTGTGCATTTGCTCATATACATTTGGGTAGTGTTTCTTCTTAGACCTCACTCTATTCTTAATTTCTCATCTTTTCTAAAACCCATCAGATGCCTCCGAGACGCGACCCCGGGTTTGTTTTTCCGCCAGAGATCACCCAGTTGATTCAGCAGCAGAACACTTTGATCCAAACATTGGTACAGAACCAAGGCAACAACAACAACAACAACCCACCGCCACCACCACCTGCGGATCACTTGACACGTTTCTTAAGGCTGAACCCGCCGGTGTTTTCCAGTAGCACCGAGCCGATAGTAGCAGATGATTGGCTCCATAAGGTAGGGAGGAGTTAACCAACGCGGGATGTACAGATGGAGAGAAGGTGAAGTTCACTGCACACCAACTTGAAGGACCCGGCAAAGCATGGTGGGAGAATTTACAGCCACTTACCCCTGCCGACACCGCCACATGGGATCGATTTGACAACCTTTCCGCACTGCCCATGTCTCAGCAGGAGCTATGGCCATGAAGAAGCGTGAGTTTCGCAATTTACGCCAAGGAGGAAGGACTGTTGGCCAATATGTGGATGATTTTAGTAAGCTAGCACGTTATGCCCCAGATGACGTTGCTACATGATGCAAATAAGCGTGAGAAGTTTGGAAGGACTGAATGATGAGTTAAGCATGCAGCTTGATGGTAGCAAGTTTCTATAATCATGAGGAGTTGGTAGACCGTGCCCTCATGATTGAAGGAAAGCAACAACAAATTGAGAATCGTAAGAGGAAGTATGGGCAGGGGAAGTATAACTGGAGCCCAATGAAGCCCGTTATACCCCTAAACAGGAGTTCGGTTTGACATACCCATGGAGGAGGTAATTCGCACAACCATAATGGCACCAAGAATGGGAACGGAATGGAGGAAGCAATGGACAGAACCGCACCAACCGTCAACACCATCCAAGGTAGACCTGAGCCACATCACTTGCTTTAAGTGCCGCAAGACCGGGCATTATGCAAACGAATGTCCGTATAGGCCGTAATGGAAATGGCAATGGAAGCTCGGGAAAGAAGCCAAACCCTTTCAATAGGGGATGTGAACCACATTTATGTGGAGGAGATTGAAGATCAGCCCGATGCAAGATGTCGGTAAGTTTTTGGTTAAGTCGTTTATGCAGCTTGTTCTTTTCGATATCTTGGTGCATCGCATTCATACATATCAAAGGGATTTGTGGATAAGTACAAATTACCAACCCAAGCCCTTAGGTCACCCATGCTAGTAACCTCACCCGGAGCGGTAATACATGGCTAGTATATGGTGTGATCGACCGCCATTAAGGATTGGACACTATGTTTTCCCTCGGACCTAATAGTTACGGAATCCCAAGGATTGGATGTGATATTAGGCATGGATTGGTTATCGAAGTATGGAGGGAACATAGATTGCGCCACTAAGTCAATTATGCTTACCACCCCAGAAAGAAGAAGGATCAAGTATGTATCACGGCATGAGCCGAGGAGAGCACAAGTAAATTCCTTATCGTGAGTTGTGCATGAAGAGGTGCCGATGGTGAAGGATTTCCTGATGTATTTCCTAAGAGTTGCCGTGAATGCCACCGGATAGAGACATTGAGTTTTTGATTGAGCTTTTGCTGTGCACAGCCCAATATCGGGCGACCATACGTGATGCCCGCATGTGATTTTGGCGGAAATCAAGAAGCAGATAAAGGAGCTATTGGATAAAGGTTTTATACGCCCAAGTTCTTCGCCTTGGGGATCACCCGTACTTTTAGTAGAGAAGAAGGATGGATCTTTAAGGATGGTTGTAGATTATCGTGGATTGAATGAAGTAACAATCAAGAACAAGTACCCACTACCAATGATAAATGATCTGTTTGATCGTTTGCAAGGAGCTAAAGTGTTTTCCAAGATCGATTCGCGATCAGGGTACCATCAGTTGAAGATTCGAGAGTAGGACATACCTAAGACAACATTTACCACGAGATATGGACTATATGAATATACCGTTATGTCATTTGGACTGACTAACGCGCCTGCCTATTTCATGAACCTGATGAACAAAGTGTTTATGGAGTTTTTGGATAAGTTAAATCGTGGTGTTCATAGATGATATTTTGGTTTTCTCGAAGAATGAAGAAGAACAGAAGGAACATTTGCGATTGGTTTTGGAGAAACTAAGGGAACATCTGTTATATGCCAAGTTCAGTAAATGTGAGTTTTGGCTAAAGGAAGTTGGATTTCTTGGACATGTTATATCCGGAGAAGGGACAGCAGTTGACCCCACAAAGGTTGAGACCGTAACCAAATGGGAAGCACCAACGACAGTTGGAGAGATCCGGAGTTTCCTTGGACTCGCAGGATACTACCGAAGATTCATTGAGAATTTCTCAAGGATTGCAAATCCTATGACGGAATTGCTGAAAAAGGATACCAAGTTCATATGGACAGAAGATTGTGAGGCAAGTTTTTAGGAGTTGAAGAAAAGATTGGTTACCTCACCAGTGTTAATTTTGCCAGATCAGACCAAGGATTATGAGGTGTATTGCGACGCTTCATGTCGAGGACTTGGAGCAGTGCTTATGCAGGAAGGAAGAGTTGTTTCGTATGCTTCACGACAGCTAAAGCCTCATGAGTTGAATTATGCCACACATGATTTGGAGTTAGCAGCCGTTGTGCATGCATTGAAGACATGGAGACATTTTCTCATTGGAAATCATTGTGAGGTGTACACGGATCACAAGAGTTTGAAGTACATCTTCACGCAGAAGGACTTAAATCTCAGACGAGAGGAGATGGTTGGAGCTTATTAAGGATTATGATATGAGATTGCATTATCACCCGGGAAGGCTAACGTTGTAGCAGACGCATTATACCGTAAGAGCCACGTCAATACCCTAATGATGGGAGGAATACCCAAGGAGTTAGCCGAGGACCTTCGAGAGCTATGTTTGGAAATAGTTCCGAGAGGCTATGTAGCAAAGCATTGGAGATTCACCACGTTGATGGACAAAATCAGAGAAGCCCAAAAGGCGGATAAGGAAGTTGCCTCTATAAAGGAGAAAATGAGCGAAGGAAAAGCTAAGGGATTTCGTGAGGATGAGCACGATACCCTATGGTTTGAGGACCGTGTGTATGTGCCAAATGACCCGGAGATCAGGAAGTTGATTCTGCAAGAGGCACATGATTCACCATATTCGATTCACCCAGGAAATACCAAGATGTATTTGGATTTGAAGGAAACGTTCTGGTGGACCGGAATGAAGAAGGATATCGCGGAGTATGTAGCAGTTTGCGATGTATGTCAGAGAGTGAAGGCAGAACATCAGAAGCTAGCAGGATTGTTGCAGCCATTGCCAATACCCGAATGGAAGTGGGATAAACTAGGCATGGATTTCATCACAGGTTTGCCAAAGACTCGTTCCGGCTATGAATCGATTTGGGTTATAGTCGACCGCTTGACGAAGGTAGCTCATTTCATTCGGTCAAGACTACCTATAGCATGTGCTAAGTTGGCAAAGATATACATGACCAAAATTGTGTGTTTACACGGAGTTCCGAGGAGTATCGTGTCGTATAGAGGAACCCAATTTACCTCAAAGTTTTGGAATCGGTTACCGAAACATTGGGGACCAGGCTGGAATTCAAAGATGCCTTTCCACCCTGCACCGATGGACGATGAGAGAGTCAATCAGATTTTGGAGGATATGTCGAGAGCTTGTGCACTAGATTATGGATCTAGTTGGGATGATAACTTGCCGTATGCAGAGTTTTATTATAACAACAGTTACCAAACCAGCTTGAAGATGGCACCTTTCGAGGCTTTGTGCGGAAGGAGGTGCAGGACACCGTTATCATGGGACGGCCGAGACCGCCGCTTGTTTGGACCAGATTTGATCAAGGAGTCTCAATGTAGGTTAAGTTGATTCGCGATAGGCTCAAGGTAGCCCAGTCCAGCATGTAAAAGCTATGCGGATTCAAGACGCAAGGCGATAGAATATGAAGTTGGAGACAGAGTTTATCTTAGAGTATCCCCACTTCGAGGAGTTAAGCGCTTTTGGAGTTAAAGGAGAGTTAGCACCACGCTTCGTTGGACCGTATAGGATCTTGCAACGCATGGGAGAAGTTGCTTATAAGCTGGAATTGCCAGAGGGACTGTCAGGAGTTCATGATGTATTCCATGTTTCTCAGCTGAAGAAATGTCACGCCGAGGTGGCAGAAGTACTGTTAAGAGATACAGTGCCACTTGAAGCAATTCAGTTGAAGGATGATTTGACATATGAGGAGAAACCAGTTAAGATTCTCGATTATGCCAGCAGAGTTACTCGCAGCAAGGTTATCAAGTTTTGCAAGGTTCAATGGAGCCACCACACTGAGGATGAAGCCACCTGGGAAAGAGAAGAAGATTTGCTCAAGGATCACCCTCACCTATTTTCTAGCCAACCCGAATCTCGAGGGCGAGATTCATCTTAAGGGGGGTAGGTTTGTAACATCCCAAATTTACAATTTGGAATGTTATACATTAATTCATCATGCATATCATATTTTCTTGCATTTTTGCCGATCCGAGAAAGTTCACGCAACTCAAGGACCCTCGGAGAGAGTTGGAGATTTCGAAATTTTCATATGTGAGTTCTCTCAAAACTATGAAAAGAGGATCATTGGATTTATTTATTTATTCTTCAAATATTTTTCCAATATCAAAAATAAGAGAGGGAATAATATGACTTTCGCAAAATTTAGGAAAAATGAAGATTTAATAAATAAATCAAATTTTGGATTTTTTGGAGTTTATTTGCCTTAGGAAAAAAATGCGTGTTTTCAAAAATTGCATTTTTAGGTCCCGAGTAAAAGTTCATTTTGTTCGACTCATTTTTAGGAGTCGGGAAAAATTTACTTTGTAAATTTTGGTGTTCGTTTAGATTTTATTTTATTCGCTTTTTCTTGGCGTGATTTTATTTAAAAAATGTTGTGCTTGGGCCAAGGGCCCGGCCGCCCTCCTCATAGCCTTGTATGTGTGCCGCCAAGCCGAGTCCGAGGAGGACTCCTCCTCCTCCTCCTCCTTGCTTGCCCTTCCCCAAGCTACTCCCCTCCTATATATACCCCTCACCCCCTCTCCTCCCAACCCGCAGCCGCCTCTCCATAGCCGCCGCCGCCAGCCGCCGCCGCCCGTGCGCCGCCGCCGCCGTGACGCCGTCGCCCGCCGGAGCCCCACCTCGGCGAGGTAGCCGCCGCTCCACCCTCCCCTCGGTTCGGTTTTTTTTAAAAAAAAACCGTTCCGGTTTTCTTTTTCGTTGTTCTGTTTTTACAAAAAAACCCTAGATCGGTTTTATTTTTTTTTCGGTTTTGTTGATTAGTGAAGTTCACCGATCCGTTCGTTTTAACGAACGTGTTCACCGGTTATTCCCGGTTAACGAACGTCCGTTCGTTTAACCGTTCGTCGTTTTTCTTTAACGGATTTATTCCGCTATTTTTCCAATCTCGATTTCAAATCCGATCTTCGTTCTAGTTTATCTTCCCGCTCGTTTATCGGAATCAGGTGATTCAAGCGCCTGGAGTTTCGTTTCGAAACCGCCGTTCCGATTAATCAACTTAAACAAAGTTTTGCTACTTTAAATTTGACCTAGTTTTCGACTTGCTAGAACCAAGCTGTTTTCTTCCGCCGGATGTTTTTCGTTGTTTTGTTTGATTCGTTTTCTTTTGCAACCAGGGTTCTTAAGTTGAACTTTCTGGTTAGATCTTTTATTCGAGATTTACCTGTGCATTAGATGAGTACTTATTGTATGCTTGTTGTTTGTCTGCGATAGATCACCCAGAGTGCGCCGCTTGTTACTTCGAGTCTCTAGGTTTCGCGGATCGTCAGCAAGGCAAGTAACACTTGATCATACTTTTTCTACTACCCAGTTTTATGCATTAGATCTATTCCTCAAACACTTGCATGATTAGGATCTAATTAAATTGTGGGATGGGAAGTAGATTGAGGTAGTACCTATTACCTGTTTTACTTACGAAACCTTGGGAGTTACTTCTGCGTTTGCTTCTTATGCCATGCTATGCTAGTAGACGTGGATTGGGTGAGTGTATATCCATGACAGATGTGAGATTGTAATTAAAGGTTTATTTAAGGTGGCAACTTAAACACACATCTGGGTGGATTGAGGCACCTGGTTTCTATCAGGACTTGCCTGTTTTTCTTCGGACCGCCACCCAGGCTCAAAGGGATCATAAGACTATTCAAACTAGAAACTTCCGTGTGCAGCCACAAGCCATTATGGGCTTTGGCATAGCTGAGTAAGTTGTGCGAACTCTTACAGGTAGACTAGCAGATGTAGGGGTTGTAGGTTGGTACGGTCTACCCACATGTAAGGTGCTAGTGCTTCTGAAAGACTATGTCTCGGTCATCCGTCTCTCAAACACCATGTAGTGCGAGAAACCAAACGGAGGCGATCGAGTCTTGTGGGGAAAAGTGCGCAAACCTCTGCAGAGTGTATAAACTAATCATGATTAGCCGTGTCCCCGGTTATGGACATCTTGAGTATCTAGTACTTGAATATCATGTGAATCTCAACATGTTACTCTAATTAATGTTGTTGGGTTTTAATGAGTATTTTTAATTGGGATTGAGGATGCTGTCAACCATTCTCAATGTTTAACAACCACCATGATAGTTAAACAAATTTACTCCTTTGCAGTAGGGAAAAACTAGCTTTATGCAAAACTGTAACCATAGAGCTTTTTCCACCAGCCATATATGCATGTAGTACAGGCTTATTCCTTCATTCTTCTCTATGTGTTACATTGCCAGCATATGCCATGTGCTGACCCGTTTTCGGGCTGCAACTTTTCATGTTGCAGACTTTTCGCATTTACAGTAAGGTGTTTTAGGTCGTGGTTCTATACTCAGTGATGCCGCTGGAGTTGATGGACTCACTTATCTTCCAAGTCTTCCGCTGTTATTGTTATTAGATGGCCTTAAGCCATAATTATTGTAATAAGTCCTCTTCTGGACAAACGTTGTAATAAGTGTGTGATTGCTACTCTGCTATAAATCCTTCGAAGTACTGTGTGGTGTCAGCATTATTGATCCAGGGATGACACCTGAGCACAGAGACTTGATCCATTCGGGTCGGGTCGCTACAATAATTTTTTTTTTGACATCACAGGTATGCCTATCTTGATTCTGCCAAAAAATCATCATGGATGTACCTGCATGACAGAAAATGTGACCTACTTTGACAAACACGTTTCATCACGGAAGGGTATTTTCTTTTGTAGTGAGGATTGTGGAGTTGAACCAAGAAGTTTGTAAGGGCAAGGAGATCGCCTACTTCGTGAAGATCTACCCAAGTGAGGCAAGTCCTTCATGGGCGATGGCCATGGTGGGATAGATAAGGTTGCTTCTTCATGGACCCTTCATGGGTGGAGCCCTCCGTGGACTCGCGCAACCGTTCCCTTTCGTGGGTTGAAGTCTCCATCAACGTGGACGCACGATAGCACCACCTATCAGAACCACGCCAAAAATCTCCGTGTCTACATTGCGTTTGCAAACTCCAATCCCATCCCTTTACTTTCTTGCAACTTGCATGCTTTACTTTCCACTTCCCATATACTCTTGCCATGCTTTCTTGAAATGTATTGAGAATATTTAAACTTGTGTTAAAAACTCTACCTCAACTTGAAGAAATTTAAAATTGCCACCTTTACTTGTTGAGGGTCTAATCTCCCCCTCCTCTAGACCCCTTTTCTTGATCCTTTCAATTGGTATCACAGCGTTGGTCTCCATTGCTTTGATGTAATCACCATTGGAGGAAGATGGATGAGTCTATGATTGGGAGTATTAGACGTAGAGTGCCTATGCTTGACGGAGAGTTCTATAGTGCTTGGAAGAATGAGATGCTTGAGATTTTCAATGAATATAATTTGAACAAGTATATTATTGGCCCTTATGTGCCTCCTATTGATCCCTATCCTACCCTCGATGAGCATCTCGTCATGACTCGCAATCTTAGAACTATTGATCTTATCATGAGAGGATTGCCTAGAAATTTGCTTATATGCTTGCCTACATTTGAGTATGCTTATACTATATGGAGATATCTTGAGGAGCATTTTCCAAACTATTCCTTGAAAAACCTAGATGAGATTCTTCAAAATTCCATTGCTTTTCATAAAATGAATCCGAGTGATCCTAAATTTGATGATTGTCTATTTGAACTTAGTGACCTTATGTGTGCCAAAGGAGATGTTGGAGTCATTAGTAGCATCATCTCACAAGTCATTAGAATCCATAAAGATGCATATTGCTATGGTCATACATCTAATGAATCACCTTCTCTAGGTGATGATCATTCGCATAATGATGTTGAACATGGATACTATGATGAGGATGATGATAGTGACTTTGATGTTGATGAGTCGATGAGACACTTTGGTGTTATGGCTAACCTTCGTGGTTACATGGCAGGAGGAAAGGAATGGGTTCTTGATAGTGGATGTGATGGAAATATGCCCTAGAGGCAATAATAAAATGGTTATTATTGTATTCCTAAATCGTGATAAAGGTTTATTATTCATGCTAGAATTGTATTGATCAGAAACTTAAAGACATGTGTGAATACATAAACAAATACCACTCCCTAGTAAGCCTCTACTAGAATAGCTCGTTGATCAAAGATGGTTAAGGTTTCCTATCCATAGACATGTGTTGTCATTTGATAACGGGATCACATCATTAGGAGAATGATGTGATGGAAAAGACCCATCCGTTAGCTTAGCATAATTATCGTTCAGTTTATTGCTATTGTTTTCTTCATGTCAAATACTTATTCCTTCGACTATGAGATCATGAATCTCCGGGATAACGGAGGTATAACTTGTGTGCTATCAAACATCACAACGTAACTGGGTGATCATAAAGATGGCCTATAGGTATCTCCGAAGGTGTTTGTTGAGTTGGCATAGATCGTAGGATTTGTCACTCCGAGTATCGGAGAGGTATCTCTGGGCCCTCTCGGTAATACACATCATAAGCTTGCAAGCAAATGACTAAGGAGTTAGTCACGAGGTGATGTATTATGGAACGAGTAAAGAGACTTGCCGGTAACGAGATTGAACTAGGTATGAAGATATCGACGATCGAATTTCGGGCAAGTAACATACCGATGGACAAAGGGAATTACGTATGTTGGCATAATGGTTCGACCGATAAAGATCTTCGTAGAATATGTAGGAGCCAATATGGGCATCCAGGTTCCGCTATTGGTTATTGACCGGAGAGGTGTCTCGGTCATGTCTACATAGTTCTCGAACCCGTAGGGTCCGCACGCTTAACGTTCCTTGACGATATAATGTTATATGAGTTATATGATTTGGTGACCGAATGTTGTTCGGAGTCCCGGATGAGATCACGTACATGACGAGGAGTCTCTAAATGGTCGAGAGGTAAAGATTGATATATAGGACGATGGTATTCGGACACCAGAAGTGTTTCGGAGGGTACCGGGTACTTATCAGGTCACCGGAAACAAGTTTCGGGCACCCCCGACAAAGATATGGGTCTTATGGGCCAAGTGAGGGAACACACCATCCCACAAGGAGAAGGTGCGCCGCTATGGAGGCCAGCCCTATGAGGAGGAGAAGGAAAGAGGTGAGGGCAAGGAAAGTGTGGATTAGGATTCCTACTTCCTTCCCTCTCCCCCCTCTTTCCTTCCCCCTCGGTTATATATGGCAGGGGGGCGCGCGGCTTGGGAGGGACTCCAAGTAGGATTCCTCCTACTTGGGAGCCTCCTATGGCTGCTCCGCCCACGAGATCAATTGTTAGCTGTGTGCGGCACCCCCCTCCACCGTTTACACCCCCGGTCATATTTTCGTAGTGCTTAGGCGAAGCCCTGCGGAGATCACTTCACCATCACCGTCACCACGCCGTCGTGCTAACAGAACTCGTCTACTACCTCGTCGTCTTGCTGGATCAAGAAGGCGAGGGATGTCACCGAGTTGAACGTGTGCAGAACACGGAGGTGTCGTGCGTTCGGTACTTGATCGGTTGAAGCGCGAAGAAGTTCAACTACATCAACCGTGTTGTGAAATGCTTCCGCTTACGGTCTACGAGGGTACGTAGACACACTCTCCCCTCGTTGCTATGCATCTCCATGGATAGATCATTGCGTGTGCGTATAATTTTTTTTGTTTTCCATGCAATGATTCCCATCAGGATGTACTGATCATATGACCGGAGACAAAGATATGTTCCATGAGCTTGCTGAAAACGACGGTCCCCAAAAGTATGTCACTTTTGGTGACAACTCAAAGGGTAAGGTAGTTGGCCTTGGTAAGGTGGCCATCTCCCATGATAGGTCCATCCAAAAATGTTATGCTCGTTGAATTTCTTGGTTACAATTTACTTTCCATATCTAGACTAGCCGACTTCAGTTCGAATGTCCTATTTACTGAAGTAGATTTCCAAGTGTTTCGAAGAGATAATCATAAAATGGTCTTTACCGGTATTCGTAGAGGTGATTTATACATTGTTGATTTCACTAAGAGAGCTCAACCTCGTACGTGCTTAATTTCTAAATCTTCTAAAGGTTGGTTATGGCATAGAAGGTTAGGTCATGTGGGCATGCGAAATCTTGATAAGCTTATTAAAGGTGATCATATCCTTGGTGTTAAAGATATCATATTTGACAAGGATAGACTTTGTAGCGCTTGTCAAGCAGGAGAACAAGTTGGAGGAAGTCATCCCGTGAAGAACATCATGACCATGAGAAGACCGCTTGAGCTACTTCACATGGATCTTTTTGGTCCCAATGCCTACAAGAGTCTCGGTGGTAACTCGTTCGGTTTAGTCATTGTTGATGATTTTTCCAGATTTACGTGGGTGTTCTTTCTTGATGATAAATCGCAGGTCCAAAAGATCTTCAAGAACTTCGCTAGGAAGGCCCAAAATCAATTTGAAGTGAAGATCAAGAAGGTTCAAAGCGGCAATGGAATGGAGTTCAAGAATGCCAATGTGGACACCTTTCTTGACGAAGAAGGGATTTCACATGAGTTGTCGACTACGAACACACCTCAACAAAATGGAGTTGTTGACAGGAAGAACCGAACACTCATTGAGATGTCTAGAATGATGCTTGATGAGTACAAGATGCCAAGACACTTTTGGGCGGAAGCGGTTGAGACAGCTTGTCGTGCTACGAATCGACTATATCTTCATAAGCTTCTCGGCAAGACGGCATACGAGCTTATCACTGGTAACAAACCCCAAATTGGATACTTTCGAGTATTTGGCTCAAAGTGCTACATTCTTGATAAGCATCGTCGTTCAAAATTTGCTCCTAAATCTCATGAAGGTTTTATACTCGGTTATGTCTCAAACTCTCACACATACCGTGTCTACAACAATTTCACCCGAAAGGTTGAAGAGACGGTAGATGTGAAGTTTGATGAATCTAACGGCTTGCAAGTAGAGCAATTGCCAATTGATGTAGGAGACAAAGATCCTTCGGAAGCAATTCAAGACTTGTCTATTGGCAAGATTCACCCAACAGAGGTGAAGGAGAGTACTTCATCCATTCAAGTGGAAGCCTCAACCATCAAGGTGAACTACAAGTTGACTTGGAGGCATCCACAAGTGGAACACGTCAAGACGAAGGAAATGAGGAAGTACAACAAGATGATCTACCTCGACCTCATTCTCCACCTCCACAAGAGAACAACAACGCCAACAACAATTAATAAGGACAAGAAGAAGAAGACAATGAAGAGGATGTTCCACCCCGACCCAAACAAAAGTTCTCACGAGTTAGAGCAAGAGTCTCAAGAGATCATCCCATCGAACAAATCTTCGATGACATTCAAACCAGGAGAATCACTCGCTCTAAATCTCGTTTAGCTAATTTTTTTGAACATTACTCATTCAGTTTCTAGCATTGAACCTATGAAGGTTGAAGAAGCTCTAGAAGATCCGGACTGGATAAACACTATGCATGGAGAGCTACACAACTTAGAGTGAAACCAAGTGTGACATTGGTTGAGAAGCCGGACGACAAGCACAATGTCATTGGAACCAAATGGGTGTTCCGGAATAAGCAAGATGAAGATCGTCAAGTTGTGCGCAACAAGGCTCGTCTCGTGGCTCAAGGTTACACTCAAGTCGAAGGTATGGACTATGGTGAGACATATGCCCCCGTTTCTAGACTTGAGTCCATACACATTTTACTTGATTATGCCAATCACCATGATATCACTTTGTATCAAATGGACATTAAAAGTGCTTTTCTAAATGAAGAAATTGAAGAGGAAATCTATGTTAAACAACATCCCGGTTTTGTCAATCCCAAGAAACCTAATCATGTTTACAAAATTCACAAAGCTCTTTATGGTCTTAAACAAGCTCCTAGAGCATGGTATAAATGCTCGACCAAGTTCCTTATTGAAAAAGGCTTTGAAATTTGGAAGATTGATTCTACACTTTTTCTTAAAGGGTTAATGGAGAACTATTTGTGTGCCAAATTTAGGTGGATGATATCATATTTGGTTCTACTAACCCCCATTTTAGTGAAAAGTTTGGAAGGCTAATGTCGGAGAAGTTTGTGATGTCCATGACGAGTGAAATCAAATTTTTCCTTGGTTTGCAAATCAGGCAAACTAAGGAAGGTACCTTTGTTTCTCAAACAAAGTATACCAATAATCTTTTCAAGAAGTTCAACATGCAAGAAAGCAAAGGTATGAAAACACCCATGCCTACTAGTGGACATCTTGACTTGACTAAGGATGGCAAACTGGTTGACCAAAAGGTTTACCGCTCTATGATTGGTTCTTTGTTATATCTATGTGCCTCCCATCCTGATATTATGCTAAGCGTGTGCATGTGTGCACGATATCAAGCGGCCTCCAAAGAATGTCATCTTAAGGTCGTGAAAAGGATAGTGAGATATTTAATTCATACACCAAACTTTGGCATTAGGTATCTTAAGAGGTCATCTTTTGATCTTGCTGGCTACTCCAATTCGGACTATGCCGGTGACAAGGTTCATAGAAAGTCCACTTCGGGTACTTGTCAATTTCTTGGTAGATCCCTCCTCCAAGAAACAAAACTCGGTATCCTTATCCACCGCCGAAGCAGAATACATTGCCGCCGAATCATGTTGTGCTCAATTACTTTGGATGACCCAAATTCTTAAAGATTATGGGGTACATGTGAAACATGTTCCATTGCTTTGTGACAATGAAAGTGCTATTAAGATTGCTCATAATCCCGTGAAACATTCTCTAACTAAGCATATTGAAGTTCGTCATCATTTCATTCGTGATCATGTTGCTAAAGGAGACATCAATCTTAAGCATGTTTGTACCAATAAGCAATTGGCGGATATATTCACCAAACCGCTTGATGAGAAAGTATTTTGCCGTTTGAGAGGTGAATTCAATATCATTGATGCCTCAAACTTGGAGTAGAAGCTCCATTTGGATACATGAAAGGCATGAGCCTCTTTATGACTAATCCTTGGTAATTCTCTTATGATGATGATCATATGTCTTGGATCTATCCTTGCACCTTTGCATGTTATCTAACCCTTGTATGTACTTGGATGAACTCAAATCTATGAGATTGCAAGCCACTCACATATTGAGCAATCTCTACATCACCAAGTTCCTATGATATGGTTGTTGATTACAAGGAAGCATGAACTCACTCAATATATCCTTTGACAACTTCAACATATCAATTCTCATTTGGTATCAAGTTTCATGATTGTCAGTTTTGATACACAAGTGCTTTTCCTTGCAAGACTAACCCATGTAGGAAGATGAACTTCAACTTCAAGTGGTGCTCCCAACTCTTGATGGACTACATCAACCTTGAGCATCAAACACAAGTTCGACTACATGATCAACATCAACACCACAACCCAAGGTATGTCATTCCATCTTAGAGAGGCTTTGTCCCAAGTCATGAGTCAAAGCAATTCAACGAGATGCGAATACATGAAAATGCTTAAACGAAAAATGGTAACCTCATTTTGAGCTTAAACGATGAGTATGGCCTATGATCAAGTGATCTCACTTGACTCCTAAGTCAATATACTCTAACATAGGTGACTTTGTCGCCGACCCCTTCTAGATGAAGTTCTCTAGTCTTTCTTTGCTCATTTACTTTGCGTTCTTGTCATTGTGTTCCCCTTTATCACTTCATCTAGATCTCTTTTCTGTTTTTATTCTGTGTTTAATTCATTACAAATCCTTCAGTTAATTCCCTACAAATCTTTGTGAAATTTCATTTGCCAAGTGAGCTGAGTTGACAAAACTTTTCCTCTGCATTGAACTCGGACTCACCGATTCTAGCCTATCGACTAGACCTAAGCGAAAGGATTCCTTGTATATAGTTCATCGGTTCAATTGATAAGGACTAGCTCGGTCTGACCGATGCGCACTCTCAGCTGCTCTAATATCTCGGAGTTGCCGATGAAAACAACTCGGTGTCACCGATTTCACTGATGAGAAAACATTTTGCCATTGCACTTTGCCTATTTTTCTCCAGCTCCACTCATTGATTCTTATCCTCTACCCACATCTTCAGCTACATGCTGCTTTGTAATGTCTCTCAAGGACCGAACCTACTTGACTCGACTTCCTGAAGAAACCCTTCTTGGAAATTGATGTCAAAGGGGGAGAGAGATAACTGTCGGGGGGATGTACCCCGGGCAGGCAACGGAACCTGGATCCTTTTCAAAAACATCGGGGCTGGCATCGCCCCTCAATCCGACTTGCACTTGGCCGGGTTCCTCAACCCGGCCAAGACTTCAACACGGCCAGGCCAGCTGGTGTTGGGGAACGTAGTAATTTCAAAAAAATTCCTACGCACACACAGGATCATGGTGATGCATAGCAACGAGAGGGGAGAGTGTGTCCACGTACCCTCGTAGACCGAAAGCGGAAGCGTTAGCACAACGCAGTTGATGTAGTCGTACGTCTTCACGATCCGACCAATCCAAGTACCGAATGTACGGCACCTCCGAGTTCAGCACACGTTCAGCTCGATGATGTCCCGCGAACTCTGATACAGCAGAGCTTCACGGGAGAGTTCCGACAGCACGACGGCGTGATGACGGTGATGATGCTGCTACCGACGCAGGGCTTCGCCTAAGCACCACTACGATATGACTGAGGTGGATTATGGTGGAGGGGGGCACCGCACACGGCTAAGAGATCAATGATCAATTGTTGTCTTCAAGGGGTGCCCCTCTCCCCGTATATAAAGGAGTGGAGGAGGGGGAGGGCCGGCCCTCTCTATGGCGCGCCCTAGGGGAGTCCTACTCCCATCGGGAGTAGGATTCCCCCTTTCCTAGTAGAACTAGGAGCCCTCCAAGTAGTAGGAGTAGGAGAGAAGGAAAGGGAAAAGAGAAGAGAAGGAAGGAGGGGGCGCCGCCTCTCCCCCTAGTCCAATTCGGACTAAGCCTTGGGGGGGGGGGGGGGGGGCAGCCTCTCCTCTCTCTTTCCCGTAAAGCCCCCAATAAGGCCCATATACTCCCCGGCGAATTCCCGTAACTCTCCGGTACTCCGAAAAATACCCGAATCACTCGGAACCTTTTCGAAGTCTGAATATAGTCGTCCAATATATCGATCTTTACGTCTCGACCATTTCGAGACTCCTCGTCATGTCCCCGATCTCATCCGGGATTCCGAACTACCTTCGGTACATCAAGACACATAAACTCATATTACCGATTGTTAGCGAACTTTAAGCGTGCGGACCCTACGGGTTCGACAACTATGTAGACATGACCGAGACACGTCTCCGGTCAATAACCAATAGCGGAACCTAGATGCTCATATTGGCTCCCACATATTCTACGAAGATCTTTACCGGTCAAACCGCATAACAACATACGTTGTTCCCTTTGTCATCGGTATGTTACTTGCCCGAGATTCGATCCTCGGTATCTCAATACCTAGTTCAATCTCGTTACCGGCAAGTCTCTTTACTCGTTCCGTAATACATCATCCCGCAACTAACTCATTAGTTACAATGCTTGCAAGGCTTATAGTGATGTGTATTACCGAGTGGGCACAGAGATACCTCTCCGGCAATCGGAGTGACAAATCCTAATCTCGAAATACGCCAACTCAACAAGTACCTTTGGAGACACCTGTAGAGCACCTTTATGATCACCCAGTTACGTTGTGATGTTTGGTGGCACACAAAGTGTTCCTCCGGTAAATGGGAGTTGCATAATATCATAGTCATAGGAACATGTATAAGTCATGAAGAAAGCAATAACAACATACTAAACGATCAACTGCTAAGCTAACGGAATGGGTCAAGTCAATCCCATCATTCTCTAATGATGTGATCCCGTTAATCAAATGACAACTCATGTCTATGGCTAGGAAACTTAACCATCTTTGATTCAACGAGCTAGTCAAGTAGAGCCATACTAGTGACGCTCTGTTTTGTCTATGTATTCACACATGTATCAAGTTTCCAGTTAATACAATTCTAGCATGAAGAATAAACATTTATCATGAAATAAGGAAATAAATAATAACTTTATTATTGCCTTAGGGCATATTTCCTTCAGTCTCCCACTTGCACTAGAGTCAATAATCTAGTTCACATCGCCATGTGATTTAACACCAATAGTTCACATCACCATGTGATTAACACCCATAGTTCACATCGTCATGTGACCAATACCCAAAGGGTTTACTAGAGTCAATCTAGTTCACATTGCTATGTGATTAACACCCATAGAGTACTAAGCTGTGATCATGTTTTTCTTGTGAGAGAAGTTTAGTCAACGGGTCTGCCTCATTCAGAGCCGTATGTATTTTGCAAATATTCTATGTCTACAATGCTCTGCATGGAGCTACTCTAGCTAAATGCTCCCACTTTCAATATGTATCCAGATTGAGACTTAGAGTCATCTAGATTGGTGTCAAAGTTTTCATCGACGTAACTCTTTACAACGAACTCTTTATCACCTCCATAACCGAGAAATATTTCCTTAGTCCTCTAAGGATAATTTTGACCAATGTCCAGTGATCTACTCCTAGATCACTATTGTACTCCCTTGCCAAACTCAGGGCAGGGTATACAATAGGTCTGGTACATAGCATAGCATACTTTATAGAACCTATGACTGAGGCATAGGGAATGACTTTTCATTCTCTTTCTATTTTCTGCTGTGGTCGGGTTTTGAATCTTACTCAACTTCACACCTAGCAACACAGGCAAGAACTCCTTCTTTGACTGTTCCATTTTGAATTACTTCAAAATCTTGTCAAGGTATGTACTCATTGAAAAAACTTATCAAGCGTCTCGATCTATCTCTATAGATATTGATGCTCAATATGTAAGAAGCTTCACCGAGGTCTTTCTTTGAAAAAACTCCTTTATGCTTTTCAGAAAATTCTACATTATTTCCGATAAACAATATGTCATGCACATATACTTATCAGAAAAGCTGTAGTGCTCCCACTCACTTTTGTAAATACAGGCTTCACCGTAAGCCTGTATAAAACTATATGCTTTGATCATCTTATCAAAGCGTATATTCCAACTCCGAGATGCTTGCACCAGTCCATAGATGGATCGCTGGAGCTTTGCACACTTTGTTAGCACCTTTAGGATCGAAAAATCCTTCTGGTTGCATCATATACAACTCTTCTTTTAAGAAATCCATTAAGGAATGCAGGTTTGACATCCATTTGCCAAATTTCATAAAATGCGGCAATTGCTAACATGATTCGGACAGACTTTTAAGCATCGATACAAGTGAGAAAATCTCATTGTATTCAACATCTTGAACTTGTCGAAAACATTTTTGTGACAATTCGAGCTTTGTAGATAGTAAAAGTACTATCAGCGTCTGTCTTCCTGTTGAAGATCCATTTATTCTCAATGGCTTCCCGATCATCAGGCAATTCCACCAAAGTCCATACTTTGTTTTCATACATGGATCCTATCTCATATTTCATGGCCTCAAGCCATTTTGCGGAATCTGGGCTCATCATCGCTTCCTCATAGTTCGCAGGTTCGTCATGGTCTAGTAACATGACTTCCAGAACAGGATTACCGTACCACTCTGGTGCGGATCTTACTCTGGTTGACCTACGAGGTTTGGTAGTAACTTGATCTGAAGTTTCATGATCATCATCATTAACTTCCTCACTAATTCGTGTAGGCATCACTGGAACTGATTTCAGTGATGAGCTACTTTCCAATTCGAGAGAAGGTATAATTACCTCATCAAGTTCTACTTTCCTCCCACTCACTTCTTTCGAGAGAAACTCCTTCTCTAGAAAGGATCCATTCTCAGCAACGAATATCTTGCCTTCGGATCTGTGATAGAAGGTGTACCCAACAGTTTCTTTTGGGTATCCTATGAAGATTTATTTCTCCGATTTGGGTTCGAGCTTATCATGTTGAAACCTTTTCACATAAGCATCGCAGTCCCAAATTTTAAGAAACGACAGCTTAGGTTTCTCGCCAAACCATGGTTCATATGGTGTCATCTCCACGGATTTAGATGGTGCCCTATTTAACGTGAATGTAGCTGTCTCTAATGCATAACCCCAAAACGATAGTGGTAGATCGGTAAGAGACATCATAGGTCGCACCATATCTAATAAAGTGCGGTTACGACGTTCGGACACACCATTACACTGTGGTGTTCCAGGTGGCGTGAGTAGTGAAACTATTTCACATTGTTTTAACTGAAGGCCAAACTCGTTAACTCAAATATTTTACCTCTGTGATCATATCGTAGAAACTTTTACTTTCTTGTTACGATGATTCTCCACTTCACTCTGAAATTCTTTGAACTTTTCAAATGTTTCAGACTTGTGTTTCATCAAGTAGATATACCCATATCTGCTCAAATCATCTGTGAAGGTCAGAAAATAACGATACCCGCTGCGAGCCTCAACACTCATCGGACCGCATACATCAGTATGTATTATTTCCAATAAGTCAGTTGCTCGCTCCATTGTTCCGGAGAACGGAGTTTTAGTCATCTTGCCCATGAGGCATGGTTCGCAAGCATCAAGTGATTCATAATCACGTGATTCCAAAAGCCCATCAGCATGGAGATTCTTCACGCGCTTTACACCAATATGACCTAAATGGTAGTGCCACAAATAAGTTGCACTATCATTATTAACTTTGCATCTTTTGGATTCAATATTATGAATATGTGTATCACTACGATACCATTTTCATTGGGTGTATGACCATAGAAGGTTTTATTCAAGTAAACAGAACAACAATTATTCTCTAACTTAAATGAATAACCGTATTGCAATAAACATGATCAAATCATATTCATGCTCGACGCAAACACCTAATAACATTTATTTAGGTTCAACACTAATCCCGAAAGTATAGGGAGTGTGCGATGATGATCGTATTAATCTTGGAACTACTTCCAACACACATCATCACTTCACCCTTAACTAGTTTATGTTCATTCTGCAACTCCCGTTTCGTGTTACTACTCTTAGCAACTGAACCAGTATCAAATACTGAGGGGTTGCTATAAACACTAGTAAAGTACACATCAATAACATGTATATCAAATATACCTTTGTTCACTTTGCCATCCTTCTTATCCGCCAAATACTTGGGGTAGTTCCGATTCCAGTGACCAGTCCCTTTGCAGTAGAAGCACTTAGTCTCAGGCTTAGGTCCAGACTTGTGCTTCTTCACTTGAGCAACAACTTGCTTGCCGTTCTTCTTCAAGTTCCCCTTCTTCACTTTGCCCTTTTTCTTGAAACTAGTGATCTTGTCAACCATCAACACTTGATGTTTTTCTTTGATTTCTACCTTCGCCGATTTTAGCATCGCGAAGAGCTTGGGAATTATTTTCATCATCCCTTGCATATTATAGTTCATCACGAAGTTCTAGTAACTTGGTGATAGTGACTAGAGAACTTTGTCAATTACTATCTTATCTGGAAGATTAACTCCCACTTGATTCAAGCAATTGTAGTACTTAGACAATCTGAGCACATGCTCACTGGTTGAGCTATTCTCCTCCATCTTGCAGGCAAAGTAATCACGAGGTCTCATACCTCTTGACACGGGCATGAGTATGAAATACCAATTTCAACTCTTGGAACATCTTATATGCTCCATGGCGTTCAAAACATTTTGAAGTCTCGGTTCTAAGCCATAAAGCATGGTGCACTAAACTTATCAAGTAGTCATCATACCGAGCTTTTGTCAAAAATGTTCATAACATCTGTATCTGCTCCTGCAATAGTTTTGTCACCTAGCGGTGCATCAAGGACATAATACTTCTATGCAGCAATGAGGATAATCCTCAGATCACGGAGCTAGTCCGCATCTTTGCTACTAACATATTTCAACTTATTTTTCTCTAGGAACATATTTAAAATAAACGGGGAACAACATCGCGAGCAATTGATCTACAACACAGATATGCAAATACTAGCAGGACTAAGTTTATGATAAATTAAAGTTCAATTAATCATATTACTTAAGAACTCCCACTTTGATTGACATCCCTCTAATCATCTAATGATCACGTGATCCAAATAAACTAAACCATGTCCGATCATCACGTGAGATGGAGTAGTTTTCAATGGTGAACATCACTATGTTGATCATATCTACTATATGATTCACGCTCGACCTTTCGGTCTCCAGTGTTCCGGGGCCATATCTGCATATGCTAGGCTCGTCAAGTTTAACCTGAATATTCCACGTGTGCAAAACTGTCTTGCACCCGTTGTATTTGAACGTAGAGCTTATCACACCGATCATCACGTGGTGTCTCAGCACGAAGAACTTTCGCAACGGTGCATACTCAGGGAGAACACTTATACCTTGAAATTTAGTGAGAGATCATCTTATAATGCTACCGTCGATCTAAGCAAAATAAGATGCATAAAAGATAAACATCACATGCAATCAAAATATGTTACATGATATGGCCATCATCATCTTGTGCCTTTGATCTCCATCTCCAAAGCATCGTCATGATCTCCATCGTCACCGGCATGACACCATGATCTCCATCATCTTGATCTATATTAATGTGTCGTCACATGGTCATGTCGCCAACTATTGCTCTTGCCACTATTGCTATCGCATAGCGATAAAGTAAAGCAATTATTTGGCGCTTGCATCTTATGCAATAAAGAGACAACCATAAGGCTTCTGCCAGTTGCCGATAACTTCAACAAAACATGATCATCTCATACAACAACTTATATCTCATCATGTCTTGACCATATCACATCACAACATGCCCTGCAAAAACAAGTTAGACGTCCTCTACTTTGTTGTTGCAAGTTTTACGTGGCTGCTACGGGCTTAGCAAGAACCGTTCTTACCTACGCATCAAAACCACAACGATATTTCGTCAAGTTAGTGTTGTTTTAACCTTCACAAGGACCGGGTGTAGCCACACTCGGTTCAACTAAAGTTGGAGAAACAGACACCCGCCAGCCACCTGTGTGCAAAGCACATCGATAGAACCAGTCTCGCGTAAGCGTACGCGTAATGTCGGTCCGGGCCGCTTCATCCAACAATACCGCCGAACCAAAGTATGACATGCCGGTAAGCGATATGACTTGTATCGCCCACAACTCACTTGTGTTCTACTCGTGCATATAACATCTACGCATAAACCTGGCTCGGATCTTCCGGTGTCAAAACCGCGGATCTCGGTAGGGGGTCCCGAATCGCGCGTCTAGGCGGATGGTAACAGGAGACAAGGGACACGATGTTTTTACCCAGGTTCGGGACCTCTCGATGGAGGTAATACCCTACTCACCTTGATTAATATTGATGATATGGGTAGTACAAGAGTAGATCTACCAAGAGATCAGAGAGGCTAAACCCTAGAAGCTAGCCTATGGTATGATTGTTATTCGTCCTACGGACTAAAACCCTTCGGTTTATATAGACATCGAATAGGGTTAGGGTTACACAGAGTCAGTTACAATGGTAGGAAATCTACATATCCGTATCGCCAAGCTTGCCTTCCACGCCAAGGAAAGTCCGATCCGGACAAGGGACGAAGTCTTCAATCTTGTATCTTCATAGTCTAGGAGTCCGGCCAAAGATGATAGTTCGCTATCCGGACACCCCCTAGTCCAGACTCCTCAAGAGTCCCTGAACTAGGCTTCAATGACGACGAGTCCGGCGCGCATATTGTCTTCGGCATTGCAAGGCGGGTTCCTCCTCCGAATACTTCATAGAAGGTTTTGAACACAAGGATAGTGTCCGGTTCTGCAAAACAAGTTCCACATACCACCGTAGAGAGAATAACTTTTGCACAGATCTGCTGACGTATTCCGCAGGGTGACATCACACCACGGCCAGGCCTTTATACGAATCGTTTTTTTAACTGTTCCACCCTAGCGCGTTTAGCGAGGCGGTTTCCTTGGCACGTCTTATCAAAGCGTAGATCATGCCCCCTTATTCCGGAATTCTCATCAATACGGACGTGGGTAACCCAACCGTGCCCGTTGGCACGCCTCCTCTATCGAAGGCGAGTCCCAATCGACCACGAGGAGGGCTCTCGGTATTCAGCCTCTTTATAATGAGACCAAGGCCCTCTTCTTTTTTCCACCCTCCATCGAGTTCGCCTCGCACTTCGAGTTCTAACACCCAAAGCTTCAGATTTAGGCGCTTCGGACCTTCGACGATGTCCGTCTCCGACCAGCTCGGCCGATGGATGTCTTCTTCCATCACAGAAGAAGATGTGCTAAAGCTGCGAGACGCCAGGTATCTAACCGGCGAGATTTCACATAGGCTGCCTGCTCCAGGGCAGGTCATTCCCACTCCTGAGCCCGGCGAGAGTGTGGTGTTCGTGTCACACTTCCTTCGGGTTTAAGTTTCCGACGGATCCCTTTGTCTTGGGGCTCATGTTTTATTATGGGCTGGATTTCCATGACTTGAATCCGGAGTCCATCCTCCATATCTCGGCATTCATTGTCGTATGTGAAGCCTTCCTCCATATTACCCCTCACTTCGGATTGTGGCTCAAGACCTTCAAGGTGGAGCCGAAGATGATCGAGGGGCAACAAGCAGAGTGCGGAGGGGTGGTCATAAGCAAGTGTGTTGATGCTCCGTGGCCCGAGGGCTCTTTTCAAGAGGAGCTTGGTTTGTGGCAACGGGAGTGGTTTTATATCACCGCTCCTGTGGGCACCAAATGGGTGGCGCCACCCGCCTTTCGCCAGTCCACCCCAGCCGGCATCATGGGTCAACCGGCTCGGCTGGGGCCGTCCAAGGACGTTCCTCATTGCAGGGCCGTATTCAAGACCTCCAAGAAAGAGAGATCAATCTGGTCATAGCGCGCGAGTTATGCTGATTCGCGCCTTCGCCTCAAGAACGCCGCCTCCGTCTGTGGGAGTTTAATCCGGAGGGACCACGAGCTCTCCAACATTTTATGGGCGCAACGCCCGTGGAGATGTACAATCTGTTCTTCGGATCACAAGCAATGTGTCCGGACTTGACCGAGGACGCAGGTCTGAGCTGCAATCGCCCGGGTACTCAAGTAAGTAGTCCTGTACCCGGACATGCTTTCCGCATATTTATCATAAACTTGCCCTTAAAATAGTTATCCTTTAAACAGGAGTGGACAGCAAAAGCAAAACTGATCAGGTGTCCGGCCCCCCTCCCTGAGACTACACCGGATCCCGTATTAACCAAGATGCTAGAGGCTGTGCCTTTTGAAGAAGGCGAAGGGGGGAACAAGGAAGCTACTTCCTCCATGAAGGAGGCTATCAAGAAAGGGGGGATCAGGGATCCTCCCCTCCAAGGGGAGAAGAGGACCGCCTCCGAAGACCCGGAAGCCAAGGCCTCAAAACGGGGACAGAAGTCTTCGTCAGAAAGTCCGTGGCCGAAGTATCCCAGCCGCACTATTTCCCCAAGGGGATCAGCCCTCCAGCGAGCCGTAAGTAAAAAGAAGGGGTCCTGTGAATAAAGAACATCCCTGTAGTTATTTCTGAAGATAACCAAAATTGTACCTTGTAGTTCGGATCTCAGCCCTTCTCAGCAGAGCTCGTCTTCGGGGGATCTTCGTCCGGAGATGATAGAGAGCGAAACGCCTCCACCTATCACGCCTTCGTGTGAGGCGGGCGACCCTGAAGTGTCGTCACGGAGAGTTTCCCCGAGTCTGGCGGGGCCGGACGGTCCGGCGCCAACCGGGCGCGGCGGTCGGAGGAGCTGAAGGACCTGCTCGGGCGAGCGTATATCTCAGAAGATCACCGTGCGCTAATGGCTACTGTAATTGAAAGAATTGCATCCGCTGAGAGCGGTTTGCATGAAGCAGCCAAAAGTTTACTGACGGGGTTTGAGGTACGAAAAAAATGATGTACCTTCTGAGAGTTATGCATATAGAATGCACCCTGTATAGATAGTAGCCCCTGAGACTCGGTATGCTGTCACAACTGACAGCGTGCCGAGGATCATAATCTCAGTACTAACATGTCGCCGTTCCTATGTAGGTGGCGGGGCGTCCGGTGGCTAGCCGGACTGATGAATTTGCCGAGCTGAAGCGGCAACTTGACGTGGCGGATGCGGACATCACGCTTGTTAATAAGCGGCTTGACGAGTCACAAGGTATGCGACTTCTCCGCGGACACCTGGTAAGGGAGCTTGACGCCCATGCCTTACAACATGTATGCTTAATGCAGATGGTGCCGCTGCTATGGAGAGCCTTCGGGCGGAGCTCGCCCGAGCCAAGGAGCAAGCCAGAAAAAGTGATGCGTCTGCTTTAAAGGTGGCCGCAGAGCTAAAAGCCGAACAGGCTGCTCACTGCCAAAGCAAGAAAGAGATGGCCGATATGGCCGTGAAATTGAAGAATGCTACTGACCGTTGCGAGCTTCTTGAAAAAGAAGATCGAGCGAAACAAGAGGACCTAAAAAAGGCCACCGCCGAATCCAAGGATGCCCGTTCCGCTATGAGAGCTGCCAAGGAGGAGTTGAAGCAGGCCGGGGATATTGCGGCTGGAAAACCGTTTCTGCTGTGGAGGAAATATACGGATCCGAAGTATGCTCAGTTGGACAAGCTGTGGAGTTCGGAGGATGCTTATCTGGACTTAGCGGCGAAGCGCCATGGACGCGATTAAGCACTTCCGAGGCCGGAAGGGCACGTAAGGGAAGAGCTATTTTGGTTGCAATTCCATAGTCCGGAGCATCCTCTTCCGTTGACCGATCGGTTGGCCGAATGGGCCGAGCTGAATCGATTATCCGGACTTGCCATGAAGCATGTCATGACTCATTTGTGGCCAAGCGGATCCCGTCCGAAGAGTTATTTTGGCGTAGTGCAGCAGTTCCTTGGTGCGGTACTGTATATCGATGCAATGAAGCGGTCAGCATGCATAGAGGGAGCGCGGATGGCTCTTGCCCGTGTCAAGACATACTGGGCGGAGATGAAGGCCACCGACGTTGCATCCCAAGATTCGGACAGAAGCCGGGTACCTGCCGAGCACTATTTTGAGGAAGTCCTGCAGGGCGCTCATTTAATAGAGACGCAGTGCTCGAAGGATATTATGTTTAAATGACATGTATGACTTGTGAAAACAATGTTTCAATATAATATAAGAGCTTTTTATACTTGTCCGTTCAAGTATTAAAACGCCTCCTGTGCGGCCGTTGATGTATATGTGTATATAACCTGAAAGATGGCAGTCTTGACTTCACGCACATAGTGCGGGGTGTTCTTGAAAAAAGGCACATTTTCACACTTAATCCAACATCTTGGTCCTGTGAAGGAGGTGATAGCGTAGCAAACTAGGCAACTGGACTATAATGCTTTATCACTTTCACTTAGCCATAGGAGCTCGATGGTGGGGCTACTATATAGCCCCTAGGGGCACCGCACTCTTCCGAATTCGGGGCGCGTATGTGCCTGACCGGGAAACGGCCCTTCGTCAATGCGGGGAATTCTAAACATTCCATTTGGGTCATCGAGTGGTTGACCAGTCTCACGCTATATCATGACAGTCAGTTTTAGCTTTCTCCACTGAGGTGCTCAACCCAGCTCAACCGTGGCACAATCGCAGTGGTTCTCCCAGCGCTACCTTAACCGATATAATGGAACGTAAGGTACCAAAACATGGGAGCCGGGCAAACCTAACATTTGACCAAAGACATGATTTGGAGCTGATGCATATAAGGCCTAACTCGAGATGCCGAACACTCTCTAAGGTATTCGGTCTTTATGAAAACGGGCAGAATAATGCCCTAAGCCCCTGGTGTCCAGTGCACGCATAAAAATTCTGGTGCGGCCGATGCCAAAACGCCAGCCTCCTCCTCGGTTATAGTAAGAAGCCGGGGGATGTGTATCAACAAGAGACAGTAAGAAAGGTTTACGCAGGGTCTTAATCTGAAAAGAATCCTTGCGACGGGTCCCTGCTGCACGTCTGCGCCTGTGTCTCCGTTGTGTCGTATCCTGGACGGGTGTAGCACGGTGTTCATCTGTAAAAGAGTAGAACTTAGTTGAAAAAAAGAAAAAATATCGTGCGAGAAATGTAGTTTATATTAAATAAACAGAGTGCGGTTCTGAAGGTGAATAAAATTGAGCTTTATTGTCTCTTGTTGTACGTGCGTGCAGCCCCTTGTATGGGGGTATGCCGCTACTAGGCGCCGGACTCGTCTAGCCATGTCCGGGGTTTGAATGACCTATTCAGGTGCTTTGATTAGCGAAGCCGGATTGGTGTGGGGCTGTCAAGGCAGTCTCACGTTCTTCCGTGCTCGAGTAACACTTAATACTCCCTTTTAATGAGATGATGCCGCGTGGACGGGCATTTTAAGTGTAAGAGATGCATAATGCGGTATTGCGTTAAAAGCGGACGGAAAGCTTCACGCCCTAGTAGTGCTTGAGAGCTACTTTCGAATGGGGCGATGTGGAAGGTTAACTTTTCGCGACGGAAGTTGTCGGATGAGCCGAACACAACTTCTAGCAGTAGGGAGCCCGTACAATGGGCGTACAGGCCTGGCATTACCCCTTTGAAGGAGGTGTTGCTATGGCGAATTTTGGTTGGGTCTATCCCCATTTTGCGAATTGTGTCCTGATATAGCAGGTTTAGATCACTACCTCCGTCCATTAGGACTTGTGTAAATTGGAGTCCGTCGATTATAGGATCTAATATCAAGGCAGTCCATCCTGCGCTCCGGATACTTCCGAAATAGTCCTAATGATCGAAGGTGATTGGTTTTGACAACCATCGTTGGGACTCTGCTGGGATAGACCGTGTGACACGTATTTCTATGGGCGCTGCTCTGTTTTTCCCCTTTGTCACTTGAAGTGAGTTCACTGTTTTGACTTTTTGTGGGAAATTCTTTTGTTTTCCGGGGCTCTTCTTGTGGTGCTCGTCATCATCCTCACTTGGTGTGTCGAGCCCCTTATGTTTGGCGTTGAGTCTGCCGGACTGCTTGAAGACCCAACAATCTCTGTGGGTATGGTTTGCAGCCTTCCCGGGAGTACTGTGGATTTGGCATATCTTGTCCAAGATTTTGTTTAAGTTGGATAGCTCATCGCTATTGTCCTTAAGGGGCAGTTTTTTATTGTTTTGCCGTGAGCTTTTGAATCCGGCGTTGACTGCCGCGCTCTTTGGACCATTCCCCTTAATCCGGCGCTGGTCCTTGCTGCGTCGTGGTTTTCCATTTCCATCCCTTACTTCGGATGTACTTGGGTCGCTGGTACGCATCTTGCCAGCCAACTATCCTCTCCCGCATAGCGGGTCATGAAACTTGTTAATGCAGCCATGGTTCTCGGCTTTTCCTGGCTGAGGTGTCTGGCGAGCCATTCGTCTCGGACGTTGTGTTTGAAAGCTGCTAAGGCTTCGGCGTCCGGACAGTCGACTATTTGGTTCTTTTTGGTGAGGAACCTGTTCCAAAATTTGCGGGCTGACTCTCCGGGTTGTTGAGTTATATGACTTAAATCGTCTGAATCCGGAGGACGGACATAAGTCCCTTGAAACTTTGCCTGAAAAGCATCCTCGAGCTCTTCCCAACTTCCAATGGTATTTTCAGGGAGGCTTTTGAGCCAATGCCGGGCTAGCCCTTTGAGCTTGAGGGGTAAGTATTTTATGGCGTGGAGATCATCTCCTCTAGCCATGTGTATGTGGAGGATGTAATCCTCAATCCGAGACTCGTGGTCCTGTTGTTCCGTCATATGCCTCTATGTTTACGGGTTTGAATCCCGCTAGGAATTCATGATCCAGCACCTCATTGGTGAAACACAGGGGGTGTGCGGCACCCCTATATTTGGGTGTGCCGTGATGTTCGGATATTTGGCGTGTTGCATTGCTTTGAGGAGCTTGCTTTCGGCCCATAGATGGACCTAATCGGGCCATCCTTTTGATGTGAATCCTTATGCGGATCGCGTATCGGCTTGTGTCTTGGCGCCATTTGCCGCTCTCTGTTTCTTTGTGGGGTCGTCCATCCGACCGGGTGGCCTTCTTGCTTTTTGATTGTGGGGCTCTCTGACCTCCTCGTCAAATTCGGGCGATAGTTTTCTCTTTGGGTAGCTCCTTGTTCGCGATTGTCGCCGTATTTGTCTCATGATGTTGAGTACTTTGCTCCATCTGATTCTGAGTGCATCTTCCGCTGTTTTGAGCTTCATACGCTTTTTCAGGCTACACGCAGTGGCGATGAGCCTTTTGTGGAGGTTCTTCTGCTCCAACAACTTGTCCGGCGTGAGATCGTTCGGACTGTTATTTTCGCCGGGGACGGGTTGTTTATCCAAGTTGTCCTGTTCGGACGGTTGCTCGATAGCATGTTAAATGCATTACCTTTGGTTCGCCCTGCTCTATGGCTGGGTCTTTGTCGAGGCGGGACTTTTTGCGGCATTTACGTTGCCGTTTTGACTGCTTTTCGAGGGATTTATCCTTCGTAGTGTCCCGTTGTTCCTCGTCTTCACTTCCTTTAGGTGTATCCACCATGTATACATCATGGGATGAGGTGGTTGTCCGATTACCCTATAGGTGCTGGTTCCTGGTTGTCTCCCTACATCGTCGTCTGCACCGTCGATGTCTTCGAGTCGAAATCGAGCACGTCGTTTAAGCTTTCGGCGGTGGCTACAAAGTGGGTGGTGGGTGGGCGTTGAATTTCTTCGTCGTCAGACGCATCCCAACCTTCCCGACCGTAGTCCGCCAGGCTCTCTGATAAAGAGAGAGACTTTAATGAATTCGGGATATCGCCAAAGGGCGAGTGCTGAAAGATGTCTGTGGCAGTGAACTCCATGACCGGCGCCCAATCTGATTCGATTGGCCGGGGCGTGGGAGGTTCGGAGTCCGGAGAGGAGTCCGACACCACAGAGTCATGGTCTTCGCAGCGACAGGGATGGAGTTCGGCTCAATCGTCGTGAGATCGCAGCCCCAGGCGGTGTCCAACTACTCGTCCTCGGTCGGGGAGTCGGCTCCGAGCTAAGGGTCGGGCCGGACTCGTGTGGCTTCAAAGGCACTGTTCGCGTGAGCTAGATCATGCCCATCGAGACAAAGGCGGCGCATTTTGGCTGTGGCTCGAATCCGTCGAAGATCAAGTCTCCGCGGATGTCGGCCGTGTAGTTCAAACTCCCAAATCTGACCTGATGGCCAGGGGCGTAGCTTTCGATCTGCTCCAGATGGCCTAGTGAATTGGCCCGCAGTGCAAAGCCGCCGAACACGAAGATCTGTCCGGGGTGAAAATCTCACTCTGGACCGCGTCGTTGTTGACGATCGAAGGAGCCATCGGGCCTATAGGTGACGACACGGAGGAACTCTCAATGAAAGCACCAATGTCGGTGTCAAAACCGGTGGATCTCGGGTAGGGGGTCCCGAACTGTGCGTCTAGGCGGATGGTAACAGGAGACAAGGGACACGATGTTTTTACCCAGGTTCGAGCCCTCTCGATGGAGGTAATACCCTACTCCTGCTTGATTAATATTGATGATATGGGTAGTACAAGAGTAGATCTACCACGAGATCAGAGAGGCTAAACCCTAGAAGCTAGCCTATGGTATGATTGTTGTTCGTCCTACGGACTAAAACCCTTCGGTTTATATAGACACCGAATAGGATTG